>CM030368.1:77913147-78572469 GCA_017893485.1 Hemerocallis citrina | reverse complement strand
TTATTTGTGCATATATTTTTCCCTTAATTTCCTTAATATTTGGTACTAGTTTCATGTGCATGGTTGACAAATTATTTAGTATGTGACATTAAATGAAGTTAACTATTTGTGTCTTGTGCATGTCAAAGATAGTTTCATGCACAGACATGATACAATCAACATCAAACCGTGAGACTTTATTCTCACCACTTTGCAAAGTAAATAGAGAGACCACTTATGAATTATGATCAAAGCCATCAATAACAATACTGATGCTTATGATACACCCTTACAGTGGAATAAATATACAATGACTACTTTTTAATTATCTAATCACAACTATTACGGACAGCTGATTAAGTGGTCTCTCCACTTATATATTTCCAAGCGAAGAAGATCCAGTTGTGATCTAATAATGTCCACTAATTTCCACAAGTATGGGAAGGAGAAAACATGTGCAGTGCACACACCCAAGATCTATAATGAGAGTGCAGGAAGAGAAAGACCTTCTTTCCCAATTGATCGGAGAAGTTGAGATCAGACATAGGGCTCTCAAAAAGGCCCATGACAAACTTGACTCGAAGGATCCTCCTTACTGCATCATCAATCCTGCTCATAGGAATAAAGTTCTTCTCAACTAGACTGGTCAGATCCCCAATGAATTCTTGGTAGTTGGTCGGAACCATAATCTAACATGCATAGAAGTATGAGAAACTTGTGTAAATCATCAAAGGAAAAAAGACTAAACCTTTGGATGTTTTGAGATTTAAACATTGATGAGTAGCTGATGTTGTAAGATAAAAAAATGAAATCAACTGGAAAAATCTTAAGCGAAGTCTTTTAATCAGCTTATTAGTTATAGTTAGTTTAAATTGATAACTACTAACCATATCAATACCCGCATTGATTCCCATGAGTATTGAGTAAGTGTAATTTGCATGAGGTGGGCTGGTGATTCTATCAATCCCCTCCCAATCTGAAATGACAAAGCCCTGAAAATTCGTTACCCCAAAATTATTAGAGATAGGCATATGAAAATTGCAACGCTATGAAACAATAGTATAAAGGAACTCGACTGAATTGCACAAAATATAATAGTACACAGAAAAGGCTAGACCTTAATAAGATTCAAATAATATTCTACTGTCAAGATAACAGAAGGTACTAATTAGGAAAATTATGTATCATATAAAGGTTTTTAGTGCAAAACAAAATGAACGGGTATCAAAAAACACTCTTCAATAGTATGAATTATATAGTGTCACCAACCTTAAAGTGGAGAGTGTTCTTGAGGTAACCGGTGATGAGATGACGGTTGGCATGCATCTTCACACCATTCCAACTTGAATAGGAGATCATGACAGTTGAAACACCCTTGAAGATGGCATTGTGGTAAGCTGGCATATGGATGCTAAAAAGAACTTGCTTGTTGGTAATGGTATTGTTCTCGTTGATCCCATCATGAGTTCCACCATCTCCAACATAATGCTTGGCACAAGCTGCAATTTTGTTTCTGTTCCAAGTTTGAACCAGTTATTAGTTATCGGTATTGGAAACACAAATACTTGACCTTACTAGTATATAGGCAGAAATGGACTGATAATGATAATAATTAAATAGTGATCAAAATTCAGAAGCCATACTTTCCAGCAACATATGGTATGCCTTTCCTAGAATTGGCAGGAATGTCTCCCTGCAATCCTGGAATAACTTCTGTCATTTCTTGAACAATCTTGTGGTCTTCACTGTAGCTCTCATAGCACCTACCCCACCGTGGATCTCTGCACACCTAAATGGGTACTCGAGTAAACTAGCACACAATCAAATCCATGACAAAGCATCATGTGTTGCTTCAATTTCAAACTATGATTAAAATATACATCATATATCTTTCTACTTACCGCAATACATGGAGCAAAAGCATATTGAATGCCCGTTGCTCTGGTTTCAAGTGCGGTTGCAGCACCAATCTTTTTCACAAGTACAGGATCTCTATCAGATGAGAAACGTTACAGGTGAGACTTTTAGGCATGTTAAATACTTATTGTTCGTACTACAATACAAAATCCTTAAATTTAGTATCTCATTTGCTGATTCTGAATCAGTTATGCAGATAACTTACTGATAAAAGGCTCATATATTGCCATAACAAACAAATAAAGATGAATTCAAGTTAGATACTTGCCTAGTGGCTCCAAGCCCAATATTATGTGGGAAAATAGTCGAATTGTATACATTGTTGTTCCCGTGAACTGCATCGATCCCATATATCATGGGAATCCCAAGGCGTGTCGACAAGCTTCCCTTCTGGAATTCATTAACCATACTCACCCAATCTGCAGGAGTAGCCTCGATGCGAGGTACACTCCCCCCACCACTCAGTACGCTTCCTATACGACATCTTTACGTTCAGCCCCCGGAAAAAAAATGAAGGTTATGTATATCAGAGGACTATATGTTAGAGTTGTCTTTTCCCCTTCGGACATTACCTATGAAGTAATCTTTCATTACTTGAGCTGATGCGACGCTCCTCTCAATCTGAGTCATCTGACCAATCTTTTCAGCAAGTGTCATTCTTTTCATCAAGTCATTGATCCGAACATTGAGTGGCTGTTTTGGGTCTTTGTACTTGAGATACTCTGCGAGCACAGTTGATTCAAGGCATAGCACGAGAAGAAGACCCAGCAAATGCAATCGGGATCTTGCCATATTTCTGACACAAAAAAACAACTATTATTGATTTCTTTCATGATACTGGAAAGATAATATGAGAGTGTACATGAAACTGAACACTCAATAAGTTAATGCTAATTCATTGTCTTCTCATAGTGAATCAAGGGGTTAATTTATATCTTCAGCTGAGTTTGTTTAATAGAACAGTTTCCTGCCAAAAAAAACTACTTCTATAGTTATCTAGAATTCTATTTTGTTTACTGTCTCCTATCTTGTTTTCTTTTGTTTTTTTTCATTTTCTTTTATTGTCTATTTTTTAACTTACTTTAAATTTTGGGTCATAAATCATAAATTTAGAAGGAAAAAAAAAAAAAAAAACAGGACAGAATAGTTTGGTAAGGTTTAGCTGTCAGTTGATTCATTAACATATAACTCATAGTTCCAAATCACTCCTGCAAGTTTTGCTATCTACTTAAAAACTTCTTTCATAAAATGCACTTTACGTTTCTATTTGAGTAAAATAAAAGTATCAAACTACATTTATTGTCAAGTTCATTAAAATACCATAATAAATAATCCATTTTCCCTTCTAATTCATATCACATTATGTTCACAGATCGTCACTTGTTCAATCAAAAAGAGAGAAATCACGCAGCATAATCCTAGAACAAGGAAGCTAATATCAGCTGTTCATTCTTGCATGTTGTCCCTCACCTGGTCATTACTTCGCATAATATCACACTTTTGACAGCTAAATAGGACTTGCAAGCTTTTGCTGAAAGCAAAAACAGTAACAAGTTCTAACTTTTGATAGAACGAGCAAACGCATCGATTAAAATTTTTAGGAGTAACTAAAAGAAAAATACGGAGATCCTTACCCAAATAGAGAAAATCAAAATGAAGCACAGGAAAACCAGATCAGAACCAAGGCATTAATGGCAGACTCTTTACTTCCAAATTTTAAAATGTGGCAGAGTAAAAAGCAATGGGAATGGTAGTGACTATATATAGAAGCTAGAACAGAATGCCTATCATTTTATAATGGGATAGGGGTCCTACGAAGATGATTGTCATGTATAGCACTTTTATAAAGATATGAATTATTCTTGTAATTTTATTTTACAACGTAGTTTTTGCTCATTGTTAAGATAAATCAGAGAGATGAAAACAATACTGAATATTGAATTGAGTTCAACCAAATACAATACCACCTATATATAGGAGAAGAACAAATATCAAAACAACCTTACAAACAATATGGGACTATAATAATATCTAACACCCCCACTCAAACTCACGATGGGTCAAACAGTGTGAGTTTGCCTACTAAGTATCTAAATCTCTGAACAGTATGAGATTTGGTGAAAAAGTCTGCAATCTGGTGGGAAGATGTAACAGAATAGAGAGAAATGGCCCCTGCCTCAAAGCGCTCACGAACATAATAGCAATCAATCTCTATATGTTTCGTTTGCTCATAAAAGACCGGGTTGCTTGCAATGTGCAATGCACTTCGGTTATCACAATGAAGAGGAATAGCTCCTGTAAGAGTGACACCCATATCTGATAACAGCCAACGGACATGAACAATCTCTTTAGCAGTAGCTGCCATTGCTCTGTACTCAGCTTCAGTTAAAGAACATGCAACAACTGCCTGTTTCTTACTTCGCCATGAGATTAGCGAATCACCAAGAAATAGACAGAAACCGGTGGTAGACCGTCTGGTAGTAGGATCATCTGCCCAATCTGAATCAGAATATTCGCTCAGCTCTAGCTTGGATGTAGCAGGCATGAATAATGAGCGAGTAATAGTGCTCCTGAAGATATCTGAGAATCCGAAGAAGATCACCGTAGTGAACTGATGTAGTAGCAGAAACAAACTAACTAACAACACTGACTGTGTGAGCAATATCGGGTCTGGTCATGCATAAGTAGACAAGTTGTCCAACAATCTGTCTGTATGTAGTGGGATCCCGAAGGAGCTCACCATCAGTGGGACGAAGCTTCACATGAAGCTCTAAGGGTGTATCGGCTGATCTACTGTCAGAAAGGCATGTAGCGGAGATAATATCTGATGTGTATTTATGTTGAGAAATGAGTATCCCCCGAGATCCATGAGCAATCTCTAGGCCCAGAAAATAACGTAGTCTGCCAAGGTCTTTCATATGTAACTGCTGATGAAGGTATTTCTGGGTGAATATAACGCCCGCAGAGTCATCCCCAGTAATGATCATATCGTCAACATAGAGTAGTAGAATTACCCTCCCCTGCGGTGATGACCGCATAAATATAGAATAGTCATGAGAAATCTGACTAAAACCAGCCTTGGTGATGAGAAGGAGAAAACACTCAAACCAGGCTCGAGGGGCCTGCTTCCAACCATATATAGCCCGACGCAACCGGCAAACATGACGATGAGGAGTAGGGAGGCCCGGAGGAGGATCCATATAAACAAAGTCAGATAAGGTACCATGAAGAAAATCATTCTTCACGTCCATCTGGTATAACGGCCGTTGACGGATGGCTGCAACAACAACAAGAGTGCGAACAGTAGTCTTTTGTGCAACGGGAGCAAAGGTCTCATCATAATCAATGCCATGCTCCTGAGTAAATCCTCGAGCTCCTAGACGAGCCTTGTGCCGCTCAATAGATCCATCAGGTTTATATTTGACCTTGAAGATCCACTTGCAGCAATAGGCTGAACGCCCTCTGGCAGATGAACAACATCCCAAGTGCCAGTCTGATCAAACGCACTGAATTTCTCTGCAATAGCTTTCCTCCGCTTTCCTCCATTCAGGATATTGAATTGCGTCTTGATAGGTTCTAGGCTCACGTGTAGAGTGTATAGCAGTGAGATATGCATGAAATTGTGTTGAGTAGAAAGCTAGGGTGGCAAAACCAAACTGGTCAGAAGGACCATTGGCATCAGGTGTATAACATGCCGGAGGAATACCAGAAGTAAAATGGGTAGACTGATGAGGAGGTGGTGGACTGATAGGGTGTGGGAGTGAGGACGGTGAAGTAGGTGCATGTGTTGGTAGGAAAGTAGGTGGGATGAGTGCTGGCTGCTATGGGGATGCAGGTGGTGTTTCGGTAGGGGTAACAACAGGTGTAAGGACTGCAGGAGATGTGAATAGAGCCAGAGGAGTGGGATCAAAAGGAATGCGGGAAGATAAAGTCGGGGAGCTAGCAACAACTGGGGAATCAAGAAATCTAGTATCCTTGGGGGAGGGGGGGGTCAGTTAGTAAGGGGAGTCTTCCATAAAGGATACATGTCAAGAAATGCAGACACGACCCGCTGATAGATCAAAACAACGATAACCTTTGTGTTCAGGACTGAGACCTAGGTGAATGCACTTAGTAGCACGAGCGTGTTGATTCTTGGTTTTGATGATTACAACACAATGCAAAGTTGTTGTGCTACCTCTTATATATTGCAGGTTGTATCAATACAATGTATACACAAAGGCAAAGTGTTCAAACAAAGCTCTCAAAGCAAATTGATCAAGAAAGCTACAAGGTTCTAAAGCTCAAGATTGATCAAGAAAGCTTCAAAGACAAAGACAAAGGCTAAAGCTCGATCTCAAGACTCAAGACTCAAGACAAGACCTATGTTTCAATGTGTTATATTACATATTTTGTAAAACAATTGTAATTTTTTTTTTGAGTCTTAGATTGATGTAACAGCCTTGTCACACACACATACTCACACATCTTTATAATTGAGTATTTTTGAAAAGATTAAAGGTCGAAACAGTTTGAATTAGATCAGCTGTTAAGTACCAGTCGACTGCCTTATGGCACCAGTCGACTGTACCAGTACGAAACTATATGAACTCTTTCAAACTCTGGGCATTCGACTCACATGGCAACCCAGTCGACTGTTCAAGTCGTTTCAACAGTTTTCTAATTTCAAAACTTGTTTTTTGAATTTCAAAAAATTATATCCGTTTTAAATTAGTTTTATAAACTGATATACAACGTTCAAGGGATTACTTTCTATAAATAGAGCCTAGGAATCACCATTGAAAATGTTCCAAGCATTTGATAAAAAGTTTAAGTTTATTGCTTTGAAAAGAACAGGTATTCAAACTAGCACTCTAATCTTCTAAGTCTTGGTTCTCTGATTTTTAATCCAATATAACATTGAATTCGTTTTGGACTGAATTCAGAAATTGACCGATTAGCCACTTACAAAAATCACAATCACAAAACAAGGCTATAGGTTGATTGTAACTCTTTTGTTGTTGTTGTTCACTCTTGGGTTGTGAGAGTGGTCCTCTCGGTTGGAAAGTAGGGCTCTAGGTTGTAGAGTCAGGTTTTCACTCTTGGTGGAAGAGTGGGTTTGCTCTCTCTAGTGGTGAGAGAGGTCTACGAATTGGACAAGGTTGTTATCTAAACGCCGTAGGGTATTCTTGTATTTTTTCAAGAATAGTGAAAAATCTCAAGTGGGTTGCTTGGGGACTAGATGTAGGTCGGGAGGACCGAACCAGGATACATCGTGTGTAATATGTGGTTGTATTTCTCTGAACTTGCATTTTTCTTCACTTGCAATTATTCTTATTCGAAAACTTGTCTGGACAGTCGACTGCGGCTCCTCTTTAAGTCGACTGATCAGACTGGTATAACATACTCTTCGAAAACTTTTCTAGCAAGTCCACTTTTTTTCTGCTACAAGTCGAATGATCAGAATTTTCTAAGATACTCTTCTAATCTAACGTCATAGTTGACTTAGTTCTCTTTTCAAGTCGGCTGAACAGAAGAAAAAAAATCAATTTCGTTATTAATTTTTTATACAACACTATTCAGCCCCCCCTATAGTGTTTCTTGCCTTGCCTACAGGATCCAACACTTGGTATCAGAGCCTGGTTGAGCGCAATGGCAACTACTTCTAATGCAAACCAATACCATGAAGGCCAATCCACACAAAGGCCACCCCTCTTCGATGGAACCAATTGCAACTATTGGAAGTGTAGAATGAAGATCTACCTTCAGTCCATCAACTATGAGATATGGAACATGACGGGGACCGAGTACACCGCTCCTACCATTCCATATGCACAATGGAACGATGACATGAAGAGCCAAACAATGAACAATGCAAAGGCCTTGACTACGTTATTTTGTGCCCTTACAAAGGAGGAGTTTAACCGTGTGTCCAATGCAATAACCGCACATCAAATTTGGCACACACTCGAGGTAACTCATGAAGGAACAAATAAAGTAAAAGAATCTAAAATAATTATTCTTGTTCATAGGTTCGAGATGTTCCGCATGAAGGAGAACGAGAATGTGTCTGAGACGATTACATGGTTCACGGACATTACAAATTCACTTGTGGCGCTTGGAAATACATACACTCAAGTCGAAATGGTGAGGAAGGTTCTTTGTGCACTAACCCCCAAATGGGAGAAGAAGACCACCACCATAGAAGAGCCCAACGATTTAACACAACTTTCTCTTGAGAATCTTGTGGAAAATCTTATGGCGTATGAGGTACAACTTGAAGAATGCAAGAAGGATCTAGAATCTCAACAATCAAAGAAGAAGACATTAGCATTCAAAGCCATGTCGGACTCCGAGGATGAAGAAGAAGATGAGGAAGAGATAGCCATGTTCACGAGAAAGTTCAAAAGTTCCTAAGGAAAGGTAAGTTTAATTCAAAATCTAAGGATACTAATGAACTTCCAACTTGTTTCAGGTGTAACAAAATAGGTCATATGAAGAATGATTGCCACTAGAGAACGCTAAATCTAAAGGAAAGACTTCCAACTTCAAGAAGGACAAGTACACAAAGAACAAGTTCATGAAGAACAAAAAGGCATATCAAGCAACTTGGGATGATAGCGACTCTTCATCGGAATAAGAAACTGAAGAGACAAACGAGGTTGCTAACGTTTGCTTTATGGCATCTCAAAATCAAGTAAGTGATGATTATGATTCTAATGATTTACTAGATGCTTTCAACGAGATTTTTCAAGATCTTAAGAAAGAAAAAATTAGAGTTAAGAACTTGGAGAAAGTAAATCAAACACTTTCCCAAGAGAATCTTGACCTTGATAAAGAAGTGAAATCTTTAAATTCTCGTCTTTCTATTTTAGATTTAGATTTTTGTGTCTCTAAAGAAAAATTATGTAGAGATATCCACGAATGTATCTAAATTTAATAAAGGAAATGAGAATTTAAAAGATGTTCTCCAAAATCAAGTGCAATCCAATCAAAGGTTTGGACTTGGTTTTCAAAAGTCTCTTGAAAAACCTCATGTCTCTAAGAACACTAGTGTAAATAAATCTGTATGTATTTCTAGTGTTAAGAATAAACTGTATGAGTTTTTTGAAAAGCCTAAAACTTTAAGTTTTAATGATAAAAGTAAATCTATAGTTCAGACCAGTCGACTGAATCCAAGTATTAGTCGCCTGTCCAGAGGTTCTGAGTTTCATTCACAGAACGAAAACCTCAGATAATTCGACCTATTCTACCTTCCAGTCGACTGGATTTCAGTAACAGTCGACTGAAAGGTTCGATAAAGTCGACTAGAGAGAGAAAAAATATATGGGTTCCAGTCAATCTGAGTCCGCAAGATAGAATTACTTACATTAATTCATACATTCTTTCTATATGTAATTCTGTTAATTATATTTCTTTATTTAGTGGAAAATGAAACTCTCTTTGGGTTTGGTTTCCCATAAATTAATCTCTTTTGGACCCAATGAAAAGGGTACCATATTCACATTGAAAATTTTATAGGTACCTAGAAGAGATCGGTGGATACTTGACAGCGGATGCTCAAAGTACATGACTGGTCATGCCAATCTCCTATCTTCCATACAAGAAATTGATGGAGGAACTGTCACATTCAATGACAACAATAAAGGGAAGGTCATTGGAATAGACATGGTCGGTAAGCACATTAACCCTTTAATAGAAGATGTTTTTCTAGTTAGTGGACTTAAGCATAATTTGTTGAGTATTAGCCAATTGTGTGATAAGAGATATAAAATAGTTTTTGAAAAAGATGCATGTTTAATTTACGACTCCATGCAAAATATAATTTTTCAAGGATTTAGGAAGAATAACATTTATGAATTGTGTTTAAAGTCATATGATTTTTCTAATGGTTTTTGCGTAGTAGCTTCTAATAATGATTCTTGGCTATGGCATAAGTGATTTGGCCATGTGAATATGGAAACTCTTGCTAAATTATCTAAGAACAACCTAGTTAAAGGGCTGTCAAGACTATCCTATAAAAATGATAAGTTATGTGATGCATGTCAACTAGGTAAACAAATTAAATCTACCTTTTAAAACAAAAGGAAGTAATTTCTACTAGTAGGCTTCTCGAATTAATCCACATGGATTTATTTGGCCCTACTAGAGTTGCTTCTTTAAATAAAAGTAGGTATGTATTTATTTTAGTAAATGATTTTTTACGATTCACTTGGACATTCTTTTTAAAACATAAGAATGATGCTTTTGATGAATTTACAAATTTTTGTAAACGGATTCAAAATAAAAAATCTCTAACCATAGTCACGATTAGAAGTGATCATGGTGGAGAATTTGAGAATGAAACGTTTGCAGAATATTGCAACAAGAATGGTATAACTCATTCATTTGCATTTCCTAGAGCTTCACCACAAAATAAAGTGGTCGAAAGAAAGAATAGGACTTTGCAAGAGTATGCACGTACCATGCTTGTTGAAAGCAATTTACCTAAGTATTTTTGGGCTGAAGCCGTTGCTACAGCTTGTTATGTTTTAAATAAAATATTGATTAGGCCTAAGCTTAAGAAAACATGTTATGAGCTATTTTTTGATAGAATTCCTAAAGTATCTTACTTCAAATATTTGGATGTAAGTGTTTCATTTTAAACACTAAATATAATTTAGATAAGTTTGAACCTAGATCTAATGAGGGTATCTTTATAGGATACTCAAATAGGAGTAAGGCATATAGGATCTTCAACAAGTCAACATTGACTATTGAAGAATCCATGCATGTTGCATTTGATGAATCTCTGCCTTCATCAACTTTAATTGAAGATGATGAAACTGATTCATCACCTTTAAATAAGGTTATTACATCTTTAGAGAAAACTACCCTTGCGGATAGGTTGACTGATAAAGAAGTCAAGTCGACTGATGTGAATCAGTCGGCTGATGGACTAGTCAAGTTGACTGATCCTATTGTGATGTCTCCAACTTTACCAAAATCTTTTGTTGAAGTTAGAGATCATCCTCATGACTTAATAATTGGTGACATTTCACGTGGTATTCAGACAAAATCTCATGTTAACATGATTTCTCACACGGCTTTCTTATCGGATTTTGAACCGAAGAATATACAAGAAGGTTGTGAGAATGAGTTTTGGATGAATACCATGCAGGATCAGTTAAACCAATTTATAAGGAATGAGGTATGGAATTTTGTTCCACGACCTCCCGATCATACTATAATTGGTACCAAATGGGTATTCAAGAATAAGTTAGATGAATCAGGACAAGTCGTTAGGAACAAAGCTAGACTAGTTGCTCAAGGGTATAATCAAGAAGAAGGCATAGATTTTGATAAAACATATGCTCCTGTTGCTAGACTAGAATCAATTCGTATTTTATTATCTTTTGCTTGTTTGATAAATTTTACACTTTTCCAAATAGATGTTAAAAGTGCTTTCCTTAATGGGTTTATAAAGAAAGATGTTTATGTTAAGCAACCACCTGATTTTCAATATGAACAATTCCCAAACCATGTTTTTAAATTGAAAAAGACTTTATATGGTCTTAAATAAGCACCTCGTGCTTAGTATGAACGATTGAAGACTTTTCTTTTAGAACGGGTTTTGAAATAGGTAAAGTAGATACTACTTTGTTTATTAGGAGAATTGAGACCGATATTTTGATCATACAAATACATGTAGATGACATAATTTTTGGTTCTAGTAATAGTAATCTATGTCAAGAGTTTTCTAATACCATGAAAAATGAGTTTGAGATGAGTCACATGGGTGAACTCAATTATTTCCTTGGACTGCAAATTAAACAGTCACCAAATGGCATATTTATTAATTAAGGAAAATATGCTAAGGAATTACTCAAACGATTTGGCATGGATAGCACAAGTAGTAAGACCACACCTATGGCTACTACAACTACCTTTGACAAAGATGAATTAGGTAAGAGTGTCGATCAAAAACTCTATCGAGGTATGATTGACTCACTCTTATATATAACTGCTAGTAGACCAGACATTATGTTGAGTGTATGTTTGTGTGCTAGATATCAGTCAAGTCCTAAAGAATCTCACTTAAAAGTTGTGAAATGTATTTTAAGATATATTAAAGGCACGTCTGAGTATGGTTTATTTTATTCACGCACCAATAATTTTCAACTTTTGTCATATAGCGATGCGGATTTTGCTGGTAGTAAAACTGACCGAAAAAGTACTAGTGGAACGTGTCACTTTTTGGGACACTCCCTAGTATCTTGGTGCAGTAAGAAGCAAAATTCGATATCCCTATCTACTAAAGAAGCTGAATATATCGCTGCAAGTTTGGCTTGTGCCCAAATTTTGTGGATGAAACAAACCCTATTAGACTATGGTATTTCATTTTCAAAACCTGTTATATTGTGTGATAATACCAGTGCTATTAACTTATCTAAAAATCCAGGTCCAACATTCACGTACGAAACACATTGATATTAGACATCATTTTCTATGTGATCATGTTTTAAAGGGAGATATTTCTTTAGACTTTATTTCTACTGATAAATAGGTAGCAGATATCTTTACTAAACCACTTAAGGAAGACACATTTATCACTTTAAAAAGAGAACTAGGAATTTGTAGTTTTCATGATGTTTCTTGAATTTTTAACTCTGGTAAGTCGACTTACAAATTCTTTTCAGCCGACTGACCAAGTATTTTTCTATACTTATCTATATCTAAAATTCACGCTCTGGAAAGTCGATTGCGAAACTGTACTAAGTCGACTGCCAGTTGTATTATTGCTATTTTTATTTATCTATTTTGTTCTCGACTAAGTCGACTGTCCTAACCATACAGTCGACTGTCGCGAATCAGCTCTTTTTTCAGATTTGAAATTGGCATTTCTTTTGAGGACAAATATTTTACCCTTTGACCATTCTACACCTTTGATTTCCTCCAGCTTCAATCCCAGCCATTGATTCTTAGTAAAAACCCTAACTTCTACCTCTCTCTTTTTCACTTTACTCTTCACTGTCTCTCTCCCTTCCGAGGTCTCCCAGTCGGCTGCTGTGCTGCTTGGAGATTCCAGAATTTTTGGAGCCCCAAGATTCAACCCTTGATCTAAAATTTTTTGTTGCCGAAGTCCTCTCAAAGATCCCCGAAGTTTTGTGCCTTTCTTTGTGTCTCTTTGTTGGTATAAATCCTCCATCTCTTTATTTCTAGAGTTTTTTGAGTAATGGCTCCTAAAAGATATCGTACCTCTAATGTAGAGGAGGGACAATCCTCAAGAGACTATCTTCAGTACTTAAGAAGCCCTAGTCTTATTGATAAATGGTACATTATTTGTTCAATTATCATTTTTCCAGGGTAGATTTGTAAACTTTCCGGATCTTGATAGGTTTTCTCTAGCCCCATTGTTTGAACAATGTGGGTTATTTGATTTATTGTCTTTAGTGAACCAACCCTCTTACTACCCTCACCTTATATATTTGTTTTACACAAATATGAAAGTTGTCACATCGGAGGATAGGAGCAAGATATTTATACTCTCTTCAGTAAAAAATATCCGCATGAAAATCACCCCTGCTAGATTAAGTCTTATTTTGGGTTTATCTGATGAAGGGATTGATTTAGGAGATGTTGATATGAATGATGACACCATATTGTGAAGAATTTATTTGTCAATTCGAGGTCCTTCTATGACCAATCGATCAATTACTCCTATTGCTAAGCTAGTTGCACGCATACTGTCATATAACATTATTCCCGAAATAGGGAGTTATGACCAGTATTCCCATGAGTTGCAACAAGCTGTTTATGCAATTTTTGGCAATATAAAATAAATTGGGGTCAAGTCATCTTTAATCGTCTTCATAAGACTCATTCTTCATTTCTTCCTTTTGGTGCTTTACTCACTCACATCTTCTCAGCTTATGAAGTTGATCTCAATTCTGAGACGAGTGTTGTAAAACACTATGAGTCCTTTGATCGTGCAACTCTAACACGTATGAAGCTTCTCACCTCTCCACCTAGGTCACCTCGTAGGAATACACCTACTATCCCTTTAGCCACTTCAGCTCGTCGGTCTTTTGCTTCTAGTTCATCTCGTCCTCGTGCTGATTTTGATGATCATAGGAGTCTTTACACTTCTGTCAATTATATCATGGATCGTCAAGATGCTCTTGAAGCCAGTCTTTCCCATCTCACTCACTTGTTCACCTCTCAGTTTCCTCTTCCCTCTCAAGGTGCCCAAGTTGACGATGAAGAAGACTGATTAGCTGCATTTTATTTTTTTTGTATTTTTCTACTTATTTTGTATTTTCTGTTTTTTGAACAATGTATTTCAAATTTCTATGTATAATTTTGCTTTTGCTATGTGTTTATTATGTTGCAAATGCTCCTTTGTGTTTACTATTTTTTCCTCCTATTTTTTGTTGATGACAAAGGGGGAGAAAAATAGTTATGTGTATGTTTGTGTATTTGGGGCATGTTTGTGTTTTTGGTGCATGTTTTTCAACATATGCATATTGTACATTAGTTAGGGAGAGCATTGAGCATGTGTAATATTTTTATTATTGTAAGCCATTGTGTTGTCATCATCAAAAAGGAGAAGAATGTTGATTCTTGGTTTTGATGATTACAACACAATGCAAAGTTGTTGTGCTACCTCTTATATATTGCAGGTTGTATCAATACCATGTATACACAAAGGCAAAGTGTTCAAACGAAGCTTTCAAAGCAAATTGATCAAGAAAGCTACAAGATTCTAAAGCTCAAGATTGATCAAGCAAGCTTCAAAGACAAAGACAACGGCTAAAGTTCCATCTCAAGACTCAAAACTCAAGACAAGACCTATGCTTCAATGTGTTATATTACATGTCTTGTAAAACAATTGTAATTTTCTTTTTTTTAAGTCTTAGATTGATGTAACAGCATTGTCACACACACACACTCACACATCTTTATAACTGAGTGTTTTTTCAAAAGATTAAAGGTCGAAACAGTTTGAATTAGATCAGCTGTTAAGTACCAGTCGACTGCCCTATGGCACCAATCGACTGTACCAGTATGAAACTGTCTGAACTCTTTCAAACTCTGGCCAGTCGACTCATCATGGCAACCCAGTCGACTGTTCAAGTCGTTTCAACAGTTTTCGGATTTCAAAACTTGTTTTTAGAATTTTGGAAGATTATATCTGTTTTAAATCAGTTTTATAAATTGATTTACAACATTCAAGGGATTCCTCTCTATAAACAGAGCCTAGGAATCACCATTGAAAGGTTCCAAGCATTTGATAAAAAGTTTAAGTTTATTGCTTTCAAAAGAACAAGTATTCAAACTAGCACTTTAATCTTCTAAATCTTGGTTCTCTAATTTTCAGTCCAATATAACATTGAATTCGTTTTGGACTGAATTCAGAAGTTGACCGATTAGCCACTTACAAAAATCACAATCACAAAACAAGGCTATAGGTTGATTGTAACTCTTTTGTTGTTGTTCTTCACTCTCGGGTTGTGAGAGTGGTCCTCTCGGTTGGAGAGTATGGCTCTAGGTTGTAGAGTCAGGTTTTCACTCTTGGTGGAAGAGTGGGTTTGCTCTCTCTAGTGGTGAGAGAGGTCTACGGGTTGGACAAGGTTGTTATCTAAACGCCGTAGGGTATTCTTGTATTTCTTCAAGAATAGTGGAAATTTTCAAGTGGGTTGCTTGGGGACTGGATGTAGGTCGAGAGGACCAAATCAGGATACATCGTGTGTACTCTGTGGTTGTATTTCTCTGAACTTGAATTTTTCTTTACTTGCAATTATTCTTATTCGAAAACTTGTCTGGACAGTCGACTGTGGCTCCTCTTTAAGTCGACTGGTCAGACTGGTATAACATACTCTTCAAAAACTTGTCTGGCAAGTCGACTGTTTTCCGCTACAAGTCGATTGATCAGACTTTTCTAAAATACTTTTCTAATCTGACGCCACAGTCGACTTAGTTCTCTTTTCAAGTCGACTGAACAGAAGAAAAATTTCAATTTCGTTATTAATTTTTTATACAACATTATTCACCCCCCTCTAGTGTTTCTTGCCTTGCCTACAGGATCCAACAGAGCGGAGAGCTTCGTGCGCTCAGTGGGAGGGAGAAGGACGTAACTGGTGCACCCAAAGGTACGGAGCATACTGTAGTCGGGAGGTGAATGATAAAGAACCTCATAAGGTGTCGTACCAGCTAGGGCAAATGAGTGAGTAATGTTGATGAGACTAACAGAGGTCATGATAGCTTCAGCCCAGAAAGAACGAGGAGCGGAAGAAGAGAGTAAAAGAGCGCGAGCCGTGTCAAGGATGTGACGATGGCTACACCATTCTGCTCATGTGTGTGAGGGCATGATTGCTGAAAAGGGTACCGTGAGACTGAAGGATCGATCTCATAGTGGTGGAAGTGTACATACGTGCACCGTCCGAACAAAAATTCTTAATGCGCATACCAAACTGAGTGTGAATCGTAGTTGTAAAGAACCGATAAATATCAGGTATCTCAGCTCGCTGACGCATAAGAAAAATCCATGTATGTCTAGTGAAGTTATTGATGAAGGTAACATAATAGAGATAGCCTTTTTACGAAGGTACGGGAGAGGGTCCCATATGTCAGAATAAACAAGTTGAAAAGGGTGAGTGGTTTCCGAAGTTCTTTTGTGACTAAAGGGTAGGACAATGTGTTTGGCCAAATGACAACCCTGACAATTAGATAAATGTTTAAAAGTGAGAGAACCAAGGGCACCACTGCGAGCTATAGTCTGGAGTCGTGATGCGCTAATATGACTTAAACGTCTGTGTCACAGATCAGCATCAGAGGAAACAATATCGGCAAAACTAGAAGGAGAGTGATGTGCATGAAGAAAATCTAGATAATATAGACGACCCTGCCGACTAGCACGCCCAAACTCCTCACCGGTGGAGGAATCAGTAATAGAACATCCTAAAGAGTCAAAAGTAAGGTTTATTGATAAATAAAGAGCATAGAGAACATATGGTAATGTGAGAGTGGGAGAGTTAATTATCCCTGAGTGTGTAATAAGAAGTGGTGAGCCATCAGCTGTGTGTAGAGATGGAGAGTGAGAGGGAAGTGCTGTGCAGGTGGTGAACAGTATCTGATTACTAGTGAGATGTATGGTTAGGGTTTGAGGTGGGAGAGGAGAGGGGGCATCTGGGTATGGCCTCAAATTAGGGTTTCTGAATTCACAAATCTCTCAATAAGCAGAACCCATCTCAGAAATGGAGCAGACTTTCATCAGATCAAGCCCGACGGCGTTCAAAGAGCAGTGGTTGGCGAGATTATCAACCGATTTGAGAAGAAGGGTTTCTACTTGAAAGCAATGAAGCTTATTACTGTGGAGAGAGCTTTTGATGAGAAGCACTATGAGGACCTTTCTGCAAAGCCATTCTTCGGTGGGCTTGTGGAGTACATCATCTCGGGTCCAGTGGTCGCCATGGTTTGGGAGAGGAGAGGGGGCATCTTGGCGGAGTGCTGGCAGAAGATGAGGATAGGGGTTGCGGCCTGGCTGTGGTGGCGGCTGTGTAGGGCGTCGACGGGGTATGGTCGCCATAGTTCGGGATTCGCCGGAGAAGACGAACGGAGAAGGGGATGGGAGTTGTGGCAGATGGTTTTTTTTTATTTTTTATTTTATTTTATTTTTTTTTGGAATTTGAGAATTTTTTATGATGAAATTCAAGAAGGAAAAATTCGGATAATTGGCTCTGATACCATGTTAAGATAAATCAGAGAGATGAAAACAATACTGAATATTGAATTGAGTTCAACCAATTATGATACCACTTATATATAGGAGGAGAACAAATATCAAAACAACTCTACAACCAATATGGGACTATAATAATATCTAACACTCATATTCAAGTCCGAAAAAAATTCACATGACTAATAATATTATGGTTGCAAACATGTAGGGTATGAGTTTTGTGGGACAAGTTAAGTGGGATAAATCAATGTATGGCCTTATATATAGATATATATTTTAGGCATCGGTGCAATGAAATGAATGCTAGCATTAGCCTTTAGCTGTTTAAGTTCAGTTTGATCAGTCCTTAGTGTTCATACAACGTGTAAACGGTTTTTAAGATACTGAAGTTTGTTTTGAATTTGTGATTTGTCGTCAGTTTCTTTGATTTCTTTGATACATTTTTACATTTCTCACTAATCAGAAAGATGCTTTTTTTTCTATATGGGACAACCATATGAAGAGTTCTTGATATAAGGCGAAAGCTTAGATCCACGTCGTTGATCAGATCTAATGCGAAGCTGATATTTGTGGTTGGATTGGAAATGCATGACTGAGATTCCGCCGGAAATGCAAGAAAGCCTGAAACACTGGGAGATTTTTTCCGGCTACAGGCCCTCCGACGATCAAGTCAGTAACTTAGAGTGAGAATTGAGTTTTAGTAGACAAAAGTTGATTATTCGGTAATGGTGAGGGAGACGTATTTATAGGTATGAGATGGAGCAGTTTTAGGAAGATTCTCTAACTAATTTGGAAGATTCCCTTAATCAGTGAATCAAATTAGTTATTATCTTCATATTTTAGGGGATCTGATTGCCAGCTATGATTGGCTCAGTGGATCTCCCCTTCTTGGACCGCGAACCAGTCTCAATCATGGGCTGAGCTAAGATGGTGGGCCCGAGGACAACCCAAATTCTCATTGTAGCTATGCAGCTGTTGTGAAGTTACCATTCCACCATTAGAAACTCTGAGTCGTGCTGGAATCGTACGACCCCCGATTAGCTGTAATTTTCAACTACATCATAAGGCCCCCACTCCTAACGGTTGGTTGTAGCTGTCTTCGAGGAGTAGCTCTGTCCTGGGGACGTCTGGGGTTATATCCGGTGTTCCTGAGGGCCTTGATTATCTTGTTGAGCCCGCGGATGGCCCCTTCTGATTTTTTGGACTAGGTCTTCTAGAATTTTAGCTATTTTTTCTGGATCTGTTAGTTATCTAAACTAAAATTTCCAAATTTACAACCACTTTCTTGGATTTTAATCTTTATATTTTGGTAGACGCAAATTTTCAATAGATCTGAGAGCCCCTTTTATTACTTTGTCTTGAAGTGGTTCGGATGACCCATCAAGGGATGATCCTCGACGTGGTTCGGGGACCAAGGCATGAAGGCTAGGATGATGCACCGAAGGATGAGCCAGACAAAATTGAAATTTTTGCGAGCAGCTCGGATGACGCACCAAGGAATGAGCCAGTCAAAATTGAAACTTTTTCGAGCGGCTCGGATGACGCACCAAAGAATGAGCCAAGCGAAATTGAATTTTTTTGCGAGTGGTTGAGATGATGCGCCGAGAGACGAGCCAAGCGAAATTGGGAGTTTTTCGCAGGTGGTTCGGATGACGCTCAGAGGGACGAGCCAAGTGAAATTGGGAGATTTTCACTAGTGGCTCGGATGAAGCACCGAGGGATGAGCCAAGCAAAATTGAAGTTTTTTGGCAAGTGGTACGGGTGACACGTCGAGGGACGAGTCAAGCGAAATTGGAAGTTTTTTTGCAAGTGGTTTGGATGATGCGCAAAGGGACGAGCCAAGAAAAATTGATGTTTTTCTAGAGTGGCTCGGATGATTTGCCAAGAGATGAGCCAAACGATAGTAGGAGCTTTTTGCGAATGGTTCGAATGATGCGCCGAAGGACAAGCCAGGCAAAATTGGGTTTTCTTTCGCGAAATTGGAAATTTTACGTGCGTGGCTCGGATGACGCGCCAAGGGAAGAGCCAAGCGAAATTAAAATTTTTCGGGAGTGGTTCGGACGACGCGTTGAGGGACGAGCCAAGAGAAATTGGGAGTCTTTTGCGAGTGGTTCGCATGACGCTCCGAGGAACGAGCCAAGTGAAATTGAATTTTTCTCGAGTGGGTTGGATGATGCGCTGAGGGACGAGCCAAGCAAAATTGGGAGTCTTTTGCGAGTGGTTCGGATGAAAGGCCGAGGGACCAACCCAGTGAAATTGAAGTTTTTCGTGAGTGGTTCGGATGATGCGTTAAGGGACGAGCCAAGCAAAATTGGGAATTTTTCACTAGTTGTTTGGTTGGTGCGCCGAGGGACGAGCCAAACAAATTTTATGTTTTTTGCGAGTGGTTCGGATGATGTGCCGAGGGACGAGTCAAGCAAAATTGACGTTTTTCGCGAATGGTTCGGATGACACGCCGAGGGACGAGTCACGCTACCCGAAGATCATATACTTAGGATTTCTTCCTCATTTTTGTATTGTTATACGTTTGCAGGATCGTGGCAGGCTTGGATATGGCCAGATCATCGTTTTAGTAATCGAAGATTTTTCCACGTCATGTCACCGTAGCCTTTGAATGGTTGGACCAGTGGAGGGTTAGGATTGGGCCATGTGGCCTTCATGCGGATCGACATGTCACTCCACTCTATATAACCCCCCTCCCCCCCCCCCCCCCCCCATACACACACACACCACCCCCACCCAATTTTTCTCTTTAAACTTTCTTTCATCATCCCGGGATCCTCTGTTTAGACCATTCTCTCTCTCTCTTTCCAGTGAATTTTCCAATCACCTTTGTAATTCCCTTCCCAAGTAAAGTATTTATTTATTCATGTCAAGGGTTCAGTCCCGTGACTCTGCCTCGACCTCTAGTCATGACAGCTCTTCTTCGGAGTCTTGGTCCCTTTGCGGGGATGCCAAGGATGCAGCGAAATCAGAAGTTTCGTGGAGTAGTGAAGAAAAGGAGGATGACCAGGAGGTAGGGGGTGTAAAATGAACAGAACGGTCCATCGTCCGTCCGAGTCTAGCTCGGAAAATGGCCCGGCCATGAACCGTCCGAACTGTTATACGAACCGAACTTGAAAAAATTATTAGGTCTGATATTTCACCGAGCTCGAGCCGGACATAAGTCTGTCCGAGTATTATTGTGGTCCAATGCTTTATCAAACCGTGTCCGGACTATAATTTTTTTTTTCTGATCTGGACCGAGCAGGACATAAGCTCGTCCGAGTAAATTTTCGGTCTGAGCTTGAACATATGACTGTCCGGTCCCGTCCGGTCTGATTTACAACCTTACCAGGAAGAAGCTATGGTGATTCCTTCAGATGAAGAGGAAACTGTAATTCCCTCGATGGTGGTAGTGGTACCTTCAAGCAAAGAGGATGAGGATGAATAGGTTCCCTCGACAAGGAGGGTAACGCGTCTTCTTCCCCCAGTGATTCTGGTGGGGTGGTTGCACCCGATCCCCCTTGTGCTCTAAGACCAGTGAGGATGAAGAAGAAGTTCGTCTAGCTCGTGGATACGGATTTAGTGTTGATGGAGTACGAAAGAGAGGTCAATATGACTCACCCCACCCTTCAGGATCCTTTGACCATCTGTATGTACCTCGATGACGTTAAGCATTTGCTAAAGTCGGGGTTTTAACCTCCTTACCTCGGCGGTCCGACGATAGAGGCAAATAGGATGGAGAACACCTTGGTGAAGGCAGATCTGCTATTAATCTGAAATGCCTTCTTCATCCCTTGTACATACGAGTTGCTTATTCTAAATCCCGATCTTCAACCCATAGACAACCTCGCCCCTTGGTTCTACATGTTTCCCATCGATGCGTTCATCTCTGGACTTCGGCTGCCCATGCACTTGTTCATCAAAGAGGTGTTAAATTGGGTCGGGGTTAGCCTGATGTAGTACGAGCCCAATTCATGGAAGCTATTGGCAGCTTCGTCTTGCTATATAGGCAAAAGGGAGTGCCACTGACGCTCAAGTATTTCAGGAGGTTTCTAGGCCTTTGCACTGCTCGATCATATAGGGGTCGGTGCTTCATGTCTCCACAGCTCGGGAAGCACATGGTTAACAACCACCCAGATTCCATCTAGGAGTGGAAATCAAAGTATTTTATTATCCAAAGTCCCAAGCCTTAGGATATCCCCACTACATAGGTGTATGACAATTCGAAGATCAAATCCCCAAGGGACAAGGACTTCACCCCAGAGGAAGATGATGAGCTAGAGTGAATCATCACATAGGGGAATGTTGATTGGTCGAAGGTACTCGAGAGGCACTTGCCGAGATTTGGACTAAGTCCAGCCGGCTAGTATGTTCTTATTTTCATTTTGTTCAAGTTTTTAACATCATTCTTAATTCTTGTTGATTTTCTTCGCAGCCATGCTCACTGAGAAGAAGATCGAGGCTCGATGTGCCGAGCTGGTGAAGAAGAAGGATGTCGAGCAGCCAAAGGGCAAGAAAATGGTCTTTTCCTTGGTTTCCGACAAGCCACCGGAAAAGCACACTCAACCGAGGGTCAAGAAGGCAAAGGCACGGTCATCCACAACGTCGTCTTCCTCCCTGAGTTCAATCACCATCACCGTCACCGACCTCGCCAACTCCCCATCCCTCCTGTCCATCCCCAGGCCAAGGAAATCCTTGAGAGCTTGACCGAGGAGTCCTTCTCGCTAGACTGGTCGGTGAAGGTGGCGAACTCGCTCACCAACCCAAAGGTCTCTATGGAGGTGGTGGAAAACCTCGCTCCGCCCCTGGACCGAAAAATGCTCACAACAGAGATGTATGAGCCAAGCAACCTTAAGTGGGCTCAGGCCAACGTAATGGTAAGCACCCGAACCCTCTTCTGGTTGTTATTGTTGGTGTATGCCCTAAAGACCAGTTATGTATTGACAAGACTAGTTTACATTGTATCATTGTGTTTTGGAGGAAGGATCTTGCTAACTTGGTACTTTTTTGAATCGTCTCCCTCTGAGAATGGGACCTCTTCCAAGTCGTCAACGGGCCCAGAGTTGATTGAGCTCCTCTCTGATGGGAGGAGGACTAATCCCCCGACTATGGTGGTGTAGCAAGCTCGGGATGCCTCTAACTACCCTGACCCCTGCTATTGTAGGAAATTTCATTTTCATGTGGTAGGCAAGGCAAAAGTATGGAGTGATGATAAGCCCTTGAAGATAGCATTGTATGAGGCCTTGACATCGAACACCATAAAATCCATCGCTTCAGTCCGAATCACCGGGGACTTCCACTCTGTCACATCGAGGGTGATGTAGCCTTCAATCTAGACCGGTGCCCCGAAAAAACTATAGAGGGTATAACCAGTGTGTTTCAGTTTTTCCTGGGAGAGTATGAGGCTCTCAAAAGCCTCCACAAAAAGGATATTGACAGAGTTGTCATTATCCACTAAGATTGAACGGACTTCATGGTTCACCATGAATAGGCTAATCACCAGGGTGTTGCATTGGGGGTGCGGACACCTTCCAAGTCTTCGTCGAAAAAGGTGACAAGTATCCCTGAGCCATTAGGATGAGAGCAGTTGCGTACCGAGTTCACCTCTTGAACGAACACCTTCCGGGAGGAGTTAGACTCTCCCCCTATGGGCCCCCCATGTATAGAGTGGAAGATGGCCATCGGATTGAATTTCTCTGGACACTTATTGGGCCCCCAAACTGGAGAAGGGTCTTCTCTCCCTTTCTGCGTAAACTTGGAAAAATAGCCTCGCCTGGATCAAGGCCTCGACCTCCTCTTTAAAGGTCCGGGAGTCATTGGTTTCATTCCAGTGATCATGGTGGAACAACACCAGAATCTCTTATTCCTCTTTTTTGTTGGGGTGTTCATCCGAGGCGGGGGACGAAGGAGTCCCTTTTCTTCCATTACAATAGTACTACTGAGATGCTAGCATTGAGTGGGTGAATTTATTGAATCGAGGCACATGAGGGGGATGCCTCTAACCAGAAGCATCCTTTTGAGACTTCTTAGGAGCCTCAGTGCTATCAATCTTCCCCTTTTCCTTGGGCGAAGGTTCTTTGCAAACCCCAATATGAATGTCCTCCTTGGATCGAATATATTTTTGCTCTGGATAAGGAGGTCCGAAGTAATCCGAGGGAGGCTTATTGACAAGGAAGAGTAAGTCATGTCGGACGTTGTGCCGGAAGGCGGCCACTGCGACCATGGAATCAAGATAGGGGATGGACCGGGTCTCTGCTGTAAATCACTAGATGAAGTCTCGGAGTGACTCTTTCTCATTCTGCTTTAAGTCTAGCAGGGAGGCACTCGTCTTCTTTGCCTTGCGGCTAGTCACGAAGTGCATGAGGAAGCTTTCCTCGAGATGGGAGTGAGTCGTGAATACCATTCTCCTGCTGAGCCCCGGAGGATGGTAGGGAACATCCTGCAAAGGACTGTATCTAAGGCATTGTGAATCATCATGAGAGTTTTAAAACTCTCGATATGATCCACCAGGTCAGATTATCCATTATAAGACTCAAAAGCAGGAGGCCTGAAGTCTCTTGGAACTGGGGCCTCGAGGCTGAATGGCGCGAAGGGAGGTCGGATAGGTCAGTATCCCCTATTTTGCTGCCTCTCCTTTTGCCCTATTTGAGCAACACGATCTTCCATCTCCTAAAGATGCTTTAAGATTACTTCTTCATGTTCCTTGTATCAGGTGGACCAGTATGACTCTTCAATGCGGATGATGCTAGTGTGGGGGTCTCTAGAATGACAGTCCCTTCGGGCTCTCCTAAAAGAGCCTGCAGTATTTTGTTCCTGAAGTTCTAGAACTCGGCTCTGGCAATGGGGGTTGTCTGCTCCACGATGCCTTTCGTTGCTTGCTGACTGATAGGAGTAGGTCTCCGTTCACTGCTGCCTTAGGGGGAGAGCGATCTTCAGAGCCTTTGCATATAAAGGGAAAGGCTCATGTGGCTTCCGTGATGTTCCGAATGGATCCTCCGTTTTGGGATCATTTTTGTTCGATACGGTGGTGGAGGTCTTCCTCCTATTCTCGATTGTTGAGGATGCGCCGTAGGTCCAAATGTGCATACGGTCCCTTCTTACGTCCTGCTGAAATGGAGGTAGCGTGGATAGGACATTGACCCTCGTAATGGGGTGAATCTGTCTAGGGGCATCAACGTCGTCGTTGGGACCCTTAAGTTACAACTCTGCTGTGGGAGGGGTGAAACGCTAGAGGGGGAGACAGATTTGCCAGGAGACATGGGGCTGTTGCCTTCTTTGCTTTCAGGGCCATGGTTGGAAGTGGCTTCTGACCGTAGGGGTCTGACTAAAGGGCTGAATATGTGCTTTCCCACAGACAATGCCAATCTTATGCTACTTTTTCTCTATAGGACCAACTATATGAAGAGTTCTTTATATAAGGAAAAAGCTTAGATCCATTACGTTGATCAGATCTGATGTGAGGCTGACATTTGGGGTTAGAGTTGGAATGGATGGCTGAGATACTGCCGGAAACCCTCAAGAAAGCCTGAAACACCATGAGTTTTCCTAGTGAGAGGCTCTCCGACGATCATGTCAGTAACTCAAAGTGTAAACTGTGTTTAAGTGGACAAAAGTTGATTACCTGGTAATGATGGGGAATGGGTTGTATTTATAGGCCTGAGCTGAAATAGTGTTAGGAAGATTCTGTAATTGGTTTGGGAGATTCCCTTAATTAAGGAATCAAATCAGTTATTATCTTCATATTTTAAGGGATATGATTGCCAACCATGATTGGCTAAGGGATCTTCCCTGTTTGGGCCACGAACTAGTCTTCATCATGTGCTGAGCTAAGATGGCTGGCCTAAGAACGGCCCATGTTATCGTTGTGGGCCTGCAGCTGTTGTCAAGTTACTGTTCTGCCCTTAGAAAATATGAGATTCGTGAGGGAATCATATGGCCCCGATTAGCTGTATTTTTACCCACATCACAGAAATATATTGAAAACCTCACAAATCAGTGTGCTACATTTGATTGTTGCAAGTTTTTCAAAGAAAGTCATATTTGATTCTTTATGGTTGATCTCTCAAACTTCCTATGAATCCATATTTGATGGGAATCACATTAATTGTTGCACACTCGTAATAAAAATATAATTCAAATATGAGATTCGTGATGGAATCGTATGGCTCCGATTAGCTGTAATTTTTACCCACATCACAGAAATATATTGAAAACCTAACAAATCAGTGTGCTACATTTGAATGTGGCAAGTTTTTCAAAGAAAGTCGTATTTGATTGTTTACCGTTCATCTCTCGAACTTCCTATGAATCCATATTTGATGGGAATCACATTAATTGTAGCACACACTCATAATAAAAATATAATTTAAATGTGAGTTTCGTGATGAAATCGTACGACCCCGATTAGTTGTAATTTGTACCCACATCACAGAAATATATTGAAAACCTCACAAATTCGTGTGCTACATTTGATTGTCGCAAGTTTTTCAAAGAAAGTCATATTTGATTGCTCACGGTTGATCTCTCAAACTTCCTATGAATCCATACTTGATGGGAATCAAATCACATTAATTGTCGCACACTCGTAATAAAAATATAATAGGTTTGTAGAATGTTCACACAAACGTCAGAAAATTATGTACCGAACCAGCGATTCCTAATTAACATTCCGTAATAATCATAATTTAATACATAAAATCCAAATATAAAATACCCCGTGGGACGTCTTTATGTCATATTAATTTGACCAAAGATAATGAATAAGAAAAGAAGTTTGACTTTAGAATAAATAGAACATTAGCATTACTATTTTGATTGAACTGGTCTGTAATGATAACTAGAAGAAGACTAAACACGAAATGGCCGGCCTTTTTTTAGGGTTATTTAGTCCTCAAATTAAGAGTAAAAAGGAATTAAAAAAAAATTAGGCCGTTTTTCAAAACTATTTAGAAAAAAATGACAGTTGTCAAAGCATTTGTATTTGGAGACTCAACAACTAAACTCGTCATTTCCAACGTAGAGCTTAGTTATTTTCGTGCTCGCCGTAGGGAACAACGAGTTTAGTTTAAAATTTTTAAACAAGACTCGTCGTTCTCAATGGCGAGGCTTTTTATGCTAGACTTGTTGTTGGGAACGACGACATTATATGAAATTTCACTGAGGGTGCAACAAAGTTTTTTTAAAAATTCACCAAGTCCAACAGAAAGTTTAACTCTCTGTGAAATTTCATATAACCTCGTCATTCTCAACAGCGAGTCTAGTATAAAGAATCTCGTCGTTGGAAACGACAAATCTTGTTTGATAATTTTGAACTAAACTCGCCGTTGGGAACGACGAGTTTCCTCTAAAAATAAAAAAAAACTAGTCTAGCGGTTCCCAACGACGAGTACAAAATAACTAAGTTCACCGTTGGGAACGACGAGTTTAGTTGTTGAGTCCCCGAGTACAAATACTTTGGCAACTATTTTCTTTATGCAAATAATTTTTTAAAATGGCATATATTTAAAAAAATATTCAGTCAAAAAAAAACACTCTACATTCTTTATTTCTCTGTGCTTTCGTGTTTCGTCTTTTCCTTTTCGGTTTTCTTCCCTCTTCCTATATTTTAATGCTTACTCTTTCAAACAATTTAATTTTGTTCTGAAATGAGACACATGAATACCCCATTCAATGCTTGTGATCACATTATATTAGCAGAAGAATATAATAAATTATTCAATACAGAATGGCCCGAAAATTATATAAAATGCTCGGTAGGTGAGGAGTATTTGAGCTGTTCAAGCACTGAGAAAAATACAAATTCACAAATAATTGAGATGGTCCACACTGCAATTTGCAGATCGTGAAGATAAGTAACGAGTGTGGAAACATGATAATAAAGACTAGTCAAAGGAAATCTAAACCTACAAGATCTCTCGAGAGAGAAAAATACAAATTCACAAATAATTGAGATGGTCCACACTGCAATTTACAGATCGTGAAGATAAGTAACGAGTGTGTGGAAACATGATAATAAAGACTAGTCAAAGGAAATCTAAACCTACAAGATCTCTCTCGACTAGTTGGTAAAAGCTTAGTGGATCTAAACCTCTATCTTACAGCAAAATCTATTTTCTAACTAAGAGAAGAAAAAGAAAAAGAAAAAGATAAAACAAAAAAGTCAAGTTTCTTGTGAGACTTTGATAGTTTGATAGTGTCTAAGAAGATCATTGATGCGGTTTGTTTTTTGGGATGGCTGCACCAGGTGTGACTTCTCTTAATTTGTATTTTTCCGGAAGCTCAGGTACGGATGGTATGCCCGACCCTCAGCTAGGGGGAACGGCTCGGGAGTAGAGGCGGGAGCAAGGTGGAAGTCTGACGCTCGGCTCGGATCTGAAGGTCTCGTGTATCTGCACTCAGCTTAGGAACACCAGGGTTGATCCTGGTGGTAGGCCCTCCGACGGTCTAGTCAGTCACTGAAAAGTAACAGTAACTAGGATTTTTTAGAAGGAAAAGATTGATTACCTTGTGAAGGGGGAGAGGGCCTGGTATTTATAGGCAGCCCCAACCGGGTCTGGACCCGTTTGGGGCCGGGTCTGGACCCGGTTGCCCGTTGGCCTGACGTGGCGGAAGCCAAAGTGGTTTAGGACTGACGTGGCAGAGGCCTTGGGTGGTTTAGGGCTGATGTGGCGGAAGCCCATGTGGTTTTAGGACTGACGTGGCAGATCCGAATGATCGGGGGTGAACGCCTTTTGAGGAGATCCTGTGGCCCAGGAGGGGCTACGTCATCCGACCCATATCAGGAGCCCCCCACTCCTGGATGGCTAGGTATTCCCGCCGTGTAGGAGTGGTTTTTTGGCCTCTGTAGGAAGAGTGGGTCGGTGTGTACGGCGAAGAATGGGACCCATATTTTCCAGAAGAGGTAAGTGGGGTTGGATTGAAGGGATCCCCTCTGGGAGTCACGTGGGCATCGGAGGTCGGCTAGCCGACCCCGGAGGGTCGGTGGGCGAGCCCCTTGCTAGTTGGAAAAGCAAGGGGAGGCATTGAGACCCTGTGGAGAAAGAGTTCTTCTTACCGAGCGTGGAGGGTCGGCAGGCGAGCCCTCATTGTTAGGGATAGTTTTGGGGCTCGCAGTGGCATCCGTGTGTCGACCTAGAGATCATTTGGCCTAGAGAGTGGGGGGGTCGGTAGATGAGCCCCTCACTTGTTGGAAAAGCAAGGGGTTGGAGGAGTCCGGAACCGGGGCTACTTTTTACCGAGCATGGAGAGTTGGCAGGCGAGCCCCTCATTGTTTGGGACAATTTTGGGGTTCGCGGTGACATCCGAGCGTCGACCCAGAGCGCGGAGGGTCGGTAGGCGAGCCCTTCACTTGTTGGAAAAGTAAGGGGGCGCCGAGACCGTGGAGCGGGAGGCCTTCTTGACGAGCGTGCAGGGTTGGCAGGCAAGTCCCCTAACTTGTTGGAAAAGCAAGGGGAATCGAGACCATGAAGTAAGAGGCCTTCTTGACGTGCGTGGAGGTTCGGCGAGCGAGTCCCCTCACTTGTTGGAAAAGCAAGGGGAGTCAAGACCGTGGAGCAGGAGGCCTCCTTGACATGCGTGGAGGGTCGGCAGGCGAGCCCCTCTCTTGTTGAGGATAATTTTGGGCCTCGTGGTGACATCCTAGTGTCGACCCAGAGCGCAGAGGGTCGGTAGGCGAGCCCCTCACTTGTTGGAAAAGCAAGGGGGCACCGAGACCGTGGAGCAGGAGGCCTTCTTGACGAGCGTGCAGGGTCGGCAGGCGAGTCCCCTCACTTGTTGGAAAAGCAAGGGGAGTCAAGGCCGTGGAGCAGGAGGCCTTCTTGACGTGGGTGGAGGGTCGGCAGGCGAGTCCCCTCTCTTGTTGGTGATAATTTTGGGCCTCGCGGTGACATCCGAGCGTCGAAGTCCCAGTAGTTTGGGAGAAACTATTTGGGGTCGCGGTGACATCCGAGCGTCAAGGCCCAAGCAATTTGGGAGAAACTTTCCTAGCTCACGGTGACATCCGAGCGTCGAGGCCCATGCAGTTTGGGAAAAACATTTCTAGCTCGCGGTGATATCCGAGCGTCGAGGCCCAAGCAGTTTGGGAGAAACTTTTTGGGCTCGCGGTGAAATCTGAGATTCGAGGCCCAAGCAGTTTGGGAGAAACTTTTTGGGTGAATAATGGTTAAGTACCCGAGAAGTTGGCCCTACATGACGAGGCGCCGCGTTGGTCGACAGAGCTGAGGGTAAGAAGGTATTTTTGCGCACTGGGCTGACGTCATCGAGACCTTGGTGGCCGTTAGATCTTGATGATGAAGATCAGACGGCCAGATCATTTTGCGGAATTCGAGGAGTCCAGATTATGCTTATAAATCCCCCTCCCCGACCTCACTTTTTCACTTTGCTTTCAACTTCCGAATAACCGAAATTTCCCTGCACACTGCCGGCGACCGTTTTCCGTTGACCTCAGCATTTTTCCGGTGAAACAGGTTAGTAATTTTGTTTTAAAATGTCGCGGTGTCAGTCCGGTTCCGAGATAAGTACTTCGGGTTGCGGCGAGGAGGAGGTTCATTCATCTTCAATATATTTCTCGTCGGGAGACATCCGCCCAGTAAAGGAGGAGGTGCTGTCAGAAGGAGGGACGGATGGCGAGGGCGACGTGGCCTTCATTGTAGAGCCCCTGCAATCCCTTAGACCGGGTAAGGAGCCTGCATAGGAGGAGCTCGAAGAAAGGGATCCCGAGGGAGAAGAACTTGTGGAGGAGGAGAATGAATCCGGAGACGGATGCCCGGAGGAAGAGGAGCAGGTAGAGGAGGGTGGTGATCAGGAGGAGTCCGAGCAAGGTGCTGAGAGCGGTAGTGACCATGGCGACGTCAGAGGGACCGCAGAGGAGGTGGGGGAAGAAGAGGCAGACCTCCCACCGTTGCCTCCTCTAGCAACCCCTTTCCCTGATAGGAAAGATAGTTCCTGAAGGAGGAAGAGGAAGTGGATTCGGACCGACAGTTCGGCCGAGAAGGATAAGCATGAGTATGGCTCGGGGTTTACGTACCCCCTTCTCTCCGGCAAAAATCCAGGTTCGATCATGATGTATCCTGACGACATGAAGGATCTTCTGGCGTATACATCTATGCTGATGGACGAGGGCCGGTCGATGATCAAGATGGACAGTGTGAAGTGTGCCCTGCCAAGGGACTACTTGCCCATCTTGAGGGCGGCATACTTCATTCCTCGGGAGTTCGAGCTTCTGGTGCCGAACCCATGAATTTGCCAGACCACAGCGCTCGAGCCGAGCTTCTGTATGTTCTCGGAGGACGCTTTTGTCTCGGGTTGAGGCTTCCATTGCACCCGTTCATCAAGAGGGTGCTGAACTGGGGGCAGCTGAGCCCGATGCAGTATGGTCCTAACTCATGGAAACACTTAGTGTGTTTTATCTTGAAGTGTCAGGAGAAGGGGATTACGCCGAGGCTGCCCTACTTCCGAGCCATCCTAGGGATGAGCTCTCTCGGGGATTTTCTATCTTTCACCGCATCCCCACAAGAAGGTGATGCACAGCCATTCGGACTCCATCAAGGGGTGGAAAGAGAAGTACTTTGTTGTCCGGAGTGAGAGGCCCTGGGACATCCCCACTGCCTGGAACTTCGGCAAGCCGAACCACAAGCCGCCAAAGAGAAAGACTTGTCAGAGAAGGAGTGGGTGAAGGTTGACAAGATCGTGGAGGGTCACAGCATTGGGTGGCTTCGTGTCACGGAGCTACACCTTGCCCGAGCCGGACTGAGCCCGGCTAACCCTAGTATGTTTTTATTTCCATTCTGTTTTCTTTCTGCCTTTGCATTGACATGTTTAACTCTTTCCTTTTGTAGAAATGTCTGCGAAGAAGCTTGACACCCGTAATGCCGTAGTGGCCCTGTCAGCCAAGAGAAGGTCAGATATGGCGAAGAAGGCTGCCTCCGAGGCGGGGTCTGGCCAGGCAGTGACTTCGAGGCCCACAGCGACTCCAAGGCCCGAGGATTCGACCCCGAAGAGGGCGAAGAAGCATCATCACCCTCCGTCGAGGTCGGTGAAGGATCCGGAGGCGAGCTCCGGTGGCAAAAAGTTGGCCGAGGTCGCGATTGCCACCGGAGCTCGCGAAGGGGCCTCTCCCGCCGCTTCGACCGGACGTCGCGGAAATGGTGGGCCAGCAGGGCCTGCGGCCCTATACCCCTAATTGGGCGGTCAAGGCGGGGGATACACTCCTTGAAGGTCTGGCCACGGTTGAGGTGGTGGAGCACCTTGCCACCGAGCGGGATCTTCTGGCCCTAGTGGTGGAGACGGCCGAGAAGTCATACATGAGGTTCGCCCAAGCCCACCTCTCGGTAAGTCTTCCTTCTGCACTTTGGTTTAGCCTATAATTTTAAATTCTCCTAACTTGATCCTCCTCGGCAAGGCTATGCAACATGCGCAGCACTTTCACGAGTGCCTTGAGAAGGAGATCGTCGTCCAGAAGAAGAACGCCGAGCATTATTTTCGCGAGCCACCCAGCTGAAGGACGAGCAGACGGCGGCGGAGGCTGCCCTTGGGGTTGCTCAAGCCCAGTTGATCTCCAACAAGGAGCATCATGAGAAAGAGCTGGCGCGGTTCAAGGCGAAGGCCAAGAAGGCTAGCGACGAAGCGGCGATTGCCATGGCGGACACCCTGATCGCCTCGCAGGACGAGGCTTATAACAAGGCTAGGGAGCACATCCTGCAGATTTATCCGGACCTTCAGATCGGGCATCTCCACTATGGGTGGGACCCGGAGCTTCCGCTGATGCCACGCGGAGTGGAGGATGAATAGCAAGGGGGCACTCGATTGGAGGCCGGGGGTGACCAAGTTGACGAAGAGGTGCCTTCCCCCTCTTAAACAATAGTCTAGGAATCTCCTTCTCTCCTTCTTCCCTCTCTTCTTTTTTGTAATTTGCCGAACGCGGACTGGCCACCGCCTTTTGTAGTACAAAATTTTGAACTTAATGCAAGATGACTTTTCAGTCGATGCTCCATGACTTGTGCTTCTTTAGTCTCCTTTGTGACTTGTTGTTTTTTCCGTCTTTTTGATGGATGCATGTGGTTCTCGGTTCGAGCAGGGTCCGAGCAGGGCTGGGGGCCACGGAGAGTGCTCTGGCTCGCCAATGTAAACAGGCTCGGGACCGAGCGGCCGCAGTGAATTACTTTATGAACAAGTCTAGGGAGCTCAACTTGGAGGTTGCTCGTCTGAAGAAGGCCATAGCCGACCGGGACTGGTGGGCAGTTGAGACGAACTGGTCGATCTCGGATGCCTCGAGTGGGCGGTCGACTTCGGAGTCTTTTCTTCATGAGCCTGTAGTGGAGAAAGAGTTGGAAATTCAGAGGATGAAGTTGGTGCTAGGCGCTGGTCTGATCGAGGAGGCGAGCAATTCCATACTAGGATCTTCTCCGAACTTTTTCTTGGAGGTGGTCCAGCCCGCCGATGCGGAAAGCTCTGTTGCTGGAGTGCCTTCCCCCGATGGACCGGCTGAGTGTGCGAAGGAACCTGAAGGAAGCATCGACTTTGAGTTTTAAGCTGAGCGATGAGTGATTTGTAAGCTTTCCATTGTATTCGGGCGGCCATTTCTAGCGCTCTATGAGTAATAAAAAACTTCTGACTTCTTTAACTTTGACAATTTATTGAGTGAGGAGGGCGAGAGTGTAGCTCGAGATTGGTTGCTGTGCTCGGCCTTGTAGAAGGTTGCCACCGAAGCGGAGAGCCGATCCATTTGGGGGTTGGAGGCAACGCCCAATGAGCGACGTTTCGTCTTCTGATAAGCATTAATGGCAACATTTCTCCTTCCGCCATTTGGGCTCTCCGATGTAATAAATGTGATGTTCAGGGGGGTATATAATCCCCATATCCCCATTGTTTCTCATCAGGATTTTGAGATGGACTCGTCTGTCTTGAAATTCGGATGCTTGCCGAGGGTGGGCGTCCCATGAACAAAACTTTGGTCTGAGTGTTCCGAATTGGTGGATCACCAATCACCCTCAAGCAATTCGGGGTTCTGGCTTTCAGGGCCGTGAACCCCGAGTTGCTTGTGGGTGAGTAGTGGGCCGACCGATTAGTCCAGAGGCTCGGGGAGAGTCTTGGGTTGGTGGCTCCCCTGCCGCCCACGAACAATTCGGGGTTTTGGCTCTGAAAGCTTAAACCCCGAGTGGCTTGCGGGTGAGAGGTGGGTCAAACAATGGTCCAGGGCTCGGGGCATTCGCCGAAGGTGAGCGCCCTAAATCTTTAATGAAATTTTTTCGAACGGGAGTGGTTGTAGGTCGTTGCCGAGCACAAAAGGTATGGTTTGAAAAAACCAAGGCCATGCTCGAGGTCCACACCGAACCCTTATATGTATGTCTTGACGGATAGTATGGGCGTAGCTGGCAGTTTCCGCCGAGCACATAGGTTGATGGGCTTGAACAAGCCCAAACCATGCTCGAGGCAGATGCCGAGCCCCCATACCTTGGAGAAAGCCAATAATGGACATAGCTGAAGGTCATCGCTGAGGGTAAAGGTCGCATGGCTTTGAAGAAAGCCAAGGCCTTGCTCGAGGTCGACGACAAGTCCCCACACCTGTTCTCGGGTAGATAGCACGGGTGTAGCTGGCGGTTGCCGTCGAGCGCATAGGTTGATGGGCTTGAACAAGCCCAAACCATGCTCAAGGTAGATGCCGAACCCCCATACCTTGGATAAAGCCAGTAATGGGCGTAGCTGAAGATCGTCGCCAAGCGTAAAGGTCGCATGGTTTTGAAGAAAGCCAAGGCCTTGCTCGGGGTCGACGACGAGCCCCCACACCTGTTCTCAGGTAGATAGCATGGGTGTAGCTTGCGATTGCCACCGAGCGCATAGGTTGATGGGCTTGAACAAGCCCAAACCATGCTCGAGGCAGATGCCGAGCCCCCATACCTTGGAGAAAGCCAGTAATGGGCGTAGCTGAAGGTTATCGCCGAGCGTAAAGGTCGCATGGCTTTGAAGAAAGCCAAGGCCTTGCTCGAGGTCGACGACGAGCCCCTATACCTGTTATCGGGTAGATAGCACGGGTGTAGCTGGCGGTTGCTGCCGAGCGCATAGGTTGATGGGCTTGAACAAGCCCAAACCATGCTCAAGGCAGATGCCGAGCCCCCATACCTTGGAGAGGTGATTCTATCTGACGTAAGATGTCGTATGGGCACCGAGCCCCAAGTTTACATGAGAGGTTTTTGTGGCCTGTGGTTTCTTCCGAGTGCCGAGCCCAAAGCTTGTAAGGGAAGCTTCAATGGCTCGCAGTTTCTTTCGAGTGCCGAGCCCAAAGCTTGTAAAGGAAGCTTTTGTGGCTCGCGGTTTCTTCCGAGTGCCGAGCCCAAAGCTTGTAAGGGAAGCTTTTGTAGCGCCCCGATTTCCGACACTGGAAAACCGTGACACGAGCCAGGACCTTTTCTTCAATTAGTCACAATACACAGAAAAACAGGAGAATTTAAAACTTTTATTCAATACACAATGTGTTACAAGTCTGAATATTGTACAACTGTAATACCTTACAATAGAGTTACAATATTACCTTTACATTTCCAAGTATTACAACCTTCAACATCTTACATCAGAGTACTTCTCAACTAATACATAATCAGTACATAGACTGCAACGGAACTAAACATAACCCTGACTCCTTGCTTTCCTTGCCTTGAGTCCTCCTGAATCTCGCCTTTGTACTTCGGCGACCCAGTACCTATGGAAGTGGGGACGTCAGTATTCACTGACGCTTAAAGGCTGATCATATAGCAGCGAATCTTCCAAACAATATACAAAATACAGCAATGGTGTTAGTGTAGTTTAAGTGTTTGTGAGTGCTATGACTAGACTCTAATGCAACATTTAAATAGAACTAGGATGCTCCTATTCTAATATCAGCAAGTCTCCGAAAGCAACATGCAGCCCATACTACATGCGACTCCATCTCAAGCCGTTTCTCCATATATAGGGATTGAACCCGCGTTATGAACTTCTAATTGTACACAACCTGTTCCTGACACCTACACGTGACTCGCGAGGCTGCAGATGTGGTCATGTGCCACTGTTGCATTTTGCCCGTGGTGTCTATGTTCGCCACCGCGACCCGGCTAACCGGACCTCACTCAAAATAGACGAACCCAATGTATCGGGCGTCATTCCAAAAATCAAACCATAGGGTTTCGCAAGCGCAGGGTAGCACGAAGCCTACCCTGTGGCACCCTCTGGGGTATCGCAAGCGCAGGACTGCACAATGCATCCTGTGGCACCCCTAGCCACGGTACTTCAGGAATTAACAGCGCGAGATACGCAACCCGTGTCCTCAACTTGTGAGATGGCACCGTACGTATTCCTTTGACAGAAAGGTACAACCCAATACACCACCTATGATCTGCCTCAAGGGACGAGTTAGTGTAAGGGGCCCCCTACAACTGACCCCTCTCTCCCGGCAAAAGGTTAAAATGATCCTTGTAAGTCACTACCCTAATGATGTCCCTGACTCGAACAATCCTAGGGTGACAATATTATAAACACAAGATGCTAGGCCTTAAATTAGGCTTCGCAAGACACCTCTACTAGGCTGCTCAACCTAGACTTACCGGACTCTCTCAGGATCCGGTTCGTGGCTCATCGATCCAAGACTTTGGCTGTGCGAATATACACGCATGCCGCTACCCTAGACTTGGATTCTGTCTACACCCCGGTCCTCGATTAACCTATCCTGGTTAAGATTCGACGGTACAAAAGGAGTGACTCCTCTACAGTTCCTTAGGGTAGAAATCATATGTCTTGACGGTCGATAGCCCTTAGGGTGGTAATATCACCCTAAACGAGCACAACGGACCGTGTACCAGCCAACAAGCTATACACGAGTAACAACCACATACGAGCCAATTAAGCTACGTATGAAACAATAACTACCTACGAGCCAGGCGGGCCTCGTAGGAGATAACCACGTACATACCAGCCAAATAAGCCGCGTATGAGACCAACAGCTACGCACGGGCCGGTCGGGCCGCGTACGAGACAACAACCTACATACGAGCCGACTAAGCTACGTATGGGACCCACGGCTACGTACGGGCCAGTCGAGCCACGTACGAGCATGACCATGTGCAAACAACCATACAGGTAATCAATCTTAAAGCAACCAAACGTGCTTACTAACAGACTTAATCTTCCACTGTTAGAAGCAACAGAAGAATCTACTAGTAGTCTATGATCGGTATTCTACTAAGGAAGAACCGAAGGCGACAAACGGCCTTTATCAACTAGTTATTACTAGTGGTCTTCCCACCCTCACTACTTCGACCTATAATGCCTTAAGTACGGCACACAATTGCAAGCATATTCCTATGACAATCTAATCATATAACACAATCACCATGATACTCCCTTGTATGAATGTGATTAATGCTTATGCTTACATCGAGCTCAAGCATGAAAATCACTTACGACCTAGACATAAAGTCCACTATAGTCAAGCGTGCGTGGAAGCTTACTACTTGTCTTGACAAATCACCATAACCCAAGCATGGATAGATAACCAATATAACATACATCATTCCAAGGTATAGTAGGTATTCTAACATTACTCATACAACGTTCTAAGCATGTATTACTTTAGCATGGTGTAGAACATAACATAAAATCACTACAACTAGCCATGGGTAGTTTCTTTACTCTAAGTATGAATATCATAGTATGGCTATCATTAAATTAACATGATCAATAATTAGCACGATACCTACTTACTTAGTATGAATCATGATCATCTACTAACATAGCATGAACAACCACTTATCTAAGCATGGGTACCATGTAAACATGAGTATTCATATAACCTAGCATGGTATACAACTTACTCACAATCTAAACTAGCATGACATACAACTTACTTATAATGAAGTTAGCATGGCATAGATAAAATTAGCATGGTATCTCACTTACCTACAATTTAACTTAGCATGGTATATCACATGCCTACAATTAACTAGCATGGTATATTACATACCTACAATTGAACTAACATGGTAAGTAATTTTATTATGGATCCTACAACATCCTAAGCATAATGCCATTAATCCAAGCATGGCAGGAAACTCTTAGATTGATTCCTACAACATTCTAAGCATAAATAGAATCATCTAAGCAGGGTAGGAATTTTAGATTTTATCCTACAACATCCTAAGCACAATTAGGCTAATCTAAATATGGTAGGATATTTTTAGAAACAATCCTACAACATTCTAAACATAAATCATAGTAGGATATTTTTAGAAACAATCCTACAATATTCTAAACATAAAGCATGGTAGGATATTTTTAGAAGTAATCCTACAACTAACTAAGCATGAAACATGATAGGATATTTTGAGAAGAAATCCTACAACATTCTAACATGATGGGATATTCTTAGAAGAAATCCTACAACTTGTTAAACATAAAAGCATGATAGGATAAGAATCCTACAACATTACAAAGCATGATAGGAAAAGAATCCTACAACATTACAAAGCATGATAGGAAAAGAATCCTACAACATTCTAACCATAAAGCATGGTAGGATATTTTTAGAAATCGTCCTACAACATTCTAAACATGATAGGATAATTATAGAAGCAATCCTACAATGTTCTAAACATGATAGGATAATTATAGAAGCAATCCTACAATATTCTAAACATGATAGGGTAATTATAGAAGCAACCCTACAATTAACTAAGCATGAAAACATGGTAGGATATTTTTAGAAAGCATCCTACAACTAGTTAAGCATGAAAACGTGGCTTCTAAATATCTTTAGAAGTGATCCTACAACATGTAAAGCATGAATATGGCTTCTAAATATTTTTAGGAGTGATCCTACAACATGTAAAGCATGAATATGCCTTCTAAATATATTTAGAAGTGATCCTACAACATGTAAAGCATGAATATGGCTTCTAAATATTTTTAGAAGTGATCCTACAACATGTAAAGCATGAATATGGCTTCTAAATATTTTTAGAAGTGATCCTACAACATGTAAAGCATGAATATGGCTTCTAACATTTTTAGAAGTGATCCTACAACATGTAAAGCATGAATATGGCTTCTAAATATTTTTAGAAGTGATCCTACAACATGTAAAGCATGAATATGGCTTCTAAATATTTTTAGAAGTGATCCTACAACATGTAAAGCATGAATATGGCTTCTAACATTTTTAGAAGTGATCCTACAACATGTAAAGCATGAATATGGCTTCTAAATATTTTTAGAAGTGATCCTACAACATGTAAAGCATGAATATGGCTTCTAACATTTTTAGAAGTGATCCTACAACATGTAAAGCATGAATATGGCTTCTAAATATTTTTAGAAGTGATCCTACAATATTTTACTACTACTACTACTCCTATTTTAATCAAAACATAACACACAATCATCCACTACTACTACTACTACTTCATTCTTATTAAGAACACAACTTACTACTACTACTTCATTTTAATTAAGGACCCAACATACAATCTACTACTTTATGGACATAAAACATCTATAGTTACTTACTACTACAACATACCATCACTACTTTATTTAATCAACCATACTACTACTACCTTATTAATCAACATACCTTTACTACTTTATTTTTTTAGCATACTGCTACTTAGTTGCTTACTAGTCTTTATTATTACTAGTGATAAAGAAAAGATCATTTTTATTTATTTTATTCTACAACTAGTAAATATGAAAGAAAAAATATCTCTTTTTATTATTTCTACAACTAGTGATTAAAAGAAAGATCTTTTTAATAGCTACAATTAGTGATCAATAAAAAGAAAAGATCTTTTTAATCTACAACTAGTGATTAATAAAGAAAGAAAGATCTTTCTAATCTACAACTAGTGATTAGTAAAAAGAAAAGATCTTTTTATTAGAACATATGCTTTTTATCATTAGTTCAATGTTCAATCAAAGTCCTACAACCAACAATGGTTGTAAAATGCTCATATGCTTATGTATACTAAGTCCTACAACCAACAATGGTTGTATGTTCAACATTATGCAATATGTGAGTCTTTTGTCCAATAACAACATAAACACACTACAAATTAAAAAGATGTGATCTTTATGTATTTTAGTAGATACTACTACTACTTTCTTTCTCTTTTTCTTTTATTCAACATTCACAACAACATAACAACACACCCATCAAAACAAAGGAAACAAAACAAGAAGGTGAGAAGAAGAAGTCAAACAACAAAACTAACAAACAAACAAACAAACAATCAAACAAGCATGAAGAAACCCCCACCTTATTTCTTTCTTTGATGGAAGAACTAGCTAGTAAAACTTCTCCTTCCCCTAGCTTTTAGAAATCTCCACTAAACCTACAAGAAGAACTCTCTTGTTAGTATGAGACTTTCTCTCTCTTTTTTTTTTTCCTTTCCTTTCTTTCTTTCTTTCTTTCTTTCTTTTGTTTTCTAAAATGAGAGAAGGAGGAGAATGAAGGGTTATTTATAGGTGGAGAGAATGGGGGAAAGTGAAAATGTGCACACCAAAAATGCACAAAAGCCCTCCCATAAAAATGGGGCCGGCCATACTCCTAGGAAAAATAGGGTGAGGTGGAGGGAGGTGTTATGTGGTGGAGGTGTGATGTGGGAGAGATGTTTTCTAGTAAGGGTTTTTACTTAGTCTTCTTATGCATACAAAAACCCTAGATTAAGCCTCCTAATCAAACCCTAACCCTCTAATTAGGTTGTTATAACAAGATAAATACCTAGTCCAAAGATACACAGCACACAATTCGTATAATGCACTAATCGACATACTACTCGTACGTGCGCATATATGTCCGTATACCGGAAAATCTTTGCATAATTCGTATAAAAAATAATTAAATCTTGGAAATAATAATAAAATAAATTTTATTATTAGTTCGGAAGATCACAGTATCAATTTGATACAATACGGATGTATACTGACCGATATCTGGGTACAGATAATGTCTATGAATAAACCGGGTGAAAATCGCCAAAATATTCTAATTTTGGAATTAAGGCAAAATAATAATAAAATAATAATAAAATAATAATTTATACAAGGTAATATCCGTCCGGGATATTACAGCTTTTGTGGCTCGCAGTTTCTTTCGAGTGCCGAACCCAAGGCATGTTTTTAAAGGAGAGTTAATAGGAAGCCAAAGCTTGTTTTAAGAAAACTGGCATAATTACAACATACTTGAACTTTACAAAACAAGGCACGACGTGCCGATTACAATTTTATAATTTACATTCGCCGTAGGGGCTAACCCTCCTCTTCCAGGATTTTGATGAGGTGCTCTGCGTTCCAGTGCCTCTTGATAGCCTTTCCTTCCGGGTCGATGAGGAGGTACGTGCCCAGACGTATGACCTCAGATACCTTGTATGGGCCTTCCCAGTTTGGGGCCAGTTTTCTCTTTTGGCCAGGGTTGGATACTGCCAGCTTCCGGAGGATGAGGTCCCTCTGCTTGATATTGGTGGGACGCATCTTTTTGTTGTAGAACCTTTCGATCCTTTGTTGATAGGTGTTTCTTCTGATTGCAGACTTCTCCCTGACCTCGTCTATGAGATCCATATCGGCATGTAGCTGTGCTGAGTTGCTTGCTTCGTCGAAGGCCATGATTCGGGTCGAAGGGAGCCCGATCTCAAGGGGAATGACGGCCTCCGCGCCGTATGTCAGATTGAATGGTGACTCTCCCGTAGGGATTCTCTTCGTCTTGTGGGCCCAGAGAACGCTGGGAAGTTTGTCGACCCATTATCCCTTGGAAAAGTTATCAAGTCGTTTCTTGAGACCATCAAGAATTTGGCAGTTCGCATTCTCAGCCTGGCTGTTTGAATGCGGGTGACATATCGAAGAAAAGCGCTGCTGGATCTCGAGATCCTCGTAGAACTTTCGGAAGTTCTTACTCGCAAATTGAGTACCATTATCTGTGATGAGCACTTGTGGAATTCCGAATGGGCAGACGATGTGTTTCCAGAAAAATTGTTGGGTCTGCGACTCGGTGATCGTGGCTAGTGGCTCGGCCTCGATCCACTTCGTGAAGTATTCGATTGCCACTATGAGAAAATTTCGTTGGCCCGTTGCCTTCAGAAATGGGCCTACTAGATCCATCCCTCACATAGCAAAGGGGGTCGGACTGGCCAGGGAGCGGAGGTTCGCTTGCGGAGTTCTTTTCACAAGTGAGAACCGTTGAGAAGGGCCACACTTCTTGACCAGGGCGAGGGCGTCTTGTAGCATTGTGGGTCAGTAGTACCCGTGATTCAGAGCCTTTTGCGCAAGCGAGCGGCTTCCCATATGGCACCCGCCAATTCCTTCATGGAGCTCCTTGAGAGTGTACTTTGCTTCGTCGGGGGTTAAGTAGCGGAGGTAGGGTCTTCCGTCCATCGTGGTGTATGACCTTTTGAAGAGGGTTTCGCTAATCATGGCTGTAACGCCCCGAATTCCAAAATACAACTGAATTCGAGATTCCACATGATCTTTACACTTCTTTCGTACAATTTTATAAGGAATTTAAAACTTTTTACTTTACATCAGAGTTACAAGAAAACTTTACACTTTACATTGTACAGCGGAAGCAAATTTACAACATTTATATAAAAGTACAACAACATTGAATAATCTCTAAGCATCTGTTCCTCTTTAATCTTTATCATGTCATTTACCCTGCATACAAAACTGTGGGTACGTCAGTTTTTCAACCGACGAACATTATACACGACCATCCTCTCTATGCCGGAAATAGTATAACTGATTTTCCATATTTAACGAACACAAACTTGTCATATATCAAACTAAAGGGAATACCCTATTGATGTCGTGTTGTGATTATGCACTTAGTCCTTAATGCAGTTATTTATATTATATGACATCAATGCACACTTGTTCGGATTCTATGCATCCCATACTACATAGGTCCGAGGGCAAGCCTCTTAATCGTTCTTCATCTTGTAGGGTTCAATCCCTCGTCATGACTTAATCTACTACTGTAACTACGGTAAGTATCCTAGATGTTTTCTGACATACGAACTCATGTCTAGGCGCCCTGGAGGGAATCCCAACGCACTGACACATGACTCATCATGCAGGCATCCTGTGGTAATTCAGCTCCTACCATAAACATGACACCACCCGCAGTCGTCAAACACCCCACGAGCGTCGCCACCGGGACGGTACTCTGGAGCAGTATCCATGCCCTATCATGACTCATCATGGGACATCCTGGGATACTCTCTCGCCGCCAATCCAATGGCCCTCATACTCAATGTTTTTCTCTTACTTTCATCACATCTTCACTATGTAACTAATCCTTAATTCTAATGAAATCATGAACAAAATCAATCTCTTAGAGTTAGCCCTCTCACTACTAACGGTCTTATTTCTTTTATTTCACAATGACCCAAACTTGGTCTTTTCAATGTCAATAATCATATTTCATCACTTTCACTTGCCAGTGTGAGTTTTGGCTGCACCCTAATTTTCAATTTCATTTCACAAATTCATATATTTGAGTTGTCATACTCAATAATATTTCTCTTTTCCAATTACATGATTTCTAAATTATTCATGAGTCAATAACCATACATGGAGTTCAATTACTCATCATGTATTTTATCAAATATTTATTTCCACATTAAAAATCATATCACCAATTATATGGTCAAGATGAATATTCACAATTCATTATTGTCACATTATTCTTCACTAAGAATAATTCACACCACTTCACTTCACATATTTTCTTTCTTTGTTATATTTCCTTTTCTAGCACTTCATTTCAAGTCCTTTTTCAAAACACAACTTTCACAAAAATATAAGTGTAGAACCATAGTTCTGACTACACTTTTATTCTCAAAATTTACTTCATTTCATTCTAATATCTCCCAATTTATTTTTCATAAGTCATACATAATTTTAGAATAATAATAATATTTTTTTCATAATTTTTAAACATAAAAAACCATCAAAAAATCATTTTTTCCCCAAAGTTTAATTCTGGCCGAGACTAGGATTCGAACCAGTGACCACAGAGAAGCAAGCCGCACGCTCTGGACACTAGGCCGATTTTGCTATTCAGTATAGAGAGGGGTTCAGAGAGTTACATACTCTCGGCTGAGGCTTAATTCAATTTTTTAAATGCACAACAAAAATATGGCGTTATCAAGGATCGAACCATCGACCTGTGAAAACCCACTGCACAACACTGTAGCATTAAGAAGCCTCCCGACCACTTGAGCTATAGGCTCAAGTTGTCTTGAATACAACTTGCATTTTAATTAAATCAACTTTCTGTTTAATAGGACATTTCGATGTTTCAAAAGCTCTCATTTGAATTTTTCTTTTACTAAATTTACTGTAAATCTCCAGAATAATTATTCATATGATAATTAATACTCCAGTAATTTAAAAATAATTTTTCCAATAATTAACACATATTTTTCATACAATTAGTTTAAATTGTATGCTACTACTACCACATTTCTTTTCGACATTTCTTATCCAATCTTAACATCAATATTCTCTATATCAATTTCCTGTTTGTTTTCCTTTCACAAACCCACAAATTATATTTTAACTTATTCCTTACAAACATTAGCACAAAAAGTTCATTCAAGCACATAAAACCATATTTTCATCTACTAACATTTGCATTTAGTTTTTGATGCCAACGACAAATTTTACTTCAAGCAATCCATAACTATAGATAATTAACATACAACTTAAGTTTGATGATGGTATCACATACAATCTATTTAGTAACATTCCAATCAACTAATAAGCCATTTTTCCAATTAAATGTACTCTTATTAATCTTTTTCATGCATTATCATTTTAATTCAATTCTAGCATGCTATCTAATTAGAAACATGAAAAATAACCCACCTTAATTTGGAGAGAAATCAAATTGCAACACCTCCTAAACAAAAGTCCTTGCCAAAAGAGCGTTCCTCCTCCTCCTTGATGCGCGCACCCGACCTTCAAAGATGCAATCCCGAGCCGCCTTGATGCCGGCCTTCTTCTTGGTACAAGCACAACTCACTCACACACAACTCTCAATCCTTTATCTCACTTACTACTAATAAATCACTACTAACAAATGTATATAGGTTTTGGAGAAATAAAGAGTACAAAAATAATTAGGCTAGGGGGTGGCTATTTATACTCAAAATTGGAGTAAATGAGAGGCTAGGATCAAACTAGGAGTTAGAAATAAAAGGCTAGGATTCAAGGGGGAGTTGTAGTAACCAACCATGATCAAGCAACCACCACCCATGACTCCACTCATTTTTTTTTCATTTCCCTCCATACTCAAAACCGTCCTACATGGTGTGCTTTGCACGTGTACGTGCAATGCACGTGCATGCATTAGTCCTCCATTTAAAAAAGTTGTACATTATATTTTCTATAAAAATAATCTTTAAAAGATGTTCTACATTACAAGTTTAAAATAAAAATAACTCATGGGCTTTTAATTAATAGGCCAAATAATAGTTTTACAAAAATAAATTAGATTTGGGCTTAAAAAGAAAGGCTTATATTTATTTGAAGAAAATGGGCCTTTATAAAAATAATTAGAGAACACACACACACACACACACACACACACACACACACACACACACACACATATATATATATATCCACAATATCCATAAGGAAAATAATTATAAGATTTCATACTACAAAAATTGTACATGCACAATACGTGCAAAAATTAATAATTTTCATAAATGAAAATCAGGGTATTACAATGACGAACCTTTCTAAACGGACCCTGATCCGCCTTGCTTCGACTCGGTCTTCGGGGGGCTCTCCTTGGATTAGAAGCTTTTTGATGGGAGTGGTCCAATTGTCAAGGGGAGCTCCGTCTTCGATGTAGAGGGTCTCGGGCAGGTCGGTACTCGGCTTCAGAGGCAATTCGATTAGGACGGTGCGATCGAGAACCTCGAAGGACGAGGAAGCTAATTTTGACAAAGCGTCGACCTGGGCGTTCTGCTCTCGAGGGATCCTTAACACGACGAATTCGTCAAAGGAAGCCAATAGCCGCTGGACTACAGCCAAGTACCTGATCATCCGATCGTCACGGGTCTCGTACTCTCCAGTGATCTGATTGACCACGAGTTGAGAGTCGCTAAAGGCCCTGATCTGTCTGGTGCCTGCCCGATGTGCCAAGGTGAGCCCTGGTTGTCATGGCCTCATACTCTGCCTCGTTGTTAGAGGCGGAAAAGTTGAGGCGGAGGCAATATTGAAGAAGGAAATTGTCAGGACCCCGCGAAATGATACATGCACCACTTTCCACTTCGCAGGAGGAGCCGTCGACGTAAACTTTCCATGTCTGGTCCGCCTCCCGGCTTTCGGATTGCTCGGAGATGGTGCATTTCGTGATGAACTCGGCGAGGGCCTGCCCTTTGATGGCCGTCCTTGGCTGATAGCTGATGTCGTATTGGCTGAGCTCGATGGACCATTTGACCAGTCGTCCGGAGCTCTCGGGATAATAGAGTACGGCCTTCAAAGGCTAGTCTGTCAGCACCTAAAATGAATGTGCCTGGATATAGGGACGGAGCTTCCGTGCGGCTATGATCAGGGCATAGGCTACCTTCTCCATCTTTGAGTACCTGGTCTCGGCGGCAAGCAGGACCTTGCTCACGTAGTACAGCGGCTTTTGAACTCTGCCTTCCTCTCGGATGAGAACAACAATGAGCACATTTTCTGAGGCCAAAAGATAAAGCCAGAGTGACTCGCCCGGTTAGGGCTTGTTGAGGAGAGGAGGGTTGGCGAGGTACTCTTTCAATTGAGCAAATGCCTCTTGCTGCTGGGTACCCCACTTGAAGCCTCCGGTTCCGCACAAAGCCTTGAAGAATGGGAGGGACTTCTCTCCGGACTTGGAGAGAAAACGGCCGATGGCCGCCAGTCTTTCCGTAAACCTCTGGAATTCTTTGATGTTTCTGGGAGGGACCATTTCTATTATGGACTGGATTTTCTCTGGGTTTGCCTCGATGCCGCGCTAGCTGACGACGAACCCGAGGAATTTCCCTGAGGAGACGCTGAACGCACACTTCGGCGGATTAAGTCTCATATTGTGGGTCCGAAGGACCCCAAAGGCTTCTTCCAGGTCGGCGATGTGATCCTGTCTCTGCTGGCTTTTGACGAGCATGTCATCGATGTACACCTCCATGTTGCGACTGATTTGATCATTGAAGACCCAGTTGACGAGCCTCTGGTAAGTAGCACCGGTATTCTTCAGCCCGAAGGGCATAACCCGGTAGCAATAAAGGCCTTAGTCCGTGACGAAGGACGTCTTGGCTATATTAAGGGGGAACATTCGGATCTGGTTGTAGCCTGAGAAGGCATCCATGAAAGAAAGGAGCTCGTGACCTGACATTGCCTCGATCAGAGCATCAATGCTGGGGAGAGGGAACGAATATTTGGGGCACGCCTTGTTGACGTCAGTAAAGTCTATGCAGATCTTCCAGCACCTGCTCGCCTTTCTGACCATCACGATGTTTGCCAGCCACTCAGGGTAGCTAACCTCCTGTATAAAACGAGCGGGCAAGAGTTTGTCCACCTCTGCTTTCACCGCCTGCTACCTCTCCGGGGCGAACTTACGTCGCTTCTGGGCGATAGGCTTCGAGCCGGGGACCACACTGAGTTTGTGCATGATTAGGTCTTCGGAGATCCCGGGTATATTGGAGGGCTTCCAGGCAAAAAGGTCGGCATTGTGGCGAATAAAGTTGATCAGGTCGGATTTGAGGTTGGGAGCAAGGGAGCAGCTCACTCGAAACCACTTCGATGCGTCCCCTGTCTTGAATGAGATTTCCTCTAGCTCGTCCGCCAGCTCAGGTTCTGGCTGGCTCCTTTCGGGCTGTAGCTCGACGGCGTCCACGGGGAACACACCACCCCCGATCGCCGTCATGTAGCACGACCGTGCCGCTTCTTGGTTTCCTCAGACAACTCCGACACCTGACTTGGTGGAGAATTTCAGCTTTTGGTGGTAAGCCGAGGGAACTGCTTGGAGGGAGCAGAGCCCGGGACGATCGAGGATGGCGTTATAGGCTGCCTTGATATTTACAGCCATGAAGTCCATTGACTCGGTCCGTCTGTGAGGGGTGGTACCGGCAGTGACGTCTAAGGTCACGGTCCCCTCGATTGGCACCGGGACACCGGAGAACCCGTGCAGGGTGTATCCAGCGGGCTTTAGCTTATCCGGGAAGAGTTTGAGGTTCTTGAACGATTCTAAGAAAGAATGTTCACCGAGCTCCTGTTGTCCACGAGGATCCGACGAGCCTCGTAGTTAGCCATGCTGAGGCTGATAACGAGTGCATCGCAGTGTGGAAGCTGAACCCCCTCCAAGTCTTCCCCAGAGAAGGAGATAGGGAGTTGCTGGATCTGGGGGGAAAGGAGACCCTGGACAGCGTTGACCACTCGGAAGAATGCCTTGCGGGAAGTGCTGGACTCTCCTCCCATGGGCCCTTCGTGGACACAATGCAAGATGGCTTGACCCTCGGGTTCTTCAGGCTCGAGGTTCTGCTCGGGACGCTGTCTGCGAGTTCGAGGAGGAGGGGAAGGCCTCCAGTTCCTTGCGTCCTTCTGATCCCGGGCGTCTTCCCGTTTGAATTCCTGGAGGTACCCTCGTTGGATGAGGGCCTTGATCTCATCTTTGAGGGCTCGACAGTAGTCGGTGTTGTGCCCGTTGTCCCGGTGGAAGCGGCAATAGAACCGCTGATCCCATTTCTTGTTATTGTTGTTTGGCGACCGAGGGGGCATTTGGACGAGGTCCCTATCCTCGATCGCTAAGAGGATAGTAGACACGTTCTGTGTCAGTGGTGTGTACATCTCGAAACGTGGGACAGGAGGGACCCTCTTTGTGATGGTTCCGTCTTTTGGGACCTTCTTAGCCGGCTCTGCCTCGTCGGCCTTGCGCTTCCCCTTCCCTGGGACCTCTTTGGGGCTCCCCGGAATTTCTGACCTCCCCAATTTGAAACATATGACGGCGAGGGCGATTCTGCTGATCACATGGATGGTTTCAAGACCCTCATGATGATTCACAGCGCTTCGGATCCCCTTCTGTGCCGTGCGTTCCCTACCACCCTCGGGGGTCCGGCTTGGGAATGGTTCTCCAAGCTCGTCCCTGACTCGGTCTACTCATTCGATCACCTGGAGGCCAATTTCTTGGTCCACTTCCTGACCAGCAGAAAAGCCGAGAAGACGAGCGCGTCCTTACTGGACATTCGACAGAAGGAAGGGAAGTCGCTCTGGCAGTTTCTCCGGAGGATCACCACGGAGGCGAGGTCCTGATGCAGTTTGTTTTGGGAGGGTGGCTGCACCAGGTGTGAGTTCTCTCAATTTGTATTTTTGCGGAAGCTCAGGTACGGATGGTATGCCCGACCCTCAGCCAGGGGGGACGGCTCGGGAGTAGAGGCGGGAGCGAGGTGGAAGTCTGACGCTCGACTCGGATCTGGAGGCTCAGATCCGAAGGTCTCGTGTACCTACACTCGGCCTAGGAACACCGGGGTTGACCCCGGTGGCATGCCGCATGCTCTCCGACGGTCTAGTCAGTCACTGAAAAGTAACAGTAACTAGGGTTTTTTAGAGGGGAAAGATTGATTATCTTGTGAAAGGGGAGAGGGCCTGGTATTTATAGGCAGCCCAACCGGGTCTGGACCCGTTTGGGGCCGGGTCTGGACCCGGTTGCCCGTGGTCCTGACGTGGCGGAAGCCTAAGTGGTTTAGGACTGACGTGGCAGAGGCCCTGGGTGGTTTAGGACTGATGTGGCGGAAGCCCAGGTAGTTTTAGAGTTGACGTGGCAGATCTGGATGATCAGGAGTGAACGCCTTTTGAGGGAATCCTGTGGTCCAGGAGGAGCCACGTTATCTGACCCGTATCAATCATGCAGAGAACAGATTCTGAAAAAAAACTTCACAAAATCTCAATCCAACCCTTATCTTAGTGCGGCACGTGGTGAAGTTCATCTTTAAAGAATCTCGGTAGTGGGAGAAGGGAAAAAACGGGGAACCCAAATATCATAGGAAGAATATGCAAGATTAGCAGATAAATGCGTAGCTAGCTAACTAGTGATTTTTTCTCTCATACATACATAAGCTTCATATTGCTAGTACAACTCAAAAGCGCATTGCATCTGCAGAGGAGATCATTCTACTAGTCGCATTGAAAGCATCACTAGATACTATTAGTCGTTGATTGGCAAAGTGTTCAACCCTCGTATTTATATATTTTGCCTTTCTATGTTTATGATAGGTAAATTATTCGAACAATGTAAATCATGCATTTGGGGTCATTGATGTAGATCTCTAAATCTCTCTCTGGGTATATGACCCTTATGAAAATTTGACAGAGACAGAACAACTTGTCTTTTTTTGGGTACATCTTATCTGAATTGCAAGAAGAAGTCTGGACCACAGCTAAATATCATCTAGTCCAAAGAGAATATATGATGCATGCAAGTGCTATGTTATTAATTATGTTTTGGAGTAAAATAATGTCACTTTCTGTCTTAAGTGGAATTATGATTGTCCTTAATTGTTCTTGTTTTTTTTTTTTTATTAAAAATTTTGCTTATGCATTGCCAAATGCCAACTGTAGCTCAATTAGCTCAATCATGGCCTCCTCATTGCAATGATGGATTACTTGCATATGTTTTCTTGGGCATTTAAAAATACCGGGTTTGATCCGAAAATTCACTTATATACATCAGTTCTGAATTGAGCTAAGGAAACTTTAGAACTGTTAAATTTTTGCTATAAAATCAAACTGCAAACAGTTTGTATGTTTTGGAACTTTTACACATAATAATCCTCTTGTTGTTTGTTAATTAAAGCACAAACAATTGGAATATTAGGATTCTCCAATCCAAAAGAAACCATACATATTACTCAAGAAAAAAAGAAAGAAAGAAAAAAACCATATATGCAGGATAGGAGGCATATTTAACATTCTCCTAACGAGTAGTTTACACGTGCGATGCATGTCTTAATAAATATAGTTTTTTTAAAAGTAAAATTTCAGACGTAGTCTGGATTTAATCTAAAATCTCATTTATAATAGTTATGCACGTGCATTGCACGGGTTGGTAGATGGACAAATTACACTAATACCTTCTCCCATTATCTACTACTATTAATGGAAGAGTTTGTCACTTTGTCACTTTGAGTTTGTAACTAAACAAACAATCTACTACTATTAATGGGAGAGTATGTCACTTTGTCACTTTGAGTTTATAACCAAACAATCAATTTTTTAATATTTTTTGTCACAAATAAAACACATACGTTGCACGTGTAACTCTAACTCTATTTATTAACACGTGTATCATGCGTGTAAATCAAAGTTTTTTTCACCAAACAAATAATTTTATTTTTTTTGTCACAAAGCAAATACGTACGTCGCACGTGCAACTCCAAATCTATTTCGTAACACATCACGGTACGTACAATTCAAGGTTTTTCCTTCAAAAAATTTAAAAATTGCGTGCAGTGCCCGTTCAGCTCCAATTTTTTAAAAGTTTAAGGCATTCATCACAAGTGCCGATTACTACCGACTTACACGTATCACACGTTCAACTCCAACTTTTTATCAAAACGTGCAACGCACGTGAAATTACTAGTAGTAGTAGAGATTATGAAAAATAAATAAATAAATTAATAAATAAATAATCAATGAACCACAACAACAACAACAAAGATCAAAGAATTCAAAGCATATCTAACAATTCATCTCTACCAAATTTAATCTGTACGGAGGTATGGAGGTGAGAGGACGCACAGGAAGTAAAGATTTAAGATGTGTGACGACATCGAAGGGCAGTTCCGACCCCGAAGTGCATTCTGTTCTTCTTAACTAGCCAAAATCCCAATTGCTCGTTACAATATCTTCTCCTTTGACTTCCCACTTACAAGTTCTTACCAAGTTGAACATTGCCAGCAATTTCCTTGAATAGCTCCATATTTTTCAATTTTTCCCTACTCTAAACTCTTCTATTTCTCTCCTTCCATATGTGTAATATACAACAAGCCAACAGCAGCCATAGCAATTTTTTCTCTTACACATCAATGGAGTGTTGAGGAAAATGAAGATCACCAGAACTTCATCTCTCTTCCTTCCCTCCTCTCTCTAGCTGCATCTTCTTCTTCCTTGATGGAACTCACTGTTCTGGAAATGTATGGTTGCACGCCTACTGAAGAGGCCCACCAACAACCACAGGCACCCCCAAACGACCCAAGCTCTTTTCCTAATCCTCCCCCCAGCTGCCCCCTCCCTCCCCCCGTTACCCGACCCTACTGCCACCCCCATTGTTGTTCAAGCCCACTCTCCAAACCAACCGTTGATCTATCCCCCCACTAATGAGGAGGAGCGTCGGCTCAGAGAGCCCCTCCACACCGCACGTGCACACTAGAGTGCGCATCAGCAACGCCACCAGAGAGAGGCACATCATCATCACCGTTTTGTGTCGCCACCTAGAGGAAGGGCTCATAGAGGGGGGCCTCCTACTAGCTTCTATGAGCGTAAGAGGAGCCCCACCAAGGACCACAGACGCTCCAGCCATGGAGGAAAGGAGCAATGGTACCACGACAAAGGTCGCCACCATCACCCCTATCACCACCACCAACCCTCTCACCACAGGAGCTCCCATACTCAAGTCAATTATCAACCCAAATACCAAAAGCCCACATCCAGTCCTCACCCTCATATCCCTACAGCTCAACAAAACAACCCTCCGCAACTTCCTCCCCACCTACATCCATCTCCATCGAAAGAGGAACCCACAGCTCCGATGAAATCAGTGATTGGGTGGGCCTACGAGGGGGGTCCAAACCACGCATCATCAGGAGGAGTGTCTCCAGTCCTGGATAGGGACTCGTCGGAGTGGAAGGTAGTTAACAGAGACAAAAACAAAGACAAAAGTAGACACAGCACCTCCCCCATTCTAAAAACAGACAACATAAAGAAACAAAGAAGAGGAAAGCGCAAACCAACTCCCTGTTTTAACTGCGGCGATTTGGGTCACTTCCGCCAAGATTGCACGAAGGAGGTGAGATGTTTAAAGTGTATGAAGTGGGGGCAACTTTCATACGTTTGCACGAATGTCACCTCTTCCACCAATGAGGACGACAGGCCGGTCAGAAGAGGCAGGTCGCCTGAAAGCCCAACGCTCATCCGTCTCGCCAACAGTCTTGCGACCATCAAGCTTGAGGAAAAGTGGCTACGGGAGTGGTGTGCCATAGCGAAGGTCAGAGTAGGTCGCCCATATGAGAATCACATTTTGCAAGAACTGAATGCCAAATGGCCTACGGCAGCACACAGGGATTGGGTGGCAAAGAAGTTGTGCCATATCCAATTCTTAGTATCGTTCTCATCACCACCAAAGATGATGGAGGTGACAGATATGGGCGTTGTAGACTTCGGCCACTTCAAATTGGAATTCTTCCCCTGAATGCCGAGGTTCGGGGCGGAGCTACTGCAAGGGGACCTCTTCTGGATATGGGTACATAACGTACCATTACAGTTTTGGAAAAAGAAAGTGCTACAGGAAATCATATCGGATTTTGGTTCCATAGAAGACATCGACGACAAGTCAATTCGGAGGTCGGAATTAGTCTCCGCTAGGATTCTTATCCGGAGCACCGACATCGCCCTCATGCCAAGATTTGCTAAGGTATTCTCGGTTGAGGATTCATACCTTATTAGGTTCGTCCTAGACAAGCCAAAGGAACCGGAGTCTAGGGAGCTCTAGTCCCCCTTCCTCCGCCCTCAGAGATGGGCGCTCTTACTTGCAGGTGGCGGCGCCCGAATGGGAGCTCACACTAGATGGCGCCCACGAGGTGGAAAGAGCGCACCGTTAGCTCATCTTAGCGGCAAGGGGAAAGGAGGCAGGCATGCTGAATGGCGAAGCCCAAACTTCTCCGCCGCTCCACGGTGATAAAGAAGGAAACTTCACCAGAAAACCCAACGGTCGACAACCAAAGCCGAATATGGAAAGTTTCGTAGCCCCAGAGCCTGCCGTTGGGAATCTTGCCACCAACAAAGCAAAAATGGAAGTCAAACCTTAGATAATAGGGTCCGAATGCCCAGAGAGGAGCAGGTTGCAGAGAAAGTAACCACCTTAGCTGAATATAGAAAGGAACCAATATCCATGGGTCAAAACAGTCTAAAGATGGCATCTTTGAGATCTTTTGTGAGGAACAAGACGAAAGGTGATGCTTTTAAAACCAGAGGGCAGGCTTCAAGTGTACAAAAAGGAAAGATTCTGGCATCAAGTGCGTCACCTACCAGAAAGGCAAGATCTGGGAAAGAGGAATAGGAGAACGTGAAAAGCGGAGCGAAAGAGATGCTCGTCCCAACCCCAAATAAGGGGGAGCATGAAAGAGGAAAGGTTTTCGAAGGGAGTGAGACGACAACAGAAGCCAACATGCATGACCCAAAAGAGGGATACTACAACGCTCAAGAGAGGGGGGTGTTTGAGGTGAGAGCTCAAAAAGGAAAGCTCTAAATTTTGGGAGTGAAGAGCTTTCAAGAAGAGGAAGCAGCGCAGATCCAAAATGGGAAGAGGAGTGGAGAGCTCAAGGCAATCACAGCGAGCGAGGAGGCAGAGGGAGTTTTCGAAGAGGCAGGGGGGGTTTCGAAGCGCATGCGGTCTCCACCGAAACGCCATCCAATCGTGGAGTGACGCGTGGAGGGGCACAGAAAATGGAGCGTGCAACGCATCCCAGGGAGGCATTCCTATGCGGGAGGAGTCTACATTGGATGAGAATGGGCCCAATATGTGTTGGGCCCAATATGTGTGTTGTGACTCAGAGAAAGATTGGGCCTATAGAGGGGTCCAACACTGTCAACCAACTACCACTTGTGGATCTTGTTTCATCTATGGGGAATGGGCCAACAGAAGGGTCTAATGAACAACAGCTGCAGGGACCCATGATGGGGGCCGCTCAGGATAATGTTACTGAGTACGCAGATAGCGATGAAGACTTGGAAGGGCGCTTAAATTTGGATGAAGAGTTCTCATTTACGGATGAGGAATCCTTGAGTTTGTTGCTGATACACAGAGAGAGATCTCACCAGAGATGGTTTATCCACCTTTCCAGAATCAGTGCCTGGCTATAGTACTGGAACGTCAAGTAGGACAGTTGGGTTCAGGGTACAGAGGACGCCTAAGAAGGCTCGTGTGGAGTCCCTGGATAACTATCTGATGGTGGTTGCGGCGGCCAAAGCTACAATGTTCGATGATGGAGGTACGAGAAGTTTTTTAGCTTCTATATTAAATTTCATGTCAGATTCTGATGTTTTTATCCTAGCTCAAACCTGTGGGTTAGAGGTGTGTGACATAGAACGTAATGCTCTATTGCTCAATAAAATTAGTGGTTGGAAAATTGAATGAGTGAAGGACCTAGGGTCCTCCTCTGTGTCGATGGAGGTCTTCGAGGAAGGCACCCGTCCCACACACACGATCAACCTAGAATCGGTTCCCCCATGAATGCACTATTCTAGAACGTTAGGGGGTTGGAGGATAGGGGTAAGAGAGATATGGTTAGGGACATCATTATAAACTCCAAGGCAGAGGTGGTAGGGTTACAGGAGACCAAGCTCGCACATGGGTTTAAACTCAGAAGAGTATGGGGCAATAGAATCAAGGAATGGGTGCTACGCCCATCCTCAGGAGCTTCGGGGGGCATTGCTATTGGGTTTAACTTGGATATTTTCACATGTTTCGAGGAATATAGTTGAACGTTCTCCCTGACTATCTGACTAAGGCGACGGTTTGACAATTGGGTGCATACGATCACGGTGGTTTATGGGACGAACGTGGCAACAGATCAAGATGCCTTTTGGCAATAGCTTATCGGTATTCGACAACGATGGTCGGGAGCTTAGATCGTTGAGGGAGATTTCAATATTACTAGATTTGCATTCGAGCATAGAGGAAGAGGCTCGAGAGATAGACATAGAGAAGAATTCAATAGGGTGATCACGGAGCTGGAGTTGATCGATATCCCAATTAATGACAGACTATTTACCTGGTCAAACATGCAAGCATCCCCGATTATGGCCAAGTTGGACAGGATCCTAGTTTCGATGGATTGGGAGGCTAAATTCCCATTGGCAACTACTAAATCTATTCCTAGGCCTACGTCGGATCATACCCCGGTCCTACTTGATGCCGGGGTATAGGGATTTCAAAGGCCAAGGAAGTTTAGATTTGAAAAGGCATGGCTAGAAATCCAGGGCTTTCACCACATGGTGATGGAAAACTGGGTGCTCCCAACTTCTGGATTGGACGCTGCAACCCGATGGTGTGAAAAAATCTGCAGATTGCGAAAGAGACTGCGTAGATGGAATCGGTCTAGATTTTCGACTATCTGGCGTGCAAAAGATTCCTTTTTGGAAGGAATTGATGAGCTAGAGAGATTGGAAGAAACGAGAGTCATAACACAAGACGAAAGAAACAGGCTACTAGAGCTCCAAGGAAATATTGCCAATCTTTATAAACTGGAGGAGATTAAATGGCAACAGAGGTCGAGGATTTCGTGGCTCAAAGAGGGAGACACGAATACGGACTTCTTCCACCAAGTGGCAAGCGCAAGACGTAGATCCAATCTAGTCCCGTCAATAAAAACGGAAACGGGAACATCCCAAGACGAAAATGTGATTTCCAAAACCTTTCACGACTACTACAAGGGCCTCTTTAGGAATAAGAATGACATTAGGATCCCACTTAGGGACAATTTCTGGCAGGGCCACCAGAACGAGTTAGCTCATTTGCTATCCACATTAGAAGCACCTTTTTCGGAGACGGAACTGAAAAAGGCCATCACTTAAATGGGAGCAGAGAAGTAGCCTGGACCAGACGACTTCCCAATGATGTTTTTCCAAGTTTTCTAGGAAGAAATAAAAGGGGATATTATGTCTTTGATGGATGAATTTTTCCACAACAACCTCAGACCGGGCATGTTCAACTTTGCGAAAGTAATCCTGATACCTAAACGGGTGGAGTCTACTCGGGTGGGGGATTTTAGACCTATTAGCCTCATAAACTGCTCGGTTAAGATCATCACAAAGGTCATGGCCATCCATCTGGGAAGCATAATGGACAGTTTAATTAGCAACACCCAGTCTGGGTTCATCAAGGGCAGATGTATCTTGGACTGTGTGGCCACCGCAGAACAAGTTATCCACCACTGCCACACCGGAAATTCTAAGAATTTCCTCCTCAAACTGGACTTTTAGAAAGCATATGACTCCGTCGACTGGGTTTGCTTGCTGGAAGCTCTCAGGGGGAGGCTTTGGGGTTAAATGGATCAGGTGGATCAAACAATGTTTATACACTAGTAAAATGGCAATCTCGGTTAATGGGCGGTCGGGACTACCGTTTTCTTGCAAGAAGGGTCTTCGGCAGGGGGATCCGCTGTCACCTCTTCTATTCACTATCGTAGCAGATGTTCTGAGGGGCATGCTAGAGAACTGTCAAAGAAAAGGTTGGATAAAACCTGTGGCTAGCAGCACCTCTAACCAAGGGTGCACGATCTTCACTATGCTGATAACACCCTCCTCTTTGGTAACGGGAACAGGTTAGAAACAGTTTGCTTTAAAGGGGCCCTCTATTATTTTGAAGCCTGGTCAAGTCTCAAGATTAATTTCCATAAGAGTACTTTGATTCCGATTGCACTTTCCGATGTAGAAGCACAGGACCATGCCACCATACTGAATTGTATGAAAGACGATTTTTCAATTAAATATTTAGGTCTGCTGCTCAGACTAGGGAAGCTTACCAAGATGGACTGGCTACCTATCATAGACAGGGTGGAGGAAAGATTTTTGGGATGGAAAGGAAAGTCGCTTTCCTTCGGGGTAGAGTGGTCCTTATCAACTCGGTGTTGTCTAATCTGCCCATTTACTACATGTCGTTCTTTGAGCTGCCTAAGTGGGTGATCCAAAGGATTGACCAAATATGAAAGTGATTTATCTGAAAAGGGGCGGACTCGAATAGGGGGGATACCACCTGATCAGGTGGGGTATTGCATGCATGAAGAAGAAACATGGAGGGCTAGGCATCATCGACTTGAGAGATATGAACCTTGCCCTACTGGAAAAATGGTGGCGGAAGGTCTTCCACCACAGTGGGGAAGGATGGCAGGATTTCATTCAACCATATCTTAGGGGGAAAGGTACGAGAAGTTTAGGCTTCCGGGTAGGGTCTAGAGTTTCTCACTTCTAGAAAGGGATTGCCAAAGCAAGCGGGCCTTTCAACTCAGCGGTTACATCGACTATTGGTAATGGACGGTCCACCAGATTCTGGTGGGACAAATGGTGTGGTGCCCATATCCTTAAGGAGACTTTCCCAGATTTGTATGAGAAAACAACTCACCCGAATGTATCTGTAGCCAAGACATGGAAGAGGGGCAATTGGAAACCATCTTTTCGAGGACCTCTTAGCCCAGGGTTAAGCAGCGACTGAATGAACTGCAAACACACATTACACCGAACGGGGCGATGTGCGCTCAAGGCCCAGACCAGATGCGCTGGGGACTAGAGACCAAAGAAGCTTTCACTGTTAGGTCTCTGTATCATCGCATTCACTACCGATGATATAGACCTAGTTGGGTACAGGTGTTATGGAAAGCCAAAATGCCCCTTAAAGTTAGGGTCTTCCTCTGGCTAGTGCTCAATAATGCAATCCTCATAAGAGAGAACCTTGCCAAAAGACAACCCCAGATCGCGACCAACTATGGATTCTATAACGTACATACGGAGAATATGAATCACCTTTTCATTCATTGCCAAAGGAGTAAGACAACTATGGTAGAGGTATTATGGGCCTTAGGGACTTGTGACTACCCCAGCGAATACGAAGAATTGTGGGTTGGCCCCAAATTTGTCTCTGTTCGCCACGAAATGAAGGATGCTTGGTACATAGCCATTGCGGCAACTACTTGGGTGTTATGGCTAGACAGAAATAATTTTTATTTTCGTGCTTCATGTAATAGTACTTCTGGTAATCTTACTCATATCATGCATCTTATTTCCTTTTGGGCCACAACTGCTGCTACAGGAGCAAGAGGGAGGATTGCTAGAGTCTTCCAGGTGGAGGAATTCGATGATGAGGTTTGGACCGACACTGGACTGAGGGGTAAGCGCCCTTGATATTCACAGGGAATAGGATACAATTGGGAAGCCCACAGTCCGCAGTTAGCTCTATTTTGTATTTTGTTTAGGTCTATTGTACCTTGGGTTGTACTTTTGTACTTTTGGTTGGATCCACCCTCCAGGGTATTGTTGGGGGATTATGTTCTATTTTCTGCACTGTTACTTTTTATATTTTTTCCCGGTACGCCGGGGTTGTTTTATTAATCTCTTATTAATGAAACAGGGTGGCGTTATTCCACCTTTACCCTAATAAAAAACATTCTCCTAATTATAACTTATAATGGAATTGTTTTGGGGCTTTTATGTGGGCTGGATGGTGGTTGGGGGAAGGGCATGTTTTTATTCTTGTTTGATCACAATAATTAATGTCCTCATAATAGTAAGATTAGCTTGATTATGCCATTGTTAGCGTATCCACTGTCGTTTTCTAAAAACCCAAAAAATAGCATTGGAGTTAAAAAAAATCCTCACTATCTTTCGCTATATACCCAAAATTTAGAATATGAGTGAACAGTCGTTTGCTAAACTTAGAAATTGCTCTTGAAGAAATGCTAAAAGTAGAAGACGGATGATCTTCATCCGTTTGAGAAAAAAATTCGAACAGACGGAAGATGATGCTCCGTCCATCGAATAATTTATTTAAAAAAACGAAAAAGATGAGATACGGATGAAGGAGCTCCGTCTCTGTTTTTTTCAAAAAATTACGAAAATGCCATTAATTAATTATGAAATTGCCATTAAGTAATTACAAAATTTCCATTAAAAAAAAAACCAAGGACGGCAGACCTTCATCTGTCCAAGCCTTTTCCTCCAATTTGCTTCATCAAATTATTACGAAAATGTCATCGAATAATTACGAAAATGCCATTTATTTTAAAGGATGGACGGCGGAAGAAGCTCTGTTTGGTTTTTTGTATTTTTTATTTTTTTATATATTTATTTATTTTATTTTATTTTTTATAGCAGATTTAGCACCAATGATAGCAGACTGCTTCCTCTATTGCTATTTCCCAATTGCTAAATATGCAAATTTTGTTTAAAACTATAGTGGATGCTCTTAGCATATATATGACAAGTTTTAGCCACCTTTTGCACATTTTAGGATGTTGTTCTGTTTTCTCTCTTATGTATTCATTATAGATATAGGGTTGGCCCCACTTTGAGGCCGGTGAGGCGGCTGCCTCATGCCCCCAATTTTTTTACAATTTTTGGGGCCCCAAATTTGTATTTCTGTTATAAATATAGGCACGTATTTTGCTCGTAAAAAATTACATTGTAGTTAGGGCTCCCCAAAAATAATTATTTGGGTATTTCGCCTTGGGCCCCCGAGAACTCAGGGTCGGCCCTGTATAAATGATGTATTTTTGTTGTGTTGTGGTTATGAACATGGTGAGATTTTGTTATTTTCATAGATGAAAGTAATGAAACTAGATAATCAATCTTGTCAACATTTTCTTGCTATACAATTTTGTCACATTTTACTCGGATAAATTATGATCTATAAGTTCAATCAAATCTAAAATGATAAGCTACTCAAATTGATGGTATATAACAAAGAAAAAAAGTCACAATCACTTTCTGATTAGGGATTATTGCAGCTTTTTCTTTGTGGGAGAAAACAGATGACGTGGATACTTTTTTAGGAACAATCAAGGATTTGACTTTTTAACTTTCAACGGTGTTGACAGCCTTTGACTGCGATTGACTTGTCAATCTGACTCATTTGTACTGTAGGATTTGATTCGTATGGTGACGATCGTCTCCGATAACCTGCAAAAATCTGAAACACTGGGATGATCCCGGCAACAGACTCTCCGACGCTCAAGTCAGAAATCAAGAATAATATGAGAGAGCTTTTGTGGAGAAAAGTACTGATTACCTCTTTCTAGCAGGGGTAGGGGGTATTTATAGTCATCTTGGGACAGTTTCGAGATAATCATCTATCTCTACTTCCCAGTGTTTTTGGATAAGCAATGGAGTTTAAATTCTTTCTTAATAAGAGATTTGGTTTTAAACCTCCTCTTAGGGATAATCATGAATTTAAATAACTCTTTAAATGATATGAGTTTATTTATAATGGGCTGTCACCCAGACCCAATAAGGCAGACCCTTTTTCGATTATCGGGCTTGAAAGAGGCCCAATTTTCATTCACAGACTTGTTTATAGGTGAAATTACCGTTTTACCCTGGGAGCTTTAAGATTCGTGCCAATTTGAACGGTTCCGATTTAGTTCTATTTTTACCCATATCACAAGCCCCCCACTCCCGAAGATTGAGTTTCACAGCCTTGGAGGGGTAGTTCGCCTGTTTTTAATGCTTTACAAAACTTATCGTAGTTCTCGGGGAAGTTTAGATCTTACTCGAGGTGCAACGGTGTTATTTTGAACTTATAAACTACCCAAAATTATTTCTAGAATTTTCTGGATTTTTAATGATTTTCCCGATTTTTCCTAATTTTTAATCATTTTCCGAATTTTTTATTCAATTTCCGAAATTTTATAATTAATTTTTGAAAAATTTAATTAATTATTCTGAATTAATAATTATTTTTTTAGAATTTAAAAATATATTTTCGAATTAATAATTATTAATTTAGAATTTTTAATTATTTTTTTGACGATTTTAAATTATTTTTTGAAATTTTGAAATAATTAATTCCATTTAATAATTAAATATAGAAATTAATTAGATACCTGATGACGTGGCACAATCTGGAGCGTCGATCGCATTGCGCATGAAATTCGAGGAGATCGAACGGCGTCTAGGCATTGAAAATCGAGGAGATCGAACTACGTCCAGGCGTTGACCAGTCAATTCTTCATCACTCTTTTTTCGTTTGGTTCCTTATATGCTCGGCGCGCTATAGCGAGCATTGGAGAACGATGCGACGAGCATTGGTGAGCGACGCGGCAATCGTTGGTGAACGATGCGGCGAGCATTGGCGAGCGTTGGCGAGCGATGCGACAATCATTGGCGAACGTTTGGCGAACTATGACAAGGCGACACATGACGTTTGACCATTGACTGGTCAACGTTTGACCGTGGACTGGTCGACGTTAGTTTGGTTTTATTTCATTTGGTTCTTCGTCTGCTCGGCACGCTCTGGCGAACGATGGCAAGCGTTGACGAGACAATATATGGCATTTGACCATTGACTGGTCAACATTTGACCATTGACTGGTCAACATTGATTTGGCCTTGTTTTGTTCGGTTCTTCGTCTGCTTGGCGCGCTCTGGCAAACGATGTGGCGAACGAGGTCAAGTGTTGGTGAATGATGTGGCAAGCGTTGGTGAATGTTTGGCCAATGATGATGAGGCGACATAAGGCGTTTGACCATTGACTGGTCAACACTAGTTTGACCTTGTTTCGCTCGGTTCTTCTTCTGCTCGGCGAGCTCTAGTGAACGGTGTGGTGAGCGTTGATGAACGTTTGGCAAATGATGACGAGGTGACACGTGGTGTTTGACTGTTGACAGGTCAACGCTAGTTTGGCCTTATTTCGTTTGGTTCTTCGTCTGCTCGGCGCGCTCTGGCGAACAATGTGGAGAACGAGGGCGAGTGTTGATGAACTATGTGGCGAGCATTGGCAAACTTTTTGGCGAACGATGATGAGCCGACCTGTGGCATTTGACCATTGACTGGTCAACGCTAGTTTGACTTTATTTCGCTCGGTTGTTTGTCTGCTCAGCACGCTCTTGTGAACGATGGCGAACGGTGTGGCAAGCGTTGGCGAACATTTGGCGAATGTGATGAAGCGACACGTGGGATTTTACCATTGACTGGTCAACGTTTGACCATTGACTAGTCAATGCTAGTTTGGCCTTGTTTTGTTCGGTTCTTCGTCTGCTCGGCGCGCTCTGGCGAATGATGTGGCGACGAGGGCGAGTGTTGGTGATCGATGCGGCGTGCATTGGCGAATATTTTGGGGAACGATGACGAGGCAACACGTGGCATTTCACCATTGACTGGTCAATATTTGACTGTTTACTGGTCAATACTACTTTGGCCTTGTTTCGCTCGGTTCTTCATCTGCTCAGCGCGCTCTGGCGAATGTTTGGCGAACGGTGCAGCAAACGATAACAAGGCGACACATGGCATTTGACCGTTGACTGGTCAACACTAGTTTAGGCCTTATTTCTGTCGGTTCTTTGTCTGCTTGGCGCGCTCTAGCGAACGATGTGGCGAACGATGGCGATCGTTGGCGCACGGTGTACCGTCTTCGGTCGAACTACCTGGGTGATTCGGCAAACGTTGGGGAACGATTTCTGAAGTTTTGGCATTTGCAACACGTGGCATGTTTGACCATTGACCACTTTGACCAGTCAGTGATTGGGATTTTTTGCTTAACCTTACTCGATCATTGCAATTCCCTGTTTCAATTCCCTGCCTTTCAAGCTTGGGCATCGTTTTGGGGACCCAATGTCATGGAAGCCCAAGTATGTTAGGTTCTCCTATAAACCCTCCCTCCCCCCTTGTCACTTCTTCCTCACTTTTTCTCATTCTCTCTTCTCCTCAAAATTTTGTCTCACTGTTGGAAATCAACTCTAGAGAGACTCCAAAAATTAGTTTCGATCTCCGGCAAGTAATTCTGATCGTAACTGTCAAATCGAAGGTAATTTTTTTTTATTAAAGACGTCTAGAGTTTCTTTAGGCGATGAGACCTCCCCCTCTGGTCGTGTCGCAGTGCAACCACCTACTTCTGCTAGAGTAGATAAGGGGAAAGGTGTAGCATATTCACCTTCGATCGTCGTAGAGACAATTATAGAGAGAGATAGGATAATAGGGGAGTTTGGGAGACACTTTATCGCTGTATCGCCTCTTGACGGAGTTCGAGAGTATACTGCAGAGAAGTTAAGGCAAGTTGCGCATGGTATGGAGTGATTCTATGAAGAGAATGGGCCGAGTGAGCATTCTGAGGATAATGATGTCATTTACATGCTTACGGATGCGGATTTGGGCGTTATTAGAAAGTTTTACAAGATCCCAGCGGAGTTCGATCTTGTTGTGCCAGACCCTAGAGTTAGAGCTTGCTCATCGCTTTTTCCCCGACTTGTGGATTTCTCTCATCGACGCCTTTCATGCAGAGCTCCGCCTTCCTCTCAATCCCTTTATTAGAGAAGTTTTGAGGTGGTACGGCTTGGGTCCCATTCAGCTTATGCTGAACATGTGGAGATATGTTATGGGGTTTGTGCCGCATTGCCAGGTGGCGGGGTTTGAGACTCAACTCAACGTTCTGTGCAAGTTGTACAAGATCCATCTGAAGAACAGGTCAGAGGATCGGTTCTATCTTACTGCCCGTAGGGGTGTGAAGCTGCTAGATAATCCCAACTCAATCAAGGCATGGGGAGATAAGTACTTTTTGATTCGTAGTCGTAAGCCGTGGGAAATCCCCACAATGTAGAGGGAAGATGTGCCGAAGAGGGCGAAGGCAGGCCCAATTTTGAGCCTCGGGGAGGAGGGTATGATTGGCACTCTTTTGGATCGTCCGACCTTTCATTGGAGAGAGATAAAGGAGGATTTTCTCTTCAAGGGGGGTCTCAGCCTGATGAGACCTAGTATGCGTCTTCTTTCATATGTTTGCCTTTGTCTTATTTGCATTTATACATATGTATTTATATATATATATATTAATTTTTTTCTCAATATTTCATGTCTTTTATTTGCAGGAGAGGAAGGCATGGATTTCGATGAGATCATGTCCCAGTGTTTGGGCTTGAGTAGCAGGCGACCCGACGAGAAGAAGAGGAAGAAAACGGTTACCATGCCTTCCCCTTCAAAAGTTTCCAGGAGTGACGGGGGATGCTCCCCTCGTGGTGGACTTGGAGTCTCCCCTTGCTACTTCTGCCACTGCAGGTGACTTTACATTGTCTGTCGCCCTAGCTCTTGAGGCCCCCCCTCTTACAGTGATGGCGGACGCTATCCTGACTGACGAGTTGAAGAAGATCTTTGTCCTCGACTAGTAGGTTAGGAGGCACGATGGCTTCCTAGGGGATTCGGCAAGTTGCATGGATGCGATTGCCACTTAGACACCCCCAAGGATAGGGCTTCGAGGGAGCACGTGACCATGGGGGACTCAGCTTTGGAGATTTCCAAGGCGAGCCTGACAATGTGTATTCGTTATCTTATTTTCCTATAATTGCTTTTAGTGGAGTGTTGGCATCTATCTTCTCATTTGTAAATTTGTAACAAGTGGCAGAGCAGGAGCGGGAGTTGAAGGTAATTCAGGATAGTGAGAAGGTTAAGCGGTCAAAAGTCATAAAGGAGTTAGAGGCTGCTGCACTCCGAGTAGAGACTCAGGAGACTCGAATCTCTTTGCTGGAGACTGCCTTGGCCAGGGAGAATGAGCTAGTGGCCTTAGAGAGGGAGCAAGTGGTTCGGGAGAGGGGGCAGGTAGCCTGCAAGAGGGAGAGCGTGGCTAGAGAGAGACGCAGCAGTGCATGCAGCCGAGGAGGAGGCGAAGAAGAAGGTCGTGGGGTACCTGGCTACTAACATGGAGAAGGCATATGCCAGGGCCTTGGATCATGTGAGCGAGCGTATCCAGGTTTCGATCGCTCGAGGTAGTTGTTGTTCCCACCGCTTACTGAGGAAGCAGAAGGGGAGGAGGAAGAGGAAGAGGAAGCAGAGGATGAGGAAGTAGAGGTGGGCCCTCTTGTCGTGATTGCGAGTAGTATAGGGGTAGGCGGGGAAGCTGGAGGCGATTCCAGAACCCCTTTAGTGCCGCCTAGCAAGGTTGACCCTTGACTCCATTTTCTTCATTAGTTGTCATTTTTTTTGTATTTGCCTAATAGCGAACTTTCCACAGCTGTTTGTATTTTTATACTGCAATGAACATATTTTCTTTCCTTAGTTATTCGTATCTTGTGTGGATTTTGAGCTTCTTGAGTTTTCACACATCTTGTGACTTGGTTGTCTTTGTTAGAGTGATCTATTATTCTCCTTCGTTAGCAGGTTATTGTGTACAATGCACGTGATTCTCTAGATCGTGAGGTAGTCTGCCTCTGTTCCAAGCTTCAGGTGACAGAGTTGTGGTTCTCTTGTTCAAGAGAGAGGCTTTCCAAAGCGGAGGTGGAGCTTGGCCACTTGAGAAGGGTCTTGACCCATAGGTATATCGAGGCAAGTAGTAATGATGAGAGTCTCCGAGAAGTACCCCCGATTGGTGTGGAAGATCATTCTCCAGGTGGGCATCTGTTGGGAAGTCTTCGATGCTTAAAGTCATTCGTCATTCTTTTTTTGCGATCACAGCCGAGAGAAACAAGCTGAAGAATGTAATGCTCGAGAATAGTTTAGAAGTAGCCCATCTTAGGAGGACTATTTTTGAATCGTCGCAAGGGGCCGGAGCCAGTGGTGTGCCTCGTTTGAAATTGAGAGTGAAGGACGATTCTCTCAAAGAGAGGCTAGTTGAACTAGAGACCAAGAACCACCATTTGAAGTGACTCCTTGAAGGAGGCAATGTTAGGATCACTTCTTGCTCTCGTGAAGAGCGTGCCCAGAGGAAGTCCTTCCACGAACTGGCTCTATGCTTGCTTGAGGCCCCGCAAAACCCTGGTGATGCTCAAAGTGGTGTGGCCGGCTCGTCTAACGAGGCGTCGATTGATGGGGCGGAACGAGCAGTACGCCCCGGTGGTGCAACGTGATCTTTAGTTTTGGCTATTGCTTCAGATAGTTTGAAGGGAAGGGATAGTGCTGGCTTTCCAGTGGGAAGTCGTAAACCACGTATGTCCCTGAAGAGGAATATCCCACTACCACGGAAAAGTTGAAGTGACGCTGAGTGAGATTTTGTAATTCTTACAGAGACTTGTTCTTTCTACAACACTTGTATCCAGATAATTTTTGTGATTTTTTTTTTTGCCAAGTGGCTGAGAATCGTCTCTTGAGAATTATGTTTTGTTGATTTTAACTTGGTTCAAAGGGAACTCGTACGGCGAGATATTCCCCACAGACTTGCTCAGGAGCAAGTATGCCCATGCGACTTTATGAATCCTAAACGTATCCCGCAATTGTCCGTTGGAGAGATTTAGCGTATGAACCATAGGTTATTCCAGGAGCACTCGAATGGCGAATCGTATTATGCACACTTGCTTTCGGGGCATGTGGCTAGAGTAGCTCTGTGAACCGTGAGTGGACTCCGAACAAAGTGATGATGAGTTTTGGGAGCACTCGAATGACGAACCAATCTCCACACACTTGCTCAGGAGCATTTGGATATGGTGGCTCTAGAACCATGAATGGACTCCACACTTATCCAAAGTTGTTTCCGGAGTACTCGAATGGCGGGCCTAGCTCCGGACATTTGCTTTGGAGCAAAGTGGCTATAGTTGGCCTCTGAACCGTGAGTGGACTCCGAACGAAGTGACGATGAGCTTTGGGAACACTCGAATGGTGAACCGATCCCTACATACTTGCTCGGGAGCATGTGGTTATGGTGGCTCTATGAACCATGAATGGATTCCACACTTATCCAAAGTATTTTCAGGAGTACTCAAATGTTGGGCCTAACTCTGCACATTTGTTTAGGAGCAAAGTGGCTATAGTTGCCCTCTGAACCTTGAGTGGACTCCGAACTGGATGACGACAAGTTTTGGGAGCACTCAAATGGTGAACTAATCCCTGCACACTTGTTCGGGAGAATGTGGCTATGGTGGCTCTATGAACCATAAATGGACTCCACACTTGTCCGGAGTGAGGCACTTGTAAGGCGCGATATCAGCCTTTATTACATGTTTTGATGCTTTCTACTGGGCAAGGGCGTTAAGCACTATCTTTGTATTTCATGAGATGTTCGTCGTTGCAAGTCCTCGATATCTTCTTCCCCCCTCCAAGTCTTCAAGTCAGTAAACTCCTGAGCGAACAATTTGTGAGACTTTGTATGGTCCTTTCCAGTTAGGGGCGAGCTTTCCCTTCTTCCGAAGGACTGATATTTCGATCTTCCAGAGGACAAGGTCCCTTTCTTGAATGTTGGCCAGGCGCACCATTTTGTTATAGAATCTCTCTACCCTCTGCTGGTAGATGTTTCTCCGAGTGATGGATTAATCTCGGACTTCTTCGAGAGTGTCAAGATTAGCTCGAATTTTGTTTGAGTTATGTTCTTGGTTGAACGAGAGGAGGCGAGGAGAAGGTATTCCGACTTCTAGAGGGATAAGAGCTTCTGTGCCGAATGTAAGGTTGAACGAAGACTCGCCCGTGGGGTTTCTTTTTGTGGTCCCATAAGATCATAGTACACTCGGAAGTTCTTCGACTTATTGTCCCTTGGCAGCTTCACCAAGTCTCTTTTTGAGACCAACCAAGAGTTTCCGATTGGCATTCTCGGCTTGGCCATTGGTCTGAGGGTGTGATACTGAAGAGAAACACTGCTCAATACCTAGGTCTGTGCAGAATTGGCGGAACTTTCTACGAGTGAATTGAGTTCCATTATCGGTAACTAAAATGCGAGGGATCCCAAAGTAGCAAACTATGTTCTTCCAAAAGAACTTTTGGATTCGGTGCTCGGTGATTGTTGCCCGTGATTCAGCTTCTATCCATTTTGTAAAATGGTCGATAATGACCACCAAGAAGGATCGTTGTCCAGTGGCATGAGGGAACGACCCAAGCAGATCGATCCCCCACATTGTGAATGGGATGGGGCTTGACATGGACCTAAGGTTGGCTTGGGGAACTCGCTTTACGGAGGAGTGTCTCTGACATGAGGGGCACTGGCGGACATAAGCTTGAGCATCACTTAGGAGAGTGGGGTCAGTAGTACCCATGGTTAAGGATCTTTAGTGCAAGGGACCTTACTCCCATATGGTTGCCGCCTATTCCTTCGTGAATGTCTTGCAGGGCATAGCCGGCCTCTTTGGGTGAGAGGCACCAAAGGTATGGTCGACCATCAACTAGAGTGTAAGAGCTCTTGTAGAGAACCCCTTCTACGAGTACGTACCTTTCAACCCTTACCCAAATCATTCTTGATTCTTTCATATTCACTAGGAGGATCACTTTGTAACGCCACGGGCCCGGCTCAGCTGCGCAAGCGACTACACATGCGTGCAATAACGGACAAATAAAATCCTAACAACTGCCCACCACTGGCATGCTTCACAAAAGGGGCTATGGCCATTAGGTACCCTTCGATAATTGGCTATTCTATTTAAACTCTCTTTCTCTCTTAGATCTTCAATGATGTGGGACTAACCCCAAGCACAAGCCACGTCACCTCCATGCACACACAACCACTTTCCTTCTTTCTTTTCTTCTCATTTAATGCCACATTTTTTCCCCCTAATCCCTATAGACCACTTCTATAGGCTCCTTCATTAATCCAATTAATCCATAACCCATAGACTCCTCTATAGGCCAACTACTACTTCTCAAAGACCACTTCTATAAGCTCCTTCATTAATCCAATTAATCCATAACCCATAGACTCCTCTATAGGCCAACTACCTATTATTATTATTATTATTATTATTATTATTATTATTATTATTATTATTATTATTATATATTATTTTCATATAATATTATCTATATAATAAAACACGAAGAAAGCTATCAAGTGGTTCTCCTTCAATCCCCCAAAAATTAAAGGCCCATATCTAACCTCACAAAACACATTTTCCCCCCAAAACTCAAATTCAAGTCCCCCCCTCCCCAAAAAAAAACAACTCATTTATTTATTTAATTATTTCTCTTTCTCTCTCTCTCTCTCTCTCTCCATATATATATATATATATATATATATATATATATATATATATATATATATATATGGAAATATGGAATTTTATATCCCAATTTATAATTATTTTTCACCATATACTAATGGAAACATGGACTTTTATTTACAACTAATTATTGTCATACTATTCAAACTTCAGATACATAATTATTGATTTACTGTTTACAAGACTTTTCATATGCTGTATTGTTCTGAAGACGTGCCGTAGGCACGTGGCCACGGGCAAATCTAGTATATACATTCTTAAGTATGGGGTGTTACACACACCCCACCTTAAGAACTCAACATCCTCGCTGAGCCCGGGACTTGCAACCTGATACATGATCCCCTTTCTAGCTGATGTGGAGAGGACTACCCTGATTCTTCTAGCTATATAGCCCTACCCGGGACTCTGGTTACCTACCAGTGTACATTTGCTAGTTCCATCTCAAGCGTACATCTTGCACACACTTTCGGTATCGAAAGTGGGCTTTGATACCACTTTGTAATGCCCTGAGTTCCCAACGGGAAATTCGAGACACAAGCCAGAATCTTTCCTTCAAATGAGTCCAAACATAGTAAAATCACAGGAATTTAAAACTTTTATTGCCACTAAATGTTATTACAAGTTCAAGTTTGTTCGTCTGAGAATTACATCATGAATTCACATAAATTACATCCAATACATTTAATTTACAACATTATAATCTCACAATGTACAATAATTAGAAACTCTGCAACACACTGGACAACAACTTCCACTAAACGATCCCCACAGCTCGAGTCTCCTGCTCCAAGATCAGCAATCCTGTAACTTAACAGACTGCGGGCACGTCAGTTGAATGCAATTGATGCATTGCTGATAAAACCAGAGACTCCCCAAACTCAACGATCAAGATTGATGCAAAAGGAAAATGTGTAGTCAGTTCACAAGTGTTAGTGTATTCCATGCCCTAGAGTCTAATGCACAATTCAAAATGCACAGGATGCACTTACTCTGATGCAATTTATTCAGAAATACATCTCATACTACATACTTTCTCAAAATCAACTTCAATGGAAACATATGCATCCCATACTACATACTTTCCAATGAGTTCGCTTCCTTCTGATTGTGGGGTTCGATCCCTCGCGATGCATCATACTCTTGTACTCTTTTCCGTTCTTGACATTCATCTAGTGACTATGAGGTTGTAGTTGGTTGGTCTAATTCCGCCATTACAGTCAGTAGTGGTGTTCCCATTTTTCACTATGCCCGGTTTCTGCCCATTGCGCTGGATATCACTTAAATGTTGCTATGAACATGAAGGTAGCCCGCAAGCTTACCAGGACGCCTCGGGTCTTACTCGCGATTTTTAGTCTTACCCTAGCTCCATGTCCGTATTAAACAACATAGAACCTGACGGAGTCTTAGGGTCCATCCCTAAACTTCCAACAGGAGAATCATAGTATGCACATCCCATTCTTATCACTAGACCCCAGAGATTAACAGACGAGATCATGCCGACCGTCCTCCTTACCAGGCGAGACGGTACCACACGTGTCCCATTGATAGACGAGTACAACCACCCGACTAGTGCCTGTCCAATCAATACATCAGACTGATCAAAAGAATACTACCACTAGACATCAGCCCTAACTTAGAACTGACTAAGGAACTACTAATCTTAATTACAAAGATTATAGATTCCCAGACGATTACTTGCTAGTAAAATCGAGTATTAACACAAAGCCCTAGGGAAACCAACATGGCCCCCAAGACCAGGCTCAAGAGTTGGACCAACTTGGCCCAAACTTGACCCAGTGACATTGGCAATTCGACCTCCGTCACTCGCCAATCACCCTCTTGCTTGGATCTCGGCCCTGTCTTCGTCCCGCGATCAACCTTTCCATGGGTAGCGAACTGTAGGCGCACGAAGACTGTCTTCATCCAAAGCATCTCAATGTGAAAAGGCTAACAATTTTCAAGGGTCAAATGGATCAAGAGTCTACGGTGATAACCATTACCCTAGACAACCAACAAGCTGATACATAGGCAAAACACACAACAAATAGTGGACATTCACAAGTCCGATTCAGCCACGTTCAATTCATGATTCATAAGCTAATTAACAACTATCTAACACCAATTATGACCTTAATATGACCATAACTTACATACACCCAAAACAGTAAGCTATTCAGTTGGAATAACGAACAAATACACCGAGGCAAGAAGATGAGATATGAGTTGTTCAGATCTCAAAACACACTAGGTGTGAACAAGCACAACTTCAACAAGATCAAACAAGAATCAAAAGTCACACAAACGAAATTCGAAGTCAAAATCGGAAGCCCTAATACGAAGAAAACATACATTCAACCAAAACAATGAACTAACAATTCAACCTGCAGCTGTGCTATTTTGGAAAAATCCCCATAAATAATATACACAATGAAATTTCAAGTTCTTAGACTTTGGAAAGATCATTGAGTCTACTTTAACTTCTTAGTTGAAAACTTTCTTAAAATAGTTCATTTAGATAAAGAAGAATAGACAAAACTGAGTGGTATGTAAACCATCCAGATTTGATGAAACTATCGATCCGTCACATAATAAAACTCCTTTAGAAATAACAAATGATCTCAGAAATTTATAATATTTTGCAGAATTTCTCTAGACACATAGGATCAATACATATCCAATATTTGGTTGGAAAATCCAATCCCACAAAGAGTTATGATAGTTTGAATAGGATGTAAAATTACTTATAGAAACTACCATATTTCTTAACCACTGCAGCAAATTATATTTAAAAAAAAAACAAATCTTGTTAAAAAATTACAAAACTTAGTAGAGTGGTTGTAGACACATTGGAAAACCTCACATAAAAATTTCAGCTCATGAATTCCGAAATTTATGAATTTTCAAACTAGATTAAAATACAAAGACAGAACCGAAGCTGTTCTCATACTAGTGTTGATTTTGTATTTTATAAAAATATCAAATATTCTCCAAAAATTATGAAATTTGTGGAAATTGATAAAGATATGTAAGAGAACATAATATAAAAAATTTAACTCTAGATTCATAGTATTCAAGTAGTTCTGGATTTTTACAAGACAATCGTGTTAAAATTCAACATAGTAGAAAATTTCTCCCCGAACAGCAACTAAATGAAATTTATTAAAATATCAAAACACATCCAAAATTAACAAAATTTGGTGTAGTTATTAGGCACACAATCAAGCTGCTACCATACAAATTTGAAGTTAAATTTCAATATAGCACAAAGTTATGATTTTTTCTAATGAAGCATACTTATTTCTTCACAAGATCAAATCTTTATCTAACAATTAGAAATCTTAGCACAAGTATTCATTTATAAACACATAAGAATTTCCATTCATGTTATCTAGCAAGCCAAATCAGCATACTAACACTATCGTACACAAAAACAAAATAAACAAGCATAGAGTTTTAAGAAGATACCCACTACGAAGCTTTTGTTGATTTCTTCTTCTCTTTCTCCTTGTTTGGCTCTTCCACCTCCTAGCACCTTGCTCCTTACTCCTAGCCTCCTTCTCCGTGAATTCTTTGCTCTCCAATTTTCAAGCCAAGTTGAAAAAGAATTAAAGTTGAGGAGATTGCAAGAAAATAAGGAAAAATGGACCGTTTTTTAAGAAGAAAGTTTCTAGGGTTAGAAATGGAGAAAAATGAGTTTGATTCATCACTTTAGGTTTAAATAGGGAGGGGGATAGGTGGATGGTCGGCCATTTTAGCTTGGGGGTGAGATGAGGGTAAGTGAAGTTTGTGGGGGGGGGGGGGGGGGGGTGACCATACCCAATACAAGCACATAGTTTTTGGATGGTGGTTTAGGGTTTGTATGAAGGGTTTTAGGGTTTGAGTTAATATGGATAGTTATACAAAATACCTACAAACACACATGTATTCAACATACATACATGACAAACATATATTTATCTCAAAGAAAATGTTTGTATGTATATATAAAATAATTTTATCACTATAGAAATAATATACGTTCCGTCTCGATTATAGTTGAGACAAACATACAATTTAATTAAAAAATTATTCCAACTCTGGTTCAACAATTATACCATTGTCGGGATCGAAACATATTAAATAATATGTCCCAATAATTACTCAATTAAAACAGTCTGGAAAGTCTATTAATATGTGCAACTCTGAATTATGCATGAACTAATGTACAAAATAATTATATACTATTTTGCGGGATCTTACATCACTCCCTCCTTAGAATTGTTTTGTCCCCAGAACGACGCTTAGTAGGAAGACAAACAAGAGTTAATTAAATAACTCGATAAATGTATTTTTCTTATACGGGGTTCGCAATCCCCTGCTGCACAACCCACAACAGCTTCCAGGAGTTTGATCATCCTGCAAGTATCGACTCTCATCCTGAGTTATTGAGGACCGAACTTACTTCGCGGATCGTTCTGGGGCCTATTTCATCCCTCGTCCCGAAAATACTAGCGATCAATCACCATTTGTGGATGTCACTCTCGTCCCGAAATACTGGAGATCAATCCCACCACAGATCATTCTGGGCCTATTTCATCCCTCGTCTGGAATACTAAGGAATATCTCACTCTGTGGATCATTCTGGAGCCCGCATCACACAAACTCCTCATGAGTGTTGCTCTCATCCCAAAATACTGGAGATCAATCCTACTCTACAGATCATTCTGGGGACTATTTCATCCCTCGTCTGGAATACTGGGAAATATCTCACTCCGTAGATCATTATGGAGCCCTTATCACACGATCGTTCCTGCTTCATCATATCTTGCTTCTAGTGCCTGATTCAAGTTCTCAGCATGTCTTCTAACTCTCGGTTGCACTTTTGTGGGTCGGTGACCACTCTTTGCACTGCGGCAAGAAATTTCTACTTGCTTCCACAAATGCTCTCATCATTTGGTAGACACGAAAAACTCTATTTCAAAATTGAGACCAGTACCATTGGCCCCGCTGCCATCGCCTTCAGTCCTTCCACTATGACCGCTTCTGGTTCTCCCCGACATCCTTCAAAAGAAAGAAAACATAAACAAGGTTAGTTCTGGATGTATGGCAATCATAAACATAAGTCGAAAAGCGCAACAATATGATATATGATCGTCCCACTATCCAGAAAAAACCTGACTCTAACTGGGGTAGCCAAGTTTAATTTCCTATTGTGGTAGACTACCATTTGATGTCGGCACTGATATCATTTTGTAATGCCCCCGGGCCCTAGCTCAGCTGCGCACGTGGCTACATGTGCACGCAATACACGAACAAATAAAATCCTAACAACTGCCCACCACAGACGTGCTTCACAAAAGGGGCTATAGCCATTAGGTACCCTTTGATCATTAGCTATTTTATTTAAACTCTCTTTCTCTCTTACTTTTCAACGATGTAGTTATAACCCCAAGCACAAGCCACGTCACCTCCATGCACACATAACCACTTTCCTTCTTTCTTTTCTTCTCATTTAATGCCACAATTTTTTTCTTAAGCCCCATAGACCATTTCTATAGGCTCCTTCATTAATCCAATTAATCCATAACCCATAGACTACTTTATAGGCCAACTACCACATCTCATATTATTATTATTATTATTATTATTATTATTATTATTATTATTATTATATATATATATATATATATATATATATATATATATATATATATATATATATATGAGTGGCCTTCGATTGTGCATTCCTCTAGTGCCCTACAGCCGTGTGCACTCCTCATCCGCCGTTCGATCTGGCGATCGTGATCGAGCGGCTCCACTCATCTCATGTTAATAGATGGGTAGTTTGGGAATTTCCCCTACCCCTCTATGCGCTCTCCTTCCCAAAACAGTAAATCGCTCACCTTCTCCTTCTCAAGCCGCTCATTCTCATCGCTCCCCTTCTCCTTCTCAAAGCGCGCCCAAAAAAAACCCAGCTTCCAAAATCCATCGAATTTCGAGTGAATCCCCCAACCTCATCGACTCTCTCGAGTCTCTCTCTAAACCCCCGTCATTTCTCCTCTCTAACTCCACCAATTTGCGAATTCGAAGAAACCCTAGCTCCGAAACCCATCACTGCTCCTTCACTACTGCTCAATCAATCTCAGGTATAATTTTTTTCATGAATTTTCTTTTAATCTAAACCATAATTTTTCGAAGTTGAGAAAACCATAATTTGTCGAAGATGAGCAGGGAAAAAATTACGGTAAAGAAGAAAAAGTCATAATCAATAAAATTTAGTTTTTCATATTATAAGTTAAATAAATTTAGGGAGTTGAAAAAGAAATGAAGGAAAGAAAGTATAATGAGCTAAAATAATTCCATCATTTGATATCCTGTTAAATATTTGGCAGCATTATTCTGTAAAATAACTAGTATGCTTGCTGTTAAAATCAGTATGATTGATGAATGAACTCATGTTATGAATGTATGTGTCTATGTGAAAATTTTTCATTGCAAAACATTTAAGTTCCCTCCCTAACTTGCATTTAAACGGCACAAGTTCAATTATAATTTTTATAAAAAATAGCAGGCTGTAAAGATTTTCATTTGATAGTTAATTAATCTTTGTAAGTATAGAATCTCCTTTCATTCTCTATAGATGAACGGTTATATGTATGCATTAATTTACTTAGTGGCCTACAAGAGAACTATAGATGAGAACTAGATCTTTCATTCTCTTTACACTTCAAGCCAAGAAGAGTCCCAAGTTTGTGAGCTGTCAATTTTCTACGGGTATGGAATATTACTCTATTCAAGGAAAAATGATCACATCTCAGTTTATGTTGCTTGATGAATAATAAGGGAGCCAAGTAATTTCTTTTCTTGTTTTGTTTTATAAACTGTGTTTAGAGGTCAGTTAATAGGATGGTTTTTTGTCGGTTTATTTGCTTAAACTTGACAGAATCTTGTAGGATGGCATCGAACTTCTCTTCCAACCAAATCCACAATCACTATGGTGGTAGCTCCAGGTCTTCCAGAGCCAGTTCAGGACAAAGATTTAGAGCTCCTAAATATTTTTGTCGAATCTAGACAATGGTTAAATATTCTACTTCGGAGAAGAACCCTGGTAAAGCCTACTACAATTGCCTTAATTTTCCTAGCGGCTGTGATTGTTTTTGCTGGCTTGAGAATTATAGGGAAGACGAGGATAAAAATGCTCTAGTGACAGAATTATATGATGAGCTCGTGAACCAGTCATTATTGAGGTCAAAAGAATGTGATGGTGAGAGGAAGAATGATTACAGGGCAGGTGCAAAGCATTATTCGGATTGGTGTCCATATTGTTGTTTCTTATGTTCTTGAAGTAGTAGTGCGGTGGTGGTGGTGGTGTGGTGGTGGAGGTGGTGGTGGTGTGTGGTGAAGTATTGTTTTGGAATGTAGTGGTTGTATATGTTTCTATTTTGTATGTTTCATGACCACTCTATGTGTATGTTTGGTGGATGTTTCTATTTTGTATGTTTCATGACCACTCTATGTGTATGTTTGGTGGATGTTTCTATTTTGTATGTTGTCTTTTCAGTTGGACTGGCTTGTATCAGGAACAGTAATATTTTGGTGGATGTATCTATTTTGTATGTTGTATTATGGTATTGAAAATATGTCCATCTTCTACTATGTAATGCTCTACTATTAGTGAATTTGTGTCATTCCTATTTATGTCATTCTACTATGTAATGCTCAAGTAATAGACTATGCAATAAATTTCTCTGATTGACATTGTGTCAAGTTCGTGAGGAATTAGCTGTGTTGAGCAGGAGGGATGGTGTATGTATGTATGTATCTTGCAGTGCTATGATGTTAGAAGATTTCTCTGATCTGTTTGCAGTGCTGTGAGAAATTTCTCTGATCTCTTTTTAGTGATCTTAGAAGATGGAGCTATGTCAAATTTAGTGGCACTGTTTGTTGATGTGCATAACTCGTGCTTTGTTTTGTTGATGAATTTGCTGAGAAATTCCGGTTGTGTTCATCATGCAAGAGGCATGAAATTTGGTTGGCTGATCATCCCCTTAGGGCTTATTAGTGTTCTTGTACTTTAAATGGTGATTGATGATCTCTTCGGGATTATTAGATTATAGTTAGTTCATCATGTAGAACGATCTCGAGATCCTTCCATTCCATTGTGGTAAAGTGCTTCAGGGGACATTGAGAACATTTCCAAATTCTTTACCATGCACCATTTTAAGAGAAATCCGTCATCCATATGATATGTATGCCAAGAATGAGCAGGTTGCTTGTGCATTCCATCCTCAGAAGAATGGCAGTCAAAGAGATATAATATGTTGGAACACAATGTAATTCATGTTTTGCAAAAAGAATGACTTTGCCTTTAAAGCCTGAAATTAATTATACATCGCTGAAAGTTCTCATAAACACATAAATAGAGCGATGAAATGCAACAAAACAACATATACACAACCAATCAGCCTCATAAACAACATAAACACAACTCATTCAGTTTGGAAACAAATGTATACAGAGCTCAAAAATGTCATAAACACATAACCACATGTACTGTTAGCAGTGTTGCTTACATCTCAATAACTACATGTAAAAAGTATAAAGTAGTTGCTTCTACTTTTTTTTTTGCTGCTGCATGCTTAAAATCATTCTTCGCTGGCTCAGACCCTGCACAACAAAATGAAGAAAATGTATTGTAACCCCTGTTTTCCCAAAAACTTATTTTTGTGTATTTTTTGTATTTCAAATTTTTGCAAATTATTTTTTTTCGGTTTTCAAATTCTTTTATCAAAATGTAGTGTTGGATCTTCTATTAAAATCTATTTCGATCGATAATTTTGTTTGTAAATCTTATTATTGTTATTATTACCTTGATTTCTTATTATTGTTACTATTACTGTTATTATTAGTACTATTATTATTTTTGTTATTTTTGACTGGTTATTAAAGATCTATTTCTATGTATAAATTGTATTAGTAGTTATTTCAAATTATTTCCACATTGTAGTACAAAATATATTTTTGTTATATAACTCTACATTTTATTGGTTAATTATTTTTCTATTAGTTTTTAAAATCGTATTTTCCTTATTGTATTTTTATATAAATCCTTTAACCCAACTATACCCATACCCCATTTTAACTCCCTTAACCGGTTTTTACCCAATACCCATCTGAACCTATACCCATTTAATTAAGACCCCTAACCCGTTAGCACCTAACTACCCAAACCCGTTAAGCTTTAAACCCACACCCGCATGCACCTTAACCTAAACCCTATTATATATCCCTATATATACAGCCATATGTTTTCTCCCCCTAACCCATGCGTCGTTTCCCTTTCGTCTACCTCCCAAACCCATCTCTCTCTCTCCCTTCCCTCTCTCGTGTTTACCCTAACCCATCCCCTACTGCTCAAACCCCTGCTCCCGCTCTCTTTCTCTCCCCGGTGCTCCTCTCCCTTTCCCTGCCGCATCGACTAGCCTCCCGCTCTCCTCCTCCATCGTGTTTCCAGTAGCAGAGCCAGCACTCCCTGTCGCGGCCACCTCGTGACGCACAGTCGCGTTCCTTGTCCTTTCGGAGAATCGCAGCTGCAACGCAGCAGCCCAATGGCCGCCAGCGTCAGCCATCCCCCGTGCGCCTCCCGGTGCGTCGCCCTGCACCTCCTGTAGTGCACCACGAGATCCTCGAGCACCCCTATGCTCTGCCAGCACTTCGATGCCGCTCCCCGGCTTCCCTCTGCAGTCAGCAGCGCCCGCAGCCCGACACCCCCGTTACCTCTCTTGGTGTGCGGGTGTGATTCATGTTGTGTTTGGGTTGTGATCGTGTGCATGTGGCCGTGGTCCGTTGTCCGTGGTCTTCGGATGCTCGAGGTTGTGTTCCTTGGGTTCGTTGTTCGTGGTTGTGCTCGTGGGTCGTTATTCGTGATTCGTGAGTTCGGTTCGTGATTTGTTCGTTGTGCTCATTTTGTGTTCATTGGGCCTTGTCCGTTTAGTTTATTGTGTTCGTGCCTGGGAATCTGTTCCCGTTATTCTTGCTCATCGCCGTTTTCATCGTCGGTTAAGGCAAGTAACTTGTATTCTTTTCTTTGTGTAATACAAGTACTAAATACCGCATGTGATGAGTTAGATTCTAGAGATAATTTGTGTGTGAAGCCCCTTATTGATCTTGTCTCTATACTGATGATTTGACCATAGTTGCCTCACAACATACATGACATGATATAACTTAGGATTGACCACATCTTGTTGCATATATGCGTGTTGTTCTTGTGATATCTTGTGCTCGTTCGTGTTATTCGTGGTAGACTTGTTTTGGACTTGTGAAATACCTTATACCATGTTGCTTGAATATCTTGTACACCATATTTCGTTTTTGGTCGTGTTTTGGATGAGTTCTATGTGAACTAGTGGATTTTGTGCATGGATGATATTTTCAGTTTTGCTGGTTTTCTCGATTTGGTCAGTATTTTAGACCATATTAAGGTCAGTATTTGAAAATATTTTGTGAACATGATTTGTAGAGAATTCTGTCTATTTTCCAACCCTTTTGACGGATCTCAGTTTCGATTTTCGGTTTGTGAGTTATGTTAATTTTAATACAGTGGTGTCGAAAGATTTTCAGATTGTGTTTTCTACGAATTCTGAAGAATAATCTATTTTTATTATGGTATTATAATTATTATTTTGATCTGAAATTTTGCTCTTCTTGACTTGATTGGGGTTTAACCAGAATTTTGGTGGATTTATTTGAGGAGTTTTACAAACCTTTTCATTCTTGCAAATAAAGATTTTACATGCAGAATTTTACTACTGTTCAGTAAAGAAGATGATTTTCGACCGAATTCTACTTGCTGTCTCTATAATATTTCTGAACATGAAAGTTAGTATATTGTATCTATTTTCTTACCCTTCTAGTAGATTTGGATTTTGATTTATGGTTTGTAAGATATTGCTGTTTTCGTACCGCAGTGTTTACAATTCCAGATTTACAAAATTACTGCATCTTGATGTTTTCTGATTTTACTTGACTACTCTATTTTTGATGTAAAATTATGAAACTTATTTTTCTGTTACTATACATACAGGGGAATACCCCAGATTTTTCTTGGATTTAATTAAAGAGTTTTTATGCTGTTTTCCTGACTGTGAATACAAAATACTTATTTCTGACTGAACGTGTTTTCTGGATTCAAACATGTTTTGAGTTATGTTTTTGTGAAATACTATATGACTTATATATGTTTGCTGGATTCGAAAGGGAGTATATTTTTCAGATTGTTCGACGGATCTAGATTTGCATTTAGGTAGCAACAGAAATCTCTGTTTTAGTACAGTAGTGTTTTGTTGTCCTGAACTAGCAATTGCATGATTCTATTCCTTTATGAACTGTATATCATTTGTACCTATTTATCTGTCACCCTGAACCTGTTACATGTTTATACCATGCTATTATCACTCTGTTTTCTGCATATACATATCTGTCTGCTAATAATAACAAAATAACCAAGCCTGGGTTAAGGGAAAGATCTAGTAGTGGAAAATATAGAAATGTGTACTGAGAAGAGAGCCCATGTTCCCTATCTGTTATGTGTTGATGACAACATGATTCACAACTCTCTTTATCTGATCCTGACTACATTACTTCCTTATAAGAAGGTGTACTCAGAAGAGAATCCATAGGTTGTATCCGTCTGATCTGATTATCTGATATCTGTCTGTCTGATCCCTGAGAACGCTGCCCTATGGAATCCACTACGAAATCTAAACGTAATTTGTTTGATTGTAGCAACCATGTAGTATGGGCCGCACGAAGTGCTACCTAGATAGTAATCACACAAGACTTATAAGAACATGACATCTGTGAACTGTTATCTGTATCTGTTACCTGCAATCTGTTTTCTGATTATCTATTATCTATCTGACTATCATCTGACACTACCATTTGTATATCTGTCTGTATACCATCTGACACTTGACACTTGACACATGTTATCTGTATCTGTTAGTATACCATGTTATCTGATTTGTTTTCCTTATTCATGTTAGATATCACATTTCTGTTGACACACCTATATCATGTTATGTTTGTTCTGTTGTTATTTTATATTTCTTTCCCATGTACTTGTATCCTGCATTACAAGCGGCCCGTAACTTGCATTGACGGGAGTTTATTTTCTTTTTCCTATTCCTGCAATTGTTAAATTGCAGATTTTGGAGAACAGGTACCAGATGGTGTTGGTGATATGCAATACTAGTTGCTGGAGTTTTGCTATCATGATTTTCCTTCTATTATTATTATTTCTTGTTCCTTATCTTCAACAATTGTATCTTGTACTTTGATTATTTTGTATTTGGGCAATGTGACCCAAGATATTGACTTATTCAGATTTGGATTATTTGAGGTTAATATATTTTGGTTTCAAGTATTCTTGTTCGTATTTTGGTTCATATGTGCATGCTTGGTTGATTCTTTTGCTTCCGACTCTAAATATTCTTTTGAAATATTGTAAAGATTCTTGAACAGCTTATGGATGATGAAAATCATTCGCTGGGCTTAGTCACGTATCCGTATTCCGTATTCTCTTTTTGGGAAGCAGGGCGTGACGTGTATCAAGCTTAAGTGTATCAAGCAAAAGTTTATGAAATGCATCAAATTGAGAAGCACTCTGGCTATAGTAGTATGTATAATAGCTGCTATCGAAATTTTAAAACCCCCACCCCTTCCAAGTTTCACAATGACATGACTAAAGTAACCAAAATCAAATATTTGAGTTGGGAAACAAACATAAACAAAGCTTACAGAACTCAGAAACAACATAAATTTATGGATGCATTCATCACTGCCTATAACAACAACAAAAATTTGAAATCACCTCTTGTTGCAAATAAAATATTGCTTAAACTGCTACATTCATCACTGCTCATAAACTGCATGCAATCATCACTGTTGCTTACGGTTTGTTTTTGCTTAAATATGCTCCATCTTCATGCTGATCCCCTTCACAACAATAAAAAAAATAATTTCAGTTTAGATGAAGCACCGCAGCAAAACTAACAGTGAGCATGATTTGGCTCAGAACATGAATTTAAGTATAAATTAATGTAGGCTCAGTACATGAATCCACTACTCAAGTGTATCAAATAGTCCCAATTTTTTGACTGGTTATGTCATGCCCCGCTTTCCAAAAATACGGAATACGAGTACGTAACAAAAGCCCAGCGAATGATTTTCATCATCCGTAAGCTGTTCAAAAAATCTTTACAATATATCACAGTATAATCAGAGTCGGAAGCCAGAAAAAGATCAACCACATGCACTTATGAACCAAATACCAACAAGAATACTTGAAATAAAATAGATTAATCTCAAATAGTCATGATCTGAAATACACAATATTCCTGGGTCACAATGCCCAAATACAAGAATAATTACAAGTCTCAAAATACAATATTTGTTCAAGCAACTACAAGAAATAATAATAAGCAGAATTTCAGCCTCTAGCCCATCATCTTGCCAATACCTTCAGGAACCTGTCCTCCAAAATCTGCAATACAACGAATGCAGGATAGAGAAAAGAGAAAACACAAGTACCCGTTAATGGCAAGTCCGGGTCAAAAATAGAGTAGGACACAAGCACATGGAAAGGGGATAACTAACTAGCACATGGTATATGTATAATGTCAACCTAGACAAACTAGCATGGTAAAAGTATCAAGGGACACGGCATAAATCAGGTATCCTATAAACATGCATCAAGTGTCAAGTGTCATGTAATCGTGTATCACGTATCATGTTTCAAGTAATTCAAGTCTCATGTACCAAGTCTCATGTATCATGTAGTCAAGCAAGCATGTATCATGTCAAGTATCATGTTCATGTATTAAGTTCAAGTCTTGTGTGATTACTATCTAGGTAGCACTTCATGCGTCCCAAATTATATCACATGGTTACTACAACACAACAGTTTCGTTTTAGATTTCATAGGGGACCATGCAGGGTAGTGTACTCAGGAACAGTAATCCAAATCATATACCAAATTTCAAATATTCCAAATCATATACCAAATTCCAAATATTCCGAATCATATACCAAATTCCAAGTAATCCAAATTATATACCAAATTCCAAATATTCCAAATCATCTACCAAATTTCAAATGTGGAAAACACGGGCCCCCTTCCGAGTACACGTTTCTGAATTATCCACTATAAGATCTTTCCCATTAACCCCGGCTTAGTTACTTTTAATTATTAATGTCCAACAAGAAGGATTACACGCAAAATAGTGTCAAATAAGCATGATGGGATCAGGTATAGGTTCAGGATATCAAATCAGCGTGCATGGGTAATATAGATTCACATATACGAGCAAAATATACTAGGTTCATAATCAGGACAGCAAGACTAGTTAGTACTAAATCAGTGATTCAAAGAGCTACAGGCATGCAAATCATGATCCGTCGAAGGATCTGGAAACTAGACATCCACACGCTTCTAACGAGTATAATAAAGTCATATACTAGTTCACAACATCTCAGCTTAAAACTCATTTCAACACAGATTTCATGTACAACCAGAAAACAGGGGAATGACTTCGAACACATAAAAACAGCATGTAAACTCATCAAATAAATCCACGAAAAATTTGGGGTAATCCCCTAAATATTTAGACTCAAAATAATAATTTTTATAATTTTCCAGAAAGTATAAATAAGTCGTAAAAAATGAAAAGCAACACAAAACTGGTTTTGATTAATCTAAAATTTCTCAACACTACTGTACGAAAACAAACATATCTCGCAAACAGCGCATCAAAATCCAGTTCCGCCAAAACGGGATGAAAGTAGATAAAATTCTCCAACTTTCATATAACACGTAAAATTTTCATACAGTAAATATAAATAGGGTGAAAACTAAAATCAACATAGCACAACACGCAGTTTACAGAAAAAGTAGATCATGGAAAAGGATATGAAACATCACTCAAAACTTATCTTTAAAATACCACATAAATCTGGGAACTTCCTAACATCATGGGGAAACACTGGGAAGAGTATCATGGCATGGTATCATGTATAACCTAGATCTTGAAAATAAATAGCTCACAAAATTCACGCAAAACTGCATCTGAAAACTACCGACACGCTAGTACCAAAATTATCATATCTCCTGCATACGAACTCCAAATGCAGTGAAACAAGTTGGGTTTGAAAATAGATTCAATTCTCTACGATTTACTGTGAAATGTCCACGTTGAGATTCGGATTCTATCCCAGGTAAAAACAGTAATCAACACAGCACAGCCAGAATTTCCAGATTTCACAACTTATCTTCGAAACGTCATAACATCTAGAAAAAAACAACCAGACTCATCCAAATTCGAAACACAGCCTATCCATCATCTAAATATCATACTAACGGGTTTCTAACATGTCAAAACCTAATAATTCTCACATATGCAATCAATCAAACACATGGCATGCAATATGTCTCATACACGAAAAAAAAATCAAGTTTGGTTGAAACCTAGGGCATCAACCTATCAATTCTCATAATCTAAGTCATCTATGGCCTGATTTACACAATGGAGACAAAACCCACAAATAAAAATCCAATTTTTGGCCATCTCTAGTCTCAATTACCCTATATGTGAACTTTTTGACTTGTATCAGCCTAATGAAATTATGTACAAGTTACTTGCCTCTTAATGGAGTGGAAACAATGCCAACGAGTCCCAAGAAGAAAACTCATGAACAAAATAGCCTTCCCACGCATTTCCAAGCGAACCCACGAACCAGAAACTCCTTACGATCAATCTCCTTGATGCACGATCCAAAGTGGATGATACCCAATGGCAAACCAGCAAAGGAGAGAGCTTTGTGCTGTTTTGGGATGATGGGGTGCTATTTGGATGGGGCCGGCCACAAGGGGATGCAAAGGACTAGGGTTTTGGATGTATCGGGGTTGTAGTATGGTGGATTAATGGCCGTGGAAGGGGTGGATGCTGATGGGGAGGCTCAATTATGGGAAGCGGAGATGCAGGCCGGGAGTAGGAATTAGAATAGGAGAGGGGGCCGGGATGTATTCTTGAGGAGGAGAGAAAAGACAATTAGGGTTAGGGTTAAAGGGGATTAGGGGGTTATATATATGGGTTAATTGTGGGTTAATGGGTAGTGGGTATCAATATAAATTAATAGGTATACAAATGGATAATGGATATTGGGTAGGTTTCAAATGGAGGTACAAAATACAATGAAATCTATGGCTCCTTAAAATCTCCTTAAGGGCCAAAAATCTCAAATTGGTCAAAACACTTCCAAAAATTCACCATAACCCAAAAATAAATAATAAATACGAACGGGGCCAAGAAAATGACTAAAAGATCTCCAAACGACGAACAACGAAGAAACGGCACACAATCAGCACAAGGAGGTCAAAAATGTTAGAAAAAATATATATTGATAACAATCAAATATATGGTTCCGAAAAAATATAAGAGATATAAAAATACATTTTGACAAAAGAAATTTGAAAACCGGAAAAAAAATAATTTGAGAAAATTTTTTAAATATAGAAAATATACAAAAATACCCTTTTTGGGAAGATAGGGGTTACAATCCTACCCACCTTACAACAAATTTTCGTCCTCGAAATTTGCTTGGGCGTTACACAGGACAAGGCAAAGCAAAAAAACTTGGGGAAGGGTAACAAAACAGAGGGCTAAAGGGAAAGGAATAATGCAGAGGCAACACTAGAAAAAGAAGGAGGATGGATAACAATGATGGGGTCAAATGGAGTGCAAGAAAGAGAACAATCAGTATCAAAAGGAGAAAAAAGACAGAGAAGAATTGAATCAAACATTAAGTCATCGGATGAGAACAATTTCAAGGGATAGAGGAATCCAAAACAATGCAAAGAAGGAGAAGCAACAATATGATCCTGGGACCTGTGAGTTATGGGCCGACCACGCTTCCGCTGCGCCACTCTGATAGTGACGTTCCAAGTTGCAGACATGTCGTTGTAGACCACGCGACAACAAGCGACGATCCGAGCAGGAAGAAAAGAATGAGACACCAGATTAAAATTGGGATTTAGAGGAGGACTTTAATTTAAATAATTAGGTCAAAACTAATGTGTGTTAACAAGAATAATATTAATTATACAAAAACCAACACATAATAATAATAAAATAATAATGACAAAAATAATAAAATAATAATAATAACAATAATAATCATTATAAAAATACTGGTAAAAGTAATAATAATAATAATAATAAAATATTAACAGTACTGGTAAGGACAATAATACAAGACAGAAAATATTTTGAGGTTCATCATTTTGGCGAAATAATTCAATATTGACATCAAAAATAAAATAGTAAGAAAAATACAATAATAATAGTAATAGTAATAACCATAATAATAATACTACTAATAATAATAAGGAAAACAACAATAATAGTAGTAGTAGAAATTCTTTGATGTGATTTCGCCTCATTTATATCCATCTCTAGAGTTGCCTTTTCGACATCAAGTTGCAGGTTGCCTCCAAGACATTAGGTTGCAGATTACCTTCTGGATATTCGGTTGCACATTTTGCCTTACCGATATCCAGTTGCAAATTGCCTCCATTGACGTCTAGTTGCATGTTTGCCATCTTGTCATCCAGTTGCAACAAAACGATGAACGAAATGATGCGATCTTCCACAAGTACTTAGATATTGATTGCTTAATTTAAGTACGAAGTAAAAATTTGCGATATTAAAATACACAATTATTCGAAATAATAAAATTTTTAGAAAACAATTTTATAGAAGATCCAAAATATAACAAATAAAAATCAAAATGCACAAAATATTCGGAAGTATATATATAGTATAAAGAAAATATAGGCAGGAGAAAAATAAATTTTATACCCAATAAAGAATCAACAAATGAGAACGACTAAAACAAACGGAAGAAACAAGGAATCAAGGAAATTGAATAAGAAGGGATCAAATGAATGGAATAAGACTAGTATCCAGATCACTGTTGGTAATAATTCACTTATGCATGTATGCTTGGTGAAATGTTGCGCAGATCCCAGTTCGAGCCAAGCTTGTCTAATATATTAGTTGCCTAATACATTTGCCAAACCTGATGCTCTGATACCACTAAAAACCCTGTCACGCTCCGCTTCCCAAAAATACGGAATACGAGTACGTAACAAAAGCCCAGCGAATGATTTTCGTCATCCATAAGCTGTTCAAGAAATCTTTACAACATATCACAGTATAATCAGAGTCGGAAGCCAGAAAAAGATCAACCACATGCACTTATAAACCAAATACCAACAAGAATACTTGAAATAAAATAGATTAATCTCAAATAGTCATGATCTGAAATACACAATATTCCTGGGTCACAATGCCCAAATACAAGAATAATTACAAGTCTCAAAATACAATATTTGTTCCAGCAACTACAAGAAATAATAATAAGCAGAATTTCAGCCTCTAGCCCATCATCTTGCCAATACCTTCATGAACATGTCCTCCAAAATCTGCAATACAACAAATGCAGGAAAGAAAAAAGAGAAAACACAAGTACCCGTCAATAGCAAGTCCGGGTCACAAATAGAGTAGGATACAAGTACATGGAAAGGGGATAACTAACTAGCACATGGAATATGTATAATGTCAACCTAGACAAACTAGCATGGTAAAAGTATCAAGGGACACGGCATAAATCAGGTATCCTATAAACATGCATCAAGTGTCAAGTGTCATGTAATCGTGTATCACGTATCATGTTTCAAGTAATTCAAGTCTCATGTACCAAGTCTCATGTATCATGTAGTCAAGCAAGCATGTATCATGTCAAGTATCATGTTCATGTATTAAGTTCAAGTCTTGTGTGATTACTATCTAGGTAGTACTTCATGCGCCCCAAATTATATCACATGGTTGCTACAACATAATAGTTTCGTTTTAGATTTCATAGGGGACCATGCAGGGCAGTGTACTCAGGAACAGTAATCCAAATCATATACCAAATTCCAAATATTCTGAATCATATACCAAATTCCAAGTAATCCAAATTATATACCAAATTCCAAATATTCCTATCATATACCAAATTCCAAATGTCGGAAACACGGGCTCCCTTCTGAGTACACGTTTCTGAATTATCCACTACTAGATCTTTCCCATTAACCCCGGCTTAGTTACTTTTAATTATTAATGTCCAACAAGCATGATTACACGCAAAATAGTGTCAAATAAGCATGATGGGATCAGGTATAGATTCAGGATATCAAATCAGCGTGCATGGGTAATATAGATTCACATATACGAGCAAAATATACTAGGTTCATAATCAGGACAGCAAGACTAGTCAGTACTAAATCAGTGATTCAAAGAGCTACAGGCATGAAAATCATGATCCTTCAAAAGATCTGGAAACTAGACACCCGCACGCTTCTAACGAGTATAATAAAGTCTTATACTAGTTCACAACATCTCAGCTTAAAACTCATTTCAACACAGATTTCATGTACAGCCAGAAAATAGGGGAATGACTTCCAACACATAAAAACAGCATGTAAACTCATCAAATAAATTCACGAAAAATTTGGAGTAATCCCCTGAATATTTAGACACAAAATCATAATTTTCATAATTTTCCAGGAAGTATAACTAAGTCGTCAAAAATGAAAAGCAACACAAAACCTGGTTTTGATGAATCTGAAATTTCTCAACACTGCTGTACGAAAACAAACATATCTCGCAAACAGCGCTTCGAAATCCAGTTCTGCCAAAACGGGGTGAAAGTAGATAAAATTCCTCAACTTTCATATCTCACATAAAATTTTCATACAGTAAATATAAATAGGGTGAAAACTGAAATCAACATAGCACAACACGCAGTTTACAGAAAAAGTAGATCATGGAAAAGGATATGAAACATCACTCAAAACTTATCTTTAAAATACCACATAAATCTGGAAACTTCCTAACATCAAGGGGAAACACTGGGAAGAGTATCATGTATAACCTAGATCTTGAAAATAAATAGCTCACAAAATTCACGCAAAACTGCAACTGAAAACTACCGACATGCCAGTACCAAAATTATCATATCTCCGGCATACGAACTCCAAACTCAGTGAAACCAGTTGGGTTTGAAAATAGATTCAATTCTCTACGATTTACTGTGAAATGTTCATGTTGAGATTCGGATTCTAACCCAGGTAAAAACAGTAATCAACACAGCACAGCCTGAATTTCCAGATTTCACAACTTATCTTCGAAATGTCATAACTTCTACAAAAAAAGAACCAAACTCATCCAAATTCGAAACGCAGCCTACCCATCATCTAAATATCATACTAACGGATTTCTAACATGTCAAAACCTAATAATTCTCACATGTGCAATCAATCAAACACATGGCATGCAATATGTCTCATACACGAAAAAAAATCAAGTTTGGTTGAAACCTAGGGCATCAACCTATCAATTCTCATAATCTAAGTCATCTATGGCCTGATTTACACAATAGAGACAAAACCCACAAATAAAAATCCAATTTTTGGCCGTCTCTAGTGTCAACTACACTATATGTGAACTTTTTGACTTGTATCAACCTAATAAAATTATGTACAAGTTACTTGCCTCTTAATTGAGTGGAAACGATGCCAACGAGTCCAAAGAAGGAAACCCACGAACAAAATAGCCTTCTCACGCATTTCTAAGCGAACCCACGAACCAGAAACTCCTTACGATCAATTTCCTTGATGCACGATCCAAAGTGGATGATACCCACTTGGCAAACCAGCAAAGAAGAGAGCTTTGTGCTGTTTTGGGATGATGGGGTGCTGTTTGGATGGGGCCGGCCACAAGGGGATGCAAAGGACTAAGGTTTTGGATGTATCGGGGTTGTAGTATGGTGGATTAATGGCCGTGGAAGTGATGGATGCTGATGGGGAGGCTCGGTTATGGGAAGGGGAGATGCAGGCCGGGAGTAGGAATTAGAATAGGAGAGGGGGCCGAGATGTATTCTTGAGGAGGAGAGAAAACACAATTAGGGTTAGGGTTAAAGGGGATTAGGGGGTTATATATATGGGTTAATTGTGGGTTAATGGGTAGTGGGTATCAATATGAATTAATAGGTATACAAATGGATAATGGATATTGGGTAGGTTTCAAATGGGGGTACAAAATACAATGAAATCTATGGCTCCTAAAAATCTCCTTAAGGGCCAAAAATCTCAAATTGGTCAAAACACTTCCAAAAATTCACCATAACCAAAAAATAAATAATAAATACGAACGAGGCAAAGAAAATGAGTAAAAGATCTCCAAACGACGAAAAACGAACAAACGGTATACAATTAGCACAAGAAGGTCAAAAATGTCAGAAAAAGAATATATATTGAAAATAATCAAATATATGGTTCCGGAAAAATATAAGAGATATAAAAATTTATTTTGACAAAAGAAATTTGAAAACCGGAAAAAAAATAATTTGAGAAAAATTTTTAAATACAGAAAATATACAAAAATACCCTTTTGGGAAAACAGGGGTTACAGGTTAAGCATAAGTGTATCAAGCACAAGTTTATGAAATGCAACAAATTGAGAAGCAGCTATGGCTACAGTAGTTTGCCACGCCTACTAGTTGCTATCTTCACAAAACCCCATCTCTTCCAAGTATCAGAAAGCTATGCTTAAAGTAACCAAAATCAAATATAAACAGAGCTCAAGTTCTACATGCATAGAGATATAATAAGGTTATGGTGCATCTCATTAACTAAGATTAGAATGGTCAAAAATTATAGAAAATTAAGCTCAATAGGCTAAAAAGCGCAGGTTCCATACTTAACAGTTAGGAAACCATAGAAGCACTAAACTTTACTTGACATAGTAAGTGGGGAAAACACAAATTTATACTTGACAGTTGCATGCATTCATCACTGCCTACAAATTCATCCACAAAATAAAATACAATCAGGCAGACAATTTACCACAGATTAGCGAATCAAATACTTCCCTCTGTTCATATAATCAGTATTGTCATCAGAACTTTCTTCAGTAGAGGTATTCACCTCTTCTTCATTGAATGCACTAAAAATTTGAAAAATGAACAAAAAGTAAGTCAATAATTTGATTTAAACAACTTAAGAGAAAGTGTAGGGTAAATTTATTTCAAAATATAGACCAGCTTAGGCTTTACCTATCAAGCTTCTTTGGGCAAGTTCTCGCATCATGGCCTTGCCCGCGCAATCCGCAATAATTGCACTTTCTTGGTTTTCCACTTAATTTCTCTCGCATTGGCTTCAACCTCTTCCCACTTGGTCTTCCCTTGGTTTGACATTGACGAGGTTCTTCAACCGAAACTTGAGACAATACCAAGTCCTTCCCATGTAATCTTGTTCCACTACTTTTAGCCACTCCACTACAACCTTCGGGTGCCATTAGAATAAAGTCTTCAATAGACTTGATCATACTGTCACGCATGAACACGTACCCTTCATCGGAAGCTAGTCCAATCTCAACTTGTTTTTTGGATAAGTTATTTAACTCACAATAGCGGGAAGCAAAATTCTCGCTATTATTACCTTCATCCATGCCTTTTAAATTTGTGAATGTGTAGCTTCTTCTAATTACTTCTCGGCACCATGTTCTTAAAATATATTGCTTCGGAAGCTCATTACAATTAGAGTACTTAAGGAAAGACAAAAGATGCTTACAAGGGATGCTAACAAATTCAAACATGAAGCATGAACAACACCCAAACTGAGTTTCCTTTGAATAAGTAATCATGGTCTCCTTTTCTGACCTACCAATGATTGTCAGTGCATAATAAGCATTAGCAGCATTGTCGTCATCTTCCACCAAATTCACATTATATAATAGGCTTGATTGGAGTTGCTTTTGGAAGTCATAAAACATTGCCAAAGTATACACCTGGGCCATTTGTTCCTCCATATACCATCCGAACTTCAATTTAGGTTTTCTCTCAAGTATATGATGGTTCTCTTTAAGTTCTTGTTCTCTTTGTCTTCCAATTACTCTTTCGAATATCAAGGCAAATTCATGAAGTGAATACTTCTTTTGTGTGTGCTTCTTTAAAAAAGAATTCATTGTCTCGCTTCTTTGGCTACTTGACATGCCGACCCAAAAGTGAGCCTTATAATATACTGGGGCCCATTCTCCCGAATTTCAAAAATATCATTCAACCATTTATTGTTTTCTGCACCATATTCAAAAACCAAAGACTTCCATTGTTCTTCAAAACAAGTACTATTATAAGAATTCCGAATATTATCTTTAAAAGCATCCATGAACTTAACATTTTGAATCAATTAAGGCACCTCCCCAGGAATCTTATCTAAAATATGTCATATACAATATCTTGGGTGAATTTGAGGGAAAACTTGTTTTATTGTAACACCAATCCCCCGGTCGTGATCCGTTACAATGCCAAGTGAAACTTTCTTCATGACTCCTAACCATTTTTGAAATAACCAAACAAAAGATGAAGCCGTTTCATTTGGAATGAAACCACAACCGAGAAAAATAGACTGCCAATGATGATTTATTCCGACAAAGGGAACAAATAGCATTCCGTAGCGGTTTGTACGATGTGTTGCATCAAAGGAAACTACATCACCAAATAGCTCATAATTCATCCGAAAAATTCCATCAACCCAAATACAATGAGACAATCTACCAGACTCATCTTGCTCGAATGCATAAAAAAAAAGAAGAATCTTTTTCCTTTCGTCATTTGAAAAGTCTATCAACATTTGACCATCATGACCTTTCATTAACTCCCTCAGGTCTCTTTCATGATTTCTAGCATCGGTTTCGCTAAATCTAACCCTATCATATCCCCCACTTGAGTTTTCAAAAAAAATCATTTGTTTGCATGTAGGAAAATTAGCACCCGTAAGTTCGTCCATTATTACTTTATCAGAACTTGACACAACACGGTTTCGCGGCAACAAATGCCGTCTACCGGGTGAGGTGAAAGTATGATTTTGTACTTCATGAAAAGAATTAAAAGTCCATGAAGTAGTTTCTTTGTTTAATTTCACATGAACCAATGCATTGCAAGCAGTTCTAGATGTAGTACCCATCCTAACTTCATTACTCTTACTTTTTGACACCCCCGCTTTATTACAAAGAAACGTCTTTTCTACTACCTCACCATTCTTAAGTTTATGAGATCCCTTATGCATTTGAAAACCCGCACATTTTGCATAACTATCATAATAATTTTCTGCTAGCTCAAGGGCATCAAATGTCATACCTCGCTTGGGTATTAGATGCTCGTCAACTATGAGTGTAAAATCACCTTCTTGAATACACCAAAAATTGTCACTGAGTTGTGAGCAACCTTCCCCACTCTCCATACCTATTACAAAATGCAACATATAATCAAATAGCTATCACAGTATATGTACATATTTGATTCAAGAAATTAGGGCTTCGATTAGAACAAAAATCAATGATAAAAAATTATACCTGAGATCGATTGGAGAGAGATGGTGGTACGTTTTTTCCCAGAGATCCAAAACAGAAAAGAGGAAGAGAGCGGTCGAGCAGCGGTGAAAGAGCAACAATGGGTTATGGAGCTAAGGCATTTTCGAATTCCTGATTTGGTGGAGTTGGAGAGGAGAGTCGACGGGGGTCTAGAGAGAGAGAGAGAGAGTCGATGAGGAAAAGAGACGATTGGAAGCGAGTGGTCGAGCAACAGTGAAGGAGCAGCAAGGGTTTCGGAACTAGGGTTTCGACAGAAGGGTTTCATCTGATGCGAGAGAGAGAGAGAGAGAGAGAGAGAGAGAGAGAGAGAGAGTAGGGTTTCGATTTGAGAGATTAGGGTTTCAATTTGGGGATTTCGTCAATCAATTTGGGTTTCAATTTGGGGGAGGAAAAGACCTGTTTTCGATTAGGGGATGAGAACAGATCGATGAGAAGGAAAGAGAGAAGGAGAGGAAAGAGAGCGTACAGGGGGGTAGGGGAAATTCCCAAACTACCGCTCTGTTAACGTGAAATGAGCGGAGCCGCTCGATCGCGATCTTGATCAAGCGCCAGATCGAATCGAATGGCGAATGAGGAGTGCACATGGCTGTGTGCACTAGAGGAGTGCATAGCCGAAGGCCACTATATATATATATATATATATATATATATATAGGGAAAAGGGGTATGAGCAACTTGCTCATTTAGTAAATAAGCAATTGATGATGTGGCATGCATGTGATTGGAAAATCCTTAAATGGGTTAGTTGTCCAATGTATCACATGCATGCCAGATAATCACTTGCTCATTTAGTAAATGAGCAAGTTGCTCATATCCCTTTTACCATATATATATATATATATATATATATATATAAAGACACACACACACACACACTCTCTCTCTCTCTCTCTCTTAAGTATTGGGTGTTACACCCTTTGTCGAGGAAGTTGACTAGAGGTTTCACAATCCTCAGGTGTTTGAGGGGTGATATGCATGAGTTCGGCTTCTTCTTCTTCTTAGATGGTCGGTTTCAGGAGGACCTCGATCTATACATCATGGTCTAGTCTGTTGAACGATGAGGAGGTGAGCTTGGAGAGGGCATCTGGTTGCCCATTTTCTTCTTGTGGAATGCGAGTTACTTCAGCTTCTTGGAAAGTAGACATGATGTTCTTTACACAGGCCAAGTACCTAAACAATCGGTCATCCCTCGCTTCGTATTCTCCTCGGATCTGGTTTACCACCAATTGGGAGTCACTGAATACTCTAACTCTTCGTGGCCCCGCCTTTTTTGCTAAGAGGATACCGACAATCATGGCTTCATACTTGGCCGCATTGTTCGAAGCTGGGAAACCGAGGCAGAATGAGTATTGGAGGAATAACTAATCAGGACCAATTAAGATAACCACTGCTCTGTTCTCTTCGATGCAAGATGACCCATCCATGTAGACATTCCAAAGTGGGGGGTTGTCTCCTATAACACCTAGAGTTTCCAACAAATAAAATTAGAAAAACGTGGCACAAATTCCAGAATCGACTTCAATTGTAATCATAAACACAACATCCAAATACAGTAAAAATTTAAACACTATTTATTACATCAGTTTTTTTACAAAGCAGAGCGGAATTTAAACACTTTAATTACAACTTTAATTACAACATGCTACATTTTCATCTTTCACTTATAATCCAAGCTTTATTTGAACCAACTCTATTCATAACTGGAAATTCTACAATGATCTGAATGAAAACTGGGCACGTCAGTTAAATGCAACTGATGTCAACTATAATAATAGTGGTACTTCTAGATCTCACAATCTGTAACCCCTGTTTTCCCTTTTCTTATATTTTGGATGTATTTAACTTTTTCTGAGTATTTATTCATATTGTATTCGTATGTTCCTTCTGAACCATGTATTTGTTCTTCGATTTCAATAAATCTATCTGTCTTGCCTTTGATTCTATTTTTGGCCTTGAATATTTTCTTGATATAATAATTCTGTCAAATTATTGTCTCCGTTTGAATTGCTTAATTCTAATTATTTTTGCTTCATGGCCTAAGTATTTGATAATTAAATCTCACCCTAAAAACCCTTTAACCCTATATCCTATGTTTCTGATTGGGTACCCTAATACCCAATATCATCTTACCTTAACCCATTACCCCCTATACTATATAAACTAACCCACTGTTTAACCTATTCACCAAAACCCCAATTATCTCATACCCTAGCCGCTTACCTTTCCCTGACCTCCTGCACACCCCCTCCACTCTTTTCCCGACCATCTCCTACTGCAGCGCCAGCCCCTTATTGCTCTACAGCCCAACGCCACCGGAAACATCCCTTGACTCTCCTTCTCTGCCCTTTTCCCGAATGCCACAGCAGACAGACAACAGCAACAACAGCACCCGCGACAGCAACCCCCTCTCGCTATCTCCCTTCCAGCACCAGCCAGCAGCGACGCCAGCAAGCGCTGCCCCGTTCCTCCATCATGCCACTCCCTGACCACCATCGTCTCTCACCGAAGTGCATCCGCATCACCCCGGCTGGCCTTCTTGTGTGCACGTGCGTTGACTACCTCGACACTCCGCTTCGTTCGTCTTCCTCACACCTCACCCATCCTCGTCATCTAGTCATTACCCGAACCATCGACGAAACCCTGCTCACCTTCGACTTTGCCAGCCCCTCGTCTCCCCTGTTTTCTCGCCCAAACAAAGCGACCACCTCATCTTCAACCCCCAGTCGCCACAAGCCAGGTTATCACCTGTGCCTCTCCATCCCGCCGTCGAGCCAATCACATAGTGGCTGCAAGCCTTGCCCTGAGCGTCATCGACCACCACCGCCATTTGTCGCGCCTCTTCCTCTTCGCTCCTCTGTTTTTGAATAGCCATCTGTGCTCCAGCTCCTTGATCAATCTTAGTCGTTGATCGCCCCTCTTGATCAATCATCTTTTCCATCAGGCCGTGATGGTTTGAATCCTGACCGTCTGGTCTTTCATCACGATCGTGATCATCACCTTGATCTTGAGCTTGATCATCAACCGTCTGATCTGATCTGATCTGATCGTGATCATCATCAACTCTTGGATCTCAGCTGTCGATCATCTTGATCTCGATCAACATCGAGATTCGTGCCCGATCGTGATCATCTCATCAAGATCCTCTTGGTTCGCGATAGTCGCCATGTGCTGGGATCCGTTCCTGTTATTCTCATCTTTCGTCGGATTCGTCGTCTACACATCCAGGCCAAGTAACTTGTATTAATTTTTGTTGTATATATAAGTACTAAATACCGCCTGTAGTGTAGCTTTTGTGTCTAGATTCATTCTCATGAAAACCCTTGTTAGATCTTGTCTCTACTTGTTGATCCATCCGTAGTCTTCCGTTGTCACGCACATGACTTGAAATAATTTAGATCTAATTAAATTTTTGATGCATGTATGTATGTTGTTTCGTGATCCATGATATGTTGTATGAATCTTGCGTGCTTGACGTGTTAGTTGTAGTATCTTGTCGTAGACTTGTTAGACACCCATACCATGTTTTTTAGATATCTAGTATACCATGTTTCGTATTTTGTTATAATTTGGATTTGTTGCATATGAACTATTTGATTTAAATGCATAAGAAGATTTCTGTTTTTGCAGCTGCCCTGTTTTGTTTCAGTATTTTAGACCATGAAATAAATTTGTGAATATAAATCATAGACTCGGCTGTCTATTTTCCCGAATTTTGAACAGATCACTGTTTCGATTTGGGAGTTGTGAGTTACTGCTGTTTTACTACAGATGTGTAGAAAATTCCAGATTCAGTTTTATGTGAATTCTGTATAGTTATTTAATTTTATACTGATGTTAGAGATAAGATTTGGATTTAATATTTTGCTGGCTATGACTAGACTTGATTGGGATCAACACCAAATTTTTTTAGATTTATTTGTTAACATTTATAAACTATTTTATGCTTATGAACAAACTATGATATTTTCAGAACTGCACACTGTTCAGAAAATAACCATGTTTTCAACCTAATTCTAGTTACTGTTGATAAAAACTTTGTAAATATAAAATGTAGCCTGATGTATCTATTTTACAACCCTTTTGACGGATTTGGATTTCGAGTTATACTTTGTAACCTATCGCTGTTTTGATTCTGCTGTGTCTAAAGTTCCAGATTTATAAACTTACTGTATCTCGTTGTTTTCTGATTTTATTTGACTATACTATTTGAGTTGGAATATTATGAAAATTTATTTTCTGATACTAGACATACTAGGGAATACCCCAGATTTTTCTTGAATTTAATCAGTAAGTTTTTATACCATTTTCATTCTTATTAATACAACTCTGTGATTTCTAGCTGAACATGATTTCTGTATATAATTCTGTTTTGAGCCCTGTTTCTGTAATTATTATATGACTTATGTATATGCACTAGATTCGGCTGAGAGTCTAGTTTCTATATTTTCTGATGGATCTAGGTTTGCATGTCTGTGGCAACGGGAATCTCAAATTTGGTGCAGTAGTGTTTTGCTATCCAGAACTGAAAGTTTCGTTGTCCTAATCTATTATGAGTTGTCTGTCACCCGTGTATGTCTTCTACCCAACCTGAACTTATCCCTTGTTCATACCATGTTATTCTTGTCCTGTTTTGTGCACGTATATGCCTGTTTGATAATAATGACACATAATCAAGTCGGGGTTTAGGGAAAGATCTAGTAGTGGAAAATATAGAAATGTGTACTTGGAAGGGGGCCGTGTTCCCACCTGTTACGTGTTTCATGATTACATGATACATGATCCTGTTTATCTGATAACCTGGCTGCATACTTCCCTATAGGAAGGTGTACTCGGAAGGGGACCCGTAGGTCGTACCTGTACCTATACCTGTACCTGTTTACCTGATACCTGAGTACACGGCCCTATACAGTCCACTACGAAATCTAAACGCAACTTGTTTGAATGTAGCAACAATGTGGTAAAATTTGGGACGCATGAAGTGCTACCTAGTTAGGATTAAGTACAAGACCTATAATAACATGACCACTTGCACATTTCTGTTACATGTACATGCTATCTAACACCTATTACCTGTATACCTGCTTGCATGCTACTTGACACCTGTCTCATGTTACCTGCACTCTGTTACCTTATCAAATTACTTGATTCTGTTTTTTTATTTTATGTTAGTCATTCTGTTTTGCTGTCACATTCATTCCATGCTTATTCTTTACTTGCTTCCGCTGTTACTCTTTATATTTTCCTGTACTTGTTGCTTGCACTACAAGCGGCCCGTAACTTGCATTGACGGGCATTTTGTTTCATTTTCCTTTTCTTACAATTTGTTACAATTGCAAGCTTTGGTGACCAGCTGCCCGAAGGAGTAGGTGACCAAACTTTCTAGTCGGCTGGAGTTTTGCTATATTGTTATTTCATATTGCTTATTTTGAATAAATGTAATTGTTATATGGATTACTTTGTATTGGGCAGTTTGACCCAGAATTTATAACTTGTTTCCATATCTGGTTTATTTGAGATTTATTTATTCTGTTTTAAGTAAATTCTGTTGGTTATGTTAATTTATTCATGCATGTGTGGTTGACTATTTCCTGCTTATTCCTTATTTATTCCTGTGAAATGTTGAAAAGATCATTACAACTTATGAATGGTGAAAGCCATTCGCTGGACTTAGTCGTGTATCTGTATTCCGTATTCCTTTTTGGGAAGCGGGGCGTGACACAATCACAAACTTGATGCATATTTATACAGTAGTAATGAATGATGCATGACCAATAATGAATAGAACAACAAGTAAAAGCATATTAACACAGTAATAACAGATGGAACATGAGACAACGGTGAATGAAACGTAAAACAACAAGTGAAACTAGGCTAAGTGACAAGTGAATGAGATGCAAACAGAAAACGAGCATGCATAAAACAGGTCAAGAAAATACAAATGCATATAATGATTTTTAATGCATACTTGTCGGATTCTATGCATCCCATTCTACATAGGTTTGGTGCAAGCCCTTATCGTTCTCCAATTTATAGGGTTCAATCCCACGTTATGCAACTAATCTATTATAGTGATTACTTCAAGATTTAGATTATTTTGTGAGTATCTAGCACATGCCCCGATAATTCCGGAGGTCAATCTCTATCCACAGATAATTCCGGAGACTATTTTACTCACACCTGGGAATCTTCGAGAACACCCCACCCTGCAAGTTATGGCACCTCATCACACGAATATTCCACGAGCGTCGGCTCGATCCCGATAATTTTGGAGATCAGTACCACACCGCAGGTAATTCCGGAGACTATTTCACTCACACTTCGATAATTCTGGGGAGTGTCTCAAACTGCAGATCATCTTGAGGCCCTCATTGTAACACCCCGCAAAATTGAAATTACAATTTTGCCCCTGTGTGTTACGCACGTATATTTTGTAACGTGTTTTCATCACGTATTTTGATTGACAACTATTTATGCATTTTCCTTTATTGATTTTTACACTATTTGGAGTCAACAAAATATCAAATTTCAATCTTGTATTTTACGTGCTTTTTACGTGTTTTGATGCACGTGTTTCCACCACTACGTATAATATTTTTCTATAGGTTTAAATTATTTATTTTTATGTATTTAAATCTATTTTATAAAACGAAAATTTATTTTCCCCCTATTTTGATTAAAATGCATTTTCTTGCACGTATGGTGCACGTGCAAATTTTTATTCTCATTTTGCCACTCTCATTTTACTATTTTTAGCATGCATTAGTTTTATTTAGCTTTTCTTTTGATCCATGGACTTAAAGTTAAATTCTAGCCCAATAGACTAATTAAAAAGAGAGCCCACTAGAATAATTAAATTAGTTAAATAAAATGAAGGCCCATGATTCAAGCCCACTAATTATAACTTAAATTAGGTTGAACATGTACTAATACATGACAAGTTACAATATTAGTACACATTTTTGAGTTATAGAAATGTATTCATATTTGTTTGTGCATGTGTGCATGCACACACAAATGTATTTGGACCATTTTGTGGGCTAGGTGGTAGAATAATGGAGAGATTAAGTTCATGGAGAGTGGGGAGATGAGAGGTTGGGAGTTTTAGGAGTTAAAAATATGAAGAGGTGAGAATTAAAAAGAGAATTAAAATGAGAAGTTATTAGGTGGGAGATTTTGCAATATAGTCCCTAGCATTGTCCTATAAATAGCAACCCATTTCTCATTCTTTTTCACACCAAAAATAAAATAAACAAGAGAAAGAAAAGAGAAAGAAAAGAGTGTAAGAAAAAGAAAGAGAGTTATTGTGCTTGGAGGATCTCTTGCTTGGAGCATTTGCTAGGAGGAGAAGAGGACTAGGAGTTGCTAGGAGCAAGAAGAAGCCATTCATTTGTAGTTTTCAACCTTCAAACAAAAGGTGGGTTCTCATGCTTTCTAATTTAGAACTATGCATGCTAGTGACAAAATATGAGCATTTTGTTTTGATATGTAGTTAAGATTTCATGTTAGTGTTACATGCTATGAATGAAAACAATATTGTTATGATTAAACAAATAATAGGAGATTTTGACTAAAGAGCTAATACCATAGATCATGTTAGAATGCTTGTAAAATGTTATGCATGTTAAAAATGTATTCTTTTGTATGGGAAATTTGTTGAAAAATGTTGTTTTATGTTCTAGGGTCATGAACAAGAAAGAAAGATTAATATTGTGTTAGTGGTTGATTTTGTAGTACAAACATGCTAATTTTGATAAATAAAGTAAAATGTGATGGGATAAATATATTGTGTTTATGAATGGTAGAAATATTGTTATGACTAAGAGAACAATTTTCCATCACGATAGTTAAAAATAATAAAATGAATTACTGTCACAAACCATACTAGTACGCATGATTGTAATTGTCGAAATGTATAATTTGTAGGAAGATTGTTGAGACTTCTTAATGAGTTTAAATGCAAATTAAATTTGGGAAAAAATTCTAATACTCTTATAAAATGAAATAGAATATAGTAAAAATAGTTGTAGAATTTTTCAAGTATATTTGAGAAGTAAAAGAGATATTTGAAGATAGAATAAAATTTTGTTCTTAAGTTAATTATTTTTAAGAATATGAATTTTTTTATAAAAAAAAGACTTTGATGTGAGAATTAGTTTCTCTTGTTGAGATTATGCAATTATGATGAATGTGAAATTCTAGATTTCTATGTGTACTCAAATTGTTAATGAGTTTAAATTAGATGAATGCATGAATAGAATTCTTGTTGGAAAGAATTGAGAATAAGTGAATTATGAATAGAACATTGATTAAGTTGTGAATTATTTGTATTTGATTAATTGGAGAGACTTCATGAGTTTAAAATTTGCAAATGAAATTGCTATTGTTGTTGATTCATGAATGGACTAAAAGAGAATTATGATTGATGCCAAATGAGATATAGATCAAATTGTGGATGGCTAGAGACATGGAAATATCTAAGTGAAGACATGATAATGAAAAGGGTAAAAAGAAAATAATTTCCGAAACTGATCCACCGTGGAAAATATTTACCCGATTGGTCCACTTTTGAAAATATTTACCAAAGTTAGTCCATTATTATATTTTCCGAAACTGAGTAATTTTAACATTATTATTGACTTCAAAATTCTATTATAGACCTTTATTTTATTAAGAAGAGTAAAGTAATAGTTTGTGAAGTGATTTTTCTTGAAGAAAATTATACTCTTATTTGTGTAAAGAATGTTTTAAAGTGAGTTGAGATATTGTGAGAGTTTGAATTTGTTGATAAAATTTCATGTGATGAAGTTGCGTACTTGAAAGAAAATATTTTGCTTATAAAGATTTTGAATGAATAAATTGATTATGAATATGTGCCTAAGTTGTTAAAAAGAATGATAATGGATGAAAATTTTGTTCATGAAAAAGGATTATTTGTTTTTATGGGAAATTATGAATGAATGAATGAATCATGGGTAATGCCAAAATGAGACATTGATTAGATTATGGATAAGTTAGAGATATGAATATAATAAGTTTAAGATATGATTATTAAGGGGTATGTGTACCCATGTTTCATGTACATGAAAGATTATGATTAAGAATTAGTAAGACTTCGGTTACCGGCAAAAATGAAAGAAAGGATTGATATAATTTTGAGATATTGCCGTGGGGCGATCTCATATTTGTTGATTAAGTCCGGTAGGAGGTAAAACTAATTCTATGAGTGGAAATTATTCATGTCTTGAACTTAAGAATAATTAGGCACTTAAGTGAAGATGTGATAGACTTGTGCAAACGTAAATGGGTGCTTCTATATAGTCGGCGGTGGATCTCCGTGGCTATAGACCCAGTTGGTGGACTGTGGTTGCCCCATAGGAGATGGACTGTATTTTATCCGAGACTTAGGGTAGTCGACGGATGTTTACCATACTCCAAAGAATATGTATATACTGGGGCTAGAAGGGCATTTACGGGATTATCATCACGATATAATAGCCAGGGAGGCTGGGATCTGTTAATATAAGCCAGGGAGGCTAGCCAGGGAGGCTGAGATCCGTATCTGTGAAATAACTCTGAAACTTGTTTTATTACTGGGTAGTCTCATGGCGAGGGATCGAACCCTTCAATGTGGAGTACGTAGGCGCTTGCCCTCAGACCTATGTAGTATGGGATGCATAGAATCTGAACAAGTGTGCATTAGTGTCATCCTAGTGTAGAATTGTGTGCATTAGGCATTAAGGCATGACATACACTTATATTTAGAATAATCACTCTTGACACTTTATATGTTCATTCAATCTTTTTGTGATTTGTTAAAGTATGAGATCGTTATACTATTCCCGGCATAGAGAGGATAGCCGTGTATAACATTTCGTCAGTTGTAAGTGACTGACGTGCCCACAGATTGACATGCAGGTAATGAACTATTCATGGAGTTATAAAGTGGATATGCTGTTGCTGTTTAGAAGTTAAAGATGTTGCAAATGATGTTAAAGTTATACAAGTTGTATTTCATTGTTGTAATTTTTTATTCTTCCGCTGTGTAAAGGAACTCTGATGTATTGTGAATGAAAAGTTTTAAATTCCTTGTAAAATTGTACGAAGTGAAGTAAAGATCCTGTGAAATCTCGAATTTATCCTTATTTGAAATTCGGGGTGTTACAGATGGTATCAGAGCATGCTTCACAAGTAGTACAAGTTTATAAGGAACGATAAAAAGTGACGATAAATTTGGGAACAAACCAAGAGAGTCCTTCTGTCAACCGGGTGTAAACAACCCTAAGCGACACGGTATTTAAGCGTCTTCGGACCACCGCTAGCTGGGAACCGACTCTTACGGCTAACCCAAGTGAATCCGAACTTGATAAACTAAAGAACAGTAATAAGACCATTAACTATAGTTTAGAACCCGTGACACCTTATTGAGTAGTTACAATATTATTCCTGCAGACACTAGAGTGTGAGTTTCAGTCTATAGAGATTTAAATGTAAGTGATTTACATTTGTGTTGCTCTATATATACTGATGTTTTCTCTCCATTTTCTTTGGATGGTTGAAGTCGTGAAGGGAGTAGTTATTGACTTCGTTCATGATGTTCTCCTCGTATACATTAATATGAGAGTGTATACGAGCACATTTTCTCCTGGATATCAGAGTGGCGCAGTGGAAGCGTGGTAGCTTGGACCGTCATTCGTGATACCTTACACACTTCCCTCTCAAATTATTTTGTAGATTTTTATCATGGTACTTTCTCCATATTTTCCTACGCTATTAAATCATTTGAATATTCATTTTCCTTAGTCTTGATATTTTAAACTTATTTTTCAAACTTAAAATTTTTTTTTTCTTTCATGTATTTATATCACTTTTGTTTACCCGTTTATATCAACTATTACTTCACATATTTTGTCAAATTTTAAATTGTCGTTCATTAAATTAATATTGCAACCACTATTTTCTTCATTTATTATTTTGGAATTTTCTTAGGTGCACTCATTTTATATGATTTTGATTTCTGTGATACTATATTATCTTATCCTATATGTTTTTAACAAGATTGAAATTTTCTACCGTTTATTATATTGATAAATTTTTCTAAACTACCTATTGACCATGTTTTCTTCGCCACATTGTTTTCCGAACTATTTCAAAATTAACAACTTAGTTGACTTTTCCCTTTTATCTAATGCTTATCTAGAAACACTTTGGAACTTCTTTCAATCCATTATATCTTTATGGTTATATTTATTTCCTTATGTGAGTTTTCTCGTTTGTTTTTATAAAATTTTGATATTCATAGTTTTCCTATATAGAGTTTGTCTTATTTTTTTTCGTTGCGTATTTTATACCCTTAAAGTTTGCAGTTTTCTAAATACAAGAATGATATTTTATTTGGCGTGTACAAAATACAATCTTTACCCTAGCGAGTTCCGGGGACGGAACTACTCTAAGGGGGGGAGAGTGTAACACCCCGCAAAATTGAAATTACAATTTTGCCCCTGTGTGTTACGCACGTATATTTTGTAACGTGTTTTCATCACGTATTTTGATTGACAACTATTTATGCATTTTCCTTTATTGATTTTTACACTATTTGGAGTCAACAAAATATCAAATTTCAATCTTGTATTTTACGTGCTTTTTACGTGTTTTGATGCACGTGTTTCCACCACTACGTATAATATTTTTCTATAGGTTTAAATTATTTATTTTTATGTATTTAAATCTATTTTATAAAACGAAAATTTATTTTCCCCCTATTTTGATTAAAATGCATTTTCTTGCACGTATGGTGCACGTGCAAATTTTTATTCTCATTTTGCCACTCTCATTTTACTATTTTTAGCATGCATTAGTTTTATTTAGCTTTTCTTTTGATCCATGGACTTAAAGTTAAATTCTAGCCCAATAGACTAATTAAAAAGAGAGCCCACTAGAATAATTAAATTAGTTAAATAAAATGAAGGCCCATGATTCAAGCCCACTAATTATAACTTAAATTAGGTTGAACATGTACTAATACATGACAAGTTACAATATTAGTACACATTTTTGAGTTATAGAAATGTATTCATATTTGTTTGTGCATGTGTGCATGCACACACAAATGTATTTGGACCATTTTGTGGGCTAGGTGGTAGAATAATGGAGAGATTAAGTTCATGGAGAGTGGGGAGATGAGAGGTTGGGAGTTTTAGGAGTTAAAAATATGAAGAGGTGAGAATTAAAAAGAGAATTAAAATGAGAAGTTATTAGGTGGGAGATTTTGCAATATAGTCCCTAGCATTGTCCTATAAATAGCAACCCATTTCTCATTCTTTTTCACACCAAAAATAAAATAAACAAGAGAAAGAAAAGAGAAAGAAAAGAGTGTAAGAAAAAGAAAGAGAGTTATTGTGCTTGGAGGATCTCTTGCTTGGAGCATTTGCTAGGAGGAGAAGAGGACTAGGAGTTGCTAGGAGCAAGAAGAAGCCATTCATTTGTAGTTTTCAACCTTCAAACAAAAGGTGGGTTCTCATGCTTTCTAATTTAGAACTATGCATGCTAGTGACAAAATATGAGCATTTTGTTTTGATATGTAGTTAAGATTTCATGTTAGTGTTACATGCTATGAATGAAAACAATATTGTTATGATTAAACAAATAATAGGAGATTTTGACTAAAGAGCTAATACCATAGATCATGTTAGAATGCTTGTAAAATGTTATGCATGTTAAAAATGTATTCTTTTGTATGGGAAATTTGTTGAAAAATGTTGTTTTATGTTCTAGGGTCATGAACAAGAAAGAAAGATTAATATTGTGTTAGTGGTTGATTTTGTAGTACAAACATGCTAATTTTGATAAATAAAGTAAAATGTGATGGGATAAATATATTGTGTTTATGAATGGTAGAAATATTGTTATGACTAAGAGAACAATTTTCCATCACGATAGTTAAAAATAATAAAATGAATTACTGTCACAAACCATACTAGTACGCATGATTGTAATTGTCGAAATGTATAATTTGTAGGAAGATTGTTGAGACTTCTTAATGAGTTTAAATGCAAATTAAATTTGGGAAAAAATTCTAATACTCTTATAAAATGAAATAGAATATAGTAAAAATAGTTGTAGAATTTTTCAAGTATATTTGAGAAGTAAAAGAGATATTTGAAGATAGAATAAAATTTTGTTCTTAAGTTAATTATTTTTAAGAATATGAATTTTTTTATAAAAAAAAGACTTTGATGTGAGAATTAGTTTCTCTTGTTGAGATTATGCAATTATGATGAATGTGAAATTCTAGATTTCTATGTGTACTCAAATTGTTAATGAGTTTAAATTAGATGAATGCATGAATAGAATTCTTGTTGGAAAGAATTGAGAATAAGTGAATTATGAATAGAACATTGATTAAGTTGTGAATTATTTGTATTTGATTAATTGGAGAGACTTCATGAGTTTAAAATTTGCAAATGAAATTGCTATTGTTGTTGATTCATGAATGGACTAAAAGAGAATTATGATTGATGCCAAATGAGATATAGATCAAATTGTGGATGGCTAGAGACATGGAAATATCTAAGTGAAGACATGATAATGAAAAGGGTAAAAAGAAAATAATTTCCGAAACTGATCCACCGTGGAAAATATTTACCCGATTGGTCCACTTTTGAAAATATTTACCAAAGTTAGTCCATTATTATATTTTCCGAAACTGAGTAATTTTAACATTATTATTGACTTCAAAATTCTATTATAGACCTTTATTTTATTAAGAAGAGTAAAGTAATAGTTTGTGAAGTGATTTTTCTTGAAGAAAATTATACTCTTATTTGTGTAAAGAATGTTTTAAAGTGAGTTGAGATATTGTGAGAGTTTGAATTTGTTGATAAAATTTCATGTGATGAAGTTGCGTACTTGAAAGAAAATATTTTGCTTATAAAGATTTTGAATGAATAAATTGATTATGAATATGTGCCTAAGTTGTTAAAAAGAATGATAATGGATGAAAATTTTGTTCATGAAAAAGGATTATTTGTTTTTATGGGAAATTATGAATGAATGAATGAATCATGGGTAATGCCAAAATGAGACATTGATTAGATTATGGATAAGTTAGAGATATGAATATAATAAGTTTAAGATATGATTATTAAGGGGTATGTGTACCCATGTTTCATGTACATGAAAGATTATGATTAAGAATTAGTAAGACTTCGGTTACCGGCAAAAATGAAAGAAAGGATTGATATAATTTTGAGATATTGCCGTGGGGCGATCTCATATTTGTTGATTAAGTCCGGTAGGAGGTAAAACTAATTCTATGAGTGGAAATTATTCATGTCTTGAACTTAAGAATAATTAGGCACTTAAGTGAAGATGTGATAGACTTGTGCAAACGTAAATGGGTGCTTCTATATAGTCGGCGGTGGATCTCCGTGGCTATAGACCCAGTTGGTGGACTGTGGTTGCCCCATAGGAGATGGACTGTATTTTATCCGAGACTTAGGGTAGTCGACGGATGTTTACCATACTCCAAAGAATATGTATATACTGGGGCTAGAAGGGCATTTACGGGATTATCATCACGATATAATAGCCAGGGAGGCTGGGATCTGTTAATATAAGCCAGGGAGGCTAGCCAGGGAGGCTGAGATCCGTATCTGTGAAATAACTCTGAAACTTGTTTTATTACTGGGTAGTCTCATGGCGAGGGATCGAACCCTTCAATGTGGAGTACGTAGGCGCTTGCCCTCAGACCTATGTAGTATGGGATGCATAGAATCTGAACAAGTGTGCATTAGTGTCATCCTAGTGTAGAATTGTGTGCATTAGGCATTAAGGCATGACATACACTTATATTTAGAATAATCACTCTTGACACTTTATATGTTCATTCAATCTTTTTGTGATTTGTTAAAGTATGAGATCGTTATACTATTCCCGGCATAGAGAGGATAGCCGTGTATAACATTTCGTCAGTTGTAAGTGACTGACGTGCCCACAGATTGACATGCAGGTAATGAACTATTCATGGAGTTATAAAGTGGATATGCTGTTGCTGTTTAGAAGTTAAAGATGTTGCAAATGATGTTAAAGTTATACAAGTTGTATTTCATTGTTGTAATTTTTTATTCTTCCGCTGTGTAAAGGAACTCTGATGTATTGTGAATGAAAAGTTTTAAATTCCTTGTAAAATTGTACGAAGTGAAGTAAAGATCCTGTGAAATCTCGAATTTATCCTTATTTGAAATTCGGGGTGTTACACTCATAATCATGTTTGCTCTCATTTCGTCACAACTCCAACTAGTGCATGTCCTTAGGTTTATTATGTTTAAATAGAATCATAGCTCCTCTAAAGTTGGTGTACCTTACCAGACTTAACTTCACTAAATCAAACAAAGGCTCCACTAGTCAATTCCAACAAAATTCTTACTATCCGGCATGCTAGGGTCCCACCCAACCTCTAGGGTCTCATAACCCAAATATTATCTTAAACATTTCTCTAGGACACAAATCCAAAATCATCTAGCTCTCAACGAGGATTCCCCTCAAATCCAAAAGTCAAACAAAGTACCTCCATGTACAACCATATCCACATAATTCGTCAAACTGAAACTAACATCAATAAAATGAGGCTTTATATTCTCAAATAGTAGAAAAAATCTTTTTGAATTTCGAGAACATATACCTTCTAAAACCACAAAATTCTGAGTTACATTCTATTAGAATTTAGAAATATACTCACTGAAGTAGTGAGATTCGGAATCTAATTGCTTTGTAAAAGAAACTGAGAATCATCGTCGCAAATTTGAAGAAACAAACGTTCAAGAGAGAAACACAGCAAAAATAAAGTGCAAAAGTGCAGGTTTGACAGTCGACCGTCAAACCCAAGACAGAAGACTGCGGCAATGTTCAAACAGAGTGCAGTAAATAGAGTCTTGGCAGTCGACCAACAGACACAGTACTGAAACAGCGGTTGACTGTCAGGCAGTCTGCAGTCACCATCAATTTTCGAAGATCTCACAAAACCAATATATATATATATATATATATATATATATATATATATATATATATAGTTTCTTATGATGAAATCCACATCATAATAGGCGTATCTTGGCCATTCTATCTCATTCCATTAATCGAATCAAATATTTTCATAATTTCAGAAAAAATCTCAATTTCTGAAATCATAACTAGAAATAAAAGATTTTTAAAGAACTTTTTCACAAGAATACTAGAACACTAACCAACGCAGTCATGAATTCCTTCCCATACAGAAATACGAGCATAAATATATGTCAAAACTGAGATCCACTAGGAAATAGACATTCATTAGTGTAATATTCCAATTCAACTCAGCTAAACTCAGTTCTTCCAATATTCATTAGATTCAACTTCAAATCCACGACGGATCCACCCATCCAAGCCAAAACAGTGAGTGATATAGGAAAAACAGCAACTAATAATTCTCACTCATTCATATGCATATGTGAAACCACCACCCAGCTGTATACTAGTTACACAGGATATAATTGTGATAAAGAAGCACTTTCAAGAAGCAAGTTTAGATCCCCCCCCCTTTTTTTCTAATTTCAGTAACACCTCATGCAAAAGAATCTCATATGGTCTCTACTTTATTGCATACATAATTATTTAAGCATGGAATAAGAAATGTAAGAATCTTTGTGCAACATTGATTTCAGCCATCTTTACATGATAGTTCACCCATCAATTTCTAATTTACTCATGAAAATGTTATTGACTATCAAATCTCATAATCATGCAAGTTTTCAACATACACCCTAATGATAAATCATCTTATTTCATAACATATAAAAAATCATCATATAAATGTTTAACAACCAAGATATGAGAAGCACCACCCACCTCAGGGAGATCAACTTGAAGAACAAAGTAATAAAGAAAAGCCTTCTCCTCCTCCTCCTTGCGATAATCCAAGATCCAACTCAAAGAAAATGATGAAAAATAAAGTTTTTGTTTTCACAACAGTAGAGCGGCTATTGCTGCGGTAGATATAGGCCAGGATTTGCTGCCCTAGGGTTTTTGTGAAGATTTTATAAAATGACCGTTAAGAATTTTTTTTACATATATAGATTTATCATATTGGGTAGTTAAATAAATCAAATTATGTCGGATCCTATTCCTCACAATCACAACCGATCTGGCCGGTCCCCTAATGCAGCCCCAGAAAACAACTTTCAAAAATTTATCTCCAAGTGGCAATTTTGCACAAAAGTCCTTCATTTTAAAAATATTTGCAAACACTTCATAATTTATTCATAGAAATCTAGAAATTTGGAATTATTATTTGTTAATAAATATTAGATTTTCCAAGAAAATATTCTGACTTTGCATTTTCCAAGAAAAATATTTGCACGTGTTTTGCACGTGCAAAAATGATAAATTTCAGAAAAAAATATTTATCAAATCAAAAGAAATCCTTTTAAATCATTTATTAATTTCAAAATGCATTTAAAATTTCTAGGGTGTTACATTACTCTGTCCTTAGAATAGTTTTGTCCTCAGAACTACCGCTAATGGAGAAAAGAAACAATTACAAGCAAGAGAATAAAATTACACAAAGAGTTCGGGAAAATCATTCTTCATGCGGTCCTCCGGATCCCAAGTGGCTTCCTCGAACAACTGGTTCCTCCACAATACCTTGACCATGGGTATGATTTTACTCCGCAACACTTTCTCCCGCCGATCAATAATCTCCACCAGCTGCTCCTTGTAGCTCAAATTCAGCTGTAATCCATCGGGCACTTCCTCCAACTGATGACTCTGGTCTGGCACATACTTCCTCAACATTGATATGTGGAATACATCATGCACTTGATCCAACTTTTCCAGCAATTCCAACTTGTATGCTGTTTTATCGACCTGCCTCAAAATCTTGTATGGCCCAATGTACCTTAGCGCCAACTTGCCTCCTTTCCCAAATCTGATCACTCCCTTCGTCGGAGATACCTTGAGGAAAATTGCATCCCCAACTTCGAACTCCAAGTCCCTACGTCGAGTATCTGCATAACTTTTTTGTCGGCTCTGGACTTCGACTAACCTCCTCTGAGTCAGCTCGATCTTTTCTAACGTCTGTTGCACAATCTATGGCACAAACATCTGCCTTTCTCCAACCTCGTACCAACAGACGGGTGTCATGAACTTCCTCCCGTACAAAGCTTCATAAGGTGTCATAACAATACTTGCATAATAACTGTTGTTATAACCAAACTCAACCAATGCCAAAAACCTTTCCCAACTGCTACCGAAATCCATGACACGAGATCTCAGCATATCCTCCAATACTTGATTCACCCTCTCTGTATAACCATCGTTCTGCGGATATAAAGCAGTACTGAAGTCAGTCCTGGTACCCAAAGCTGCTTGCAAACTCCTCCAAGATCTCGATGTTAACCTCGCATCCCTGTCGGAAACAATAGACACAGGAACCCCATGAAGCCTCACTATCTCTTACAGGTACAGCTCTGCCAGCTTCTCCAAAGACCATGTAATCTTCATAGGCAAGAAATGAGCCCACTTGGTCAAACGATCCACAATGACCCAAATCGAGTCGTTGCCCTTCGGACTCCTTGGCAATCCAGTGATGAAATCCATGCTGATATTATCTGAATTCCATTCAGGCATAGGCAATGGCTGCAACAAGCCCCCAGGCTTTTAATTCTCTGCTTTGACTTGCTGGCAAGTCAAACACCTTGCCACAAAATCTCCAACATCCCTCTTCATATTTGGCCACCAAAAGTGTAGCTTGATGTCCTTGTACATCTTCGTACCTCCAGGATGTACTGATAACAAGGTACTGTGTGCTTCTTGCAAGATGCTCTCCTTCAAATCTGTACTCTCCAACACATACAACCTCTCACCCATCCAAAGAACTACATCTTGGACACAAAATTCTAATAGCTTTGCCGTCGACAATCTGTTGTAGCATCCTCTGAATCCCTGCATCTGATTTCTGACCATCATGATCTGCTCCCTTAATGAAGGCCGAAGACTCATTTGTGCCAACAATGCTCCCAATCCCCGCAGTACCACCTCAATACTTGACCGATCTAACTCTGCATTCAACTCATTCTGTGTTGTGATCAAACTCGACAAACTACTCTTCCGAATCAGCCCATCAGTTACTACAATCTCCTTGTCTGGATGATACTTGATCTCAGGACAAATATCTTCCAATACCTCCAACCACCTCCTCTGCCGAAGATTCAGATCCCTTTGTTGATAAATGTACTTCAAGCTCTTGTGGTCTGTAAACATATTGCCCTTCTCTCTATATACATAGTGCCTCAACTACTTCAAAGCAAAGATAATCACTGCAAGTTTCAGGTCATGCATTGGATAGTTCTTTTCATGAGGACGCAACTACCTCGAACCATAAGCAATAACTCCCCTCTTGCATTAAGACGCAACCCAAACCTCAGAGCGATGCATCACTATAAATATCATAGTCCTTCGCAGCCTGCGGCAAAGCTAGAATTGGTGTTGTCGTCAACCTCTCCTTCAATTCCAGAAAGCTCGCCTCACATTTATCATTCCAAGTGAAACTTACATCATTCCGGGTCAACCCTATCTATTGAACTGCAATCTGTGAATAGCCTTGAATGAACCGTCTGTAATACCCTGCTAACCCCAAGAAGCTCCTGACCTCCTTCACAGTTGTTGGTCTAGGCCAACTCTTCACTGCATCAATCTTCTGAGGATTAGTGGCCACTACCTCCTTAGAAAGGATATAACCGAGGAATTCTACCTCTGACTTCCAAAATTCACACTTCGACAACTTGGCATACAAATCATGCTCCTGCAGTTTATTCAATACTTCGGCTAAGTGCTCGGCATGCTCTTCCTCCGATTTCGAATAGACCGGTATATCATCAATGAATATCACCACAAAATTCGATTCATCATATCCATGAACACTGTTGGCGTATTCGTCACCCCGAATGGCATTGCCAAAAATTCATAAGTCCGTGCCAAGTCCTGAAAGCTGTCTTGCTCACATCCTCTTCCTTAACTTGAACCTGATGATACCCTGACCGCAGATCAATCTTCGAAAATACTGTCGCTCCTTGAAGTCGAACAGATCAGCAATCTGCAGAAGGGGATACTTGTTCTGAATGGTCACCTTGTTCAATTTCCTGTAGTCAATGCACATCCTCATTGACCCATCTTTCTTCTTTACTAGCAACACTGGTGCACCCCATGGCGAAGTACTCGGCCTGATGAATCCCTTGCCCAGCTATTCCTCAATCTGCTTCGTTACCTCATCTTGCTCTACAGGTGCCATCCTGTATGGAGCCTTAGATATTAGCGAACTTCCTGGCTGAACATTGTTGCAGAACTCCACATCTCGTTGCGGCAGTAACCCCGACAGATCTTCCATGAACACAGTAGGAAAATATCAGACAAGTGAGATCCTCTAACCTCATTCAGAATCATCAACTTCGGTATAGCTGCAATCACCTTTGAGTTTCCTTTCTTTCCTCGAAAAGTCACCGCGGGTCCTCCCAGTGCCTTCCCTATAACTTCTTTGTTTTTGCATTCAATTGTAGCATTATAAATTGCCATCAAATCAATGCCCACAATCACATATACACCCAAGACATGTAGTTTGATGAGATCGATTCCGAAAAGCCTCCCACCGATCTCTATGTCACAACCCTCGTAATATCGATCAGCAATCAACTCCTCCCTTGATGGTGTTGTCACTGACAAGACTCTGCCTGGAAAAATCTTAGGTTCCACACCTAACACTTTAGCAAAATTGGTCGACACAAATGTATGCGAAGAACAATTATCAAACAAAACCTTTGCTTTTATTTCATTAATCAAAACACATCCTGTTACATGACGAATGATACTCAAAACTCCATTTTTTATTCTTAAACAAAGTCTTATTTAATACATCAAAATAAATTAAAATTCTTGCATACCCTGAAGTACATCTTCTGAGTTACCAACATCCTCCTCAGTTAATGTGAACACTCGTCCCTGCCTCTGGAATTTGCTCCCATTCGCACCATCCTTCTTAAGCTGCTAGTTGGTATGACCCTCTCGGCCATAGATAACAAGTCGGGCCATTTGCTATCTTGCGGCATGCCAACCTGTAGTGACCCGCTTCTCCACAGCTATAGCAATTCAAACCTTGAATTGTTGATGGCTTCTGCTCGGGCCTACTAAATCTGCCATTCTTCTCCGGGAACTTCCTCCCACTCAGATTTGTTGCTGGCCTTTTATTTATGTTCCACGTTTCCTACCTCTTCTGAAACTTTTGCATGTCCTCCTCGGTCATGGCTTGCTGCTGACAAGTTTATCGAACCTCTAGATCCCCAACGGTATCATTCGGGACCTTAGATTCGGCCTCAAGCCTTGCTAAAATTTCCTGGCTTTCTTTGCTTCATCAACCACTAGCTTCAGCGCATACCTCGACAACTGCGTGAACTTACTCTCGTACTCACGCACTGACATACTGCCCTGCTGCAGGTTTAGAAACTCCATCGCTTTCTTCTCCTGGATGTCCAAGGAGAAATAGTGATCCCTGAATTCACCAAGAAAAACCTTCCAAGTCACCTGCTCTTCACCCAAAGCTTGCCTCACTGATTGCCACCTGACACCAGCGTCTTTTTCCAGCTGCATTGCAGCCAATTTCACCTTGTTGGTTACTGGGGTTTCCAGAACCTCGAAGACCACTTCCATCTACTTGATCCAATCATTGGCCTCATTTGGATCAGCTTGCCCCTCAAAACTGGCGGCTTCATCCGCTTAAAAGTTTCCACTTGCTTGATCGGATCTGCATTGATAGGTATAGGCCCTGCTCCCAGATTTTGAGTCGCACTGGCTGCCATAAATGTATTCAGAGTTTGATAGACTCTGGCAATCTTCGTTTCTAAATCCAATCTGCCCCAGTGGGAACCTTCAGCCCTATCATCATTACCACCATTTCTAGTTCTGGGTCCTGCCATTTTACTGAATACTGCAAAACACGTGGAAATGTTAAACCACCACAACATCAATTCCTTTCACACCAACTGCCTACTACAGAAGTCTATTCACCCTAAAACCATTTCATTCATTTTAGTTTCATGTTTAATACTCACACTCTAATGCCCACACCTTGGTACTCAAGCTCTAGTGTCCACACCTAAGTTCATTCCTTATACCATGTTTAACATTACTATTGAAGCATGCTCTGATACCAACTCTGTGATGCCCCGAATTTTCAACAAATAAAATTAGATTTACGTGGCACAAATTCCAGAATCGACTTCAATTGTAATCATAAACACAGCATCCAAATACGGAAAAAATGTAAACACTTTTTATTACACCAACTCTTTTACAAAGCACAGCGGAATTTAAACACTTTAATTACAACTTTAAATACAACATGCTACATTTTCATCTTTCACTTATACTCCAAGCTTTATTTGAACCAACTCCATCCATAACTGGAAATCCAGCAAATATCTAAATGAAAAGTGGGCACGTCAGTTAAATGCAACTGAAGTCAACTATAGTAATAGTAGTACTTCTAGATCTCACAATCACAAACTTGATGCATATTTATATAGTAGTAATGAATGATGCATGACCAATAATGAATAGAACAACAAGTGAAAGCATATTAACATAGTAATAACAGATGGAACATGAGACAACGATGAATGAAACGTAAAACAACAAGTGAAACTAGGCTAAGTGCCAGGTGTATAAGATGCAAATAGAAAACGAGCATGCATAAAACAGGTCAAGAAAACACAAATGTATTTAATGATTTCTAATGCACACTTGTCGGCATCCCATTCTACATAGGTCTCGTGCAAGCCCTTATCGTTCTTCATTTTATAGTTCAATCCCACGTTATGCAACTAACATATTACAGTGATTACTTTAAGATTTAGATTATTCTGTAAGTATCTAGCCCACGCACCGATAATTTTGGAGGTCAATCTCTATCCACATTTAATTTTGGAGACTATTTCACTCACACCTGGGAATCTTTGAGAATAACCCACACCACAAGCTATGGCACTTCATCATACGAATATCCCATGAGCGTCGCCTCGATCACGATAATTTCGGAGACCAATCCCACACCGCAGGTAATTCCGGAGACTGATAATTTTGGTGACTATCTGACACCGTAGATCATCCTGAGGCCCTCATACTCATGTTTGCTCTCATTTCATCACAACTCCAATTAGTGTCTGGTCTTATGTTTATTTTGTTTAATTAGAATCACAGCTCTTCTAGAGTTGGTGTACCATACCGGACTTAACTTCACTAAATCAATCAAAGGCCCCACCGGCCAATTCCAACAAAATTCTTACTTGCCAGCATGTTAGGGTCCCACCCAACCTCTAGAGTCTCATAACCCAAATATTATCTCAAACATTTCTTTATGACACAAATCCAAAATCATCTAGCTTTCAACGAGGATTCCCCTGAAATCCAAAAGTCAAACCAAGTACCTCCATGTACAACTATATACACATAATTCGTCCAAACTGAAACTAACATCAATAAAATGAGGTTTTGTATCCTCAAACAGTAGAAAAAATCTGAAAGGTAATATTCATGAATTTTGAGAACATATACCTTCTAAAACCACAAAATTCCGAGCTAAATTCTATTAGAATTTAGAAATACACTCTCTGAAGTAGTGAGATTCTGAATCTAATTGCTTTGTAAAAAAAACTGAGAATCATTGTTGCAAATTTGTTTAGCAAATTCGAAGAAACAAACATTCAAGAGAGAAACACAGTAAAAACAGATTGCAAAAGTGCAAGCATGACAGTCGACCGTCAAACCCAATACAGAAGACTGCGGTCGACTGTCAGTGTTCAAACAGAGTGCAGTAAACGGAGTCTTGGTAGTCGACCGACCGACACAGTACTGAAACTGCAGTCGACTGTCAGGCAGTCTGCAGTCACCATCAATTTTCGAAGATCTCATAAAACCGCTATATATATATATATATATATATATATATATATATATAGGGAAGTCTTCCGTTGTGCACCACTTATGGTCCACACGGCTTGTGCACTTGGCCTTCCCTCTTTCGTATCAATGATCTGAACCATTCACATTGATCTAAATATGTAAAATCAAATCAAATTCATTTTCCCATCCATTGAAGTATTACAAAATTGTATGGCTGAAAATGATTGTTTCACATGATGGATGGGCTAATGAATTTCAAATGATTTGATTTTACATATTTAGACTAATTTGGATGATCAATGTGAACCGTTCGGATCGTCGATACGAAACTGGGAAGGCCGAGTGCAGACGAGTGCACACTGAGGGGTGGTGCACAATGGAAGATTTCCATATATATATATATATATATATATATATATATATATATATATATATATATATATATAGTTTCTTATGTTGAAATCCACAACGTAATAGGCGTATCTTGGCCAATCTATCTCAGTCCATACATTGAATCAAATCTTTTCATAATTTCACAAAAAATCTCAATTTCCAAAATCACAACTCGAAATAAAAGATTTTTAAAGAACTTTTTCACATGAATACTAGAACACTACCCAACGCAGTCATGAATTCCTTCCTATACAGACATTCATACGTCAAAACTGAGATCCACTAGGAAATAGACATTCATTAGTCTAATATTCCAATTCAACTCAGCTAAACTCAGCTCTTCCAATATTCATTAGATCCAACTCCAAATCCATGACAGATCCATTCATCCAAGTTCAAAATAGTGAGTGATATTGGAAAAATAACAACTAATAATTCACCCACATTTATATGCATATGTGAAACCACCACCAAGTTGCATACTAGTTATACATGATATAATTGCGATAAAGTAGCACTTTAATGAAGCAAGTTTAGATCCCCCCCTCTTTTTTTCTAATTTCAATAACACCTCATGCAAAAGAAGCTCATATAGTCTCTACTTTATTGCATACATAATTACTTAAGCATGGAATAGGAAATGTAAGAATCTGTGTGCAACATTGATTTCAGCCATCTTTACATGATAGTTCACCCATAATTTTCTAATTTACTCATGAAAATGTTATTGACTATCAAATCTCATAATCATGCAAGTTTTCAACATACACCCTAATGATAAATTATCTTATTTCATAACATATAACAAATCATCATATAAATATTTAACAACCAAGAGATGAGAAGCACCACCCACCTCAGGGAGTTCAACTTGAAGAACAAAGTAATAAAGAAAAGCCTTCTACTCCTCCTCCTTGCGATATCCAAGATCCAACTCCAAGAAAATAATGAAAAATAAATTTTTTGTTTTCATAACAGTAGAGCGGCTGTTGCTGATTGATGAACACAATATTATAAACATTTTAGAGCAATAACTTTAGTGCAATTAGACATTTAAAAGCTCTATATGTGGTATTTAACTCTTATTTTCTCTTTTCCATAGGAAACAGTCTATAACAGCAAAACGAAGCAAATTCAGGATTGCAAGGATGAAACACAGGAAACTGCAGGAGATCAGTCGACTGATCATGCTTACAGGCGACTGGACAGGGAATCAAGTTTACACACCAAGTCGACTGGGCTGATGAATCATGAAAATACTAAAGTCTCGACACAGTCGACTTACATCCAGAGGCAGTCGACTGGTCTGCGGCGTAGTAAACAGATAAGATATTCGAAGATTCATCCAAATCTAATTTCAAATCTATCTGAATCCAGATTTATGCAAATCAAATCTAGAGACTGGGGATTTCCAAGAGCACGTGGTTAACAGATAAGGAAGGAAAGAAGAAAAGAGAAAGATATAAATCACCAAATCAAATAAAGAAGGACTTTCCTGAAAAAGGGCAAAACCCTAATTCTTCAGCCGCGCTCTATAAATATCAGTCAAGAGATATCGCAGGCCCTCTCGCTCGACTCTCGTCATCTCCCCATCATCCACCACCAAATCACAGAGTTGCAAACCATCAAGTCAAATCAACAAGAGGCATCATTCTATCAGCATCGAAGAAGGAGAGAGAAGATCCAGTATTCGAAGGCAGTCGACTGTGTGACAGCCAGTCGACCTTATTGCCGGACTCCATTAGTTTATTTCTCTTCTCTTTAGTCTTTAATGTTGATCATGTATTCGAATTTGTTGATTAATAAAACTATTATTATGTGAAACTAAATTTCATAGTTGGGTAGATTGAAGCCGTAGTTATGTAGTGCTATGTTCTTCTGAATTCTTCTATTTTACTTATTGATTGAATCTGATTGAATTGACATAGGTTTGTGATAACCAAACTTGTTCTCGAAGCCTGAGAGCAGTCGACTGAGGTGAGAGCCAGTCGACTGACAAACAGAGCTTGAGAATATCAAGTTTGTGTTACCATTCATCTGAATCTGTTATATGAGCATATTGAGACGACCCGTATCTCGTGCCCATAATTGTAACAAAGGAATCTTTAGGGGTTCCTGGTTCAATCAACTTAAGGGATCTAGATCTGATACCAATTTCTAGAGCCTTGTGTGTTTGTTCGTTTCCACTGATCTTATGTTTTCCTTAAATACAACTTAGTAGATACCATGCTAAGGACTTAATGAAAGAAACGAATTAGAGTAGATACCATGCCTAATTCTTGGCCTAGGGAAACAGTACTTTAGGGAGTAGATACCATGCCCTTAAAGTGAACAAACATGAGTAATAAGAAGAAATTCAGAAGGTGACTTAGCATTACTAACTATAGGTGGAGATCTAAACCTAACTACTTCATAAATATTTGTGATTCAACATTCCTTAATTTAGTTTTAATCTTTTTATTTCTTTTAGACTTCCAAACAACTCTTTATGATTTTTATTCTTTTTATTGATTAGTAAGTTAAAGTCTACAATCTCTGTGGGATCGACCCTTGCTATTGCTACGCTTTTCTAACGATTCGTGCACTTGCGAGGTTTATAATTTGTGTCTAGTTTTATCTATATATTTAGGTACCTAGATTTGCACAACACTGATGTAGATATAGGCCGGGATTTGCTGCCCTAGGGTTTTTGTAAAGATTTTATAAAATAACCCTTAAGAAATTTCTTTACATATATAGATTTATCATATTGGGTAGTTAAATAAATAAAATGATGTAGGATCATATTCCTCACAATCACAACCGATCTGGCCGGTCCCCAAATGCAGCCCCAGAAAATAACTTTCCAAAATTTGCCTCAAAGTGGCAATTTTGCACAAAAGTCCTTCATTTTCAAAATATATGCAAACACGTCATAATTTATTCATAGATATCCAGAAAATTGGAATTATTATCTGTTAATAAATATTAGATTTTCCAAGCAAATTTTTTGACTTTGTATTTTTCAAGAAAAATATTTGCACGTGTTTTGCATGTGCAAAAATGATAAATTTCCGAAAAAACTATTTATTAAATCACCAAAATTTATTTTAAATCATTTATTAATTCCAAAACACATTTAAAATTTCTAGGGTGTTACATCTCCAACCTTGGGAGGATCAGGATCTTGCTTTGAACGATGAATTTGGCCAAGACATGGGCCTTGATTGCGGTTCTCGGACAATAGGTGATGTCGTGCTGGCTCAACTCAATAGACCACTTCATGACTCTTCCTGAACTTTCAGGCTTATAGAGAACTTGCTTGAGCGGTTGATCAGTGAGGATCCATATGGAGTGTGTTTGAAAGTAGGGTCTGAGCTTCCGGGCGGTCGTTACTAGAGCATATGCCATCTTTTCCATCTTTGTGTACCAAAGCTTCGCATCATGGAGCACATTGCTTACATAGTAGATCGACCTTTGCACCCGTTCTTCTTATCTTACTAACACAGCGCTGTGGGTTTGATTTGAGACAACTAGATAGAGGTAGAGTATTTCTCCCGGTGTGGGTTTGCTTAAGAGTGGAAGATTAGTGAGATGCTTTTTAAGGCCTCCAAGGGTCGCTTGTTGTTCGTCCCCCCACTTGAAATTCTTCGCTCCTCGAAGAGCTTTGAAGAAAGGTAGCCATTTTTCTCCTGTCTTGGAGAGGAAATGCCCAGTGGCGGCCAGGCAGCTTGTAAGCTTCTAGACTTTCTTAATCGTAGCTGAGGGAGATATGTTGATGATGGATTTGATCTTCTAGGGGTTTCTTAAATTCCCCCAAGAAATTTCCTGAGGAGACCCCAAAGGTGCATTTCGAAGGGTTCAATCTCATATTGTTGTTCCGGAGTACATTGAAAGCTTCTTGGAGGTCGGCGACACGGTGTTTTTTCCTGAGGATCTTCATGAGCATATCATCTACGTACACTTCCATGTTTCAGTCGATCTACTCCCTAAAGACTTGGTTTACCAAACGTTGATATGTGGCCCCGACATTCTTCAGCCCAAAGGGTACTCCTCGGTAGCAATAAAGCTCCTAATTGGTGATGAAGGACATTTTCAGGTTGTCTGGAGGGATCATTTGGATCTGATTATATCCTAAAAAAGTATCCATAAAACTTAATAATTCATGGCCTAAGGTGGCATCTATCAAGGCATCTATGCTTTGTTCAGGTCGGTGAAGTCTATGCAGATTCTCCACTTGCCATTGGCCTTCTTGACCATTACAACATTTGCTAGTCAGTTGGGGTAACTGACTTCCTGGATGAATCGGGCGAATCAGGGTGCTAGGAGCTTCTCAACCTCCTATTTAATGGCATGTTTCCTTTCAGATGCAAATTTGCGGTGCTTCTACTGGACAGGCTTCGCCTGGTCCACACATAAGCGGTGTACAATCAAGTCTTCCGCAATACCCGACATATACTCGGCGGTCCAAGCGAACAGGTCCCGATTCTCCCTAATGCAGATGATAAGTTGCTCATTCAATTGGCGGGGGAGCGCTTTGCTTACTCGGAAACACTTAGCCGTATCCTCTTCGGAGAAAGGAATTTCTACCAGTTCGTCCACAGGTTCGGAGCTAGCTTGTCCCATATCAAGGATGAGTTTGAAGGCATCGAGGGGAAGAACTGAGCCCCCCATGGTAGCTGTGTAGCAGGCTCGAGTGGCTTCTGGACTTCCCTTGGCTTCCCCTACTCCTGCAGCTATAGGGAATTTCATTTTTAGGTGGTGCGCTAATGCAACCGCTTGGAGGGCCGCTAACCCTGGGCGACCGAATATGGCATTATAGGAAGAATTCATGTCGACCACCATGAAATTTAACGCTTCTGTGCAAGCAGTCAGAGCTTTCCCTAAAGTAACGTCGAGGGTTACAATTCCCGCGATCATCACGGGGGCTCTAGAGAATCTGTGGAGGGTGTATCCGGCGAGCTTGAGGCGATCCCGCTTAAGTTTGAGGCCTTCAAACACATTCAAAAGAGAATGTTGACCGAACTGCCGTTATCAACCAGGACTCGGTGCACTTCATGGTTCACCATACACAAGCTGATCACGAGTGCATCGCAGTAAGGAGTTCGGACACCTACCAAGTCCCGATCTGAGAAGGTGATGCTAACTCCAGAACCCTACGGAGGTGGGATGTTGTGTACGAAATTTACCTCTAGAATGAATGCCTTCCTAGATGAGCTGGAGGCTCCACCCATAGGTCCGTGGATTGCATGTAATATCTCCATCTTCCCCGACCCCAGGGATTCAGTCGGCCTCTCTGCTCGTTTGTTGGGTCCCCTCGGAGGAGGGGGTTCGGTGTCAATTACTTGAGCAAATTTGGCAAGGTATCATAGTCGAAGCAATGCCTCTACTTCATCTTAAGGGCTCGGCACTCATCCGTAAGGTGATCATGATCCGTGTGGAAGGCACATCACTTTGTTTTATCGTGTCATTTGCTTAGGGCGTTCATCTTGGAAGGAGGTCGAAGGATTCCATCCTTGTCAACCTCCATAAGAATGGCAGATATGCTTGCATTTAGAGGGGTGTAGTTTTCAAAACAAGGCATGGGAGGCGGGCGGCGCTGACCCGAGGCATCCTTCTAGGATTTTTGGGGTTTTTCTTCGTTAGTGCCTTTCTGTTTGTTCCGGATGAAAGCACCTTCAACTCGTGTGGGCGTATTGCCTCTTCGACCTGGATGTACATCTCAACTCTCTGAGGGAGGTCGGACAAGTCCCGAAGAGGTTTTTGATGAGGGAAGTTTTAAGGTCATCATGCTTGACAATGTATCTGAATGCGATAGTAGCCACCGCAACATCGAGTGAAGGGATGGATCTGGACTCGGCGGTGAACCACTGAACATAGCTTTTTAGGGACTCTCTGTCCTTTTGCTTCAGATCTAACAAGGAGGCGCTGGTCTTTTCGGTAGCGCCCCAAATCCCTATACCGAAAATTTGTGACACAATCTAGGATTCGAACTTCAAATAGTCACAATCACAGAAAGAAAAATTAAAAGTTTTATTCCATCTAATAGTTACAATTGTAAGTGTTACAATCTTCAATAGAATTTTACAAGATTTACAAATTTACAAATAACACTTGAATATTGTCACTTGGATGCTTGGACTGGCTCAAGCTCTGCTGTACCTATGGAACGGCTCCTGATGCCTAAAAGAGTGGGGAATATCAGTTTTATACTGACGCAATGCTGATAATAGCAGCGATCTACAAACTGGCAACCACAATTCATAATTTATGGAAAAGAGAAAAAGTGATGTGAAACAAGGGATTAATTGATTCGGGTTATAGTGTTGTTGTATATCATGATCTAACAAATTAAATGCACCAGTCACATGCCTTATTCTAATGAAAGCAAGACTTTGGGAAATGCATGCATCACATACTACATACGCCCCAAATCTAGCCATCTGTCTCCATTCTTAGGGTTTCGAACCTTCGCCATGCATCATACTCTTGTACTTGTCCTGTTCCTAATAGATTTATCGTGTCTAAGGAGGTTGCAGTTGTTCAGTCCCGTCCTTTACTGCAGTCACTCTAGTGGTGATCGCGTTTGCCACATAGTGCCCGGTGCCCGGACCTCACTCAAAAAGCTGCAAAGAACTTACAGGTACAAACCCATGCACCAATGACGTCAAGATCCGCGAGACAGTAGCCCCAGGGTCCGTTCGTGTCCATGTGCATAAGAACATGACGGCCTCAAGGGTCAAATCCCCCTATCCGACAGGAGTTTCTCTCCCGTTCTTTACCCCGGCTCTTCAAGAATTAACAGATCGAGATACGCAATTCGTGATCTCAATACCTGAGCGCACAATCTGTATCCCTACGACAGGAAAATACAACACCCGACTAAAGGTTTACTAGAACTAATGCAAGTTAAGACATCTAGCGCATTATTCTTACCCAAAATTTACTTTAATTATTAAATCAAGTAAAGTGATATAGGGTTACTCCAACCCTAAAATACAGCCTATCGACCCGTGGCACTGGCGAAGCATTCCCGTGCTCACCACTTCCCCTATCTTGGATTTCGTCCAACTCCACGGTCCTCGTTCACCCTCCATTGACATGATTTTGACGGCACCAATCGGACATCCAACATCTAGGCAGAAGTCCTAATTTTCTGGTCTAGGGCGATAGTCGTAGGGTACTTCTATACCCTAACAACTCAATTAAGTCACGATTAACCCAAAAAAAAATTAAACAACATTTGACACATAATTTCACCATTTATTGCTACTAGGTAAGACCACTAATCCCTAATCACAAGAGGAAAATACTGTACTACCATATACCTAGTCAAAAATTTAGAACTTCAATACTAAGTTGATTCTGTCTAGAAATTTGACAGTTCATAACTCTCAAAATATAACTCAGATTTGGGTGTTCTTGCCCATTCTGGAAAGCTAAGAATCCAGGCTACATAGTTGAACTCATCCTTAAATTCACACATTTGGGTGCTCTAAAATCCCTAAATACATCAGCCTTAGGTATTTCCAGGGCACACGCAGTACCTTGCCAAAAGCATGTAAGATTACTCGTTTATCGGAATTACCCAAGACTGGATTCGATGGAAAGCTAGTAATGTCTTCTACAACTTTCTAGTTGGTCATTTTTCCAAATTAGTTCATTTTTTACTATAAAAATGCTTATCTTTCTTAGGTGTACAGAAATATATATAAGGTGCTTAACAAAACAAAGCCTATAGCTTATAAATTGGTCTGTGTCTCATCTTATAAAAATCATAACTCTTATTATACTTGCAGGAATTTCTTGATACAATACTTGTTAGAAATATTAGAATGGCTTCTATAACTTTCTAGTTAGACACTTTCTCAGATTCTACCTTCACAGGGGTATAGAGCTAAGAGTTTGACCATATACCATTTCAGACCACATACAGCACATAGTTTACTTAAAATTTCATATTAAATCATACACATGTCCAATGGTTATGAAATTTTTATATTCTGAAACTAGATACAATCATGCTCATCTTTCATTCAGGGTTCTTATACCAGTACTGAATACTGAGAGAGCTATGCATGTTCAAACCCTGAACAAAAATGTTTTCTGTTTTCCAGTTCATGTTATAATGCTCAGTACAAATAATTTTTGAAGACACATCAAATTTTAGCCAAACATTTTCAAACTTTTTTCACATGTTTTAGATACACACATGATGCTATTACAAAAAATTTCCTTTAAGATCATGCTCCGAAAAATTCTCAAAATTCTTTTAATCTCAGGTTTGGTAATGGCCAGACCCAGTTTCTGCCTTACGACCCAATCAACAAAAGTGAATTTTTTAAAATACCAAATAAAAACAGAAATATCTGAAATAAATTGAGTAGTCACCAAACATATATAAGTTCACACTGTGAAAGTTTCAAGGTCAGTTGCTAAGTACGTTACTCTCTGGAAATTCGAGAATACAAGCATGCTATTGTATTTTCTGGTTTCAAGTCCATAATTTGAACAATCTATCTTTATCAGTCAAACCCATTATTGTTACTACTAATATTATTCACTAATCAAACAAGAAACAAGATTATAGAGTTTAGAGAACTCCTCACCCTGCAATGAAGCTTGAACAATTGTTTGATCTTCACTTCTTTCTTCCAAGTGGCATGTGGTTTTGTAAAACCACATGCTCTTGAGCTCATGGTTTTTTAGGAGATTTGTTTATTATCTCTTTTTTTCATGGTTAATCTTAGCTATTAGATCAAGAATGAGGTTGATGGAGGGCTAGATTAGAGTGCATGCCAAAAAGTATCTTATAAGCTTGATCGTGTGCATTGTACGTATGTAACTATGTACGTATAATGCACGGCCTTCAAACAAACAAAACTTCAATTGCAATTAAATTGCAAAAAGATGTAATAATATTTAAATTAATTCTTAAATATACGTGGTATTACAATACTCCCTCCTTATAATCGTTTGTCCCCAGAACGACACTAGTGAGAGAAAAGAACAATGAAAACAACTTCAAAACAATTCCAGATAAAAAGTCTTCATGCGGATCTCCGGCTCCCAGGTAGCTTCTTCTACGAACTGATTCTTCCTAAAAACCTTGACCATTGGGATGACCTTGTTCCTCAGCACCTTCTCCCGACAATCAAGTATTCTGACCGGTTGCTCCTTATAAGAGAGATTGACCTGTAGATCCTCCGGAATTTCTGGTAATTGATGGTTCGGATTGGGCACATATTTCCATAGCATAGAGACGTGAAACACTTCGTGCACTTGGGATAGATCGACCGGTAACTCCAATTTGTACGCCATTCTGCCAATCCTCTTCAAAATTTTATATGGTCTGATGTATCTTGGTGCTAACTTTCCACCTTTTCTAATTCTGATAGCTCCTTTAGTTGGCGATACCTTGAGAAACACGGAATCGCCTTCTTCAAATTTTAGCTCTCTTCGGCGGTTGTCAACATTGCTCTTCTGCCTGCTCTGTGCTCCTTACAGGCTCTTCTGAATGAGCTCGATCTAGTCGGAGGTCTGCTGTACGATTTCTGTTCCAAACATCTTCCACTCTCCTACTTCGTACCAGCACACGGGCATTCTGCATCTCCTGCCATACAAAGCTTCATATGGAGCCATACCAATGCTTGCCTGATAGTTGTTATTATAAGCAAACTCTACCAAGGCTAGGTATTTCTCCCAATTACCTCCAGTGTCCATAATGCACGCCTTCAACATGTCTTCAAGAATCCAATTGACTCTTTCTGTTTGTCCATCAGTTTGTGGATGAAAGGCTGTGCTAAAATCTATTATGGTCCCCAATGCTGACTGTAGACTCTGCCAGAATCGAGATGTAAATCTTGCATCTCTATCGGATACTATCGACACTGGCACTCTGTCATGCCCTGCTTCCCAAATAGAATACGGAATACGGGTACGAGACAAAAGCCCAGTGAATAATTTTCATCATCCATAAGTTGTTCAAGAATCTTTACAACATATCGCAGAAATAATCAGAGTCAGAAGTAAAAGTATCAACCAACATGCGTAATTGAAACAAATTACCAACAGAAATTTACTTGAAACCAAATACAATATTCTCAAATAAATCAGAGTCTGGACAGAAACAAATATCCTGGGTTACATCGCCCAAATACAAATAATATCCAATAAACCAAATACACTTTATTCAAAGTTCAGGCAACAACTAATAATAATAATAAAGCAGAAACTCCAGCACTAATACATCATCTCGCCAATACCATCTGGTAGTCGTCCATCCTGATATGCAATTAGTAAATGTGCAAGAGAAGGAGAAAAGAAGAAAACAAGTACCCGTCAATTGCAAGTCGCGGATCACAAATAATGTAGGATACAAGAATATGGGGAAACTAACTAATAGCATGGCAAACTAACAGTACAGTTGATTTATGTCAAAGGCAGTGTCATATGGCAACTAACAGTATCTAGTAACAGTAATTTCAGTATATCAGCGAATCAGGATAACAGTATAACAGTATCTGTCTAACAGTATCAGTCTAACAGTCTCAGTCTAACCATATCAGTCTCACAGTATCAGTTTTATGTTCTTACAGTCTTGTGTGTATTACTAGTTAGGTAGCACTTCATGCGCCCCAAAATCATATCACATGGTTGCTACAACAAACAATTTTGCTTGTAGATTTCGTAGGGGATTATATAGGGCAGTGTACTCAGGTATCAGTAACAGTAACAGTAACATTTAGAACCTAGTGGTCCTCCTCCAAGTACACCTTCCTATAGGGAAGTGTGAAATCAGGTAATCAGTAACAGTAATCAGACAGTCAGAACCTATTGGTCCTCCTCCGAGTACACCTTCCTATAGGGAAGTGTGCAGTTAGGTAATCAGTATAACAGTATAACAGATGCTCAGTATGGGAAACACGGGCCCCCTTCCAAGTACACATTTCTATAATTTTCCACTACTAGATCTTTCCCATAAATTCCGGCTTGGTTACTTTTATTATGGTCATCAAACAGGTATGAAAGTATACGAAATAGTGTCAAACTAATACGGTATAATCAGTATTAGGTTCAGGGAAACAAATAAACAATCATAGATGAGATACAGTCACATAAACGTGCAAAACAGTGTATGTTCATATTCAGGACATCATGATAGTAAAGTACTAAAACAGTGAATCTTGTTGCTATAGAAATGCAAATCTGGATCCGTCGAAGGATATGGAAACTAGACATCCACACGAATCCAACGAATATAATTAAGTCATATAGTAATTTACAACATCTTAACTGAAAACAGATTTAAAACAGAAACCATGTTCTGTCAGAAATCAGGAAAACAAATTCTCAATCAGGAAAACTGCATCAAAACCATTCAAATAAATTCAGGAAAAATCTGTGGTATTCCCTATATGTCTAGAATCAAAATATAAAGTTTCATAATATTCCAATAAGAATAGATCAGTCATCAAAAATACGAAAGCATCAAGAAAACATAGTTTAGCAAATCTGGAAATCCCAACACTGCTGTACGAAAACTAAGATATCTCGCAACCAGTGAAACAAAATCCAATTCTGCCAAAGGGATATGAAAATAGATAGAATATACTAACTTTCACATTTCAAACATTTTTCATACAGTAAAAGGAATCATAGTGAAAATAGAATTCTTTACAGAACAACGAGCAAAATACAGCAAGTATAGATTTTAGAAACGAGCATAAAACATCACATAAAACTTGTCAATAAAATTCAACAAAATTCTAGATAATCCTTAACTTAATAAAGAAACACTGACCATAGTATTGGATCAAAATAATATGTATAGAATAGTTCTTGAAAATAGTTTGTTATCAAAATTACTCAAAAATAAAATCTGGAAAAAATCGACACCACTGTACCAAAACAGCCACAACTCAGTCATACAAAATCCAAATCAAGCAAAACCAGTGTGGTTTGAAAATAGACAAAATTATCTAAAATTCATATTTTATACTGGAATCAAGATACTGGCTGTAGCATAGACGAAAACAGCATACAAAACAGAACATTCAGAAAATACAGATTTCACACTTCAAAACAAGAACATCATAACTTCAAGAAAATTGATCCAAATACATCCAAACTTGAAATACAACCTAACAAGCATTTAAACATCATGATTTAGGGTTATTAACATGTCCACACCTATTATTTCACATGAGTCTTAATCCAAACACAAATTCACACTAATATTCACTTACATGATTAAAAATCAAGAATTGGGCAATTCCTAGGTTATCACATATCAGGATTTGTTTCATGAGTCATCTGTGGCCAAAATATCACAATAGAGGCAAAACCCATCAAGGAAAACACAATCTTTGGTTGTCTCAAGACCCAACTACACTATAGGTGAACTTTTTGACTTCTATCAAACAACTGAATTGGAGTACAAGTTACTTGCCTGCGAGATGACGAAAATGACGATCCAACAAACAAGAATAACAGGAATTGATCCCGGGGCACGAACTCAACCACAACAAACGACAAACAACCACGAACAAGATCACGAACACAACGGACGGCTCAGATCTGATCAGACGATCACGATCATGATCACGATCGGAGCACGGACCTTGATGATGATCAAGATCAAGATCGGATTGCCAAGATCCACTAGATGATGATGATCGAATGATCAAGATCTTGATGATCAAATCAATCGGACGGCCCATGATCAAAGAGATCAAGAACCGATGATGATGATGATGATCATGAAGAAGATCGATGGCCCAAAATCAATCCATCCAACCACATACAACCTCAACCACAAGGCAAGGGGGGAGTGCAGTGCTACTGTGATGGAGGCGGCCGACAGGGAGTCAGGCTAGGGGACACGGCGGCGGGGACAGCGCCGAGGGAGCAGTGCCAGCGTCGGGAGGACAGGCCGGAGCGCAGGGGGCTGACTGCGCTGGGAGACTGCGCGCTGCAGGGTGGCATGCGGGGGACTGCGCATTGGCTGTCGGCAAGTGGCTGTGCGACAGGGCGTGTCTTGCTGGAGCGGAGGAAACAGCGGGGGGGTGCGTCGGGGGTGCACAAGGCGCTAGCGACTTCCTGGGTGGTTGGGAGACGAGTTGCAGGGGATGGATGGGAGAGAGACAGATATGAGAAAAGAAACGGTGCATGGGTTATGTGGAAGATGAAGAGGCACGGGGTTGGGCAGGGGCGGATCCAGGATTGAAATGTGAGGGGGGCTGGAAATTTTTTTTGCGCAAGGTTTGCCCAAATATATATGGGGTGGGCTTTAAAATATATTTGGGGTGGGCTTTAAAATTTTTTTGGGGGGGCTGAAGCATAAATTCATACTAATATACCAAAAAAAAAAAAATACAAGCAAATGTCAAATATTGGGGGGGGCTGTAGCATACCCAAGCCCCCCTGGATCCGCCCCTGGGGTTGGGTTGCATGATTAATATATAGGGATAGGGTTAGGCAGATGGGGTGAAATGGGTCGGGTAGGTAACCAGGGTGTGGGGAAAAGTGGGTTCGGGTCTGGGCTTAAATGGGTAGTTAGGTGGGTTATTGGTATAGGATTTAGTTAATGGGTATTGGGTTTATTAATGGGTTAATGGGTAGATATGTATTAAAAATCCATTAGGGTATTGAAATTCAATTGAGAAAATTTAAAAGAAAAAAAATTGTTTATAATAAAAATGTAATTTGCAATATAAAAAATAGAATTTATTTAAAATACTACAAATATAGTTAGTAGATAAAAGCGGATTTTTAATACCCAGTCAAAAATATTAATAAGAACAATAATACTAATAACAACAATAATAATAAGACTAATAAAAACAACATAAGAATTGTATTCAATATAAAATAATAGAAACTAGTTACAAAACAAAATTATTGATCGAAAATAGATTTTTAAATAGAAGATCCAAAAAAATACATTTTGATAAAAGAATTTGAAAACCGGAAAAAAAATAATTTGCAAAAATTTTTAAAATACAGAAAATACACAAAAATACATTTTTGGGAAAAACAGGGGTTACAATCCTACCCACCTTAGAGCATCTGTAGTCGTTGAATGTAAAAATATGGATATATGGATAAATGGAAATAGGAATCGCACTTTTGCTGCACTCGTTTAAAGCTATTTTTTAGCTTTCTATATTAAAATAATAAGCGACGGCACATGAAGTGCCGTCGGAGAATTTTTTTTAAAAAAAATAATAAATTTTGTGGGACGGCACTCGAAGTGCCGTCGGAGTGCGAAAAAAATAATAATAATAATAATAATTGGAGCGACAGCACATGAAGTGCCGTCGGAGAAGAAAAAAAAAAAATTCATCGAAGGACGGCACATGAAGTGCCGTTCGAGAGCAGAAGGATTAGAATGTGTAGATATATATGCTTTAATGCTTTATTAAAGCTTTTATTAAAGCTTTAATGCTTTATTAAGGCTTTATTAAAGTTTTTTTAAAAAAATTTTGTTTAAAAAATACCAAGGGACGGCACATCATGTGCCGTCCGAGAAATAGGGAGAGCGTGGGACGGCACTCGAAGTGCCGTCAGATGGGAATTTTTTTTTTGTGTTTTTGAATTCTTTTTTTTGCGCTTTTTAATTCTAAAAATTAATTTTTTTTTTCGAGGGACGGCACTTCAAGTGCCGTCCGACGAATTTTTTTTTTTTTTTGTGGGACGGCACTTCGAGTGTCGTCGCTCAAATATGGATAAAAGCTATATCGATTCTCATTTATAGCAATCGACTGTAGCAAATTATCGATAATATGGATATTTGGCAAATGAGTGCAGCGCTTTTTTTAGCCAAATATCCATATTATCGATATTTAGCAAACGACTACAGATGCTCTTACAACAAAATTTCGTCCTCGAAATTTTCTTAGGCGGTACATAGGACAAGGCAAAAAGCAAACTGGGAAGGGTAATAAAACAGAGGGTTAAGGGAAAAGAACAAGGCAGGGGCAAAACCAGAAATAGAAGGAAGTGGATAACAATGGGATCAAATGGAATGCAAGAAAGAGAACAAGCAGTATCAAAAGGAAAGAATCAACACAAGATAACAAACCAATAAGGGAGTCGTAGAACTGAAATCAAAGAGAGAAAAGACAAGAAAGAATTAAATCAAATAGTAAGTCAACGGATGAGAACAATTGCAAGAGATAGGGGAAACCAAAACAATGCAAGGAAGGAGAAGCAACAATATGATCCTGGGACTTGTGGGTTATGGGCCCACCACGCTTCCGCTGCACCACTCTGATGGTGACGTTCCAAGCTGACATGTCATTGTAGACCACGCGACAACAAGCGACGATCCGAGCAGGAAGAAAAGAATGAAACACCAGAATAAAATTGGGCTTTAGAGAAGGGCTTTAATTTAAATAATTAGGTCAAAACTAATGAGAATTATCAAAAATAATATTAATAATACAAAAATCAACACATAATAATAATAAAATAATAATGACAAAAATAATAAAAATAATAATAACAATAATAATCATCATAAACATACTGCTAAAAATAATAATAATAATAAAATATTAACAATATTGGTAAGGATAATAATACAAGACAGAAAATACTTTGGTGTTCATCATTTTGGTGAAAGTAATTCAATATCAACATCAAAAATAAAATAGTAAGAAAAATACAATAATAATAATAGTAATAGTAATAACAATAATAATAAGGAAAACAATAATAATAGTAGTAGTAGAAATTCTTTGATATGGGTTCGCCTTATTTTTGTCCATCTGTAGAGTTGCCTTCTCGACATCAAGTTGCAGGTTTGCCTCCACGACAACAGGTTGCAGGTTATCATCTGGATATTCGATTGCACATTTTGCCTCACTGATATTCGGTTGCAATTTGCCTCCATTGACGTCTAGTTGAATGTTTGCCATCTCGACATCCAGTTGCAACAAAATGATGAATGAGATGATGCAATCTTCCACGCATACTTAGATATTGATTGCTCAATTTAAGTACGAAGTAGAAATTTGTGATATTAAAATACTCGGTTATACGAAATAACAAAATTTTTAGAAAACAATTTTATAGAAGATCCAAAATATAACAAATGATAATCGAAATACTCAAAATATTTGGATATATATATATATAGGCAAGAGAAGAATGAATTTTATAATCAATAAAGAGTCAACAAAGGAGGAAGACTACAAGGGACGAAAGAAAATAATAAATCAAAGAATTGAATATGAAGGAAGAGGAACGAGAGGACACAAGCGGAATTTGAAGAGAATAGGGCAAAATGAATCAAAGGAATATGGGTACAGAAAGAACGAAACTATACCTAATAAGGAATCAACAAATGAGAACGACTAAAAAAAGACGGAAGAAATAAGGAATCAAGGAAATCGAATAAGAAGGGATCAAAAAGAAAGGAATAAGTCTAGTATCCAGATCAATGTTGATAATAACTGACTCATTTATGCATGTATGGTTGGTGAAATGTTAAGCAGATTCCAGATCGAGCCAAGCTTGTCTAATATATTAGGCAACTAATACATTAGCCAAACCTGGGCTCTGATACCAATAAAAATCCTGTCACGCCCCGCTTCCCAAATAGAATACGGAATACGGGTACAAGACAAAAGCCTAGCGAATGATTTTCATCATCCATAAGCTGTTCAAGAATCTTTACAACATATCGCAGAAATAATTAGAGTCGGAAGAAAAAGTATCAACCAACATGCATAATTGAAACAAATTACCAACAGAAATTTACTTGAAACCAAATACAATATTCTCAAATAAATCAGAGTCTAGACAGAAACAAATATCCTGGGTCACATCGCCCAAATACAAATAATATCCAATAAACCAAATACACTTTATTCAATGTTCAGGCAACAACTAATAATAATAATAAAGCAGAAACTCCAGCACTAATACATTATCTCGCCAATACCATCTGGAAGTCGTCCATCCTGATTTGCAATTAGTAAATTTGTAGGAGAAGGAGAAAAGAAGAAAACAAGTACCCGTCAATTGCAAGTCGCGGGTCACAAATAATGTAGGATACAAGCACATCGGGAAACTAACTAATAGCATGGCAAACTAATAGTACAGTTTATTTATGTCAAAGGCAGTGTCATATGGCAACTAACAGTCTCTAGCAACAGTAATTTCAGTATATCAGTAAATCAGGATAACAGTATAACAGTATCAGTCTAACAGTCTCAGTCTCACCATATCAGTCTCACAGTATCAGTTTTATGTTCTTACAGTCTTGTGTGTATTACTAGCTGGGTAGCACTTCATGCTCCCCAAAATCATATCACATGATTGCTACAACAAACAGTTTTGCTTATAAATTTCGTAGGTGATCATATAGGGCCGTGTACTCAGGTATCAGTAACAGTAATAGTAACATTCAGAACCTAGTGGTCCTCCTCCGAGTACACCTTCCTATAGGGAAGTGTGCAATCAGGTAATCAGTAACAGTAATCAGACAGTCAGAACCTATTGGTCATCCTCCGAGTACACCTTCCTATAGGGAAGTGTGCAGTCAAGTAATCAGTATAACAGTATAACAGATGCTCAGTATGGGAAACATGGGCCCCCTTCCATGTACACATTTCTATAATTTTTCACTACTAGATCTTTCCCTTAAACCCCGGCTTGGTTACGTTTATTATGGTCATTAAACATGTATGAAAGTATACGAAATAGTGTAAAAATAATATGGTATAATCAGTCTTAGTTTCAGGGAAACAAATAAACAATCATAGATGAGATACAGTCACATAAACGAGTAAAACAGTGTATGTTCATATTCAGGATAGCATGACAGTAAAGTAATAAAACAGTGAATCTCGTCACTACAGAAATGCAAATCTGGATCCGTTGAAGGATCTAGAAACTAGACATCCACATGAATCCAACGAATATAATTAAGTCATATAATAATTCACAACATCATAACTGATAACAGATTTTAAAACAGAAATCATGTTCAGTCAGAAATCAGGAAAACGAATTCTCAATCAGGAAAACTGCATCAAAACCATTCAAATAAATTCAGGAAAAATCTGGGGTATTCCCTATATGTCTAGAATCAAAATATTAAGTTTCATAATATTTCAGTAAGAATAGATCAGTCGTCAAAAATACGAAAGCATCATGAAAACAGAGTTTAAAAAATCTGGAAATCCCAACACTGCTGTACGAAAACTAAGATATCTCGCAACCAGTGAAACAAAATCCAATTCCGCCAAAGGGATACGAAAATAGATAGAATATACTAACTTTCACATTTCACAAATATTTTTCATACAGTAAAAGGAATCATAGTGAAAATAGGATTCTTTACAGAACAGCGAGCAAAATACAGCAAGTATAGATTTTAGAAACGAGCATGAAACATCACATAAAACTTGTCAATAAAATTTACCAAAATTCTGGGTAATCCCTAACTTAATAAAGAAACACTGACCATAGTATTGGATCTAAATAATAAGTAGAAAATAGTTCTTAAAAATAGTTTGTTATCAAAATTACCCAAAAACAGAATCTGAAAAAGATCGACACCTCTGTACCAAAACAGCCATAACTCAGTCATAAAAAATCCAAATCAAGCAAAACCTCTGGGGTTTGAAAATAGACAAAATTATCTAAAATTTATATTTTATACTGGAATCAAGATACTGGCTGTAGCATAGACGGAAACAGCAAACAAAACAGAACATCCAAAAAATTCACACTAATATTCACATACATGATGAAAAATCAAGAATTAGGCAATTCCTAGGTTATCACATATCAAGATTTGTGTCATGAGTCATCTGTGGCCAAATTATCATAAAAGAGACAAAACCCATCAAGAAAAACACAATCTTTGGTTGTCTCTAGACCCAACTACACTATAGGTGAATTTTTTGACTTGTATCAAACAAATGAATTGGAGTACAAGTTACTTGCCTGCGAGATGACGAAAACGACGATTCAACAAACAAGAATAACGGGAATAGATCCCGGGGCACGAACTCAACAGCAACGAATGGCAAACAACCATGAACAAGATTACGAACACAACGGACAGCTCAGATCTGATCAGACGATCACGATCATGATCACGATCGGAGCACGAATCTTGTTGATGATCAAGATCAAGATCGAGTTGCCAAGATCCACTAGATGATGATGATCGGATGCTCAAGATCTTGATGATCAAATCGGTCGGACGACCCACGATCAAAGAGATCAAGAACCCATGATGATGATGATCATGAAGAAGATCGACGGCCCAAAATCAATCCATCCAACCACATACATCCTTAACCACAAGGCAAGGGGGGAGTGCGGTGCTGCTGTGCTGGAGGCGACCGGCAGGGAGTTAGGCCGGGGGACACGGTGGCGGGGACAGTGCCGAGGGAGCAGCACTGGCGTCGGGAGGACAGGCCGGAGCGTAGGGGGCTGACCGCGCTGGGAGTCTGCGCACTGCAGGGTGGCACGCGGGGGACTGCGTGTTGGCTGTCGTCAAGTGGCTGCGCTACGAGGCGTGGCCTGCTGGTGCGAAGGAAACAGTGGGGGGTGCGTCGGGGGTGCATAGGGCACTGGCGACTTCCTGGGTGGTCGGGAGACGAGCTGCAGGGGATGGAGAGGAGAGAGAGAGATAGGAGAAAAGAAACGGCGCATAGGTTATGTGGAAGATGAAGAGGCACGAGGTTAGGTTGCATGGTTAATATATAGGGATAGGGTTAGGCAGATGGGGTGAAACGGGTCGGGTAGGTAACCAGGGTGTGGGGAAAAGTGGGTTCGGGTCTGGGCTTAAATGGGTAGTTAGGTGGGTTATTGGTATAGGATTTAGTTAATGGGTATTGGGTTTATTAATGGGTTAATGGGTAGATAGGTATTAAAAATCCATTAGGGTATTAAAATTCAAATGAGAAAATAAAATAACAAATTAAAAAAATTGTTTATAATAAAAATGTAATTTGCAATACAAAAAATAGAATTTATTTAAAATACTACAAATATAGTTAGTAGATAAAAGCGGATTTTTAATACCCAGTCAAAAATATTAATAAGAACAATAATACTAATAACAATAATAATAAGAAAACTAATAAAAACAACATAAGAATTGTATTCAATATAAAATAATAGAAACTAGTTACGAACAAAATTATTGATCGAAAATAGATTTTGAAATAGAAGATCCAAAAAAATACATTTTGATAAAAGAATTTGAAAACAGGAAAAAATTATTTGCAAAAATTTTTAAAGTACAGAAAATACACAAAAATATATTTTCGGGAAAATAGGGGTTACACACTCCTTGTAGCTTTACTATGTTTTCGATGTAGATTTTGTCCAACTTTTCAATTGACCAGGTTGTCTTCACTGGAAAAAAATGTGCTGATTTTGTTAGTCGGTTTACAATCACCCATATTGTGTTATTTCCTTTAGGGCTCCTAGATAATCCAGTAATAAAGTCCATACTGATGTTCTCCCATTTCCACTCTGGAATGGGTAAAGGCTGTAGCAATCCTCCCGGTTTTTGATTCTCGACTATGACTTGTTGGTACGTCAGACATTTGGCGATGAATTCTGCTATGTCCCACTTCTTCCCTGACCACCAATAGTACTATTTTATATCTCAATACATCTTGATGCTTCCGGGGTGAATTGCAAGCAATATAGAGTGAGCATCCTTCATGATGTCTTCTCTGAACTCCTTGTCTTTCGGTACACATAGTCTATTACCAATCCATAGTGAACCTTCTCTTATACTGAATTCGGGCAGTTTTCCTTCGTTTACTTGCTTCTTCGTGGCTTCGATCTCTGGGTCCTCAATCTGAGCTTTCTTCACTTGCTCAATCAAGCATGGCTGTAATACCAACTGTGCCAATACTGCACTTAAGTGTTAAGTAACTACTTCAATGCCTGCTTGTCGGATCTCATCATCTAGCTCCTTCCGGGTCACTACAAGTGTAGCTATACTTCTCTTCCTACTGAGTGTGTCTACTACCACGTTGGCCTTTCTTGGATGATACATGATTTCTCTCCATGATTTCAAGGCGAAGATTATGGCTACAAGCTCCAAGTCATGAGTCGGATAGTTCATCTCATGTGGTCGGAGTTGTCTTGATCCATAAGCTATGACCTTGCCTTCCTGCATAAGCACAATTGCGAACCCCCAAATATGATGCGTCACTGTAGATGACATAGTCCTTATACGCCTGAGGCAAAACCAAGATTTGTGTAGAGATTAATCGGTTTTTCAGTTCCCGGAAACTATCTTCACACTTCTCTATCCAGTCGAAACTTTGGTTCTTCTTGGTCAAAGCTGTAAGGGGTACAACTATCCTCGCATAATTCTGGATAAACTCTCGGTAATACCCAATCATACCCAGAAAACTCCTTACCTCTTTTACCGTCTTTGGCTGTGGCCATTCCTTGACTGCTTCAATCTTCTGGGAATCTGTAGCCACTCTTTCCTTAGAAAGGATATGGCCCAGAAATGCAACTTCCGATTTCCAGAATTTGCACTTGGACAATTTGGCGTACAACTGATCTCTTGTAGCTTGCTCAATACTGCTGTCAAATGATCAGCATGTTTCTCTTCTGTCTTTGAGTATACAAAAATGTCATCGATAAAAACCCCAACAAAAGAGCCATTAAACAGATGTAGAATTCGATTCATCAAGTTCAGAAAGATTGCTAGAGCATTAGTCACTCCGAACGGCATTACTAAGAATTCATAGTGTCCATGCCGAGTCTGAAAAGCTATCTTGGGTACATCCTCCTCCTTGACTCGCACTTGCTGATACCCAAACTGCAGATCAATCTTGGAAAATACTACTGCTCCCTGGAGCTGATTGAACAAATCATCGATCCTGGGAATCGAGTACTTGTTTCGAATAGTGACCTTATTCAATTCTCAATAATCGATACACATCCTGGCAGATCCGTCCTTCTTATTAACAAGCAATACTGGTACGCCCCAAGGTGATGCACTTGGTCTGATGAACCCTTTCTGCAAGAATTCCTCAATCTGCTTCTTGAGTTCATTTTGCTCTACTGGCGCAATTCTATAGGTGCTTTTGATACTGGAGCACTTCCTGGTTGAATTGTGATACTGAACTCGATATCTTGGTGTGGGGGAAGTCCAGGTAATTCTTCCAAGAATATGAGTGGAAAATTTCTCACCACTGGTATCTTATCCACTTCTTCAGGTACCGGTACTTCATTTGTAGCTGCAATGATCATTGCTTTTGACCTCCTCTTCCCGTGGAACACAAGCTCTATTCCTTCAGCTGTAATGACTACCTCTTTCTCCCCGCAGTCGATGCTTGCCTTGTGCTTCGACATCCAATCCATACCGATAATGATATCTGTCGCAGCAAAACCCAATTCTAACAAATCGATACTTAGGGTTTTCCCGTTAATCTGGAGTTTACATCCTTTATAGCATAGATCTGTAGTGAGAGTTGCCCCTGATGGTGTAGCCACCTTTAAGGCTATTTCTGGAATTGCCCTTTATGTGCATCTTAATTTTCTTGGAAAACATTTCGACACAAAAGAATGAGTTGATCGACTATCGAACATGACTGTAGCCAAAATTCCATTTATATACCGGCATCCTTCTCCAGCAAGATTGTGGCCAGACGAATCATGCTGTCTTCTGGAGTCATCATTACTTTGAATACCGTTTTCTACCTGACGTATCCAGTCGTCAGCAGTTGTTGGGTCGGCCTTTCCTTCAAAGACTGGTGGTTTCATTCTCTTGAATGATTCCACCATCTTTACCGGGACTACGGTTGTGGCAACTCCTGGTGTTCCTTGTGGTGGTGCTTGGTTTCTGCTAGTTTCCACAAATGCTCCTATCATCTGGTACACTTGAGCAAATTCTTCTCCCACATTGAGGCCAGTACAATTAACCCCACTACCTTTAGCTTCATTCTGATCGCTCCAGCTGCTTCTTGTTCTTCTTGCCATCTGGATACTAAACTTATATTATTAAAATGCAATAGTAATGTAAACCCATATCATACTAGTATTGGTCAAAAAACATACTAGTTCCATTCATACAAAAAGGATTACAAATGATATTGCCATAGCACAGTTAAGTCATCATTCTAATAATCCTAAACGGGTTCATAATATACCCATTCAAAATATCACATCAGTCTAGCTATTCAAAAAGTTTCTCATCTATATATAACAAAAATCCCATAAAACTAAAAAAGAGAGAGATCAATGATCTCCTACTCCTAACTGGTCTTCAGTCATAGAACTTTCCCCGACGTTCATCTTGTCCAACAGGTCCTGCATGTCAGCGACCTGAGACCTCAGCTCCAGATATCGAGTCTGCAGTTGCCCCAATCTTTCCTCGTATTGGTGCCTTAAAAGTATCAGCCTCGCCTTCCATCTTCGCTTGGTTCTCTCAGGCTTGGCCACCCTCTTATTGTTGGTTATCAAGGCATGAGCAAGATTCTCGAACCGGTCTTCTAGTTTCCCGTGGCTCCATTTATATGTAGCCAGATCTTGGAATGCCGAGTGATCGCCTGCTCTATAATCGTGAGCTGTGGAGGTGGAGGTGGGGTAGCTGCATGACCGTTTCCATTGGCCCAACCATTTGAGTGTCCGGCATTCTCGTTCGACATCTGCAAGAGAAAAATACGGATATTAGCTCAGATATAGAAAAATTATAAAGCATAATTTGTAAAAGCAATATTATGAATCATAATCATCAACTATCTGACTAAAACCCAACTCTCACAGCACATCCAAGTCTAATTTTTCTGTTGTGTTGGACTATTATTTGAAGTCGGCTCTGATACCAACTCTGTAGCGCCCCAAATTCCTATACCGAAATCTGAGACACAATCCAGGATTCGAACTTCAAATAGTCACAATCACAGAAAAAATACATGAAAATTAAAACTTTTATTCCATGTAATAGTTACAATTACAAGTGTTACAATGTACAATAGAATTTTACAAGATTTACAAATTTAAAAATAACACTTGAATATTATCACTTAGATGTTTGGATGTACAATTACAAGTGCTATTCCTGTGGATCAACTCCTGATGCCTAAAAGAGTGGGGAATGTCAGTACACATATTGACGCAATGTTGATAATAGCAGCGATCTCCAAACTGGCAACCACAATTCATAATTTATGCAAAAGAGAAAAAGTGATGTGAAACAAGGGAATAATGGATTCGGTTTATAGTGTTGTTGTATGTCATGATCTAACAAATTAAATGCTTCAGTCACATGCCTTATTCTAATGCAAGCAAGACTTTGGGAAATGCATGCATCTCACACTACATACGCCCCAAATCTAGCTGTATGCCGTGTCTCCAATCTTAGGGTTTCTAACCCTCGCCATGCATCCTACTCTTGTACTTGTTCTGTTCCTAATAGATTTACCGTGTCTAAGGAGGTTGCAGTTGTTCGGTCCTGTCCTTTACTGCAGTCACTCTAGTGGTGATCGCGTTTGCCACATAGTGCCCGGTGCCCAGACATCACTCAAAAAGTAGCAATGAACTTACAGGTACAAACCCATGCACCCATGACATTAAGATCCACGAGACAGCAGCCCCATGGTCCGTTCGTGTCCACGCACAAAAGAACATGACAGTCTCGAGGGTTAAATACCCCTATTTGACAGGAGTTTCTCTCTCGTTCCTTACCCTGGCTCTTCAGAAATTAACAGATCGAGATACGCGATTCGTGATCTCAATACCTGAGCGCACAATCCGTATCCCTACGATAGGAAAATACAACACCCGACTAAAGGTTTACTAGAACTAATGCAAGTTAATACATCTAGCGCATTATTCTTACCCAAAATTTACTTTAATTATTAAATCAAGTAAAGTGATATAGGGTTACTCCAACCCTAAAATTCCGCCTGTCGACCCGTGGCCCCGACGACGCATTTCCCTGCTTTCCACTTCCCTTATCTTGGATTTCGTCCAACTCCACGGTCCTCGTTCACCCTCCATTGGCATGATTTCAAAGACACCAATCGGACATCGAACATCCAGGTGGAAGCCCTGCACCAGAATTTAAAATCCAGAAAGAATTCATACGGGAATTAACAGAGAATGCAGAGAAAGGGGGCCAGCAGTGACAAACTGACCTAAGAGCTGGAGTTCCAGCTGAGCAAGGCGATGCTAAAGATTGGCCCAATCAGCAGGAGATGGCAAGGCCGGAGTAACGGTAATGGCCAAAGGTGTAAGGGAAGAAGTATTGCGAAGAAGAATGAGACTGGTGTTGTTGTGGCATGGATGAGGACGGAAATGTTGTTGATGTCGGGATCGAGATAGGGAACTGGATGGCGCTACCAGTGTTGGAAGAAGGGATGGAGCAGGGTTAGGGATGATGCTGAGAGGAGAGAGGAGGCCGGAATTAGGATGATGACAGTGCTATTGCTGTCTGAATCTGGATGAGGATCGGGATGTGAAAGAGAGTGAAGAGGAAGATGTACCAGTGGGGAAGTCGGTGGAGACGAAAAGATACTAGCAAAACAGGGGTTCCATTGTAGAAGTTCTAGTACCTGCAAAAAAAATCGTATTTATTTTTTGAATATGACGACGAACGACAACGATAATCAGCGGTCGACAGCATCAAACAAGCAATAGGAAGGAGAGGTCGGGTTAGGGTTAGGGTTAGGGTAGAGTTAGGGTTTTTGGGCATTTTTCTTTCTTTTTTTTAGATACGGGTATAAGGTTAGAGGGTCAGGTACGGGATACGGGTATTAGGAGTAGGATAAAAATTTTGATATAGGTTGGGATTAATAGAATATGTTTAGGGTTTGGTGGGAGAATGGTGGCGACTAGGGATGATATATTAAGATATGTAAGGGTTAGGGTTTTGAGTTGCAGCAGATTTGAGGGGCGGCGGGTTAGGGGATGCAGAGAGTTGGGTTCGGGATGGGATTGGGTTTCCGGGATGTAGAGAGTTAGGTTTCAGAGATATGGAGTGTAACACTCCGAATTCCAAATAAGACCGAATTTGAAGTTCCACGGGATCTTTTCACTTCTCTTCATACAATTTTACATGGAAATAAAACTTTTATTACATCAGAGTTACATTTTTAAACAGCGGAAACAAGGTTACAACAACTACATGAATGAAATACAACAACACTTGAATAATTCTTTAAGCATCAATTCCTCCTTAGTCTTTTTCAGGTACTTTATCCTGCATAAAAACTGTGGGCACGTCAGTTGCTTACAACCGACGGAATATTATACACGGCCATGCTCGCTATGTCGAACAGTATAACGATTCTCAAATACTTTAACAAACCACAAACCTGATCACAAACAAAGCTACAAAGGGACTACCCTATTGATGTCGTGATGTGCTGTGCACTTACTTCTTGATGCAATTATTTATTTTACATGACACTAATGCGCACTTGTTTAGATTCTATGCATCCCATACTACATAGGTCCAAGGGCAAGCCCTTAATCATCCTTCATCTTGTAGGGTTCAATCCCTCGCCATGACTTAAACTAATACAGTAACTACAGTAAGTATCCTAGATGTTCTATGAGTTACGAGCTCATGTCCAGACAGCCTCGAGGGGAATCCCACGTTATGACACGACGTGTCGTGTAGACAGCCTATGGATAATTTAGCCTCCGTCATGGGACATGACACCACCTGCAGTCACCAAAAACCCCACAAGCATCCCCTGCGGTACGGACCCCCTGGAGACGTATCCATGTCATGACATGACGCATCGTGTAGACAGCCTGTGAATACTCTCACAACGTAGCTCTGAGGCCCTCATGCTCGTATTTTTTTCTTACTTTCATCACATCTTCACTATGTATCTAATCCTTAGTTATTGAATCATGAATAAAATCAATACTCTAGAGTCAGCATTTCCTCTATACCGGTCTTAATCATTAATTCAACAATACGACCCAAACTTGGTCTTTTCTTTTCAATATCTCTTCTCAAAAGTATTAATTCAATGCCGGTATAAGGCTTAGCTACCCTTTAGCTTTTAATTCTATTTCATGTTCATAGCATTTGAGTATTCATATTCATAAGATCTTTTGTAATTCATCACGACATTTGATTTCACTTTCATGTACAATTTCATGCATAAGACAAATGAATTCATTTTCTAACTTGTCACATTCAAAATTCTTTTATTCTCACTTTATCAATACTAAAACCCAAATTCACACTTTCAATTTTTTCCATACCAAGTCTCATTTCAAAATTTCTTTTAAGCAATGCGTTTATTTTTTTCTTTATCCAAAGACAATTTAAACTAACAACTTATAATAAGTTCTTTCTTGCAAAAATAATCTCAAATTATCATTTATACTAGGCCAAAGGTTATAGAAAATTATCTCATGAAATCTGGATATTATTTGGAGTTCAGGACAGTCGACTGTTAAAACATGGCCAGTCGGCTGTTCTGCGAGGTTCTAAAGCTCGAAAACAAATAATCATGGCGGTCGACTGTTAAGATATAATTGGTCGACTGTTCCGCGAAGATTTAAAACTCGAAAACAAAACAATCAGGACAGTCAACTGTTAAGATATAGTTGATCGACTGTTCTGCAGAGATTTAATACTCGAAAACAAATTAATTAGGGCAGTCGACTGTGACGATATAGTCGGTCGACTTCTCTGCGAAGATTTAATACTCGAAAACAAAATAATCAGGACAGTCGACTGTTGACTCTAATTCGGTCGACTGTTGATTACACCATGTTGCTATTTAGAGTAAAACATGGATATATTTTCGACATTGAAAACAAGAATCACAATTTTCACATTATTTCTAATCAAAGTTTCAACGAAAGAATATTTTTAGAACACAACTTTTCATCTTTCTACATTGGTGTTGCTTAAAACTTGACAATCAAAATTTCATGGTGCGTTTAATCAATCACTGTCTCATAAGCACAAATTTCTCAATTAAGCATATTTCAAAAGCATGATAGATTCTAGCACATCACAATTTTATCAACTAACAATCAATTGGTCAAGCATTCTCTTATCTACAATTTTTTTTCTTCTCTAAATAAGCAAACATGAGGCTAAATTACTTAGTTTCTTTTTAGAAATTCTATCAATTCAAACCCTAGCATGATGTCTAAATTAGAAGCATGAGAATCACCCACCTATTTGAAGAAAAACAAATACAAATCTCGTAGAATCTCCTTGAACACACGAACGGTCCTTCTCCTTCTAGATTGTGCCACCACGAAAGCCTTCTCCACCTTGCACAAGTGGAACCCGAGCTCTCTCTTTCCCCTAGATGAATGGCCGACCTCCAAAGAGTAGGAACACACACAACTAGAACTCCTCTCAATCTTTTTACTCACTTTCTCTCAATCTTTTTCTAACTCTTATGTTTCTTTCTTTCTTTTCTTTACAAATTTTTAATGTACTATATGAATAGAATGGGGGGGTATTTATACATTTTCTAAGGTGGAATGGATGGCCAAGATTGAATTAGATAGTTGTAGATTAGGGGCTAGGATGAGTTAGGGAGTTAGAGTAACCACCCTTGAACACGATCCACCTCTCCACTAAGCCACTCTCCCACTCTCTCTTTGACTCCATCCGGCCTACCTCAATGCACACCCAAGACACGTGCTAGTGCAATGCACATGTCTCCAAAGTACCCCTGGCTACTAGTTGTACATGATTAAATAAATTTTTGTCTACTAAATGTGTCTACACTACAAGTTATAACAATTAAAAGGAAATTTAATTAGTGGGCTTCAAAAATAGTGGGCTTTAGACCCATGGGTTATTAATAAAACACTTAATTAATTAGGATGGGCTTAAAATTAGGAAAATAGGCCTTAGGCTTCTTAAAATAGGTTTGTAGAAATTAAAAGGAAGAATTTAAAATAGTCATTTGTTCATGTTATGAAAAGGATAATTTTAAGAAAAAATGCACAAGAATTTATACGTGCAAAACACGTAAAACCAATAACTTCTCAATTAATTATAAATAGAAATCTAGGGTATTAAAACACTCCCTTCTTAGAATAGTTCCATCCCCGGAACTACACTTAAAGAGTGAGAATAATAGGAATACAACAAAGAAAAAAGAAAAGAAAAGAAAAGAAAAGAAGAGAAAAAAATACAAATCAAGCAAAGAGCTCAGGATCATGCTTCATTATTCTTTCCTCAGATTCTCAAGTAGCCTCTTCAACCAATTGGTTTCTCCAGACTACTTTGACCATCAATATCGTCCTGTTCCTCAAGACTTTCACCCGACGATTGACAATCTCAACCGGGAGCTCAATGTAACTCAGATCCAACTACAAACCCTCTGGCACTTCGGGCAAATGGTGGCTCGGATCTGGAATGTACCCTCTCAGCATAGACACATGGATGACATTGTGCACCTGAGACAACTCTTCCGGCAACTCCAACCGGTAAGCAGTTTTCTCAATCCACTTCAATTTCTTGTACAGGGCCTATGAACATTGGGGCTAACTTTTCACCTCTGCCGAAGCGAATCACACCCTTGCTAGGTGAAACCTTCAGAAAGACAAAGTCACCAACCTCAAACTCAAGATCCCTCTTCTGGTTGTCTGCATAGCTCTTCTGCCTACTCTGAGCATCCACTAAACTCTTCCTGATCAGATCGATCTTTTCAGAGGTCTGCTACACGATTTCAAGCCCAAACATCTGCCGCTCCCCGACTTCAAACCAACAAACAGGTGTTCTGTACTTCCTGCCATACAGAGCTTCGTACAACGCCATCCCAATATTAGTCTGAAAACTATTGTTGTAGGCAAACTCCACTAGAGCTAGATGCCTTTCCCAACTGCCTCCAAAATCTAGAACACAATACCGAAGTATGTCCTCAAGAATACGGTTGACTCTCTCGGTCGGCCCATCGGCCTGAGGATGAAAAGCAGTGCTAAAATCCGTCTTAGTACCCAGAGCTGTCTAAAGATTTCTCCAGAAATGCAAAGTAAACAGCTTATCTCGATCAGACACAATGGTTAATGGAACACCATGAAGCCTGACGATCTCCCCAACATAAAGCTCGGCCAACTTGTCCATGGAAGAAGTGAGTTTCATCGCCAAGAAGTGAGCGGACTTGGTTAGTCGATCGAATCTGACCCAAATTGCATCATTGCCCTTTGAACTCTTGGGCAAGCCCGTGATAAAATCCTTACTAATGTTATCCCACTTCCATTTCGGAATAGGTAATGGTTGAAATAAACCTCTGGGTTTCTGATTCTCGGCTTTGACATGCTGACAGATCTCACACTTCGCCACAAACTCAGCCACATTCCGCTTCAAATCTGACCACCAGAAATGGTTCTTAATGTCCTTATAAATCTTGCTACTCCCAGAATGTACAGACAAAAGAGTAGCATGTGCCTCTTGAAGAATACTCTCCCACAATTCTGCTTGATCTGGAACACATATCCTCTCTCCAAACCACAACACTCCATCCCTGATCTGAAACTCTGACAACCTGCCAGCACAACCCTCCTCCTTCATCTTCTGGATCTCTGTATCTTCCTTCTGACTTGCGATAATCCTTTCATTAAGCGTTGGTTGGAGCCTCAACTAAGCTAAAGATCCCAAGCCTTGCAGAACAACTTCGGTACCAGCTCGATCCAACTCCTCTACAAGATGCCTCTGAGTTGTAATCAAACTAGCAAGACTGCTCTTGCGGCTAAGTGGATCAGCAACAACATTAGCCTTCCCAGGATGGTACTTGATCTCTGGACGAATGTCCTCATGTACTTCCAGCCATTTTTGTTGCCTCAGATTCAGGTCTTTCTGCTGATAGATGTACTTCAAGCTCTTATGGTCTGTGTACATGTTCAGCTTCACACCATACACGTAATGTCTCCACTACTTTAAGGCGAAGATAATCGCAGCCAACTCTAGATCATGAGTCGGATAATTCTTCTCATGCGGTCTTAGTTGCCTAGACCCATAAGCGATTACTTTTTCTTCTTGCATTAAGACACAACCAAGTCCACGATGTGAAGCATCGCTGTAGACATCATACTCAACACCTGCCCTAGGCAAAGCCAAAATGGGAGCAGTAGTCAGCCTCTCTTTCAACTCCTGAAAGCTTGCCACGCACTGCTCAGTCTACTTGAAGTTCACATTCTTCTTGGTCAGACCAGTGGGCGACATGGCTACCTGAGCATAGCTCTGAATGAACCTCCTGTAGTATCCTGTTAGGCCAAGGAAACTCCTGATTTCCTTCACTGTAGTAGGCCTTGTCCAATCCTTCACCGCCTCTATCTTCTGCGGATCAGTTGCCACTCCCTCCTTAGAAAGGATGTGACCCAGGAATGCCACTTCAGATTTCCAGAAATCGCACTTAGACAACTTGGCATACAACTCATGCTCCTAAAGCTTCTTCAAAACTGCTGATAGATGCTTTGTGTGTTCCTCCTCCTACTTGGAGTACACAAGGATATCGTCGATAAATACCACGACAAAAGAATCAATAAACGGCCCCAGAACTCTGTTCATCATATCCATGAAGATTACAGGTGCATTCGTCACTCCAAACGGCATAACTAAGAATTCGTAATGCCCGTGTCGAGTTCTGAATGCAGTCTTATGCACATCTTCAGTCTTCACTCGAACCTAATGGTATCCTGATCGATGATCTATTTTGGAGAAAACAGCTGCTCCTTGTAGACGATCGAACAGGTCGTCAATTTGGAGAATAGGATACTTGTTCTGAACAGTGACCTTATTCAGCTCTCGGTAATCGATACACATTCTCATCGAACCATCCTTCTTCTTTACCAACAGCATCGGTGCTCCCCAAGGCAACACACTCGGTTGAATAAAGCCTTTCTCCAACAGTTCCTCAATCTGCCATTTGATCTCATCCTGCTCCACAGGTGCCATCCTCTATGGTGCCTTGGAAATGGGTGCACTCCCTAGCTGATTAGTGATGCTGAACTCCACATCACGATGCAGGGGTAACCCAGGCAAATCTTCCAAGAATACAGTCTGGTAATCCTGAACCACTAGAATTTGCTGCACCTCTACAAGAATCCCCTTCTTGCTGATGGCTGCAACCAAACCTGAATATCTCCTCTTCCATTGGAAAGTGACTTCAGGACCACCTGGAGCTCTCACTGTTACTTCCTTGTTCTTGCACTCGATGTTTGCATTGTACACCGACATCCAATCAATGCCAATAAGAACATCAACTCCCAAGACATCCAGCTCGATCAGATCAATCCAGACAATTCTATCCCCAATCACGATCTTGTAGTCTGCATAGTACCGATCAGTGGTTAAAGTCTCCCCTGATGGAGTAGCTACTGCTAAGACCTTGCGTGGAAAGACATTCGGTTCAACTCCCAAAACTTTAGCAAACCTAGGTGATACAAAAGTGTGAGAGGACCCAGTATCGAACAAAACAACAACTTTCTTTCCATTCAAATAAAGTTCTCCTGTTACATAACACACACTCGTTACATAACAGTTCACTAAATAAAGCAGGAAAAGAGAACAACAAAAAAATACTTCTAAACATCCTCCCTCGTACCAGTGATGACGTGATCCACTTCATCAGCTTCAGTCAAGGCAAATACTCGCCCCTGCTGGTATGGCTTCTTCCCAACTTGCTACATTGATCCACCACGAGTGAAATTCTGCAGCTTGGGGCATTGAGATTTGTAATGTCCTGTCTCACCACAGTTGTAAAAAGTCACCACAGGGGGACTCACCCAAACATTCTCTGTTCTCCCAGCTATGTTGACTGCATTTTCCCCAGTAGGTTTGAACATTTGAGCCGACGGCTGTCCTCTGAAATTGCCAGAAACTGTGGGTCTCTTCCCAACATGCCAATTGCTCCTCCGATTCTGAGCGACATGAAACTGCTCCATGTCTTCCTCCGTGGCTGCAGCTCGTTTGACCAACTTGTCAAACCTCCTGATACCAAGGGGTATCATCCTGGACCTCAGACTTGGCCTCAACCCATGCTCGAACTTTCGAGCTTTCTTTGTCTCGTCCATCACCAGTTCGGCGGCATACCTCGAGAGTTGAGTGAACCTTGTCTCATACTCCCTAACCGACATTTTGCCCTTCTGCAATGCCAGAAATTCCATAGCCTTCTTCTCCTGGATGTCTGATGTAAAATAATGACTGCGGAATTCCTCCAATATTTCCTCCCAGCCAAGAACAATATCTCCCATCGTCTGCTTCATCGACTGCCACCACAATGCCGCATCCTTCTCGAACTGCAGTGCAGCCAACTTCACCTTGTTGCCCTCCAGAGTCTCCAAGACTTCGAAGATAGTCTCGACCTGTATGATCCAGTTGTCAGCTGCGTTGGGATCCGACTTCCCTTCAAACATGGATGGTTTCATCCTTTTGAATGATTCCACGAGTTTGATTGCTTCGGGTACTGGATTCAGAGGCATCCTCCCCTGGTTCTGATTCATGGCAACGGCATTGAGTGTCTGATAGACCCTCGCTAACTCTGTTTCCAAGTCCAGACCTTCTCCGCTTCTAGCTCTTCTTCCAGCCATATTCTGATGCAAAAGATCCATTAAATTCGAAGTATAAAACATGAATTTAAATCAACTTTTCATTTCATTGAATTTCAAACTCTATACATTCGAATTTAAAATATTTCTAATATCAAATGAAAGCAGTAAGAAGACCCAACATTCTAGTTCCTACGGTTCCTCTTGGCTTCTCAAAGCTGTTCCCGTAGTTCTGCCACTCCTTTTGTCAATACATCGTACATGTTTTTCCTCTTCTCGAGTTCCCAAACACGATGACTGAGAGTTGCAATACTCTCCTTGCACTTCGCATACTGAGCCTGCAGCAGCTCTGCTCTCTCCCTCTAAGTCTCCACTTGCCTCTGAAGAGACACGATGTAACTACTTGGAACTGGTTCTTCCTCATCGGAGGAATCATCAGATGAATCCGAGGTGGAGTGATCTCTCGGGACTCAGGTTATTCCTCCTCAAATTCTTCAAGATCTTCTTCGTCTGAATCAACTTGCCCGGGGTAGTAATCCTCCTCAACTATGTGCCAGTCATCTCCTCCAGCTGGGTCGAAGTGGTCCGCCATCTTAGAAAAACGAGAGGAAGAAGCATAAATCATATAGTAACACAAATGTAAGTGACTTATATTTAAATCTCTAGACTTAACACACACTCTAATGTCCACTCTAGGTGTCGTTCCTTATAAATTTGTACTACTTGGAAGCGTGGCTCCCGAATTCAAATAAGACCGAATTCGAAGTTCCACAGGATCTTTACATTTCTCTTCGTACATTTTTACAAGAAAGTAAAACTTTTAGTACATCAGAGTTACATTTTTAAACAGCGAAAGCAAGGTTACAACAATTACATGAATAAAATAAAACAACACTTGAATAATTCTTTAAGCATCAATTCCTCCTTAGTCTTTTTCATGCACTTTATCCTGCATAGAAATCGTGGGCACGTCAATTGTTTACAACCGACGAAATATTATATACGGCCATCCTCGCTATGCCGAACAGTATAATGATTCTCAAATACTTTAACAAACCACAAACTTGATCACAAACAATGCTACAAAGGGACTACCATATTGATGTCGTGTTGTATTGTGAACTTAGTCCTTGATGCAATTATTTAAGTTACATGACCCTAATGCGCACTTGTTCGGATTCTATGCATTCCAGACTACATAGGTCCGAGGGCAAGCCTTTAATAGTCCTTCATCTTGTAGGGTTCAATCCCTCACCATGACTTAAACAACTACAGTAACTACAGTAAGTACCCTAGATGTTCTATGAGTTACGAGCTCATGTCCAGACAGCCTGGATTGGAATCCCACGTCATGACACGACGCATCATGTACACAGCCTGTGGACAATTCAGCCTCCGTCATGGGAAATGACACCATCCGCAGCCACCAAACACCCCACAAGCATCGCCAGCGGTACGAACTCCAGGAGACGTATCCACGTCATGACACGACGCATCGTGTAGACAGCCTGTGAATACTCTCACACCGTAGTGCCGAGACCCTCATACTCGTATTTTTCTCTTACTTTCATCACATCTTTACTGTGTATATAATCCTTAGTTATTGAATCATGAATAAAATCAATACTCTAAAGTCAACATTTCCTCTATACTGGTATTAATCATTAATTCAACAATACGACCCAAACTTGGTCTTTTCTTTTCAATATCTCTTCTCAAAAGTATTAATTCAATGTCGGTATAAGGCTTAGCGACCCTTTAGCTTTTAATTCTATTTTATGTTCATAGCATTTGAGTATTTATATTCATAAGATCTTTTGTAATTCATCACGACATTTGATTTCACTTTCGTGTACAATTTCATGCATAAGACAAATGAATTCATTTTCTAACTTGTCACATTCGAAATTCTTTTATTCTCACTTTATCAATACTAAAACCCAAATTCACACTTTCAATTTTTTCCATACCAAGTCTCACTTCAAAAATTCTTTTAAGCAATGCATTTATTTTTTTCTTTATCCAAAGACAATTTAAACTAACAACTTATAATAAGTTCTTTCTTGCAAAAATAATCTCAAATTCTCATTTATACTAGGCCAAAGGTTATAGAAAATTATCTCATGAAATCTGGATATTATTTGGAGTTCAGGACAGTCGACTGTTAAAACATGGCCAGTCGGCTGTTCTGCGAGGTTCTAAAGCTCGAAAACAAATAATCATGGCGGTCGACTGTTAAGATATAATTGGTCGACTGTTCCGCGAAGATTTAAAACTCGAAAACAAAACAATCAGGATAGTCAACTGTTAAGATATAGTTGATCGACTGTTCTGCAGAGATTTAATACTCGAAAACAAATTAATCAGGGCAGTCGACTGTGACGATATAGTCGGTCGACTATTATCTGAAGATTTAATACTCGAAAACAAAATAATCAGGATAGTCGACTGTTGACTCTAATTTGGTCGACTGTCGATTGCACCAGGTTGCTATTTAGAGTAAAACATGGACATATTTTCGACATTGAAAACAAGAATCACAATTTTCACATCATTTCTAATCAAAGTTTCCACGAAAGAATATTTTTGGAATACAAGTTTTCATCTTTCTACGTTGGTGTTGCTTAAAACTAGACAATCAAATTTTCAAGGTGTGTTTAATCAATCATTCGTCTCATAAGCACAAATTTCTCAATAAAGCATATTTTGAAAGCAAGATAGATTCTAGCACGTCACAATTTTATCAACTAACAATCAATTGGTCATGCATTCTCTTATCTACAATTTTTTTTCTTCTCTAAATAGGCAAACATGAGGCTAAATTACTTAGTTTCTCTTTAGAAATTCTATCAATTCAAACCCTAGCATGATGTCTAAATTAGAAGCATGAGAATCACCCACCTATTTCAAGAAAAATAAATAAAAAGCTTCTAGAATCTCCTTGAACACACGAACAGTCCTTCTCCTTCTAGATTGTGCCACCACGAAAGCCTTCTCCTCCTTGCACAAGTGGAACCCGAGCTCTCTCTTTCCCCTAGATGAATGGCCGACCTCCAAAGAGTAGGAACACACACAACTAGAACTCCTCTCAATCTTTTTACTCACTTTCTCTCAATCTTTTTCTAACTCTTATGTTTCTTTCTTTCTTTTCTTTACAAATTTTTAATGTACTTTATGAATAGAATGGGGGGGTATTTATACATTTTCTAAGGTGGAATGGATGGCCAAGATTGAATTAGATAGTTGTAGATTAGGGGCTAGGATGAGTTAGGGAGTTAGAGTAACCACCCTTGGACACAATCCACCTCTCCCCTAAGCCACTCTCCCACTCTCTCTATGACTCCATCCGGCCTACCTCAATGCACACCCAAGACACGTGCTAGTGCAATGCACATGTCTCCAAAGTACCCCTTGCTACTAGTTGTACATGATTAAATAAATTTTTGTCTACTAAATGTGTCTACACTACAAGTTATAACAATTAAAAGGTAATTTAATTAGTGGGCTTCAAAAATAGTGGGCTTTAGACCCATGGGTTATTAATAAAACACTTAATTAATTAGGATGGTCTTAAAATTAGGAAAATAGGCCTTAGGCTTCTTAAAATAGGTTTGTAGAAATTAAAATGAAGAATTTAAAATAGTCATTTGTTCATGTTATGAAAAGGATAATTTTAAGAAAAAATGCACAAGAATTTATACGTGCAAAATACGTAAAACCAATAACTTCTCAATTAATTATAAATAGAAATCTGGGGTATTAAAACACTCCCTTCTTAGAATAGTTCCGTCCCCGGAACTACACTTAAAGAGTGAGAATAATAGGAATACAACAAAGAAAAAAGAAAAGAAAAGAAAAGAAAAGAAGAGAAAAAAATACAAATCAAGCAAAGAGCTTAGGATCATGCTTCATTATTCTTTCCTCAGATTCTCAAGTAGCCTCTTCAACCAATTGGTTTCTCCAGACTACTTTCGTCATCAATATCGTCCTGTTCCTCAAGACTTTCACCCGACGATCGACAATCTCAACCGGGAGCTCAATGTAACTCAGATCCAACAACAAACCCTCTCGCACTTCAAAAATATTAGGACAGGCAGAAGCGATGGGCTGTTGTTCATCGTAGGGCTCTGGAGTTTGTTGTTGGTGACCATGTTTTCCTTAAGGTATTGCCGTGGCGCGGTGTCACTCGGTTCGGTGGCGGGGGCAAGCTTAGCCCGAGGTTTATTGGACCGTTTGAGATTTTGGAGCGAGTAGGCAAGGTGGCCTATCGTCTTGCATTGCCGCCAGCTTTATCAAGAGTGCACGATGTTTTCCATGTCTCACAACTCCGGAAATATATCCGAGATGAGAGCCATGTGATCGACTATTCTGAGTTGACCGTTCAGCCAGATTTGGCTCGTGAGATTCTGCTAGTTGCTATTGTGGATCGGGGGGAAAAAGTACTTAAGAACAAGGTCAACAGGTTGGTTCGTGTTGCTTGGAATCCACATTCGCCTGGTGAGTCGACTTGGGAGTTGGAGGAGGGAATTCAGTAGAAGTTTCCTCATTTGTTTGAGTAGTTGCTTTGGTTTTGTTTTGTCTTTTTCTTGTTTTTGGGGTTACCCTATGTATCTTTCTTTTGAATTTCGAGGACGAAATTTTCCTGTTAGGTGGGTAGGATTGTAACCCCTGTTTTTCATTTTATGTATTTTGGAGTGTATTTTTCATTTTTGTGTATTTTTATCTCTCTTGTATTTTTCTGAACCGTATATTGGATTTGTTTTCAATATATATTCATTTTATTTCATTTTGAGCTCCTTGTGTCGTTTGATTGTCTCCTTTGTTCATTTTCGTCATTTTGATTCTTTTCTTCATTTTTGGCCTCGTTGTCTTCGTTTTATTTTTCCATGGTGTTGTGATGGTATTTTGGTGGTGATTTTCCAAACCTACGATTTTTGACTCCTAATTAGATTTTTCTAGAGCCATAGATTTCACTCTAAATTGTATATCCATTTGTTATTTACCCAATACCCATTACCCATTTGTATACCTAATACTACATACTAATACCCACAACCCATTAATCCACATTAATCCCCTATATATATAATCCCTAATTCTAAAACCCTAACCCTAAACCTAATCTCTCTCCCTTTCCTCCTAATTTCCGGCCTCCTTCTTCGTGTGGTGCTCCCTGCCTGCATAGCCCCCCAAACCGACAGCCCCTTCCTGAACCGACCACTACATCCTCCTACTCCGGCCTACATCTACAACCCCACCTCCGGCAACCATACAAACTCCCATCTCCATACACATTGCCGACCACCAAGAACACCACCACAACCATCAAAGGTTGCATCTTTGACCCCCATACTCTATTTTCGTGGTGTTTCTCAAAGTGGGTATTGGCCACTTTGATCATTGCTTCAAGGAGAACGTTCGTGGGTGGATTTCGTTCGTTTGGCTTGGATTTGTTGCTTGTAGCGGATTTTGTTTGTGGGTTTCTCTTCTCTTCGTGTTTGGAATATTCTTCATTCTCTAACTAAGGCAAGTACCTTGTACTACAATTCATTAGTTTGATACAAGTCAAAAAGTTCACATATAGTGTAGTTGGGTCTAGAGATGACCAAAGATTGTGTTTTCCTTGATGGGTTTTGTCTCTATTGTGATAATTTGGCCATAGATGACTCATGACACAAATCTTGATAGGTGATAAAATAGGAATTGCCCAATTCTTGATTTTTAGTCATGTATGTGAATAATTGTGTGAATTTGTGTTTGGATTAAGACCCATGTGAAATAATAGGTGAGGACATGTTAATAACCCTAAATCATGATGTTTAGATGCTTGGTAGGTTTTATTTCAAGTTTGGATGTGTTTGGATCAATATTCTTGAAGTTATGATGTTCTTGATTTGAAGTGTGAATTCTGTAAATTCTGGAGGTTCTGTTTTGTTTGCTGTTTTCGTCCATGTCCTGTATAAAAGATGACTTTTAGATAATTTTGTCTATTTTCAAACTCCACTGATTTTGCTTGATTTTGATTTCGTATGACTGAGTTATGACCGTTTTAGTACTGTGGTGTCGATCAATTCCAGATTCAGTTTTTGGTTAATTTTGTTAACAAACTATTTTCAAGAACTCTGCTATACATATTATCTTGATACAATATTTTGGTCAGTGTTTCTTTATGATATTAGGGACTACCCAGAATTTTGATGAATTTTATTGATAAGTTTTATGCGGTGTTTCATGCTCATTTCTAAAACCTACTTGTGCTGTATTTTGCTCGCTGTTCAGTAAAGAACCCTATTTTGAGTATGATTCCTTTTACTATATAAAAAATGTTTGTGAAATGAAAGTTAGTAAAATCTATCTATTTTCATATCCCTTTGGTGGAATTGGATTTTGATTTACTGGTTGCGAGATATCTTAGTTTTCGTACAGCAGTGTTGAGATTTTCAGATTCGTTAAATTATGTTTTCTTGATGCTTTTGTATTTTTGATAACTGATCTATTCTTACTGGAATATTATGAAACTTTATATTTTGACAGGTGATAACCTAGGAATTGCCCAATTCTTGATTTTTAGTCATGTATGTGAATAATTGTGTGAATTTGTGTTTGGATTAAGACCCATGTGAAATAATAGGTGAGGACATGTTAATAACCCTAAATCATGATGTTTAGATGCTTGGTAGGTTTTATTTCATGTTTGGATGTGTTTGGATCAATATTCTTGAAGTTATGATGTTTCTGATTTGAAGTGTGAAATCTGTAAATTCTGAAGGTTCTGTTTTGTTTGCCATTTTCATCCATGCCACAGTCAGTATTTGAATTCTTGTATAAAAGATGACTTTTAGATAATTTTTTCTATTTTCAAACTCCACTGATTTTGCTTGATTTAGATTTCGTATGACTGAGTTATGACCGTTTTAGTACAGAGGTGTTGATCAATTCCAGATTCTGTTTTTGGTTAATTTTGTTAACAAACTATTTTCAAAACTATGCTATACTTATTATCTTGATACAATATTTTGGTCAGTGTTTCTTTATGATATTAGGGACTACCTAGAATTTTGATGAATTTTATTGATAAGTTTTATGCGGTGTTTCATGCTCGTTTCTAAAACCTACTTGTGCTGTATTTTGCTCGTTGTTCAGTAAAGAACCTTATTTTCACTATAATTCCTTTTACTGTATGAAAAATATTTGTGAAATGAAAGTTAGTAAAATCTATCTATTTTCATATCCCTTTGGCGGAATTGGATTTCGATTCACTGGGGTTGGGAGATATCTTAGTTTTCGTACAACAGTGTTGAGATTTCCAGATTCGTTAAATTATGTTTTCTTGATGCTTTTGTATTTTTGATAACTGATCTATTCTTACTGGAATATTATGAAACTTTATATTTTGATACTAGACTTATAGGGAAATACTCCAGATTTTTCCTGAATTTAATTGATGAGTTTTGATGCCGTTTTTCTGACTGAGAATTTATTTTCTTGATTTCTGACTAAACATGTTTTCTGTCTTCGATCCTATTTTGAGTTAAGATGTTGTGAATTATTATATGACTTAATTATACTCTTTGGATTCGTGTGGATGTCTAGTTTCCAGATCCTTCGACATATCCAGATGTACATTTCTGTGGTGACGGGAATCACTATTTTAGTACTGATCTGTCATGCTGTCCTGATTATGAACATACACTGTTTTGCTCATTTATGTGACTTATGTCATCTATGACTGATTATTTGTTTCCCTCAACCTAATACTAATTATACCATGTAAGTTTGACACTATTTTTGTACACATCATGCATGTTTGATAACCATAATAAAAGTAACCAATCCGGGGTTTCTTAAGGGAAGATCTAGTAGTGGAAAATATGGAAACGTGTACTTGGAAGGGAACTAGTGTTCCATATTGTTACTGTTACTGTTACTATTACTGTTACTGTTTTTTGACCCTGTCTACATTACTTCTTATGTAAGAAGGTGTAGAGTAGAAGAGAACCACTAGGTTATGACTGTTCCTATTACTGCTCCTGTTACTGATACCTGAGTACACTGCCCCATCATGGTCCACTATGAAATCAAAAAGCGAAACTGTTTGTTGTAGCAACCATGTAGGTGGGCTGCATGAAGTGATACCTAGTTAGTAATACACACAAGACTGTAAGAATATAGACTGAGACTGTTAGACTGATACTGTTAGACTGAGACTGTTGGACTGATACTGCCATATTGTTATCCCGATTCACTGATATACTGAACTTACTATTACTAGAGACTGTTAGTTGCCATATGACACTGCATTTGACATAAAAACATTTATTCTGTTAGGATACCTTGTTAGATATTACTGTTGATGCATCATGACATGCTATTAGTTAGTTTCCCCCATGTACTTGTATCCTATATTATTTATGACTTGCGACTTGCAATTGACGGGTACTTGTTTTCTTCTTTTTCCCTTTTCCTGCAAATTTACTGTTGCGGATCAGGATGGTCAGCTGCCAGAAAGTATTGACGAGATGATGTTTTAGTGCTGGAGATTTCTGCTTTATTATTATTATTTTTATTGTTGCTTGAACATTGAACAAGTGTATTTGGTTTATTGGATATTATTTGTATTTGGGCAATGTGACCCAGGATATTATTTTCTGCAGACTCTGATTTATTTGAGAATATTGTATTTGGTTTCAAGTAAATTTCTGTTGGTAATTTGTTTCAATTATGAATGAATGGTTGTTCCTTTTGCTTCCGACTCTGATAAATTCTGTGATGTGTTGTAAAGATTCTGAAACAGCTTAAGGATGATGAAATTCATTCGCTGGGCTTTTGTTACGTATCCATATTCCGTATTCCTTTTTGGAAAGCAGGGCATAACAGGGTTTTTAGTTATAATCAGGTTGGCTTTGAAATCTGCATCCCCAATAACCACGGGACATTCCCTGCACTCACTGGAACAACTGACAACTCCACCACCTGTCACGATATTCCAAGCATCTGACATGTTACTGCACTCTAACTGATGGCGAGCGACAAATCGAGTGGAGACAAAGGAATGGGTTGCCCCAGAATCAAAAAGAACATAGGCAGGAAACGAGCAAACAAGGATGATACCTAAAAGGAATCGAAGACGAGGAGAAAGCATAGAAGATCAAGGGTGAGGGAAAAACAACAATGCAGGAAAATAACACAGAGAATCAAGGGATAGATAGAAGCAAACAAGGAATCAAGGGATTGAATAAGAAGGGATCAAAATGGAGGGAAAAAGACTAGTATCCAGAATCAGAGTTGGTATACATTTCATTTATTTATGCATGGTTGGTGAAATGTTGTGCAGATCCCAGTTCGAGCCAAGCTTGTCTAATATATTAGGCAACTAATACATTAGCCAAGCCTAATGCTCTGATACTACTTATTCAATCCCTTAATCTCTATCCCTTGATCTTCTATGCTTTTCCCTTGTCTTTGATTCCTTTTAGGTATCATCCTTGTTTGCTCTTTTCCTGCTTATGTTCTTTTTGATTCTGGGGCAATCCATTCTTTTGTCTCCTCTCGATTTGTCGCTCGCCATCAGTTAGAGTGCAGCAACATGTCAGAGGCTTGGCACATCGTGACAGGTGGTGGAGTTGTCAGTTGTTCCTGAGAGTGCAGGCAATGTTCCGTTGTTATTGGGGACGCAGAGTTCAAAGCCAACCTGATTATAATTGGAAATTCAGGATTCGACGTTATTCTGGGTATGGATTGGTTGGGTGAAACCCATGCCATTATTGATTGCAGTGCCAAGAAAGTTATCTTCAGAATTCCAGATTGAGCAGAATCTGAGTTCCATGCCGGAGAATCTTCTCTTGGTCGAGCAAAGACTGCAGTTGAACAGGTGGATTGTGCGATGGAATTGCACTCAGGCTGTGAGGCTGCGCCTCTAGTAGTTCGGGATTTCTTGAATGTTTTTCCAGATGAGTTGCCTGGCTTACCCCCTGATAGGAAAGTGGAATTCGGTATTGATGTTCAGCCTTGAACAGAACCAATATCGAAGAGTCCCTACAGGATGGCACCGGTTGAGCTGGCAGAGCTTAAGGTGCAGATTCAGCAGTTGCTCGATTTGGGTTTCATCAGACCTAGTGTTTTGCCTTAGGGAGCTCCGGTCCTTTTTGTTGACAAGAAGGATGGTAGTCGTCATCTGTGCATGGATTATCGAGAGTTACTGTGAAGAACCGGTATCCGTTGCCCAGGATTGATGATTTGTTTGATCAGCTGAGTGGGGCTGCTGTTTTCTCGAGGTTGGATCTTCATTCTGGGTATCACCAAGTCAAGGTGAAGGCTGCAGATATACAGAAGAATGCTTTCAGGACTAGATACGGGCATTATGAGTATCTTGTGATGCCATTCGGGGTCACGAACGTGCCGGCTGTATTCATGAGTCTTATGAACCAGATGTTCTCTCAGTTCTTGGATAGGTTCGTGGTGGTCTTCATTGATGATGTTTTGGTGTATTCTCGGAATCGGAAAGATCATGCTAAGCATCTTAGAGTGGTTCTGCAGACTTTGAGAGAGAATCAGCTCTATAGGAAACTTAGCAAGTGCGAGTTGTGGCTCGACAGGATTTCTTTCTTGGGGCATATTGTTTCTGGCGATGGTATTTCTGTGGATCCTGCCAAGGTTGAGGCTGTGAAGGATTGGCCTATTCCCAAGTCAGTTTCAGAAGTCAGGAGTTTTCTTGGTTTGGCTGGCTATTATCGAAAATTCGTTGAGGATTTTTGGAAGATAGCAGGACCTTTGTAACACCCCGTATTGTACGATACCTAAATATATATGTATGTATGTATATTGACTGTATGCGTGCACAAGATTGCAGTTTTTTGTTTGATTTTGAAATCGTGGTATATGTTTAGGGTTACAGGACGGTTCTTGGGAGAGTTGCATTTCAAAGATGCACGAGAACGAGACGGACCGATGCTAGTATAACCGCTAGTTTTCGGCACGACGCACATGCAAATATAATACGGTATGATACTACAGTGAATATAAGTTGTGTGCGCTCGTTAAAACACTCGTCTCACACTCGTTGGAGCTCGTTAAGGGTTATATTGGGCAGCCAACATAACAAACACAAAACCAATGGGCATAAGCCATGGTTTTGGTCGACAAACCACCTAGATCCTAAACCTACACTCCCCCCCCCCCCATCAAATCCGGCCTACACCTCCCATCTCCTTCATTTCCCACTTCATTTCCTCCTTTTTCTCTGGAAATTTCAGAAAGAAAACACCTCAAGAGGAGGAGAGAAAGAAGAAGGAAGTGAAGAAGAAGGATCAAAAGGAGATTTAAAGAGAAGAAGCTTGAAGAAGTTCCTTCCACTACTATAACCAAAGGTGGGAAGTTTCTCTAAATTTGAAATTCTTGTCTTTTAATTAATTTTGATTGCATGCATGTGTGCTAGAATGCTTAGGATTGATCTTCTAAAGGTTAGAAGTTGAAGTCAGAATTGAACTAGAAAAAACTGGTTCGGAGTACCATTTTATGGATTTTTCCGAGAGCAAAATATGATGCACGATTTAGGCATACACGAGCACTACACGATTTAGGATGCACGTTTCCTTTTCCATTCAAGATGGTTTGTGATTGCCAGTTTGGAGGATCGCTGTTATTATCAGTATTGCGTCAGTCGAAGTACTGACGTTCCCCACCTTTTAGGTGCCGATTCTACCTTTCGAGCAGGTGCAGAAATATCAGAGTCACGCAGCAGAAGACTCAAGCCGAGGAGCAAGTCCCAGGGAAGCAGATTGACCATTCAGCGGAGCTTCGACAGTGAGCCATCGACTGCCAGTTCGAGAGGAAGTTGTTGACTCTATAGAAAGGAGTGATGTATGTTTGTAATAAGATGTACTGAGTTTATGTAATTGGTATTCTTGTCAAGAACAAGACATTGGTTGTAATCAATGATGTAATGACTTATTTGGCAAATAAAAAGTTTTTAAATTTTTGTGTTATTACTGTGTTGAGAGCATCTGAAGGCAAAGATTCTGGGGATTTTCACGGATGTCCGGTAACGGGGATCCGGGGCGCTACAAAAGTGGTATCAGAGCCGACTTCAATTTGTAATCTCACACAGTAGGAAATTTGACTGAAATGCCAAATGACTGGGTTTAGTTTGGATAGTAGGAAGGTCAAAACCATGATTGTTTCGTTTTTCCCGTATGTTTGTGATCTTCCCTTCATCCAAAACTAACCCTGTGTGTTTTTCATTCCTTGAGGGGTGTCTAAAATGAATCAGAAACAGCCACCGTAGAATGGCTGAGGGCGAAGGCAGTAGGACCAATGGCACAAACTTCAATGTTGAAGCAGAGTTTACCCGTGTATACCAAATGATGGGAGCATTTGTGGAAGCTAGTATAAATCAAGCACTACCACAGGGAACACCAGGAGTCGCTACCCCAGCAGACCCGATAAAGATGGTGGAATCGTTCAAGGAGATAAAACCGCCTGTTTTCGAAGGACAGGTCGACCCCATGGCTGCTGACGAATGGGTACGTCAGGTAGAGACAGTGTTTGAAGTACTAGTGACTCCCGAAGATAGCAAGGTTCGTTTGGCCACAATTTTGCTGGAGAAGGATGCCGGAGTTTGGTGGCAGTCCGTGAAGCGTGGTCTTGGAGAGGGACAGATCACTTGGGAATATTTTCTTGAGGAATTCCGACAGCATTATTTCCCTTTGGATGTGCAAGAGGAGAAAGCAATGGAGTTCCATAGCTTGAAGCACGGAAATATGACCGTCAGGGAATATGAGACAAAGTCTTCTCAGCTATCACGGTATACACCTGAGATGATCCAGGAAGAAGCGAAGAAAGCCCAAAGATTTGAGCAAGGGCTCAGGCCTGGTCTGAGGTTGAGGATGGTTCCGTTAGGCATCCGCCGATTTGACAAGCTAGTAAGGCGAGCTGCGGTAACAGAAATGGACATGAGGCAGAGTCAAGGCGAGACCGAGACGAAGAAAAGAAGGAAGAAACATATTCTCACCAATGACCAAGACAAGCGGGACTCAACTCACAAGTCCAGAAAGCTTAACACCAGCAAGGGGACCAACCCGACGGAGGTGTGTTACTTTTGTAAAGAACCAGGTCATTTCAAGAGTCAATGGCCGGAAAGAGCCCAGACAAGCACTTGCTACAATTGTAGTGAAGCCGGGCACAAGAAATCAGATTGTCCACGACTGCGAGGGAACCCCAATGACCAGTTACTAAAGGTGACCGATAAAGGGAAGAAGCCTGTTTGTCAGGGACGAACCTCAGCTTAACTGGGAAGAAGTATGTAATAGTGAGGGCTATCATAGTCGAGAAATAGTAAAAAGTTTTGTTGGTTGCATTTTTGCAAGATATGGATGATGAACTTGTACTATGTTCTGTAGCATGATATTATGACTATTATAAAGCATGAAAGTTTGGGCAGTTGGTTGTCTCGTCTTATACTTATTTTATTAAGTGTTTGGGATAAGGCATAAGGCTGAAATATTTGCCTTCTCCTTGGTAAGCCTCGTTTTCTTCTAAGGAGGGAGTGGTCACCGACCCTCTAGAAGTGCAAATCGAGAGCTGGAAGATGTGCTGAGAACTTGACTTGGGCACTAGAAGGAGATATGATGAACCGAGAACGATCGCGTGTATGGAGGTTCCAGAATGATCCACGGTGGGAGATATTCCCCAGCATTCTAGACGAGGGATGAAATAGGCCCCAGAGTGTTCTATAGAGAGGGATTGATCTCCTGTATTTCGGGACGAGAGTGATACTCATGGGGAGTTCGTGTGGTGAGGTCGGCTCCAGAATGATCCATGGAGTGAGACATTCCTCAGCATTCCAGACGAGGGATGAAATAGGCCCCAGAATGATCTGTGGAGTAGGATTGGTCTCCAGTATTTCAGCGACAAGAGCGACGCTCATGAAAAAGATTGTGTGATGTTGGCTCTAGAATAATCCAGGGAGTGAGATATTCCCCGGTATTCCAGACGTGGGATGAAATAGGCCCCAGAATAATCTGTGGAGTGGGATTGATCTCCAGTATTCTAGGGACGAGAGTAACGTTCACGGGCAGGCTACTGGGACATTGGCTCCAGAATGATCCAAGGAGTGAGATATTCCCCAGTATTCCAGACGAGGGATGAAATAGGCCCAGAATGATCTGTGGAGAGGGATTGATCTCCAGTATTCCGAGGACGAGAGTAATACCCACAATGGAAATTCGAGGATGAGTTAGGGCTCCAGAATGATCCAAGGAGTGAGATGTTCCCCAGCATTCCAGGCGAGAGATGAAATAGGCCCCAGAGTGTTCTGTTGAGTGGGAATGATCTCCAGTATTTCGAGGACGAGAGCGATACTCACGGGAAAGTTGTGCATGACGTTGGCTCCAGAATGATCCACGGAGTGAGAATTCCCCCAGCATTCCAGGCGAGGGATGAAATAGGCCGCAGAGTGTTCTGTGGAGTGGGAATGATCTCCCGTATTCCGAGGACGAGAGCAATGTGCACGGGAAGGTCGTGTATGGCATTGACTCCAGAATGAACTGTGGAGTAGGAATTGGTCTCCAGTATTCCAAGGACGAGAGTAGTACCCATGAAGAAATTCAAGGATGAATAAGGGGGCTCCAGATGATCCGTGAAGAAGGATATTCCCCAGCATTCCAGACGTGGGATGAAATAGGCCCCAGAGTGTTCTGTGGAGTGGGAATGATCTCCAGTAGTTCGGGACGAGAGCAAAACTCATGAGGAGTTCGTGTGGTGAGGGCTCGAGAATAATCCGTAGTGCGAGATATTCCCCGATATTTCCGGAACGTGGGACGCAATAGACCCCAGGGAGTTCTATGGAGAGGGATTGATCTCCAGTAGTCCAGGACGAGAGCAACACACCCCAAAGTGATTCATCCCCAGTACAGTGGATACGGGATGCGGTATGCTCCAAAATGATCCACATGATGAGATTGATCTCCAGGATGGAGGAATGCGTTAAGCACTTGAGGCTCGGGAGCCGGTATTGAGCACTTTAAGAGTGAGTTTCGAGGATGTTCCTCGAGGAATTGGTGATGATTCAGAAAAATATCTTCTGATCATTAATGAGTATCTGTTATTTGGGCCCCTAACGTCGTTCTGGGGACAGAACGATTCTAAGGAGGGAGTGATGTAACACCCCGTATTGCACGATACCTAAATATATATGTATGTATGTATATTGACTTTATGCGTGCACACAATTGCAGTGTTTTGTTTGATTTTGATATCGTGGTATATGGTTAGGGTTACAGGACGGTTCTTGGGAGAGTTGCATTCCAAAGATGCACGAGAACGTGTCGGACCGATGCTAGTATAACCGCTAGTTTTCGGCACGACGCACATGCAAGTATAACACGGTATGATACTACAGTGAATATAGGTTGCGTGCGCTCGTTAAAACACTCGTCTCACACTCGTTGGAGCTCGTTAAGGGTTATGTTGGGCAGCCAACATAAAAAACACAAAACCAATGGGCATAAGCCATGGTTTTGGTCTACAAACCACCTAGATCCTAAACCTACCGCCCCCCCCCCCCCCTTGTCAAATCCGGCCTACATCTCCCATCTCCTTCATTTCCTCCCTTTTGCTATGGAAATTTCAGAAAGAAAACACCTCAAGAGAAGGAGGAGAGAAAGAACAAGGAAGTGAAGAAGAAGGATCAAAAGGAGATTTCCAAGAGAAAAAGCTTGAAGAAGTTCCATCCACTACTATAACCAAAGGTGGGAAGTTTCTCTAAACTTGAAATTCTTGTCTTTTAATTAATTTTGATTGCATGCATGTGTGCTAGAAAGCTTAGAATTGATCTTCTAAAGGTTAGAAGTTGAAGTCAGAATTGAACTAGAAAAAACTGGTTCGGAGTACCATTTTGTGGATTTTTCCGAGAGCAAAATATGATGAATTAGACCATGTGATTAAAAGCTTTTGTTCATATATGTGTTAGGATCATTCATGATTTATTTCAGATTTTTCTATGATCATTTGATATGCTAATAAAATCGTGAGATGGATCTGTGTCGAAGGCAGACTCAGAAAAAGAAAAACAGGATGGCTGATATTGTAGGAATTTTCGTGATTTATTGAAGAACGATATTGACCTGAAATTTTTACTCAATGTTCCTGAATGCATTTTTATTATTTACAAAAGTCAGTAAATTATTTGGATGAGTTTATAGACATGACAAAAATCGTTCTATAACCAGTAGCTGATGTCGAATTAGAAAACTGGATGGTTTCTGTGCTAACTTGCAATAGATAGTACTCATTGTATAATTGGAATTTTGACATCAGATCTTTTTCATAATGTTGGGTATGATTTCTAGTTTCACCACCATAAATTTTATGTCATTTGGACAAGCGTCCAATTTACTGTGATTTTGTGATTAAGCACTTTGCTGTTTTCAGCCAGTTTTGATACTCTGTAAAGATTGGGAATTTGAGACTTGTTAGAGGCACATTTTGAGGATCATGACCCAGTAGAGAGTTGTAGTGGACACCTAGACCTTTCCAACAAAGCTAATTTGAGGCAATTCCAATAAACAGTTGAATTATTATGATTTTTGTAAGACTGGACAGAGAACTAGAGTAGAGCTGAGTGCTCTGAATTGGAGAGACCAATTGTGTGAATTGGTGTATCAATGATAGACGAGTGTGTTAGGGTGACTTAATGGTAAAATTTGGACTCATGACCAACTAGAGAGTTGTTGAGGACACCCACACCCTTCTACAGAATTTGAGTTTGTGTCGTTCTGATGAACGAGTAGGATTTTGTGTTAATGGTAAGGTGCAGCCCGTGCACAGGAAGCACGCAGGTTAGAGCTTGAAAAGCTATTTCGAGGACTTAGATGGTTGAATCTAAGCTCGTGATCAAATAGGAAGTTGTAGCCTAGGATCGTACCTTTCCAGGTTGAGCCATACACTCCAATTGGAGTTGTATCGATAGAGGGATGACCATTTTGAGATTCGGGCAGACTAAGGGTTGTGAAAGCATTTTTTCCTTGTGTGTGAGCCGATTCGGTGACTCGTGTCTAGGGATGGTTGATCTCTGTTATTGAGGTTGTTGATTCTTCGAGTGGGATGTGTGACTCGAGATAGTCACTAGGGTAAAGGATACCCTGCACCTATCAAGCCTATATTATTAGACTTCTGCCGAGCGTAGGACGTCCGAGCATGCCAGTGAGTGGAGCTCACGGGGCAGTTTTATATTTATAGCCGGGGTAGCGGCAGGCGTAGGCCATGATGCTGGACGAGTCCAAGTCGGGGAAGGGGCGAACCGGACCGATGTCGCCAGGGGTCAGAGGATGATAGGCAAGTGTGGAAGCAGTAATTCTTACCCGGAATAATTAGAGTAAGGTAGGGGTTAGAATGGTTTATTAAGGAGTTGGGAAATTGCATTAGTCCTAGTAAACCATAGTCTGTGTTGTATCTTCCAATCGTAGGGATACGTTCTCGGCCGCTAATGGATTGCATCCCCAGCTCGTATCTCGATCTGTTGATTCCCCAAGTTTTGCCGAAGTAAGGTGCGGGAGGCCCGGAGGAATTGACCTCCCGTGGTGCTCACGTCCCTAAAGCGCGGGTTTGTGTTTTGTGTTTTTGGTATATATATGTTCATAACCCGGGACAGGGGGTGAACACAGCATGCGAGAGAGTCCATGAGTGGACATGTGGAACCAAGAGTCGTGAGGACCAGGTTCAATGCGGTTTCTAAGGAGGTCTGTGCGTGGGTACCAACTGGCGGTGACCACTTGGGCACTGCAGGGCGGAATTAAACCGACCGCTGCAATCTCCTTGGGCGACGGACAATCTATTGAGAACTGGATGGATACAAGGGTAGGATGCATGGCGAGGGATTGAACCCTACAATCAGGAGAGGCGAACTCCTTGGAAAGTATGTAGGATGGGATGCATACGTTTCCATCGAAGTTGATTTTGGGAAAGTACGTAGTATGGGAAGCATACGTTCCCAACTGAATTGCATTAGAGTAGGTGCATCGTGTGTATTCTTGTTTGTGAATTAGATTAGGCTATGCTTGGATTTTGGACGTATGTAGTATGGGATGCATGCAGATCTAGATTTCCAAGTCTTGCTTGCTTTAGAATAGGCTTGTGATTGGTGCATTTAGTTGTTAGATCATGGCATACACGAGCACTACACCATTTAGGATGCACGTTTTCTTTTCCATTCAAGATGGTTTGTGATTGCCAGTTTGGAGGATCGCTGTTATTATCAGTATTGCGTCAGTCGAAGTACTGACGTTCCCTACCTTTTAGGTGCCGATTCTACCTTTCGAGCAGGTGCAGAAATATCAGAGTCGCGCAGCAGAAGACTCAAGTCGAGGAGCAAGTCCCAGGGAAGCAGATTGACCATTCAGCGGAGCTTCGACAGTGAGCCATCGACTGCCAGTTCGAGAGGAAGTTGTTGACTCTATAGAAAGGAGTGATGTATGTTTGTAATAAGATGTACTGAGTTTATGTAATTGGTATTCTTGTCAAGAACAAGACATTGGTTGTAATCAATGATGTAATGACTTATTTGGCAAATAAAAAGTTTTTAAATTTCTGTGTTATTACTGTGTTGAGATGCATCTGAAGGCAAAGATTCGGGGGAGTGTCACGGATGTCCGGTAACGGGGATCCGGGGCGCTACAGAAGTGGTATCAGAGCCGACTTCAATTTGTAATCTAACACAGTAGGAAATTCGAGTGAAATGCCAAATGGCTAGGTTTAGTTTGGAATGTAGGAAGGTCAAAACCATGATTGTTTCGTTTTTCCCGTATGTTTGCGATCTTCCCTACTTCCAAAACTAACCCTGTGTGTTTTTCATTCCTTGAGGGGTGTCTAAATGAATCAGAAACAGCCACCGTAGAATGGCTGAGGGCGAAGGCAGTAGGACCAATGGCACAAACTTCAATGTTGAAGCAGAGTTTACTCGTGTATACCAAATGATGGGAGCATTTGTGGAAGCTAGTATAAATCAAGCACCTACCACAGGGAACACCAGGAGTCGCTACCCCAGCAGACCCGATAAAGATGGTGGAATCGTTCAAGGAGATAAAACAGCCAGTTTTCGAAGGACAGGTCGACCCCATGGCTGCTGACGACTGGGTACGTCAGGTAGAGACAGTGTTTGAAGTACTAGTGACTCCAAAAGATAGCAAGGTTCGTTTGGCCACAATTTTGCTGGAGAAGGATGCCGGAGTTTGGTGGCAGTCCGTGAAGCGTGGTCTTGGAGAGGGACAGATCACTTGGGAATATTTTCTTGAGGAATTCCGACAGCATTATTTCCCTTTGGATGTGCAAGAGGAGAAAGCAATGGAGTTCCATAGCTTGAAGCACGGAAATATGACCGTCAGGGAATATGAGACAAAGTCTTCTCAGCTATCACGGTATACACCTGAGATGATCCAGGAAGAAGCGAAGAAAGCCCAAAGATTTGAGCAAGGGCTCAGGCCTGGTCTGAGGTTGAGGATGGTTCCGTTAGGCATCCGCCGATTTGACAAGCTAGTAAGGCGAGCTGCGGTAACAGAAATGGACATGAGGCAGAGTCAAGGCGAGACCGAGACGAAGAAAAGAAGGAAGAAACATATTCTCACCAATGACCAAGACAAGCGGGACTCAACTCACAAGTCCAGAAAGCTTAACACCAGCAAGGGGAACAACCCGACGGTGGTGTGTTACTTTTGTAAAGAACCAGGTCATTTCAAGAGTCAATGCCCGAAAAGAGCCCAGACAAGCACTTGCTACAATTGTGGTGAAGCCGGGCACAAGAAATCAGATTGTCCACGACTGCGAGGGAACCCCAATGACCAGTTACTAAAGGTGACCGATAAAGGGAAGAAGCCTGTTTGTCAGGGACGAACCTCAGCTTAACTGGGAAGAAGTAGGTAATAGTGAGGGCTATCATAGTCGAGAAATAGTAAAAAGTTTTGTTGGTTGCATTTTTGCAAGATATGGATGATGAACTTGTACTATGTTCTGTGGCATGATATTATGACTATTATAAAGCATGAAAGTTTGGGCAGTTGGTTATCTCGTCTTATACTTATTTTATTAAGTGTTTGGGATAAGGCATAAGGCTGAAATATTTTGCCTTCTCCTTGGTAAGCCTCATTTTCTTCTAAGGAGGGAGTGGTCACCGACCCTCTAGAAGTGCAAACCGAAAGCTGGAAGATGTGCTGAGAACTTGACTCGGGCTCTAGAAGGAGATATGATGAACCAAGAACGATCGCGAGTATGGAGGCTCCAGAATGATCCGCGGAGGGAGATATTCCCCAGCATTCTAGACGAGGGATGAAATAGGCCCCAGAGTGTTCGTAGAGAGGGATTGATCTCCAGTATTTCGGGACGAGAGCGATACTCATGGGGAGTTCGTGTGGTGAGGTCGGCTCCAGAATGATCCATGGAGTGAGACATTCCTCAGCATTCCAGACGAGGGATGAAATAGGCCCCAGAATGATCTGTGGAGTAGGATTGGTCTCCAGTATTTCAGCGACAAGAGCGACGCTCATGAAAAAGATTGTGTGATGTTGGCTCTAGAATGATCCAGGGAGTGAGATATTCCCCAGTATTCCAGACGTAGGATGAAATAGGCCCCAGAATAATCTGTGGAGTGGGATTGATCTCCAATATTCCATGGACGAGAGTAACGTTCATGGGCAGGCTAGTGGGACATTGGCTCCAGAATGATCCAAGGAGTGAGATATTCTCCAGTATTCCAGACGAGGGATGAAATAGGTCCAGAATGATCTGTGGAGAGGGATTGATCTCCAGTATTCCGAGGACGAGAGTAATACCCACAGAGGAAATTCGAGGATGAGTAAGGGCTCCAGAATGATCCAAGGAGTGAGATGTTCCCCAGCATTCCTGGCGAGAGATGAAATAGGCCCCAGAGTGTTCTGTGGAGTGGGAATGATCTCCAGTATTTCGAGGACGAGAGCGATACTCACGGGAAAGTTGTGCATGACGTTGGCTCGAGAATGATCCACGGAGTGAGAAGTTCCCCAGCATTCCAGGCGAGGGATGAAATAGGCTCCAGAGTGTTCTGTGGAGTGGGAATGATCTCCCGTATTCCGAGGACGAGAGCGATGTGCACGGGAAGGTCGTGTATGACGTTGACTCCAGAATGAACTGTGGAGTAGGAATTGGTCTCCAGTATTCCGAGGACGAGAGTAGTATTCACGAAGAAATTCAAGGATGAATAAGGGGGCTCCAGATGATCCGCAAAAAGGGATATTCCCCAGCATTCCAAACGTGGGATGAAATAGGCCCCAGAGTGTTCTGTGGAGTGGGAATGATCTCCAGTAGTTCGAGACGAGAGCAAAACTCATGAGGAGTTCGTGTGGTGAGGGCTCCAGAATAATCCGTAGAGCGAGATATTCCCCGATATTTCTGGAACGTGGGACGCAATAGACCCCAGGGAGTTCTATGGAGAGGGATTGATCTCCAGTAGTCCAGGACGAGAGCAACACACCCCAAAGTGATTCATCCCCAGTACAGTGGATACGGGATGCGGTATGCTCCAAAATGATCCACATGATGAGATTGATCTCCAGGATAGAGGAATGCGTTAAGCACGTGAGGCTCGGGAGCCGGTATTGAGAACTTTAAGAGTGAGTTTCGAGGATGTTCCTCGAGGAATTGGTGATGATTCAGAAAAATATCTTCTGATCATTAATGAGTATCTGTTATTTGGGCCCCTAACGTCGTTCTTGGGACAGAACGATTCTAAGGAGGGAGTGATGTAACACCCCGTATTGTACGATACCTAAATATATATGTATGTATGTATATTGACTGTATGCGTGCACACAATTGCAGTGTTTTGTTTGATTTTGATATCGTGGTATATGGTTAGGGTTACAGGACGGTTCTTATAAGAGTTGCATTCCAAAGATGCACGAGAATGAGATGGACCGATGCTAGTATAATCGCTAGTTTTCGGCACAACGCACATGCAAATATAACACGGTATGATACTACAGTGAATATAGGTTGCGTGCGCTCGTTAAAACACTCGTCTCACACTCGTTGGAGCTCGTTAAGGATTATGTTGGGCAACCAACATAACAAACACAAAACCAATGGGCAGAAGCCATGGTTTTGGTCTACAAACCACCTAGATCCTAAACCTAACCCCCCCCCCCCCCCCGTCAAATCCGACCTACACCTCCCATCTCCTTCATTTCCCATTTCATTTCCTCCCTTTTGCTCTGGAAATTTCAGAAAGAAAACACCTCAAGAGGAGGAGAGAAAGAAGAAGGAAGTGAAGAAGAAGGATCAAAAGGAGATTTCCAAGAGAAGAAGCTTGAAGAAGTTCCTTCCACTACTATAACCAAAGGTGGGAAGTTTCTCTAAACTTAAAATTATTGTCTTTTAATTAATTTTGATTGCATGCATGTATGCTAGAATGCTTAGGATTGATCTTCTAAAGGTTAGAAGTTGAAGTCAGAATTGAACTAGAAAAAACTGGTTCGGAGTACCATTTTGTGGATTTCTCCGAGAGCAAAATATGATGCATTAGACCATGAAATTAAAAGGGTTTGTCTATATATGTGTTAGGATCATTCATGATTTATTTCAGATTTTTCTATGATCATTTGATATGCTAATAAAATCGTGAGATGGATCTGTGTCGTAAGGCAAACTCAGAAAAAGAAAAACAGGATGGCTGATATTGTGGTAATTTTCGTGATTTATTGAAGCATGATATTCATCTGAAATTTTTACTCAATGTTCCTGAATGCATTTTGATTATTTACAAAAATCGGTAAATTATTTGGCTGAGCTTATAGACATGAGAAAAATCGTTCTATAACCCGTAGCTGATGTCGAATTAGAAAACAGGATGGTTTCTGTGCTAACTTGAAATAGATAGTACTCACTGTATAATTAGAATTTTGACATGAGGTGTTTTGCATAATGTTTTTTATGATGTCTAGTTTCACCACCATAAATTGTATGTCATTTGGACAAGCATGCAATTTACTGTGATTTTGTGATTAAGCACTATGCTGTTTTCAGCCAATTTTGATACTCTGTAAAGATTGGGAATTTGAGACTTGTTAGAGGCACATTTTGAGGATCATGACCCAGTAGAGAGTTGTAGTGGACACCTAGAACTTTCCAAAAAACTAATTTGAGGTAATTCCAGTAAATGGTTGAATTATTATGATTTTTGTAAGACTGAACAGAGAACTAGAGTAGAGCTGAGTGCTCTGAATTGGAGAGACCAATTGTGTGAATTGGTGTATCAATGATAGACAAGCGTGTTAGGGTGACTTAATGGTAAAATTTGAACTCATGACCAACTAGAGAGTTGTTGAGGACACCCACACCCTTCTACAGAATTTGAGTTTGTGTCGTTCTGATGAACGAGTAGGATTTTGTGTTAATGGTAAGGTGCAGTCCGTGCACAGGAAGCATGCAGGTTGGAGCTTGAAAAGCTATTTCGAGGACTTAGATGGTTGAATCTAAGCTCTTGATCAATTAGGAAGTTGTAGCCTGGGATCGTACCTTTCCAGGTTGGGCCATACACTCCAATCGGAGTTGTATCGATAGAGGGATGACCATTTTGAGATTCGGGCAGAAACCCGTAGGTCGCTTAGTCTGGGCTTGAACTAAGGGTTGTGAAAGCATTTTTCCCTTGTGTGTGAGCCGAGTCGGTGACTCGTGTCTAGGGATGGTTGATCTCTGTTATTGAGGTTGTTGATTCCCCGAGTGGGATGTGTGACTCGAGATAGTCACTAAGGTAAAGGATACCCTGCACCTATCAAGCCAATATTATTAGACTTCTGCTGAGCGTAGAACGTCCGAGCATGCCAGTGAGTGGAGCTCAGGGGACAGTTTTATATTTATAGCCGGGGGTAGCGGTAGGCGTAGGCCATGATGCCGGACAAGTCCAAGTCGGGAAAGGGGCGAACCGGACCGGTGTCTCCAGGGGCCAGAGGATGATAGGCAAGTGTGGAAGTAGTAATTCTTACCCTGAAATAATTAGAGTAAGGTAGGGGTTAGAATGGTTTATTAAGGGGTTGGGAAATTGCATTAGTCCTAGTAAACCTATAGTCGGTGTTGTATCTTCCAGTCGTAGGGATACGTTCTCGGCCGCTAATGGATTGCGTCCCCGGCTCGTATCTCGATCTGTTGATTCCCCAAGTTTTGCCGAAGTAAGGTGCGGGAGGCCCGGAGGAATTGACCTCCCGTGGTGCGCACATCCCTAAAGCGCGGGTTTGTGTTTTGTGTTTTTGGTATATATATGTTCATAAACCGGGCCGGGGGTGAACACGCATGCGAGAGAGTCCATGAGTGGACATGTGGAACCAAGGGTCGTAAGGACCAGGTTCAATGCGGTTTCTAAGGAGGTCCGTGCATGGGTACCAACTGGCGGTGACCACTTGGGCACTGCAGGGCGGAATTAAACTGACCGCTGCAATCTCCTTGGGCGACGGACAATCTATTGAGAACTGGATGGATACAAGGGTAGGATGCATGGCGAGGGATTGAACCCTACAATCAGGAGAGGCGAACTCCTTGGGAAGTATGTAGTATGGGATGCATACGTTTCCATCAAAGTTGATTTTGGGAAAGTACGTAGTATGGGATGCATACGTTCCCAACTGAACTGCATTAGAGTAGGTGCATCGTGTGTATTCTTGTTTGTGCATTAGATTAGGCTATGCTTGGGTCTTGGACGTATGTAGTATGGGATGCATGCGGATCTAGATTTCCAAGTCATGCTTGCTTTAGAATAGGCTTGTGATTGGTGCATTTAGTTGTTAGATCATGGCATACACGAGCACTACACGATTTAGGATGCACGTTACCTTTTCCATTCAAGATGGTTTGTGATTGCCAGTTTGGAGGATCGCTGTTATTATCAGTATTGCGTCAGTCGATGTACTGACGTTCTCCACCTTTTAGGTGCCGATTCTACCTTTCGAGCAGGTGCAGAAATATCAGAGTCGCGCAGCAGAAGACTCAAGCCGAGGAGCAAGTCCCAGGGAAGCAGATTGACCATTGAGCGGAGCTTCGGCAGTAAGCCGTCGACTGCTAGTTCGAGAGGAAGTTGTTGACTCTATAGAAAGGAGTGATGTATGTTTGTAATAAGATGTACTGAGTTTATGTAATTGGTATTCTTGTCAAGAACAAGACAATGGTTGTAATCAATGATGTAATGACTTATTTGGCAAATAAAAAGTTTTTAAATTTCTGTGTTATTACTGTGTTGAGATGCATCTGAAGGCAAAGAATCTGGGGAGTGTCACGGATGTCCGGTAACGGGGATCCGGGGCGCTACAAACTTTGACTAAATTGACTGGGTAGGATCAGAAGTTTTGTTGTTCTGATGAGTGCAATGAGGCTTTTGTTGAGTTGAAGAACAGATTGAAGTTAGTACCTGTGTTGACTATTCTCGATGAATCAGGCAATTTCGTAGTTCACTGTGATGCTTCTGGTAAGGGTCTTGGAGCAGTTCTTATGCAGAAGGGCCATGTTGTTGTGTATGCATCGATGCAGTTGAGGCCGCATGAGTAGAACTATCCTACTCATGACTTGGAGTTAGCGGCAGTGATCTTTGCTTTGAAGCTGTGGAGACATTATTTGCTTGGAGACCGAGTGGAGATCTTTACAAACCACAAAAGTCTCAAGTACGTCTTCACCCAGAAGGAGTTGAACATGAGGCAAAGGCATTGGTTGGAACTTATGGCCGATTATGACATCAGTTTGCAATACCATCCTGGTAAAGTAAACTTGGTGCCTGATGCTTTGAGCAGGAGATCGGCAGTTATGTTCCTTACTCAGCAGAGAGATCACATTGAGCAGATGAGGAGGTTGGAGCTTGATGTTGTGTTGCCGAGTTCTGGTCAGAGTTGTTTGGCACTCCAGCTGCAGTCGTCTCTTGTTGAGCAGATTAAAGAGTCGCATGCTAGTGATGCGCAGTTGCAGAAATTTTGAGCTAAGGTCGAGTCTGGGTCCAGAACGGACATGGTTATTCATTCAGATGGATCTCTTCGTTTTGGTTCCCGGTTATGTGTCCCGGAAGGTGAAGTTCATGACAGGTTACTTGAAGAAGCTCATCAGTCTTCGTATTTTATCCATCCTGGTGGTACTAAGATGTATCGGGATTTGAAGCTTCATTTCTGGTGGCAGGGTATGAAAAGGGCTATGGCTCAGTTTGTTGCTCAGTGTTTGATCTACCAGCAGGTTAAGGCAGAGCATCAGAGAACCGCTGTACTTCTTCAACCGCTTCCTATCCCAGAGTGGAAGTGGGAACATATCACTATAGATTTTTTGACCACTTTGTCGAGGAGTCCTAAAGGTTACAATGCTATTTGGGTGACTGTCGACCGTTTGACGAAGAGTGCTCACTTCATTCCTTTTCGTGTCGGTCAGTCTACTGAGAGCCTTGCTGAGAGGTACATGCAAGAGATTGTTAGACTTCATGGGGTTCTAGTCAGTATTGTATCCGACCGGGATACGAGACTCAGATCTCAATTTTGGGAGAGTCTTCAGAACAGTATGGGAAGCAAATTAAAGTACAGTACAACTTTTCATTCCCAGACTGATGGACAGTCAGAGCGGACTATTCAGATTCTTGAGGACATGTTGAGGTTCTGCATGCTTCAGTTTGGTGGGTCTTGGGAGGATCACTTGCATCTTGTGGAGTTCTCGTACAATAACAGCTTTCAAGCCAGTATTAAAGCTGCTCTGTTCGAGGCACTCTATGGGCAGAAGTACAGGTCGCCAGTATGCTGGGATGACATTGGTGAGAGGAAGTTGTTGGGTCCAAAGTTGATCACCAAGACAGTGGATGCAGTGGTTCAGATCAGGAAGCACTTGCAGGCAGCTCAGGACAGGAAGAAGCGATGGGCTGTTGTTCATCGTAGGGCTCTGGAGTTTGTTGTTGGTGACCATGTTTTCCTTAAGGTATTGCCGTGGCGCGGTGTCACTCGGTTCGGTGGCGGGGGCAAGCTTAGCCCGAGGTTTATTGGACCGTTTGAGATTTTGGAGCGAGTAGGCAAGGTGGCCTATTGTCTTGCATTGCCGCCAGCTTTATCAAGAGTGCACGATGTTTTCCATGTCTCACAACTCAGGAAATATATTCGAGATGAGAGCCATGTGATCGACTATTCTGAGTTGACCGTTCAGCCAGATTTGACTCGTGAGATTCTGCTAGTTGCTATTGTGGATCGGGAGGAAAAAGTGCTTAAGAACAAGGTCAACAGGTTGGTTCGTGTTGCTTGGAATCCACATTCGCCTGGTGAGTCGACTTGGGAGTTGGAGGAGGAAATTCAGTAGAAGTTTCCTCATTTGTTTGAGTAGTTGCTTTGGTTTTGTTTTGTCTTTTTCTTGTTTTTGGGGTTACCCTATGAATCTTTCTTTTGAATTTCGAGGACGAAATTTTCCTGTTAGGTGGGTAGGATTGTAACCCCTGTTTTTCATTTTATGTATTTTGGAGTGTATTTTTCATTTTTGTGTATTTTTATCTCTCTTGTATTTTTCTGAATCGTATATTGGATTTGTTTTCAATATATATTCATTTTATTTCATTTTGAGCTCCTTGTGTCGTTTGATCGTCTCCTTTGTTCATTTTCGTCATTTTGATTCTTTTCTTCATTTTTGGCCTCGTTGTCTTCGTTTTATTTTTCCATGGTGTTGTGATGGTATTTTGGTGGTGATTATCCAAACCTACGATTTTTGACTCCTAATTAGATTTTTCTAGAGCCATAGATTTCACTCTAAATTGTATATCCATTTGTTATTTACCCAATACCCATTACCCATTTGTATACCTAATACTACATACTAATACCCACAACCCATTAACCCACATTAATCCCCTATATATATAATCCCTAATTCTAAAACCCTAACCGTAAACCTAATCTCTCTCCCTCTCCTCCTAATTTCCGGCCTCCCTCTTTGTGTTGTGCTCCTAGCTTGCATAGCCCCCAAAACCGACAGCTCCTTCCTAAACCGACCACTACATCCTCCTACTCCGGCCTACATCTACAACCCCACCTCCGGCCACCATACAAACTCCCATCTCCATACACATTGCCGACAACCAAGAACACCACCACCACCATCAAAGGTTGCATCTTTGACCCTCATACTCTTTTTTCGTGGTGTTTCTCAATGTGGGTATTGGCCACTTTGATCATTGCTTCAAGGAGAATGTTCGTGGGTGGATTTCATTTGTTTGGCTTGGATTTGTTGCTTGTAGCGGATTTTGTTCGTGGGTTTCTCTTCTCTTCGCATTTGGATCGTTCTTCATTCCCTAATTAAGGCAAGTAACTTGTACTATAATTCATTAGTTTGATACAAGTCAAAAAGTTCACATATAGTGTAGTTGGGTCTAGAGACGACCAAAGATTGTGTTTTCCTTAATGGGTTTTGTCTCTATTGTGATAATTTGGCCATAGATGACTCATGACACAATTCTTGATAGGTGATAAGATAGGAATTGCCCAATTCTTGATTTTTAGTCATGTATGTGAATAATTGTGTGAATTTGTGTTTGGATTAAGACCCATGTGAAATAATAGGTGAGGACATGTTAATAACCCTAAATCATGATTTTTAGATGCTTGGTAGGTTTTATTTCAAGTTTGGATGTGTTTGGATCAATATTCTTGAAGTTATGATGTTCTTGATTTGAAGTGTGAATTCTGTAAATTCTGGAGGTTCTGTTTTGTTTGCTGTTTTCGTCCATGTCCTGTATAAAAGATGACTTTTAGATAATTTTGTCTATTTTCAAACTCCACTGATTTTGCTTGATTTTGATTTCGTATGACTGAGTTATGACCATTTTAGTACTGTGGTGTCGATCAATTCCAGATTCAGTTTTTGGTTAATTTTGTTAACAAACTATTTTCAAGAACTCTGCTATACATATTATCTTGATACAATATTTTGGTCAGTGTTTCTTTATGATATTAGGGACTACCCAGAATTTTGATGAATTTTATTGATAAGTTTTATGCGGTGTTTCATGCTCATTTCTAAAACCTACTTGTGCTGTATTTTGCTCGCTGTTCAGTAAAGAACCCTATTTTGAGTATGATTCCTTTTACTATATGAAAAATGTTTGTGAAATGAAAGTTAGTAAAATCTATCTATTTTCATATCCCTTTGGTGGAATTGGATTTTGATTTACTGGTTGCGAGATATCTTAGTTTTCGTACAGCAGTGTTGAGATTTTCAGATTCGTTAAATTATGTTTTCTTGATGCTTTTGTATTTTTGATAACTGATCTATTCTTACTGGAATATTATGAAACTTTATATTTTGATACTAGACTTATAGGGGAATACCCCAGATTTTTTCTGAATCTAATTGATGAGTTTTGATGCCGTTTTTCTGACTGAGAATTCGTTTTTCCTGATTTCTGACTGAACATGTTTTCTGTCTTCGATCCTGTTTTGAGTTAAGATGTTGTGAATTACTATATGACTTAATTATACTCATTGGATTTGTGTGGATGTCTAGTTTCCAGATCCTTCGACGGATCCAGATTTACATTTCTGTGGTGACGGGAATCACTGTTTTAGTACTGATCTGTCATGCTGTCCTGATTATGAACATACACTGTTTTGCTCGTTTATGTGACTGTATATCATCTATGACTGATTATTTGTTTCCCTGAACCTAATACTGATTATACCGTGTTAGTTTGACACTATTTTCGTACACATCATACATGTTTGATAACCATAATAAAAGTAACCAATCCGGGGTTTCTTAAGGGAAGCTCTAGTAGTGGAAAATATGGAAACGCTCGTGTACTTGGAAGGGAACTAGTGTTCCATACTGTTACTGTTACTGTTACTGTTACTGTTTTCTGACCCTTTCTACATTAATTCTTATATAAGAAGGTGTAGAGTAGAAGAGAACCACTAGGTTCTGACTGTTACTGTTACTGCTACTATTACTGATACCTGAGTACACTGCCCCATCATAGTCCACTATGAAATCTAAAAGCGAAACTGTTTGTTGTAGCAACCATGTAGGTGGGCTGCATGAAGTGCTATCTAGTTAGTAATACACACAAGACTGTAAGAACATAAACTGATACTGTTAGACTGAGACTGTTAGACTGATACTGTTAGATTGAGACTGTTGGACTGATACTGCCATACTGTTATCCTGATTCACTGATATACTGAACTTACTATTACTAGAGACTGTTAGTTGCCATATGACACTGCATTTGACATAAAAACATTTATTCTGTTAGGATACCATGTTAGATATTACTGTTGATGCTTTATGACATGCTATTAGTTAGTTTCCCCCATGTGCTTGTATCTTATATTATTTGTGACCCGCGACTTGCAATTGACGGGTACTTGTTTTCTTCTTTTCCCCTTTTCCTGCAAATTTACTATTGTAGATCAGGATGGTCAGCTGCCAGAAGGTATTGGCAAGATGATGTTTTTAGTGCTGGAGATTTCTGCTTTATTATTATTATTTTTATTGTTGCTTGAACATTGAACAAGTGTATTTGGTTTATTGGATATTATTTGTATTTGGGCGATGTGACCCAGGATATTATTTTCTCCAGACTTTAATTTATTTGAGAATATTGTATTTGGTTTCAAGTAAATTTCTGTTGGTAATTTGTTTCAATTATGAATGAATGGTTGTGCCTTTTGCTTCCGACTCTGATAAATTCTGTGATGTGTTGTTAAGATTCTGAAATAGTTTAAGGATGATGAAAATCATTCGCTGGGCTTTTGTTATGTATCCGTATTCCGTATTCCTTTTTGGGAAGCGGTGCGTGACACTCACTTTCTCTAAATCTTTTTCTAACTCTTATGTTTCTTTCTTTCTTTTCTTTACAAATTTTTAATTTACTATATGAATAGAATGGGGGGGTATTCATACATTTTTTAAGGTAGAATGGAGGGCCAAGATTGAATTAGATAGTTGTAGATTAGGGGCTAGGATGAGTTAGGGAGTTAGAGTAACCACCCATGAACACAATCCACCTCTCCACTTAGCCACTATCCCACTCTCTCTTTGACTCCATCTGGTCTACCTCAATGCACACCCAAGACACGTGCTAGTGCAATGCACGTGTCTCCAAAGTACGCCCTAGCTACTAGTTGTACATGATTAGATAACTTGTTGTCTACTAAATGTGTCTACACTACAAGTTATAACAATTAAAAGGTAATTTAATTAGTGGGATTCAAAAATAGTGGGCTTTTGACCCATGGGTTATTAATAAAACACTTAATTAATTAGGATGGGCTTAAAATTAGGAAAATAGGCCTTAGGCTTCTTAAAATAGGTTTGTAGAAATTAAAAGGAAGAATTTAAAATAATCATTTGTTCATGTTATAAAAAGGATAATTTTAAAGAAAAATGCACAAGAATTTATACGTGCAAAACACGTAAAACCAATAACTTCTCAATTAATTATAAATAGAAATCTAGGGTATTACATGGAGAGTTGGGTTCGGGGTGATGGAGGTTGACGAGGTTTGGGGATAGGAAGGGGATGGTGGAAGTCGACAATGAAGGGATTGGATTTCGAGGATGTGGAGAGTTGGGTTTGGGATGATGGAGGTCGATGAGGTTTGGGTATAGTTGATGCCTCTCGTTGCTATTGTTGAGGGTAGAGGAGGAGGAAGATGATCGACGAGGGTGTTCTTGTCGGAGTTGTTGTTGCCGAAGGGAGTCACTGGAGAAATGGAGGAAGTGTTGTTGGAGTTGTTTGTGGTTGTTGTTGTCGTTGAAGGCATGAAGAGAAAAAAGAATTTGTGTAATTAGGTTTAGAGATTAATGTGGTTGAATAAAGGGGGAAAAAATAGGGATTAGTGATGTGATACCATGTTAAGGTTAATAGAGAGATTGAGAAAGAATTATTATATTGATTATAACTAAGTACAATATCTTCTATATATATATGAGAGAACCAAATATTAAACTAATACATAATTTGTTATGGAACTAAACATTATATCTAGCAGCTACAATGTTTTTCATTGACTTGTACTGCTTTAATTGTTGCTTTGCGTTACAACTTATGCGAAACTATGATAAAGTATCATGCTTTTGACATGTGGAGTTTTATGAACATTATTCCCGTTGATATGATGTAATTTTATGGTCTTAAAGAAACATGGGAGATTTCCCACCAATTTTAGATTAAAAGAAAAACTCAAATACAACTGATCATTTGTAATTATAAACATAATTAACTATCGCCAAATACATCTTATTATTTGGTCATTTCTTAATCAAATTAAGATGACCATTCGTCAAAGTAAAAAATCAAAGGAAACCAAACAACATAATCTCAAACTCCTAAGACAACCAAATTGCATGCACTCCTTCTAAGTCATAATTAAATCATCTGAACAACCTTGCTTGGGGGTATGTCTTCAACATCATACTTCTCCCCATCTCCCCAAAGTGCATAGGCCTCCTCTCCATGGACGGCCTTATTGCCGACGTTGATGTCATTGTCGCTGAGCCGGAGCGGCACGACCACCTTGATGGCTAGGAAAATGATGGAGGTGAAAGTGACATTGAGGACAACGATGAAGATAATGCCAGCAAACTGGATGCCCATCTGCCGGATTCCATCACCAGTCTTGCCATCCCTATATTGCAAGAATTTTTTTAGCTATTTAGATCTCGCTTGAATTTGAGAGAAAGAAACATGTATACTGTACATGTTTATTTAGATTATGAAAGATATGACACCTAATAGCGTATAAAATGCCGATGTTGGTAGTGTCCGGAGTGAAGAAGAGGCGGTTGAGATTGGGCTCGGCAAAAAAAACCCGTTAGCATACCGCCGAGGCTGCCAGCAATGGCGTGAGTGTGGAAGATAGCCAACATGTCGTCGACGTGTTTCAGTAACATGACCTTCTTGTGGAGGATCATCATGGTGTACCATGGAATGCTGCCTGATAGGATGCCCATTATGATAGCTGCCCATCCTTGAACCAGGCCTGGCCCATCCCAATGCATAATCAATTAATGATTTTTCATTTTTTTGTCAAATTAAACTTTAATAAACTCAAAATGAATGGAGCCCAAATATCATATTTAAAATTATTACTTACATAATTGAGCTTATCCCATTATAATTGAGGCCCATTATCACGACCCGCTTCCCAAAACTACGGAATGCAAGCACGTGACATGGCCCAGCAAATGACTTGCGTCATCCATGAGCTGTTATGGATTTAACTCAACAATATAAATAGGAAGTAATATAACCACGCATGCAATAAAAGAAGTAATCACATGAATAACAATACTTGGAATTTAAGCATAAAATAACCAACATAATATAAATCCAACATCTGGAATCAACAATAACATCATTCGGATCAAAAGCTTACAAATACAAGAATTAACAACATTGTTCAATTATTGAAGTTCTAAAAAAGAAACAATAATTATTTAAGCGGCGCAGCAAAATAATTCTTTCACCATTGTTGCTCTTCTAGTCCCTCAGGCAAATCTCCTTGATTACCTGTAAGTTGTTCATCTAAAAGAGAGGAAAATATATTCTTAGAGCAAGTCGTGGACAGTAAGTAGAAAAACAAAGAAACAATGATATTTACGGTATAACAATGAATTCAATAAACAATAGAGTCGATGGCAATGAACAATGGCAAAATGGTAACAATGCAATGTGCAATAACGATGATTGATGAAAATAACAATAAACAATAACAATAACTGTAAGCAATAACGATAACACTGTTCAATAACAATGACAAAATGCAATGGCAGTGTGATGAAGATCTTAAGTCTATTATTCATTTTAATCCTAACTAATGCACGTACTACTGCATCCTATACTACAGGTTCGATGCATACAATTAATTTCATTTAGACTAAGGTGGTAGATTCTATAGGTTATGTACTCGGTACAATATAACATTGGCTATTAAGCAATTTCTTGCACAATAACGATAACACTGGCCATTTGGAATTTCTTGCACAATGACGATAACAATGGCCATTTTGCAATTTCTTGCACAATGAAGATAACACTGGCCATTTGCAATTTCTTGCACAATGACGATAACACTAGCCATTTGCAATTTCTTGCAAAATGACTATAACAATATTTTGGGAATGAGGCCCACATTCCCGAGTACATTCATTATATTATCAACTACCCTAGTCAACCCTTAACCCCAGTTTGATTAACATTCTTTATTTAATTAACATGCAATACTAATAGGGAACAATAGGAACAGAAATATCAATGGAGAACGATAATGCAATAAATAAGGGACACTAGAATGATGACAACACAACCCTAAGATCATGCAATGTACTTTATACAATCAAATACACCAAATTCAACATTATAGATTCAATTATATATTATTAAACATAGAAACTCAATTCTGGACAGCAGTAGGTTGTTGTACCAAAATTAGAATTCCTGTTATTACAGAATAGAAAATGTGGATCCGTCAGAAGTTCTAGAAACTAGACTCCTGCTCGGTTCCAACACATATTTAAAGTCCAAATTCTGACAACAGTAGCTAGGTGAATTTCAGTGTTCTTTACAAGTTACTGTTTCTGGCTGGTTATCAGTGTCAACTAGTATTAGTTGTAACAGCCGTAAATATTAATTGTAAAAATCAGTAAAAATAATTTTCATTACCCTAAGCATGTTGACTATCAATCTGGAAATTATCATGATAATATTTGATCATTAGTTCATCTATTTAATCAGGTTAACATGGTATATGCATAAATCTGAAAATACAGTGCAACAGCAGTAAAAAGGTCATAATTTATGCAATATAAGTCGGAATTTAAAAATTCTGGATGTTCTGGAAACTAAAAATATGGGGCTACATTTCATATTCAGAAAGTTATTGATTTTGATGACATTATCTAGGGTGAAACAGTATGACAATGTTCAGGTTGGTAATAAATTTCAGGGGCTCAGTATATCTTTCATGAATAACATGGTTAAAATCTTATAAATGATGAATTGAGGGTTGACAACATAATTCACAGCAAGTTACATCTATGTGAACATGGTATTAAGATGTATAATTTCATAACCCTACTAATTACAATCAACTAACATACCATCATCAATCATATGAACAATCAACACTAGTATACAATCTACAATAGTTGTGTAATGTCATGACATGAAGTACAATAATAATTTCTATTCCTATATTCAATAATTAACTACATTAATGCATGCATGATCTCTATACATTGGAGGCAAAAGACGGCACGAAGTCAAGACTACTACTTGGATTCGCTCATGTAAATCCGTAATATCCCAATGATTGATAACAATAAGCAATATATGATAATGATATGGATCTACTTGCGGGATTCAATAAACAGTCTCGAACATGATACAATACAATTCGAGAGTAAGATGACTTGCCTTTGATGACGAATAGATTAATATGAATATGCGAAGAATAACGGGATCGGAATCCCGGCAACATGGCGATGAGCAAACAATCACGATGATCACGATTGGGCATGAATCTTGATGGGGATCAAGATTGGATGATCAGACGGCTGAGATTGAAGATCATGATGATGATCACGATCGCAATGATCAAAACAGATCCAACGGTTGAGATCAAGATCTTGATGATGATGATGATGATCAATGCAAATCCAATGACCAAGATCAACGGATCAAGAATTAATCAAGATGAAGATAAAGCGGATGGCTCAGATCTGATCAGATGATGAAGATGATCTAATTATCAAGATCTTGATGATGGTCAAGATCCAATTGGATGGCTGAGGTTCAACATGATCAACACTCCATGATCACACCGTAACCCATCAAGAAGAACAGCCAGGGGGAAATGTGGGCACTGCGGTGGAAGGTGATGGCGGCCAGGGGCGACAGCAGCGTGACGACGCCACTGCTGCTGCTGCTACTGTGGGGTTGCATCGCAACGAGGAGAGGTAGGGCAGAGCGGCTGGCTGGCGAGGCTACTGTGAAGACGCTGTCGTGGCTCTGCTACGGTGGGTGTGTCTAGCATCGGGGGTAGCAACGCAGAGAAGCTGCGCTGCTGCAGCGTCGGGAAGATGACGGCACAGGGGAGGAGCATCAAGTGCTTTGGGTGGCGCGACACTAGAGTTGTTGACTGGTCGCATCAGGAGGTCAAGGGTGCAGGCAAGGTAGCAAGGTGGTGCTGTAGTCGAAGGGGGAGACCGAGATGAGGGCACACCGGAAGAGGAATGAGCGGGAGGGACGTCGGGAGTATAAGAGATGATCGGGAGCTTGAAGATGGGTTTGGAAGGAGGGTTAGGGTTTCGGGGGTAGGTTGAAGGAAAGGAATGGAGTGAATAAAGCGCCTAGGGTTGGTTTTGTGAACAAGATGTATATATATGGGTATTAGAGTTAATGGGTTGTGTGGGGGTAACAGGTAACGAGTTGCAGGGGTGATGGGTTGTAGGGTTCAAGAGTAATTGGATTTTTAAAGCTATTGGTTTTGGGTTTTAATGTCCAATAAGCGACAGGCTTATAGAAAAATAAATGAATAAATAGATCCATAATAATATAGTAATACAAATAATCAATTTGTATGAATTAATACTCAAATACTGCTAAATACATTAGAATGTAGAACATCACAAAAAGATCAAGTCTGTATTTGAATCGAAACAAAATAAGGAGAAAAAATAATATTACATATTATTTGATTAAATAAAATGGTATACATAAAATCCATGCTCTAATAAAAATACAATATAGATTACGATCTATAGGTCTCCAAAAATTAAAAAGTTTATAACAATGATTAACACTGACAATAATAATATCTATAATAATCAAGGTCATAATAATAATAAGATCTGTATTACAATATAAAAATCATTAGAACTAGTTACAATTAAAATCATTGATTGAAAATAGACTTTAACAGAAGATCTAATAATACATTTTAACAAAAGAATTTGAAAGCAGAAAAATAATTTACAAAAATTTTAAATACAGAAAAATACGTAATTGCGAAAACAGGGGTTACACCCATCCCAATGCAAGTCCATTAATGATTTTTCATTTTTTAGTCAAATTGAACTTAAATAAACTCAACATGAATGGAGCCCAAATATCATATTTAAGGTTATTACTTACATAATTGGGCTTATCCCATTATGATTGTGGCCTATCCTTGAACCAGGCTTGGCCCATCCCAATGCATAGTCAATTAATGATTTTCTATTTTCTGGTCAAATTATACTTTAATAAACTTAATATGTATCATATTTAAGGTTATTACTTACATAATTGGGCTTATAATTGGGGCACTAGTTTGCACCGTCGATATGGGAAAATGTTTTTTAATTGGAAGGATTTCAGTTATGACCTACCTTTTTTTTTTCCAACCATGTTTTTTTATGAGAAAGGTGCAACCTTATGCAAGCGGATTTGTTCTACTTTTTTTATTTTTAAAATCTTAGATAGAACAAAAATAGACCGAACCAGACCCATTCGAGTAGCGTACCAGCAGCTGGAGTAATGACAACTAGGCCGGTGATCATGCCTTGAACTGCACCAATCACAGATGGCTCAAAGAAAAAGGTGACGTCAAGGCAAACCTAGACAAGGAGACTGGTGGCAGTGCACACGTGTGTGTTCAAAGATTGCGAGTGAGGCATCAACATTGACAGAGTAGGGCCCACTGCCATTGAACCCGTTCCATCGCATCCAAAGTAGGCCAGCCCTGGCAAGCATCAAAATGATGTTGTTTGGTGGGAAACTCTCTCGGTCTTTGGGTGATCTTGGTCCGATCTGTTTATTTGCCTTATCATCGTAAGTTCATAATCTTTTAAAAAAAATTATGAGCTAAGAGTTAAGAATGCAAATCGTACAATTTTCTTTTGCTTCAATTTCTAATCTTATAGTATTATACATGATGTCTTGGGAAAAAAATTAAGGAAATCTATCTTGACCATACATGAAGTCCACCAGTCTGATATAAGTTATAAACCTTCTAGAACAAATTTGCAAGTACTAAACCCTCCCTCAAAGCATTTATTAAGGAGGGCCGCATTACAAAGAATTTCAACTAATTAGTAAGAAAAGGAAGTCCAAAAAGTTGATTACTCAGAAAGCAGCAGTGAACCCAGCCACACCCGAGGCAAGATGAATCACATAGCTCCCACAGAAATCCATCAACCCGTGTACAGCTAAAAACCCATGAGGCGACCATGTGCTAAACGCCCCAATACTGTACGAGAACGTGAGCCACAATGGCACAAACAACATCCACGCAACGTAATTCATCCTCCCAAGCAATGAACCCACCACCAAAATCAAAGTAATGGCCGCACAAACAAACTGAAAAAATATGAGAGTCGCCCGTGGGTACATTCCAGTAAAATCTGTATCCTGCTCCAGTAAGTGGTACTGAGTGAGCGAAAGTAAGTTAGGCTGACCCCAAAATGGGAGCATTTTGTTTCCGAACGACATTTCAAAGGCCCACCCCACCCAACAGACCAGAACTGGCGCAAAGGCGTAAAGGGCCATAAATGCCGAGTTCACTGCCCATTTCTTTTATACAATGCTGCCATAACGAATGAAGAGTCCGGGAACAGATTGGAGACCCACTAGTGTGGCGATGGTGAGTTTCTACGCATTGTCGCCTTTGTTGAGCCAGGCTGGACTGGCATTGGAGAGGGCGAGATTGGAAGGGAGGGGAACTGCTGCCATTGTAGTCTATATGCTATGTACATTTTGTTGTATTTTGTTGTGAGCTTGAATTATAGGGGTGTGTTATGTTATATATGTATATGTGAGACTAGTTATGGTTTGTGCCTGTTTTGGCCGGCTGTTTTCTTGTGATGTTGGAAAGCTGGAATTTACCTTTGTTAATTAGGACATCATTTTGATCTGGGATTTTGAAGCCAATACAAGATGGATTAGCAAGTGCCACTATTAGATTCTTTTGTTTAGGCCCCCTGCTTTGACTGTGGATTTTTAATAGCCATTTGAAGACACTTTGTAATCGTGGACTAGTATTTATATTCTAACACGTACGTGCAGGTAGAGTCTTTTTATACCCAAAACCTCAATGGTATCTAACGATATTTTTTGTTTTCTTTTAATCAGCATTTAATATTGCGTAGTTAGTGGAATTCGAATATGAGATGATACTATGATACTATGTGAAAAATTCTATCAGTAAACCGTAACTAAGATGTTGTAATTAGGACTGAGAGTTTAGTATTTATATTCTAACAAGTTGTACATGATTTTTTCTTGTGAAATTAATTTTCCTTAAAAAAAATAGCACGATTTCATAAAAAGAAAATATATTGATAACAAATTCCTTTTTTTAATATCATAAACAGTGAGGACAAAATCTCCCTGTGTTCCATTAATAAAGTGTTTAATGAAATAAACAATCAAAATATAGAGTATGAAGTTCATATAACCCAACAGTCTAGGACATGATATTCATTCTTCGCCCAAAAAAAAGAACCCCCCTACAAGACTTTCCCGCCCAAAATATCTATCTATACAAACAATCAAGAAGAGTGGACCAAGGCCACCCCAAACTTGCCAAAAAGACCACACACTCATGTATGTGGCCATGAATGCTCTGTCTGCCATTCACTCACGACCACGTGTCCCCACCAAGTCCTCTGAGTCTCCCAAAGATGTGAAAGTAGTAATGTCTGCATATATCTCCTTGGCCCTCTTTCTGGTCTCAGTACCTGCCATTTGAGCCCAAAAGATAGTATTAGATTTAATCATGTGTAGTAGTTGTTGATGCATGAGATGTTTGTGTGTGGGTCTAAATATTGTATTGTTTCTTTCTAACTATATGAATCAATAGATAGCTACTACCCCACCCCCCACAATCCAATGTTGCGTCTGGAAACATTGAGCTCCCTCCATGCCCCCCCCCCCCAAAACAGACTGAATGAAGTCCGGTAGAGGGACAGATATACAGAATCTGCGCATCAGATCCTTCCATAATGGTATAGCTACCGGCATGTCATGAACAGGTGATCCACCGTTTCCGTGTCTTGATCGCACATGAGGCATTCTCATGCCTCCAGAATCTTGCCACTTGCTCCTTGCCAAGTTATCCCTTGTTAAGATTACATTTCAAGTGGCAAACTAGTTGAAATCCCGAACCTTCAAAGGCATCTTTACTCTCCATACCAGATCATGAACCCGCACACCCCCATCATTGGTTAATGCGTAAGACGATTTCACTGAGAAACCTTCGTTATCGGGCTCCAAAATGATCTTGTCCAGGACCTCTTCTGTTGGCTTTCAGTCGAGCAAAAATTGATTGAGTTCCCTTTTCTGATCCCGTGCCGCCCTGCTCAATTGTCCCATCAATCTTGGCCTCAATGCCCCATTCCTCCATTGTCTCGCTCCCTAATCGTTCTTGCATGTTGCGTATTTATAGGTTTCCGAGAATCTTCTCCTCAGGTTAATTGGACTGCACTACCTATCTTTCCAAAAGCATATGTCTTTTCCGTTGCCAATCATAAAAGAAGCTCCTGCGAGGAAGAATATTTCTTTTGTGCGTGAGACTCCTCGCCAGAAGTCGGACATGGACGCCAGATTCTTCTGCTTACGATGCAGTATGCTACCCCTTCTAAGGTAAATTGTTGTAATAAGCTTTGCCCATCTTGTCTTCTTATGTACTTTGAGTTTTCACCACCATTTGCACAATAAGGCTTGGTTTATTGGGCGAAGATTAATCACCCCCAAACCCCCGAACTCCTTTCGTGTACATACCAGCCCCCACCTGATAAGCGGGTAACCTTTCCCATCTCCCCCCGACCCGTTCCATAGGAATCAGGCGTCTAAGTCTATCAACTCTTTTAGTAACCCATACTGGTATCTCGAAAAACAACAAAAATATAGCGCTATAGAATTGATCACAGAATTGAGCATAATAAAGCGTTCACCGAACAATGACATTTTTCCCTTCCATCTATCTAGCCTATAAGCGATTCTTCAGTGAGCTAATTCTAATCCGCTCATCTCAAAGTCCCGACTCTAATTGGCAAACCGAAATATTTAAGCGATAGGTTTTGTACTGGACAATTAAGAATAGAGGTCACCATCGTATCGTCTGCCCTAGTATCGCCTATGAAGGCGATGCTTCTTTTATGGAAATTCACCTTTGTTCCGGACCACTCTTCGAGGGGATACAAACCCCATTTGATAAAGGTGGCATGAGCAACATCACATTCACTGAACATTTTTATAGTGGAAACTCCCTCCTGATGCCCAGTCTATTAATAAGTCTCTTTTCTCTAAGAGAGCACAACATCATGTGTAGACCGTCAACCACCAACGTAAACATAAGTGGGGACAACAGGTCCCCTAGTTGCAAACCCCTTCGACATTTGATTTCCTTCCCTGACGTCCCATTCACAAGAACACAAACTTTGGCCATCTGCAGCCAAGTTTCTATCCACCCGATCCACCTATTCCCGAATTATCATGCCCCGCTTTCCAAAAAGAAAATACAGAATACGTATACGTGATTAAGTCTAGCGAATGGCTTTCACCATTCATAAGCTGTCAGGATCTTTACAACAAACACAAGTATAAACAAGAGAGATACAAGAAGAATAGTCAACCAAGCATGCATAACTGAATCAATATAGTCAACAAGATTACCTGAAAAGAAACAAGAATACTAAATTTCAAATAATCATGTCTGGAACAAAAACACAAGTCTGGGACACAAAGCCCAATACAAAATAATCCATGTAACTAAGTACAATTATTCAAGATAAGCAACAAGAAATAAATAGATATAGCAAGAGATCCAACCAACTAGAATTTTTGTTCACCTATTCCATCAGGCGGCTGATCACCGTAATCTACAATTTAACAAATTGCAGGAAAAGGAAAGAGAAACAAAATGCCCATCAATATAAGTTACGGGACGCTTGTAGTGCAGGCAACAAGTACAGGAAAGATAGACAAGAATAGAGTAACAACAAAAGTAAGTATAGCATGGAAAGGATGTAACAACAAAATAGAGAACTAACTCTAATCAAGAATAGAAATAACTAGCATGGCAAGATGAACGAGTGCAAGTGGCATGTAACAAGTGTCAAGTAAACAAGTATCATGCAACGAGTAACGAGTAACACGTGTCATGTAATCAAGTATTATGTACAAGTAATAAGTAGCAAGTGGTAAGTGATCATGTTGTATTCAAGTCTTGTTTCTAGTCCTATCTAGGTAGCACTTCATGCGTTCCAGATTTTTACCACATTGTTGCTACATTCATACAAATTACGTTTAGGCCTAGTGGTGGGTTTCTGTAGGACCGTGTACTCAGACGTCAAGTAACAAGTAACAAGTAGCAAGTACGAATCACATAATCGTGAACTCGCGGCATCATATAGTAATAACAAGCATGAATCATGTAATCATGAAATTATGGCATCATATAGTAATAACAAGCATGAATCATGTAATCATGAAATCATGGCATCATATAGTAATAACAAGCATGAATCATGTAATCATGAAATCATGGCAACAAGTAATGGGAAACACAGGTCCCTTTCTGAGTACACATACTTATATTGTTCACTACTAAGGCCTTTCCCTTAACCCCGGCTTGATTATTTGTTATTGTTATCAACAGGTATGTATGTGTACAAAACATGGCAAGAATAACATAGTATGAACTAGGGAACTGGTACAAGTTGAATAAGGGACACGAACAGGTGATGAATGACTCAAAATAGATTAAGACAACGAAATTCTAGTTCTAGACAGCAAGACAGTACTGCACCAAATCTAGGATTTTCGTTACCAAAAATATACAAATCTGGATCCGTCAAAAAATTTGAAAAATAGACTCTCGGCCGAATCCAGCAAATATATATAAGTCATATGGTATTTTACAAAAACATGCCTCAAAACATAATTGTATCCAGAAAATATGTTCAATCAGAAATCAGAAGTTTGTATTCATAAACAGGAAAACGGCATAAAACTCACTGATTAAATCCAAAAAAAATTTGGGATATTCCCTAGTATGTGTAGTATCAGAAAATGTAATTTCATAATTTTCCAACATAGGTAGTTTTGTCAAATAAAATCAGAAGACAACAAGATACAAAAATTTTGTAAATCTGAAACTTTAAACATAGCAGTACTAAAATAGCAATATTTTACAAAATACAAATCAAAATCAAATCCGTCAAAAGGGTGATAAAATAGATACCATAGAATACATTTCATATTCACAATATTTTTATAACAAGCAAATAGAATAAGGTTGAAATTATGGTTCTTTACTGAACAACATGAAAATTCTGCAAGTATAGTAGCTATTTACAAGTATAGGATAGTTTGTAAAAGTCATCAACTAAATCCACAAAAATTAGGGGTTAATCCCAGTCAAGTCTGGTTGTACTAAGCAATATATTGGGTCAAAATATTACCTTTAATATCAGTATAAAAATAAATTGCTCTCCAGAATTCACATAAAGCCAAATATGTAGTTTTCTACACCTCTATAGTAAAATAGTCATAATTTGCAACTCACAAATCGAAACTGAGATCTGTCAGAAATTCTGAAAAGTAGACAAAATTCTTTATAATTCATATTCACAAATAATTTTCATATACTGATTTTAATAGGGTCTAAAATACTAGAAAAAATGGGGTAACAGCTAAAACTGAAATCTTCTTCAAGCATAAAATCAGCTAGTTCATATGTAACACATCCAAACATAACAAAATGCAAAATATGGTATACTAGATGTCCAAGCAACATGATATAGGGTGTTTAACAAGTCTACAACGAGTTATGCTATTACTAACACAATCAAGAATACATGATCATGCAACACTTTATAATCCATGAACAACATGCATGCATACATCAAGAATTGGTTAGATCTAAGTCTAAATTCATGTTGTGTGTGCAATGAGATAACTACAGGTGGATCAACGCATAGAGACAAGATATAACAGGAGGTTTGCACAAGAATTGTCTCTAGAACACAACTACACTACAAGCGGTATTTAGTACTTGCATATGCAATAAAAATTATACAAGTTACTTGCCTTATAAATGACAATAAAAATGACGAAGCAAGAATGAGAATAACGGGAATGGATTCCCAGGCAACGAACGCAATAACACGTGCAAATCCTATGCATGTGCAACACAAGAGATAGAGGAAGGAAACGGCACGGATGATGGTGGGCTAACGATGCCGCTATTGCTACTGCCTGTCATTGGAGGGACACAGCACAGCTGTGTTGCTGTCGATACTGTTGTTGCGGTCTGTCGTCAGAGGAAGGGAACAACGTGATGCTACGGGGCTGAGCTGTCGGCATCTTCGGGTGTACACAGCGATGAGGGGCTGTCGTCGCTGCTGTTGTGCGACGCCTGGGAGTAGGGCGGCACAGCGGGGTCGTCGGAGGGTGGTCAGGGTTGAACAGCGCAGGGAAAAGCTGATCAGGAGTAATGGTTTTAGGAGGTCGGGAGGAGCACAGGGCCGAGGGCTGTCGAAGGGTGGAGGGTTGTAGGGGATCGGGAGTGCAGGGAGGTGGGTTAGAAGAGCAGGAGGAAGGTCGGGATAGGGTTGAGAAGATAGCGGCTAGGTTTGTGATGGGGTGAACAGAGTAGAAGCACAGTGGGTTATATATATAGGATTAGAATTAGGGTTTAGGTGCTGACGGGTTGGGGATTTTGTGGGATAACGGGTAAAAAGTTAATGGGTATTAAGACCCATTAAGCAAACAGAATAGGATTCAGTATTATAAGTATTAATGGGTCTAATAGGATTTAATCAAAGTGGAAGATCAATAAAATATAGGGCGATCCAATAGATGAGATAAGAACAAAAATAAATAATTAAGAAGTAGGACATGAACAATTAAATAATGAGGGTCAAAAATAATGGACCGATCAAACATACATGAAATAATATGTAGACAATGAATCAAGGAGATCAAATAAAAGGCGACAAATCAAATAGATGAATGTATTGATAAAGAAGATAAGATACAAGATTCAAAAAGAGATACAATATGAATAAATACTCAAAAAGAGAAATACATCCCAAAATACAGAAAATAAAAAATAGGGGTTACACGAATCCTCGCCGTCTAAGAACCTCAAGAAGACAGTTCCATTCCACTTTGTCGTACGTATTTTCAAAGTCCTGTTTTAATAGGAATCCCGACACACCTCGTCTTTTACAATCATGTATAGCCTCTTGAACTAAAGTCACCCCTTCTAAAATCTTCATACATGTTATGGACCATGTCTAAAACTCATCAATGATATCTCCTAACAATCCCCAAAGTCTATTAGCCAAGACCTTGGAGACGATCTTGACCGAATAGTTAAGTAGGCTAATTGGTCTAAAATCTCTGACCTCGTTGTCCACCTTTTTCTTTGGGATCAGAAGAACATTTGCGTAATTCTTTTTACCCATTTCCAAGGTACCATCATAAAAGACATTCATGATGTCCATAAGATCTCCCTTTATGATATCCCAAAATCGCTTGTAGAAGACTACAGGGAACCCATCCAGGTCAGGGACTTTGTCCTGGTCCTGTCCTCAAACTGTCGCTTTAACCTCCTCCATAGTAATGTACGGTCGTCACTATAATCTGAGTGTTTCGATGAATGCTTCCCATGGATCATCGGCTGATTCGATGTACCCTTCCCTTGATTTACCAAACAACTCCTTATAGGTATCATCAATATGCTCCGATATAACCACAATATCTGATGTAATATTCCCCACAATTTGTAGAGCATGGATGTGGTTGTTTCTTCGTCGCATGTTAGCAACTTTGTGAAAGTACTTTGTGTTTGGGTCACCTTCATGTAGCCTAGTCACCCTTGGAACGTTGTCGCCACATTACCTCTTCCTAGTTATAGATCTCCAAGATTTTCTTCTTACACTCAGACATACGGCGAAATTGATTATCGTCCAACCCACTTGCTTCCTCCTTCTTCTCTAGGTCCTCTATCTCCATAAGAGTATCCCTCTTTCTTTGCAACAAATTGCCAAATGTAGTCGTGCTCCATCTTCTCAGCATTTTTCTTAATCTATAAAGTTTCTTCATAAGTCTTGCCGGTGGGTTTGTGTGGTTCACCTCCTTCTCCCAGCTTGCTTTGACCAACTCCTCGCAATCCTTATTGGCAATCCACATTTTCTCAAATTGGAATACTTTGTTCGATTTTCTACCCTCCTGATAATTGGAGCATGATCAGACGTATTTCTGGTGCACGATTTAGCCATAGCCCAAGGGAATTTAGCCTCCCAATCAGTTGAGACGATGATCCTATCTAGTTTAGCAAGGACGGGTGCCCTCCGACGGTTAGACAATGTAAATTGACGACCGTTGATCGGTATTTCAATTAGCATTAGGCTAGAGATTAGTTGGTTGAACTTTCTCCTGCCGTCGCCGTCACCTTCACCTCCCCTCCTTTCGTGCGTAAATCGCACCACGTTAAAATCCCCATCTAAAACTCAAGGCAAGTTCCATCTTCTCTTTATGTCGGCGAGCTCATCCCATAATTCTTGCGTTCTACCTCTATTGTTTAGTCCATGAACTGCCGTAATCCTTTCATGCCACCCCTCCGCTCTTCTCTGAACAAATAGTAGATTTTTAAGAAAAACTATGCATTGTAAAGAAAAATAGTACATCTTAGTTAGTAGAGACCACGACATATATACACTTTCGACAAGGTGATATTTATCTCATATTATCTGTGAAAGTTCGAAAAGATTCAACTTATTACAGCAAAGTTAAGGCAGTTATTTGAGAAATATCCAAAATATAAGATAATATTGTGAAGTTCATCTGGACTGGTTTTCCTCAAAATATTTTTGAATGGACAAGAAAAGACAAATACAGCGTAAATATTAAGTGAAGGAAGCACATCGAGACAAAATTATATTTTATTTTAAAAAATTAACAAAACATCTTTTTTTTTCTCTTCCAACAATCTATAATAAAAATCATGGAGGAGGCCACATAATAATACAATGATTCTTTTTTAGTAGCCATTTCACCTCATAATAATACAATGATTCTTTTTTAGTAGCCATTTCACCTCATTAACTGACGGTATAAACAAAGAGAGATTAAGGACTTAATTTATGCAATCTATGAAGATAAGATGGATTATTTGTATTAAAATTTGGTTAAGACAAAGCTATGGCATTTGACAATATTGTAAAGTGTAAACATAGAGAAAGTGAAATTGATTAAGAAAGCAGCTGTGACAATATTTGGGTACATAGAGGACCCTTGGATTCACCATCTAATCCCTATTTTATCCTAGCTAGCACTTGCTTTTCTAATTGATACCTACAAACTTCAATGTATTTTGAGACTGATCCTTAATAACAAAAAATATATTTTTGGGTGGATCTTCAGTATTGTTCCACATAATTAAGGGGAGAAAAATTGTAAAAGAAAAAAGAGAGAAAATTAGCAAAAAAAATAGTAGAGCTGGGCTAGCTACTCTCAGAAGCCCCAACTTTTTAGCCATTGGACCATGATCGATTAGTTAGATGGAATCACTATCTAAAACAAAAGACCTTGCCAATAAAACCCATCTCTTCCTTTCTCTTTCGCGTTACTATTTTTCGCTCACTGTAACTGACAAGAACACTGGAGCAACAAAGGCGAAGTTGATTATTTGAAAAAAGTTGGCGCGTGCGATAGTATCTCTCTACCTTATTCAGAAAACTTCATTGATCGTCTGCAATTTCCTGTTGGAGTCTGTCAGAGATACTCAGCTCAAGACGAAAGCGATCCTGCTAAAGGTACGTTGCGTTGAACATAACATATATTGACACGAATCATTGAACACTTTGCAGGCAGCCATACAAACAACTAGAACAAATTAACACTTTGCAGGCAGCCATGCAAACAATTCTGAACTTCTTATACAATGTATCCATACTCCCCAAACATCTCAAACACTGATGATGTTTGAAGACTGATCCCATCTATAACTAATTACTGTATCCAACAGCTAAAGATTAGATAGGAAGTAGTGGTTACTCCTAAGGGGTCGTTTGGTATAAGGATTTTTTTTTTTTGTTCCCAGAAATCATAAATCCTGAGATTTATAATTCCTATGAATCATAAAACATATTTGTTATGTCTTAAACATCTCTGACAATATTAGTTGGAAACTTAATTTTCTATGTTTGGTTGAGCAACATATTTCCTGAGAATCTTAATCTTATTGTCCAAAACACACCTCTCATCCTCAAATAACAAAACAAACTATTTGATGAAATTCCTGAGTAAAAAAAGTGATGCAAATCTGGGCCACAAAATGCAAACAATTTTAAATTGTAACCTGACTTAAAATTGAAAGATAACGAATAAGACCTACTTGCAAGAATTTCAAAGAAACTTGAATTTGATACAATTAGCAATTCAAGAGGTCGGTAACTTGCCAGTTAGACGGTGAAACCAAAAACCAAGAATAACGGGATAAGGACCCGGAAGCAACGAACCCACGAACTAATCAAAATAGCACGTGGGAATCTAAGAAATAACATTTTAAAACTCCATAAAGATAAAAGTGGTGTTTTTGGTTAGAAGTGTTATATATTTGACTATCTGAACGTTTTCAATTTTGATGGTGGTTTTGTTGCTGTAAGGAGATGTCTAACTCCACTAGACGAACTAGTGCGCTAAATGTTGGAAAAAGTTTTTGCATATTTTCCGGGCCGGATTCCGGTAGGATCCGGCCACCGGCGGCACCGAAAATTGATTGGATCATGTTCCTATCGTCGAGTACTATTCTGTAATGTACTCACTTGCCAAAAACGGTTTCCATATGAATGAAAAATGTAGGTCCAAAGTTGGGTACTCGAAATGTACTAACTTGACAGTTAGAATGAATAATCCCACATCGGAAGATGGAAAAGATTTTCTCTAGTATATAAGTTAAAGAAATGAACTAAAAGGCGTAACCCTGGGGTTACCACTAACGTGTAGTGAGGAGATGACCTAGCCAAACTAACGAACACAAACACGGGCGTGCTCGCCCGGCCCGGCTCCGGCTCCGGCCTCGGCTCGGCTCGGGCCTAAGTTCAACTATTTCAGAACATGAAAAACACACAAAACGATAATGTCAGTGGACTTATCAATGAACAAACACAAGTGACCCAAACTGTGACTGCACAATCGGTTGCGGCACAGACGGTCGTTCTGCCTACACACATAACTGTGAGAGAAAAATCAGAGAAGTTCAATGGAAATGGATTCGAGAAGTGGCAAGGGAAGATACAGTTCTACCTGACCACCTTGAAGCTGGACAGTTTCTTACTGAATCTGCCCCTATGCTGGAACCTATGGATGCACACTCCGTTGCGGCAGTCGTTGCATGGACTTAGGGTGATTATCTCTGCAGAAATTACATCCTGAATGGCTTGGTAGACCCGCTGTACAACGTCTACTGTGTCTTCAAAACTTCCAAACTTCTGTAGGGGTCCTTGGAGAAGAAGTACAAAACAGAAGATGCCGGCTCCAAAAAGTTTGTAGTCGACAAGGACAACAACCGTGTTAGAACCGGACAGGCAAAAGGCTCCCATGCACACATAGCTGAGAACTTGTCCACCGGTCTTTCTGACCTGGACCTTTGTGATGTTGTATCAGAGGTGAATCTGTTAGGGGAGCAATCCTCGAGAGTGGTGGTACGCCAAGGAACTAACACTCACAAATGTGTTGCATGTTCCAGATATTAGAAAGAACTTGGTATCGGATCTTTGCTAAGCAAGAATGAATTTAAGGTTGTTCTTGCTTCTGATAATTTTGTATCGTCTAAGAATGGGGTGTACTTGGGTAAAGGATATGTAAAGGATAGACTATTCGAATTTAATGTAATGACAGTCATCCCTAAAACTATTGTTCATGTTGTTCCCAAAGTTAATGAATTTACTCCTATTGCTTATGTTGTTGACTCTTCTTCTGTTTGGCATGAAAGACTAGGCCATGTTAATTTCAATTATACTCATAGATTAATTAACATGAATTTGCTACCAAAATTTAAGGTAGACAACAGTGAAAAATGTGAAGTTTGCACAGAGGCCAAACTCACTAAAACTCCATCACGTTCTGTAGAAAGAAACACAGAAAATCTATTCACATGGATCAGTGTGATTTAAAATATGTGCAGACCAAAGGAGGCAAAAAGTACTTTGTGACATTTATAGACGATTGCACAAAATTCTGTTATGTATACTTGTTACATAGAAAAAATGAGGCTTCAGATAAATTCAAAGAATATAAGCTTGAGGTTGAGAATCAACTTGGCAAAATGATTAAAATTGTAGGGTGTGATAGAGAAGGAGAATATGATGCACCATTTAATATGTTCTGCTCTGAACATGGAATAGTTCAGCAGACAACTGCTCCTTATTCACCTGAATCAAACAGTACTGCCGAGCGCAAGAACCGAACTCTAAAGAAGATGATGAATGCTTTGTTGTTGAATTCTGGGTTACCCCAAAATATGTGGGGGGAAGTGTTGCTGACTGCCAACTACATTCTCAATAAAATACCTTACAAGAAAATTGGCAGGACACCATACGAAATGTGGAAAGGTAACGTACCTTCATATAAATACCTCAAAGTGTGGGGGTGTCTAGCAAAAGTGGCCGTACCTAATCCAAACAGGTCACAATAGGACCTAAGACTATTGATTGCATATTGATAGGCTATGCACACAACAATAGTGCATATCTGTTCTTGGTATATAAATCGGATATACCGGATATCCATGTGAATACAATAATGGAATCAAGGAATGCTTCCTTCTTTGAACATGTGTTTCCGTGCAAGGATACTACGTATCCCAAACGTACACGTGAACAAGGGAATGCAAGCACTTCAGTTGATGAACCAGAACATGATAATGATGAGCCTAGACGTAGTAAACGGGCTAGAACATCAAAGTTATTTGGTTTTGACTTTGTAACGGCCTTTCTATTAGAGAATGAGCCGAGAATATTCAAGGAAGCCATGTCCACGCCTGATACTCCTATATGGAAGGAAGCAATCAAAAGTGAAATAGACTCTATTATGCAAATTCATACATGGGAGTTGGTCGATTTGCCTTCTGGATGTAAAGCTCTAGGATGCAAATGGAATTTCAAACAAAAATTAAAACCAGATGGTTCAATAGAGAAACATAAGGCGAGACTTGTGTTACAAGAATTTAGGCTAAAGGAAGGCCTAGACTTCTTTGATACATATTCTCCGGTCACAAGAATAACTTCCATAAGAATGTTGATAGCTATTGCAGCTCTACGTGACCTGGAAATACATCAAATGGATGTTAAAACTGCATTTCTAAATAAGGATTTAGAAGAAAAAATATACATGAAACAACCTGAGGGTTACGTAGTTCCTGGACAGGAAAATAAGGTGTGCACGCTTGTAAAATTCTTGTACGAACTGAAACATGCTCCAAAGCAGTGGCATGCAAAATTTGACAATATTATGATGTCAAATGGTTTCAAAATAAATGAATGTGATAAGTATATCTACATCAAAGATACTCCAAATAGATATATTCTGGTGTGTCTATATGCAGATGACATGCTCATTATTGGGAGCAATAATGACATCATCAAACAAACTAAAAACATGCATAGTGGCAAGTTTGATATGAAAGATTTGGGAGTTGCAGACGTCATACATGGAATCAAAGTTTCTAGGATGTCTGAGGGAATTACTTTGTCTCAAGCTCATTACGCTGAGAAAGTACTTGAAAGATTCAAGAATTACTCCAATTGGACTGCCAAAAGTCCAGTGGATCCCAGTATACACTTGTTCAAAAACACGGGTGACAGCATATCACAATTGGAATATACACGTGTAATCGGTAGTCTGATGTACTTAACAAATTGTACAAGACCGGATCTGGCACATTCATTAAATGTACTGAACTGCTACATAAGTAACCCAGGACGAAGTGACTGGAAAGGAATAACTAGAGTATTGAACTACTTGCGACATACTCAAAGTTATAGGCTGCATTACACCAGATATCCAGTAGTACTAGAAGGCTACAGTGATGCCAGCTGGATATCGGACTCCAAGAACTCGAAATCCACAAGTGGGTACGTCTTCACTCTTGGTGGTGCAGCTATGTCATGGAAATCCTCTAAACAAATGCTACTAGCCAGATCCACTATAGAAACCGAGTTTATTGCTTTAGACAAAGCAGCAGAGGAAGCATAGTGGCTTCGAACCTTTTTAGAGGATATTCCCATGTGGGAAAAACCAGTACCTGCTATATGTATACACTATGACAGACAATCGGATATAGCAAGGTCACTGAGTTGTATGTACAATGGTAAGTCTCATCATATCGGAAGGCGACACAAAACCATTAGACAACTGCTCTCTAATTGAATAATCTCTATAGAGTATATAAAATCGGCCGACAACCTAGCTGATCCATTTACTAATGGTTTGTCACGAGAGCAAATTGTGAGATCATCAACAGGAATGGGTTTAAAGCCTATGACAAAAGAGGATACTTGATGGAAACCGTACATAGGAATTGGAGATCTCAAGATCTAGGTTCAAGGGGACAACTAAATCTTGTTGAATCAAGTGTTTCTGTTTCAAGTGTAAAATGGAGCCGTTTCTAGGAGAATGGAGAGAGGCTACATTCTCCAAGTTCACTCACGAATAACCAGGGTTGTTCAAGGCCAAAATGAACACAACACGATAACCTAGTTCTGTGAGGAGATGAAACTATGTGATTGTTATTGTCTAGGTTCACATCAAAGCCCGGCTAGTTCAAGACATCAGGTTCACTACCTGGTCAAGTGAATCAGATGGCTACTCATTAAGGGTGGTTCAAAGTTGAAAAATTACTACCATTCCTGATGTAGTGATTTTCCGATTGTATTCTCAGAGTATTTTTCTGTCATGTGTTTTTCTGTCGTGTCTGGATTATATGGTCTGGTCATTTCCTTTCATGTGGAGATTATTAGAAAAAGTTTTTGCAAATTTTTCGGGCCGGATTCCGGTGGGCTCCGGCCACCGGCGGCACTGAAAATTGATTGGATCATGTTCCTCTCGTCGAGTACTATTCCGTAATGTACTCACTTGCCAAAAATGGTTTTCGTATGAATGAGAAATGTAGGTCCAAAGTTGGGTACTCGAAATGTACTAACTTGGACAGTTGGAATGAATAATCCCACATCGGAAGATGAGAAAGATTTTCTCTAGTATATATGCTAAAGAAATGGACTAAAGGGCGTAGCCCTGGGGTTACCACTAACGTGTAGTAAGGAGAGGACCTAGCCAAAATAACACACGCGCGCGCGCCAGCCCCGGCCCGGCTTGGCTTGGCTCTGGCCTATATTTTTTTTTTGCCCCGCTCCAAAAATTTTCCCAGTTATTGAACAGGCTTTTCAAATTCTGTAACTGCTGGTACCATTACTCTGTAACCACAGAGTAATGGCTCATCAGTTACGTTTTTGAACCATTACTCTACTATTACAGAGTAATGGGCCATCTACTGTTACGTTTTTAAAACTTGCAACTTTTGTCTGCCAGTAGACATAGTTTTCAAAAATCATTCTGAATCTTCTTCTTCTTCCTTGGATCACAGTTTGAGAATACAACACAGCTCCGATTCGCTGAGATATCTGAAGTTAGGGTGCTGCTCTTCAGGAAAAGGTAATACAGTTATATCCTGGGAGGCAATTCGTCAACCACCGTCACACTACGGGGCAAATTTTGCTTTAAGGACAGAGATATTCAAATCTCGACTCTGCAATGTACTGTATGGTTTGTTCTTTCATTTTCTGTATTTGTAATTCTTCACAAATATTGTTAGCATTTTCTGTTTTATGAAATTCATGTTCTAACACTAAAAATGCCACAGCTTATGTTACTTTTTATTTTAATTATTTTATTTTAATACCTGCTTTTGTTATTTCTGGAACTTGTTAATTCTATCAATATTTGTAAGTGCACTTTTGCTATGTACATTTCAAATTTGTACTTTGTTAAGTTTCAATGCTAAATACCTTTATTTGAGAGTTTCCTATACTGGTGTTAATTGTACTGCACTTGGTGTACAACTAAAAGAGTATGGATACCCCTGATAATTATTGAAATAGTGATTTACATGGGGTTTCACTTTTTGTGTCTAGTAATACGGAAGAATTATACTGTTATGCTCTCTTTGGTGTGAACAAGAAGTGCTTTCATTGAAGTTTTGTTAGTTGTTACTAAAAGTGCTCTTAGAAAACAATATGAATAACTTCAAAATTTTCTTAGAAGTATAAGCACTTCTGTGAAAAACTAAATACACCACTTATATTTTAGGGGTAAAATTATAATTTTAAAGAAATAACATTTTTCCAAGAACTTAGGAATCTAAGAATCCCCCCCCCCCCTATGGAAAAAAATTTGCAGGAATTGTGGCAAAAAAAATTCCTAGGAATGTTAGTTTCCTGGGAATTTGAATTTAAAAATTAGCATACCAAATATGTGAAACTAAATTCCCAAGTTAAGATTCTTAGGAAACAACAAAAAATCCTTGTACCAAACGCCTCCTAATAGTAGCCCAGATATACTCTTACTCTTTATAATTTCTAGTTGTTCTAGTAAATAGTAGTAACCAAATTTATGCAAGAATTGCAAGTTATAATAGTAATGTGTTAAAAAAAATGGGTAAACCTGAGTGCACCAAATGAACCTTCTGAGAATGGCTCTAGAGTTGATCTGCAACAGGAAGAAAGTGAAAAGTGGCTCGAGGCGTGGGTTGCACTTTCTTTAAGAAACTATTTGGGCGATTCTGGAGATGAATCGTTGATCACCAAACACTTATCCCAGGACACAACGAGCTTCTGTCTACAGTGCTTCCTCATGCTCTAATAGCAGCACGTACCAACTTGCACCACCCAAATCAAAGCAAAAGACTGCTTAAGAAAATAGAGTAGAAGAAGAAATAGGAATGTTTTGTTTTTCGGTGTTCTTTTTCCAAAAAAATGATACCTTTTTATAACCAGTAAACATGAAGGAATAAATAGTGTATGCATTTAATAAAAAATAGCTTGATAACAAAGATCCTTTAATTTTTAAATAGCCATGTGAAATGTAGGAATTGAATCCCCAACCTCATGTGAACTCAAAACTTTAACCGTTGGGCCATAAGAAAATGTAGACAACAAGAGAAGTCTTTTGAATGTATACTCAATTCCAACAATCCCCCACTTATATATTTAAAACACTAATTTGAAAAGAAGCAATTTTTCAAAAGTATAGAATCATGCATAAGTAAGGTGTCCGAAGACTTGAACCTTACATAGTGGGCAATCCCCAAAATGTAAGAATAATGAGTGATCTTAAGTCTTGAACTCATTACCCGTTTTTACATAGTGAAGGAAAACCACATGTGATTCTACCAGGTGCAAGTTCAAAAATGTCAGCAAATTTCGGCCTTGTGCTTATCCCAGTATAGGTGAATGTTTTAGAGAATCAACCTCATTCTCATAGAAGCGGCCACACTTCACAATCACCTCGGTGAATCTATCCAGAGTGCTCTTGTAGCTAGGCACTCCTCTCATTTAGAGATATAGAGCTCATTAAGAGCCATGCTCATCCTTACCAATGCTACAAGACATCATGCACATACACATCAAGATGGACTAAGGAGTTGTAAACTCCTAGGTTGCATGATTCCAATCACAGTATGGCTTGTTTTTTCCCATTGAACCTATGTCTTGGGATATCCAGTCGTATAGGTTGGGTTCCCACCAATTGTGATCCTAAATGGGCTTCAGTCCCTTCCTTATTGACGTGTTCCAAACTTTTTCTCTAGACAATCCTTTCGTCAAAGGATCTGCAATGTTACTTTCTGATCTCACAAAATCCACAGTAACAGCACCAGACGTGAGGAACTCTCTAACCATACTGTGCTTGCGATGAATTGCTAATCTCTTACCGTTATAGTATGCGTTTTGTACTTTAGTTATGGCAGCAGTACTATCTGAGTGGATTAAGATTGGAGGTATAAGCCTACTCCATGAAGCAATGTAAGACAAGAGGTTCCTCAACCAGCTTGCCTCCTCACTAGCCGCAGCTAGAGCAACTAACTCAGACTCCATAGTAGAGTAAGTAAAAATAGTCTGTTTCTTGGACCTCCAAGTAATAGAACCACCAGCGATACTAAAAATGTATCCACTTGTGGCCTTGGAATCATCTGAAAAAGAATTCCAATCTGCATTGCTGAATCCCTCAAGGACAGCGGGAAACCTATCATAAAGTAGTCCTAAGTTCATGGTCTTTTTCAAGTACCTCAATAGCATTCCAATGCTCAGAACTAGGACAACAGTAAATCTACATAATACCCCTACAACATATGCAAAGTCAAGTCTAGTGCAGTCAGTAGCATAGCGAAGGCTACCAATAATACTAGCATATTCCTTTTTTCTAACTGCAACACCAAATTTTTTCAAAGGTTTAACATGAGGGTCACTAGGTGTACATGCAGGCCTACGGTCAATGTAATTGTATTTCTTCAAGATATTCTCAATGTAATGAGATTGATCAAGAGTAATACCAATCTCAGTACGTGTGATTTTCATGCCTAAAATAACATTGGCCTCACTTAGGCCCTTCATATCAAAATTTTGACTGAGCATAGTTTTAGTCTCTGAAATCAATTCAGGAGAAGAACCACAAATGAGTAAATCATCTACACATAGACAAAGCATAATGCTACTATCACTGGACGTTTTATAATAAAGGCATTTATCAACATTATTAATAGACAAACCATTTGAGAGTAATAATCTATCAATCCTATCATGCCACTATTTAGGACCTTGCTTAAGACCATATAAATTCTTATTTAGCTTGCAGACTTTGTATTCCTGTCCTGGAATCACAAAACCTTCAGGCTGATCCATATAAAGTTCCACTTCAAGTTCTCCATTAAGGAAAACTATTTTAACATCCATCTGGTGAATCAACAGATTATGCACAGCAGAAATAGCTAATAAAACTCTAATGGTAGTCACACGAGTCACAGGAGAGTACGTGTCAAAGAAATCTACATTTTCCTTTTGTACATTTCCTTTAGCTACTAGTCTAACTTTAAATTTTTCAATAGTACCATCTGGTTTTAGCTTTCTCTTAAGAATCCATTTGCATCCTATAGTACGACTACAATGAGGTAAGTCCACTAACTCCCAAGTACCATTAGAGGTTAGTGAATCCATCTCGTCATTTATGGCTTCTTGCCACAAATCGGCATCAGGTGAGGTTAAGGCCTTATTGATAGAACTAGAGTCAGATTCTAAATTATATACAACATAGTCATCATCAAAATCTTTAGCAGTTCTAGCACGTTTACTTCAACGCAGCTCAAAATTTGAATCAACATTAAAATGTGTACTAGTTTGAGGTACGCTAGAGGAAAGAGATAGTTGTGAACCCCCACTACTACCCCCACCATTCCTCAATAAGTAAGGAAATTTATCCTCATAAAAATCAGCATCTAAATATTCAATAATCACATTATTATGCAAGTCTGGAAGCCTTACTGTTATCTGCATAACCAACAAAAACACATTCATATGCTCTACTTGCAAGTTTGATTCTTTAGGGCCAGGTTTTCTGACATATGTTAAACAACCCAAACTCTAAAATAATCAATATTAGGCTTTCTACTTCTCCATAATTCGTATGGTGAAGTATCAGAAGATAGATGCGGAATTCTATTTAAAACATGACATACAGATAAAAGAGCTTCACCTCATAAGAATTTGGGTGCTCCAGAACTAATAAGTGAAGCAACTACCAATTCAGTAAGAGTCCTACTCTTTCTTTCAGCTTTTCCATTAGATTCAGGTGAATAAGGTGCAGTTGTCTCGTGAATAGTTTTAAATGATGCATATAAATGTTTATTCATTGTAATCATATTCTGTACCTCTATCACTATGAAATCTCTTAATATTTCTTTCAAATTGATTTTGCACTTCAGTTACATAAGTTCTAAATATGTCAATTGCTTCACTCTTATGTATCATAAGATAAACATGAGTATAATTTGAATGATTATCAATGAACGTAATGAAATATCTTTTACCATTTCTAGTTAAAGTTCCATCCATCTCACATATATCAGAATGTATCATGTCTAGAATTTTTGTTTCTCTAGCTACACTTTTATGTAAAGTTTTAATTATCTTAGCTTGACTACATGAGGTGCATTTGTCAAATTCATTTAAGTTAACTTTTGGTATCATGCCAAGTTTGCTCATATTATTTACCAATTTCTTGTTAACATGACATAGTCTAGAGTGTCATAAATTAAAAGAAGTCAAAGAGTAAACATAAGCATTACTCTTATTCATTTCAATACTGAGTTTAAATATCCCATTACAAGCAAATCTCTTTCCCACAAAATTCCCATTCTTAGTTATAACATACTGGTCGGATCAGATGTTTGAGCCCAGCCTTGTTGAGAAGGTATCCAAAAATCATGTTCCTCATATCAGGAGTGTGCAAGACATCCTTGAGGGTTACAGTCCTGCCAGAGGTAAACTCCAAGTCCACCTCTCCAGTGCCCATCACATTGATACAGTGTGAATCACCAAGTTGCACTTTCTGATCTTTAGTCTCCTTATAAGTTTTGAACCATCTGCGCTCATAGCAAACATGCCTAGTAGCGCCTGTATCAGCCCATCACCCGTCAGTTACACCCACCATGTTGATCTCAGTGATCATAGCCACCAAAGGCCCTTTGATAGCATTTTCCTGTGGTGCAGGCGTATGCGATCGACAGTTTCTAGCGATATGTCTGAAGCGATAACACTTCCAACACTCGATAGGATCTGTTCCATTATTGTTGGTTTGGGTTTGCTGGTTATTTCCCTTATTCGGATTTTGACGTCCATTCTGACCATTCTGACCATACTGACGGAAGTTCGAATTGAACTTTCGGACTAGCATTCTCCTTGAACGGCTTGTTCTTTGGTTTCAAATGGACCTTCACCTTGTTCTGTTGAACAAGCAAGACTTCTTCTTTCTGGTCTTGTTTTCTGGATTCCTCCTCAACTCTAAGCCTAGTTATCAAATTCTCCATGGTTAGTTCCTTTGATTTGTGTCGTGGGATATTCTTGTAGTCTTTCCAAACAGGTGGTAACTTGTCAATCATCACAGCAACTTGAAATTGCTCATCGAGGGGTATTCCCTCTGAAATGTTCTTATGAGAATTGTGCTGTAACTCGTGTGATTAAATAGAAACCAGCATGTCGTCGACCATGGTGTATTTAAGATAACGACTTACTGCGAATTTCTTCGAGCCGCCCCTTCAGTGTCATATTTCTTTCATAGGGTTTCCCAAACAGATCTAGCCGTATCGAACTGTAAGTAATATCATACAGTTCGTCAGATAGCTCATTCAATATAACGTTTCTACATTTAAAATCGGTATCCTTCCATTCTGCTATGTCATCTAAGATTTGTTCATTTTCATGGACATCAACAGGTTCTGGGTTAGGCATTACAAAGCAGTCTTGGGTAAGAACATGGGCAACTTCCTTCAGCGAAAGATAGAAAAACATCTTGTTCTTCCATCACTTGAAGTTCACGCCAGAAAATTTCTCGGGTTTATTGGATTCATGCTTGCGGTAAGAAACAAGAGCCATTACAGATTACAGAAAATAGTTTCTTAAAATTGTTAATAAAAATGGGTAAACCTAAGTGCACCAAATGAACCTTCTGAGAATGGCTCTGGAGTTGATCTGCAACAGGAAGAAAGTAAAAAGTGGCTCGAGGCGTGGGTTGCACTTTCTTTAAGAAACTATTTGGCCGATTTTAGAGATGAATCGTTGATCACCAAACACTTCTCCCGGGATACAATGAGCTTCTATCAACAGTGCAGCCTAATGCTCCAATAGCAGCACATACCAACTTGCACCACCCAAATCAAAGCAAAAAAAAAACTCTCAAGAAAATAGAGTAGAAGAAGAGAAAGGACTGTTTTGTTTTTCCAGTGTTCTTTTTCCAAAAAAATGATACCTTTTTATAACCAGTAACCATGAAGGAATAAATAGTGTATGCATTTAATAAAAAATGGCTTGATAATAAAGATCCTTTAATTCTTGAAATGGCTATAACATAAAGCCCATTTATCTCTTGAAACAGTCATATTATTAATTGAAAAAAAAAAGTTTTTTGTGTGTTTAGGCCCGTCTCAGTTATATATATATATGGAATGTAGGAATTGAACCCCCAACCTTTTGTGAACTCAAAACATTAACCGTTGGGCCATAAGACAATGTTGTCAACAAGAGAAGTATTTTGAATGTATTCTCAATTCCAACAATCCCCCACTTATATATTTAAAACATTAATTTGAAAAGAAGTCGTTTTTCAAAAGTATAGAACCAAGCATAAGTAAGGTGTCTGAAGACATGAACCTTACATAGTGGACAATCCCCAAAATGCAAGAATAATGAGTTATCTTAAGTCTTGAACTCATTACCCGTTTTTACATAGTGAAGAAAAAAACACACGTGATTCTACCAGGTGCAAGTTCTAAAAGCAAGCACATTCTGGCCTTGTGCTTATCCCAATATTGGTGAATGTTTTAGAGAATCAGCCCCATTCTTATAGAAGCGGCCACACTTCACAATCACCCCGGTGAGTCTATCGAGAGTGCTCTTGTAGCTAGGTAATCCTCTCATTCAGAGATATAGAGCTCATTAAGAGCCAAGCTCATCCTTACTAATGCTATAAGACATCATGCACATACACATCAAGATGGACTAAGGAGTTGTAAACTCCTAGGTTGCATGATTCCAATTATAGTATGACTTGTTTTTCTAATTGAACCTATGTATTGGGATCTCCAGTCGTATAGGTTGGGTTCCCACCAATTGTGATCCTAAATGGGCTTCAATCCCATCCTTATCGATGTGTTCCAAACTTTGTCTCGAGAAAATCCTTTCGTCAAAGGATCTGCAAGGTTACTTTCCGATCTCACAAACTTGTAACACCCCGAATTCCAAATACGACTGAATTCGAAGTTCCACAGGATCTTTACACTTCATTTCGTACAATTTTATGAGGAATTTAAAACTTTATTTCAACAATAATTATATTAGAGTCTTTTACATCAATACGCAGCTGAATAAATAAAATACAACAATGATAAATGTACAATTGTAACAACTTGAGCATGTAAGTATTCATCAGCAACAAATTCATCTTTATATATTCTTGTAAACTCCAAGTCCTGCATATAAAACTGTGGGCACGTCAGTTGCTTATAACCGACGAAATATTATACATGGACATCCTTGCTATGCCGAATAGTATAACAATTCTTACATACTTTAGCAAACACAAACTTGATCACAAACAAAACTACAAAGGGACTATCCTATTGATATCGTGGGTGTTGTGCACTTTGTCCTTAATGCAATTATCTATATTACATGACACTAATGCGCACTTGTTCAGATTCTATGCATCCAATACTACATAGGTCCGAGGGCAAGCCCTTAATCGTACTTCATCTTGTAGGGTTCAATCCCTTGCCATGACTTAAACTAATACGGTAACTACGATAAGTATACTGGGTGTTCTATGAGTTACGAGCCCATGTCCAGGCACCCTGGAGAGAATCCCACGTACTGACACATGACTCATCATGCAGGCATCCTGTGGTCAATTCACCTCCTACCATAGATGATGGCACCACCCGTAGTCACTAGACCACCCCACAAGCGTCGCCACTGGGACGGTACTCTGGAGTAGTTCCACGCCCTAATCATGACGCATCATGAGGACATCCTGTGAACACTCTCACGCCGCCAATCCAATGGCCCTCATACTCATGTTTTTTCTCTTACTTTCATCACATCTCCACTATGTATCTAAATCTTTACAATTTCAGTTTGTTGTAAAAGATAATAATCACAACCTAGAGCTAGCTTACCCTACCGGACTTAAACCAAAACAAAGAGACAGTCAGCCTACCTGGCTACTTCTCAAGAGATGCTTAACCCACACTGGTTAGCTCTCAAATCATAAATAAAAACTGCCGGTCACTAGGGTCTTGCCTAGCCTCTATATTCCAACAACTATCTCTTTCTAGAGATCAACGATAAGTCATAATCAATCTCGAATTAATCTTTCATTTTCTTTATCTCTCTCTCAAAGAGAATATTTCTTTATATCTCATAACACGACATAAGTCAACTCAACCTCTTTATCAATTTAATCTCTTATAACATTGTATGCATTTCAAATAATCTCAATCATGTATAGAAATCATAAAATCTCATTAGCATCTTAATCACATATAACATCTTAACCACATCAAGTATTTCTTACTCAAAACAAGTATATGATCTCATCAAGAGAACCCATAACATAGCAAATATTTTTCTCTTCTCAAAATAAAAGTCCTATTCTCAAATAAATAATTTTGAATCAATAACTCGTTTTCTATCTCAATTTCACTTTTAATTTCTCAAAATATACATGAAAAATTATAAAACTATTTTTTATAAATTCTATATCATTTTATAGGAATATTAGAAAATTTTCCCAAATTTTAATTGTATTAAAACACTCATTTTAAATCAAAAACCCCAAAAACATATTAAATGAAGCCACCGGGTTTCGAACCCAGGCTCCCCGCCCAATACAGTGAGCGCCCAAAGTCCACACCGAAAGCCACTAAGTCCATGTTACTTGGCTATCACAACAGCGAACCCACAACCACACATACAGTGTTGGCTCTGTGGTTCACTTTAAAAAATCAAACAAGAAATAAAAAGGGTGTCAAGTTTTGAACCCAGAACCAATCCTCTAACCCGTGCTACAGTAACAGTACTGTGGTGCCCCCACTAACCAGTAAGTCCCTTAGTGACTACTAATATCAAAATACACTGTTATGCTTTTGTTCAACCTTACTGTTATTCAATTATCTTCACAAAACTCGATTTTTCATTCGATCTAATCTTTCATTAGGCTTTAATTAATTCATCTAGACTGAGTTTACTTTCAAATGGTAACTCACGAATTTTTAACTGATATTTTAGACATTAAATCTATGTTTCTAATTCATTTTCTCTCAATAGTGTACATGAATTGCATTTCTTCAATTTAAGCAAAATAACAATTCTTATTTCTTACAACCAATTATATGATTCTATTTGTACCAATTAACTTTACTACAATTTATTTTGGCTACAAGGGAAGTCTCAACAATCTTCATACAAATTTATAAAATTTCGACATTTACAATTTAACATGCATATTAGTATGATTCATGGCATTAATTCTTTTATTTATTATTCTTCTTTCTAATTAATAAGGGATTGTGACCTACAATAATATTTCCACACATCATAGCACAAAAATATCAAGATCATGAAATCTACAAATTAACATACCAATCAATATTTAACAACTAAATTATATATAATCTAGCATGCAAAATCTACTCCTGCATTAGAAAGAATTTTAGAATCACCCACCCAAGAAAATTTAATTCCTAGCGATTGCACTCCTAAAATGAGAGCTCCTGGAAACTCCGCTTTGCCTTCTCGAATTCCGCGCGCAAGAGAATCACCCCAAGTCCATTCGGCTAGCACAGTGAGCAACATCATTTCGGCAAAGCAAAGATAGAAAGAGCACCAACTCCACCTCATTTTCGAACAAGCAACAGGAAAAGCCCAACTCCATCTTCATGTATGCATATATATATTTGACCATATATACATAGAGATATATATGTACCAATAATTATATGATATAGGTATAGTTGTGGTAGGTAATGTAAGCAATAGTGGAGGGGGGCATATGCTGGATGGAAGTTGGGTGCTTGGATGTAGACAGAGCAAGGAAAAAGAAGGGAATTAGGGAGTATATATATATATATATATATATATATATATATATATATATATATATATAAGGTGGAATTGAGTGGAGGAAGTACAAGAGGAGGTGCGCTGGCTTGCTTGGAGAGGAATGATGGAGATGGGTGCAGGGGTAAGGGGGTATTAGTAGGAGATTATAGGAGTAGTTATAAAACCACCTTCCCACCTAAACCACTAACTCCACTCTCCAAAATTTAAATCTTGTTTCTCCCTCCATCACAAATAGCCCGGTTTTCCCCCTATTTCAAGTCCAAAACACGTGCACGTGCGTGCACTAGCACACTTTTCACAAATTATTTAATTTTTTTAAACATAAATTGTATATATACATAATATGTATGTAAAAAATTAGTTTAATTAAAATTTATAGTGTTTCATGCACAAATAAAATATATACACACCTCGAAAATATATTTTGAAAATAAATACACTTAAATACGCGTACCGAAACAAACACGTGCGTCGCACTTAAAATATCAAAAATACGAAATTCGACGTTATCAACAGAAAATGTTAAAGATAATCAAAAATACAATATAAGAAAAATATATTTTACATATTTCACACGTAATCAATACGTACGTAGAAAATACGTGCATTACACGTACAAAATTATCTAGATCAAAATGCGAGAAAATTGAATTTCTGTTTTATAGAAATGGATTTGAATATATAAAATAAATAATTTAATCACATAGAAAATGTTACACGTAGCGGTAGAAACACGTAATCGATACGTGCATCGAAAATACGTAAAAAGCACGTAAAAACACAAAGATTGAAATTTAATATTTGAGTTGATTGAAATGGGATAAAAATATACGAGAAATGCATAAAGAGTCGGAATCCAAAATGCGTAGTAAAAGCACGTTACAAAATACACGTGCGTAACACACAAGGACAAAATTGTCATTTTCAATTTTGCGGGGTGTTACAAAAATCCACAGTAACAGCACCAGATGTGAGGAGCTCTCTCACCATACTTTTCTTGCGATGAATCGCTAATCTCTTACTGTTATAGTAAGCGTTTTGTACTTTAGCTATGATAGCAGTACTATCTGAGTGGATTAAGATCTGAGGTATCGGCCTATTCTGTAATGCCCCAGAATTTTAAATACTATATTTTGAATTAATAAATACTTTTTAAATTAATTTATTTAATTATTTTTGAATTTAGTAAAATTGACATTTTCACACGTGCAGAACACGTGCAAATATTTTTTTTTTGTAGATTTCCACTTTTAAAATTCTGAACAAATTCTATTATTTATTATTGAGTATATTTAAATTTTTGGGATTTTTCTGAATTAAGAAAACTGCTTTTGTAAATTTTCGAAAGAGAGAACCTTCTATGTAAAAAGCCGATTGGATCTCAAACAAATAATAAAAATTCATTTTTGCCTTTTTTGGGATGCCTATGATCCGTGTTAAATATAAAATTTATTTAAAATTTATTTAATGTTGATTTGGTAAAGATTTAAACAAATGTGGTATTTTTGCAAATATGGAATTTAAGTTGGACTTTTATGCAAAATTGCCACTTAGAGTACAATCTGAAAATTTACAATATCTGGGCTATGCTTGATGACCGGCCAACTCAGTAGTAAAGGGATTTGCTTTTATTTCAATTGATTTGACTTATTTAACTAATTTATGAAAGTTCATATATGTAAATAAATAAATCATTGAAGGATATTTCTATAAAAGTTGCAAAACCCTAATTTCTCCAGATCCCGACCTATATAGGGGCTACTACAACTGCTTTCTTTTTTGTACAAAAAATAAGAGTATTTTTATTATTGATTTCTCGGAGTTTCAAAGCTTGGATCTTGAATTATTAGCTAAGGAGCTTTTCTAATATGATTTTCTTCGTCTTCGTCAATTCTTCATTGAGGTGAGTGATGTTTTGTTTTATTCTATAATGACTAAGTATTATGGTTTGTATAATAGGGTGCATGCTAGAAGATTGTATGCTTAAGGCAGAGAATGAATTTGATATGTATATGATCATTCCCTTGGATGTTAATTAACCAATGTCGAATTGAATATATAATATGAAATAAGATAATCAGTTGAATAGATGGCATGTTGAGTTCTTACTAGATTACAATTGATGAATTTAAGTGAATGAATAATCAAAATAACATCATCATGAATGCGTAGAAACCGATGGGAACCCTATTGTATTTTTGGCCGAAAGTTCATCTTTTTGCAAGATCCGATTTTTATACCAAGCTTGTTTGTTCATGTGTGGTTTTATGTAGAATGTGTATGAGATTCGTAGATTTGACATCCAGTTGATAAAGATCAATTTTTTATTCATATGGAAGTTGTTTGCCCTAGTTGTTAATTATTTCGTGTATGACTTAAATGTGATGCCATGATATTCCTATATGCATATGGATGAAAGATAAATTATTAGTTGTTGTTTTCCCTCTTTATTCACTGTTTTTATTTGGGATGAGGAGATGGATTTGTTGATTGAGTTGTATCTAATGAGGAAATAGAAGAACTTGAATTTTGAATTTTGGATGAGTTGGGATTGGAACATTTGATTGACAAATGAGTATTCTTGTTTAATTAGTGTAACCCCTATTTTTCTATTTTGAATTTTATTGTATTTTATTTTCTTTTTCTTGATTATTGTATCCAGATTTCCTTTGAATAATAAATTTTTGCTTTTGTTGGGTTCGTTTATTCTCTTTTGATCATTCCATGCTCTTTTGGCTTGAATTCTACTATTTTTGCTCATTGCAAATTTTTGCTCTTTGTATTTTTAGTTTGAATTGATCCGCCATATGTTCATCTCATTGATTTATATTTATTTCCCACTTTTTGGAGCCTAAACCTGTACCTTAAACCCATTAACCTACAACCCAAAACCCCAACTTCTTAATCTCCTATATAAATACCCCTTTAAACCCTAATATTATAATTCCTATCTCCATTACCACCGCTCTCATCTCTCCCCCTCTGTTTTCGTTTTCAACCCATCCCGAAGCCGTCAAGTCCTCGCCTTCCCGTTCACCGACCACTCTCGTCGCCGCCCTAGCCTCATCCCGACTTCACCCTTGCTTCGCCCTTGCCACCACCATCTCATCACCATCCCCATCAACTTCTGAACCCATTGCCTCACCTCCCACTTGAACCCATCTCCTCGACGACCACCATTGCTGCATCCCCTCGCCTCATCTGCAACCATCCCCCCGCAACCACTGGCGATCCCCCTCTTCGACCCACCGTCTCCTCTGTTTCGTCGAGAAACAGAGCATTGATCCCCCGGTCGTCCCTTGGTCGCTATCATCGCTTCTCGACCGCAAGCGCCACTTCCATCAACTGCCCTTGCCGTGGGTGTCGCAGTCACCGCTACAATTTTCGTTCCCTACCGCTGTCTCTTTCTCTCCGCTGTAACACCCCAATTTTTATTTTAATTAAAATGCATTTTTTTTCTTTGCACGTATGATGCACGTGCAAAGTTTTATCTTCATTTGTTAATCTCATTATTCATTTCTTTTAGCATGCAAACTTATTTAGCCCTTAGTTAATCCATGGACCAAGAGATTAGAATTGAGCCCATTAGGAGGTGAGCCCACTAGGTAGTTGAATTAATTAATTAATTGACAGGCCCATTAAGGAAGCCCATTAGTGAATACACAAATAAAACTAAGTATGCATTACTATATAACAAGTTACAAAAAGGTTAGTACACATTTAAAGTTATAGGATGGAATTAAAATTGTATGTGCATTTGTGCATGCACACAAACACCTAGGGCCGGTTTCTCCTTGTGCAAGACCAGTTGCACATGAGAGTAAAGAGAAGGGGATTTGATTAGGGAGGTTATGATTTGGGAAGTTTAATTAGGGGAGGTTATGATTTGTAGGATTCAATTAGGAGGTTATGACAATGAGGTTTAAATTGTGTTAAATAGGAGAATTTATTACGGTGTGTAGTTTGGCAATTTAGACCCTAGTATAGTCCTATAAATACCACCCAATCTCTTCTCATTTCCACACACAAAAGAAAATAAGAGAAAAAGAAAAGAAAGAAAAGAAAAAGAAAGAAAGAGAGAAAAGGAAGAGAATAGAGTGTTCTCATCTTTGGTGGTGGAAATCTTGCTTTGGAGAATTCTTGCTAGGAGGAGAAGGCTTTGCTAGAGTTGCTAGGAGCTAGAATTGCTTGGTTGGAGCTAGGAGCACTTCCATCGTGTTTTTTCAAGCCTTCACAAAAGGTGGGTGTTCTCTTGCTTCTAATGTTAGAACAATGCATGTTAATAATAATGAATAAGTTGTATGAGAATTTTGATGTGATCTATACTATTGTATGTAATGATAGTAAATCATGCTATGTTAGTGGGTGATCCTATACTTTCTAATTGTAACATGCTAATTAATAAACAATGAGTATTATGGAAATTCTTATATGATTTGTGCTATTGTATGAAATAAGAATGATAGTAACTCATGTACGATTAATAAATTAAATTTCATCATGTTAGGGGTTAATGAGAAAAAGAATTGCTTGATTATTTGCCATATACTAGTGTACATGAATGTAGAGAGTTTTGATTAGGTGAACAATTGCCAAGTGAATAAACTATTGTAAAGAGAAATTTAATGATATGAAACTCATTTGAGTGCTTATAGAAAATATAATATGTTATCTTTAATAAAAGAAAAGGTATAAATGCAAATTTGTGTTGTTGTATTTTTTTTATGAATGTATAATTTACTGTTGGAAATTAAGCTCAAATTACAGGAACAATTTTTAGTCTAACAAAAGATTAGAATAAATGAAGAAAACGATTTCTTATGGAAGAAAAGATAATAACAAAAAATGGAATAAAAACACACAAATCTCATCTGTGACGTCTAGCACACTCGGCCTAGTGGCCGTGCGGTGGCGCTGCCTCTTCGGTGACCTCGGTTCGAAACCCGATAGGCTCACATTTTATTTGGTTTTGTTTCTAATTACCCAAGATCCTAGACTTAATGTAAAAGGAGCTTTATGAGAACTTTAGAACAACAAGTCCATATGGACTGTATGGCTAGCGCCGGCTTGTGTGACTCTGTTGGTCCGTGGTTCGAAACCCATTAGACCACAATTGTTTTTTTTTGTGTGTTTTAATAAATTTTAAGAGTCCTAATGGATTTAAAAATTGGAGGAAAAAAAATCCTAGTGCTTATAAAATGTGATGGAGAGTTTATTAAAATAGTTCTAAACATTTCCATGTATATTCTTGAGGAGTAAAATGAGAGATTGAGATATAATGAGATATGGTATTTAAAATAAATCAGTGAATAACATGAATCCTTAGAAGAAAAATAAAGTGTTGATATGAGAATTAATTCTCTTGGAAAGATATTTTACTTTTACTTGATTTAAGAAATATTTTGCGATGGTTGAAACATATCATATGAGTTCAAATTGTTAATGAGTTTTTGACACAAATAAATTATTAAAGGATGCGAGCTTTATATATATATTTTTCGAATAGTGATTCATTCATGTGATTTGATGTGATTATACACTCACTTGATTTAAGACATACTTGGTTTGAGTTGAGTTATGAATTTGTGCTTAAGTTGTTAAAAAGATTGATAATAGATGAAAATTTTGTTTATGAAAAAGGATTATTTTCTATGGGAAATTATGAATGAATGAATGAATCATGAGTGATGCAGAAATGAGACATTGATTACGTTATGAATAAGTTAGAGACATGAAAATATCTAAGTTAAGTCATGATTATTAAAGGGTATGTGTACCCATGTTTCTTGTACATGAAAGATTTATGATTTAGAATTAGTAAGACCTCGGTTATTTGTAAGAAAGATTTTGAGACTTGATTTCGAGATAATGCCGTCGGACGATCTCGTATTTTTGTGAACAAATCCGGTATGAGGAAAAACTGATTCTAGGGTGATAACATATTCATGTCTTGAACTAAAATAACTAGGTACATAAGTGGAGATGTAATAGACTTGGGCAAATGTAAATGGGTGCTTCTATATAGTCGGCGGTGGATCTCCGTGGCTATAGACCCAGTTGGTGGACTGTGGTTGCTCCGTAGGAGATGGACTGTATTTTATCCGGGACTTAGGGTAGTCGGCGGATGTTTACCATACTCCAATGTAAATGTGTATACCAGGGCTAGAGGGGCATTTGTGGGGTTTATTCTCACGATATAATATCCAGGGAGGCTGGGATCTGTTATTATAGCCAGGGAGGCTAGCCAGGAAGGCTGAAATCCGTATCTGTGAAATAAATCGAAAACTTGTTTTATTACCGGATAGTCTCATGGCGAGGGATCGAACCCTTCAATGTGGAGTACGTAGGCGCTTGCCCTCGGATCTATGTAGTATAAGATGCATAGAATCTGAACAAGTGTGCATTAGTGTCATCCTAGTATAGAAATGTGTGCATTAGGCATTAAGGCATGACATACACTTATATGTTTAGCGTAGTCACTTTAACACTTTATTATTCATTGAACTGTTGTGTTTTATTAAAGTAATGAGATCGTTATATGTACGGCATAGAGAGAATAGCCGAGTATAACATTTCGTCAGTTGTAAATAACTGACGTGCCCACAGATTAACATGCAGGTAATGGACCATTCTTGAAAGGAGTAAAGATAATATGATGCAATCGATGACTCAATTTATGAAGTTGTACAAGTTATATTTTGTTTTCAAATGTTGTAATCTTTATTTCTTCCGCTGTGTAAAAACCAAGTGTAAGTGTAACTCTGATGTTATTGAAAAAGATTTAAAATTCCTTGTAAAATTGTTCGAAGTGAAATAATGATCCTGTAAAATCTCGAATTTATCCTTATTTAAAATTCGGGGTGTTACATCCGCTGTGTAGTGTTCGGAGAGAAGGGTGGAGTTTGGTGTTTGCTGTTTGTGGTAGAAGAGGGATCCCGATCCCGTGTTTGGTGTTTTGTGAAGAGGATCCTGGAATTAAGTTGCTGGTTTTGCCGTGTTTGGTGTTTTGGTTGAGATTCAGTGTGGGTGTGTTTGAACGCAGTTGCATGTGTTTCCTGTTCATGGATTCATCGCCGGGGATTCTCATCCTGTTATTCTAAATATTTGAAATTAACATCTAAAAGGCAAGTCTCTTCTTGAACTAGTTTATTGTTTTGTTCAATATTCTTTGATCTCTGCAAGTAGATCCAAATCTTTTTTATCGTACTGCTATTTGAATTCCGTTAAGTATATTGAGGATTTACATGAGCTAACCCGATATATTCTTAAAATCGTGCCTACATCTTTGATCTAAAACCTAGTCCCTCTTGCACATTACATATGCACGTTTACATGAAAAACAACTAGATCCATGTGATAGAATTGTTTAATGAATTGAATATGTTAGATTGAAGTTTAATTTATGAATTGATTACCATTCCTGTGAAATTGCATCTTAGAACTGGAATTATGCTTGTTAAATATCTAGCATCACTTTGATTATTAAATAGCATGAACTATATGGTTGTATGATGAAGTTATTGCCTATTCATATCAAACTATTTTCTGGACTGCTGTTTGTTCCTTTTTGTATCAGATCTTCGACCATGTTACTGTTGCAATCTGAAATAACTTTCTGAATATGATTTATAGCCCCATGATTCTATTTTCCATAACTTTTAACGGATCTGAATTCCGAGTTATAATCTGTTAGATATCTTATTCTTAGTACAACTGTGTCTGAATTTCCAGATTAATAAATTCATGCATATCTTTCTGTTTCATAATTAAATAGAACATGTTAACAGTAAAATAAAAATATGAAATAAATTTGGCTGAGACTAGACATGTGTAGGAATCACCCTGAATTTTTGTAGATTTAATTGATGAGTATTCTGATTTGTTTCATATGTGTTTATACAACCTATAATTTGCTGCCTGAACATAAAATCTGAAAAGAATAGGAATTTGAACCTAGTTTCTGTAGTTTTTATATGTCGTGTATATATTCGCTGGAACCGGCAGAGAGTCTAGTTTGTAGAATTTCTGACGGATTCAGATTTGCTTTTCTGTAGTATCGATTATCTGTGTTTTTGTACAGAAACGTCATGCTGTCCAGATTGTGTAATTTGTGTGTAATTAATACGGTTGCTTATTGATTTTTCTATAACGAGTAGAATTAGTCACACCTAGCATAATACAACCTTGACACCTTCTTGCATGCTCACATAGGATGAAAATAAACTATTAACAAGCAGAGGTATTATGGCATGACTTGGTAGTGAACGATCGGAAAATGTACTCGGTAAAGGCCTTCTTGCTTGCATGATTTATTACATGGAAGGTGGAGAATTGCTTGTCATTGTGTGATCGCACTATCATGATATCTTTTCATCATGTTACCGAGTACACGATCCGTGAATTCACTATCAGTCTAAAACGATCATTGTGTGCTTGCGCCGAACCTGTGGAATGGGCGTAGTAGTACATGCACTAGATAGATTAATAAAATAATTAATGACCTGCATTTGGTACTCCATGCTTGATCCTGTATATCATCATCAAGATAGAATTTAAATTGACATCATTCATTACATGCATAACTAAATATAGACCTTTGCTATTATTGCTTATCTTTGATTTTGTTATTGGCTTTGATCTGGTTCCTTTTTCTTTGATACACATGCTTCCTATTATTCTCTGTTTTCCTCTACTTGTTGTCCATGACTTGATCTAAGGATATTATTTCCTTTCTTTTTAGATCAAGAATTTACAGGTACCGAAGGATCTCTACCAGCAGGAATTGAAGAGTAACGATTCTAGAAAATGGAACTAAAGATTGAGCTGCTTAGTTTATTTTGTTGGTAGATTTATTTCTTTTGAACATTATAACGACATTATAATTTGTTTTGGGCTTTTGTTCCCGCCGTTTATTTCTATTCCTAGATATTGGAAATATTTTGATTACTTCATTATTATTGAAGTTTATCTTTTATTCATGTGATTATATCTTTCTTGTGTGGCTACTTTTATTGTTCATATTGCTGAGTTAGTCCGGTACAGTTTATGGATAGTATTTACATCATTCGCTGGGTCTATGTTACGTACTCGAATTCCATATTTTGGGAAGCGGGGCATGACATTGAGATCTAAGTTTTGACATATATTTGTGTTTGTGTTTTGATAAAAGAAAGAATCGTGACTGCGTTTACTGATGTTCAAGAGATTACATGAAGTAGTGCTCTTTACAGTTTTTAATCCATAGTTTGATTTCTGAAATTGAGATTTTGTGAAATTTTGAAAAGGATTTGATTGAATGAGAATTGAGTTAGTTTTGGCTAAGATTGTGCCTATTATATTGTAGATTTTATCATGGGAAACCGAAGAAATTATTCATATTTATGTGCATATCAGTTTTGAAAGAATTGCAAATTGGTTGATTGCAGACCGCATGTCGGTCCACCGTCGCACATTTAACGTGAAGTTGTGGTCGACTGTCTTGTTGGCTGATGTCATTTCTCGATGGACGGTCGACCGTCACATTTTCTATTGTGACTGTCGGTCGATTGTCACTTTTCCTGGGGGTATTTTTCTTTTGGACAATGTCAGTCAACCTAGTGATTTTACACTATGGCTGTCGATCGACCGACATGGGTTAATTTTCCACAGCATTGAACGCTGCAGTTTTCGATTGTTTATTCAACTTTTATAAGTGTTAAATCTTTGTTTTTTCAGAATGTTTATATCCAGATTACTTGTTATTTCAGAGAGTATGTGCTCTAAATTTTATTAAGTATTAAACTCTACTTTGGTGGCTTTAAAAGAGAACATGGTTTGAATTAAAAGAGTATTTCATTACGAATTATCTTTCACTATTTGTTTTAGTTTGATTGAGTTTAGTTTTAGTTTTCTTGACTGATTACAGTAGCTTAAATGTACACAAAGAATTTGGATTGATATTTGGATGAGGAAATTATTATTATGAGCTAGTTCACTATAATTTATATGATTGAAATAAAGGGTTGAGATCAGTTTTTGTGTTCGGAGTCTCTAAAGGTTTAGTGGGACCCTTGCATACCGGTAGTTGAGATTTTGTGGAAGTTGACCAGTTGGGGTCTTCATTCCTGATTTAGTTGTGATAAGTCCGGTTGGGTACATCAACTCTAGGGGAGATTGTAAAGTAATTAATAATAACAAACCTAAGGACAGACACTAGTTGAAGTTGTGACAAAATATGAGCAAACATGGGTAGGAGGGCCTCATATGGTCAGCGATGGGAGACAGTTTCACTGAAAATCAGGGTGTAAGGCACTTGCAATGTGGCTAGTCTTCCTGATTATCGGGATCGAGGCGACGTCCATGGGATGTTTGAGTGATGAGGAAATATGTGCTTTGCAGTGTGAGTTTCATTACCTGGCCTTCGGGGTGCGAGCACTTGCATTAGGGGATTGATTCCACTGATTACCGGGTCATGGAATAGATACTCACAGGATGTCTAAATTATAAAGTAATCACCGTAGTAGGATTAGTTGCATAACGTGGGATCGAACCCTATAAAGTGGAGAACGATAAGGGCTTGCACCGAATCTATGTAGAGTGGGGAGCATAGCTTCGACAAGTGTGCATTAGTTTTCATCATATGCATTTGTGATTTCGTTGACTTGATTTATGCGTGTTTTCTATTTTCTACACTCGACACTTTGCCTAGTTCACTTGATGATTTATGTTTCTTTTATTGTTGTTCATATTTCGTTGTTATTGCCATGTTAATATGTTGACGTATGAATTTACACATTATGTTTTATTTAAGTTGTGTTTCTTTTGAATATCACTCACACTGTTATGGCTGACCCCTGTAATTTTGGGGGTTAGGGTTATCTCTAGCCTCATGTATCACAGGTAGGTACTGTTAGCATGGAGTTTGGAGCTTGTGGTAGAATGCTTTATGTTATCATACATGTTGTAAAAAGATTGAGAATATATGTGTAAATGTGGAACCGTGTTGTAAGCTAAAATGTAATTCAAGTTGTTAATTTCCGTTGTGTTTGTAAAAGAATTGATGTAATAAAAGTTTTTAAATTTTCCTGTATCTGTACTATGTTTATAATTACAATTGAGGTAGATGCTGGGAAAGTATGCCATGTATTTCTAAGTTTATTCATTGGAAATTCGAGGCGCTACATAATCCATAAAGGAATGTAAGACAAGAGGTTCCTCAATCAGCTTGCCTCCTCACTAGCCACAGCTAGAGCAACTAACTAAGATTCCATAGTAAAGTGAGTTAAAATAGTATGTTTCTTGGACCTCCAAGAAACAGCACCACTACCGATACTAAAAATGTATCCACTTGTGGCCTTGGAATCATCTGAAAATGAATTCCAATCTGCATCGCTGAATCCCTCAAGGACAGCGGGAAACCTCTCATAATGTAGTCCTAAGTTCACGGTCTTTTTTAGTTACCTCATGACTCTGTCAATAGCATTCCAATCCTCAGAACTTGGACAACTCGTAAATCTACATAATACCCCTACAACATATACAATTTCAGGTCTAGTGCAGTCAGTAGCATAACGAAGGCTACCAATAATACTTGCATATTCCTTTTGTCTAACTGTAGCACCAGAATTTTCAAAAGTTTAACATGAGGGTCACTAGGTGTACATGCAGGTCTATGGTCAAAGTAATTGTATTTCTTCAAGATCTTCTCAATGTAATAAGATTGATCATGAGTAATACCTGTTTCAGTACGTGTGATTTTTATGCCTAAAATAACATTGGCCTCAACTCGGTCCTTCATATCAAAATTTTGACCAAGCATAGTTTTAGTCTCTTAAATCAATTCATGCGAAGAACCACAAATGAGTAAATCATCTACATATAGACAACGCAAAATGCAACTATCACTAGAGGTTTTATAATAAAGGCATTTATCAACATTATTAATAAAAAAACCATTTGAGAGAAATAATTGATCAATTATATCGTGCCACTGTTTAGGAGCATGCTTATGACCATATTGTAACACCCCGAATTCCAAAATACAACTGAATTTGAAGTTCCACAGAATATTTTCACTTCTTTCATACAATTTTACAAGGAAATAAAAATATTTCTTACATCAGAGTTACATTTCACTTTTATATTATCACAACGGAAGCAATTTTTACAATAAATTATATGAAACAACATTTAAATCAATCTTGAGCAGCAAGTATACTTCAACTGTCAAGCATCTTTACCCTGCATGTAAAACTGTGGGTGCATCATTTCATTCACTGACGAAATATTATACACGGCCATCCTCTCTATGCTGGAAACAGTATAACGATTCTCAATACTTAGCAAATCACAAACTTGTTCACAAACAAAACTAAATGGGCTATCCTATTGATGTCGTGTTGTGTTGTGCACTTAGTCCTTAATGCAGTTGTTATGTTATTGACACTAATGCGCACTTGTTCGGATTCTATGCATCCCATACTACATAGGTTCGAGGGCAAGCCCTTAATCGTACTTCATCTTATAGGGTTCAATCCCTCGCCATGACTTAAACTACTACGGTAACTACGGTAAGTACCCTAGATGTTTTATGATCTACGAGCCCATGTCTAGGCAGTCTGAAGGGGAATCCCATGCACTGACATGACGCATCAAGTAGGCAGACTATGAACAATTCAGCCTCCACCATGGAACAATGGCACCATCCGATGTCACCAAACACCCCACAAGCGTCGCCACCGGGATGATAATTCCGGAGTAGTGCTCACGCCATGTCATGATGCATCAAGCAGGCAGTCTGTGAATCACTCTCACACCGCCAATCCGATGTCCCCTATACTCGTGTTTTTCTCTTACTTTCATCACATCACCACTATGTGCCTAAATCCTTAATTTATTAGAATCATGAACAAAAATCAATTCTCTATAGTTAGCCTTCCCACTATACCGGTCTTAACCCTTTATTCAACATGACCTAAAAATTGGTCTTTTCATTTCAAATTTTCTTTCAATTCATTTCTTTTCAATGCCGGTGTGAGGCTTAGCTATACTCTAGTTCTCAATTTCAGTTCACAATCACACAAAGATTGAGCCTTTCAAATGCATAAGTTCTCTTTTCATGATTAACAATAGTTTTTCCCTTTTCATGTTCACAACATTCATATTCATAAAAACCTTTCATAATTCATCAGGATATTTCATTTCACTTCATACACAATTTCATGCAAAAGGCGAATAAAGTTTACTTTTCTAATTTGTCACATTCAATCTTCATTCTTTCCATTATGAAATCTCTTTTTCAATGTTCTTTCAAACAGCATATTTATTTTTATCACGAGGCAAATTAAAAATCTGAGACGTCAAAATAGTCTGAACAGTCGACTCTTGGAGCATAGTTGATGTGTCTAATTTATATACAAATATTTGTACTCATTTACCCATTAAAATTGCTTGTTTTCGTTTATATTGTTTATAATTCCTCTTATTTCTACAAGATTTCAATTAATTAATTATTTTTGAAGAAATAAAATTTTTGATGCAAAAAAGTGAAGATTTGTGGAAAAAATCAACAAACAAAGCAAAACTATGGATTTATTAATTTTTATTGTTTTGTTGAGTAAAAGTGCGATAAATAATTTTAAAAGGATTTTAATGAGCTAATATGATTTTTAGTTAGTTTAATTAATTTTAAACTAATTTATTTTATTTTATTTTTAAATCCTAAATTCTGATCTTATTTTGTGTATGCAGCATCACGTGTTTGCAAGAAAAGGAAAGAGAAGAAGAAAGGAGAAAGAAATAAATATCTGGTTAAAGAAGGAAGGAAATAAATGAAAAGAGAGGATTTTTCTGCAAAAGCGCAAACCCTAATTCTCTCTCCCGTTTGCCTATAAATATGTACAAGGTTGGAGCACAATTCTCAAGAGGTGACGGCTACATTCATAACAAATAAATAAAAAAAAAAAGAAAAAAGAAAAAGTAAGGGAGAGAAAGACAAGGAGTCTGCCGCACGTTTCCCACGCGCTGGAGCTTCTTCTTCTTGCTGGCATTGTGCTCAGACACAAAGAGGAGAGAGAACAAGTGCAGAGTGATAGGCTGCTTCTTCTTCTCTCTTGCGTGCTGACGTGGCACGTGGCTTGGCGACAGCTTTTTGGGTTCAGCTTTTGAGACAGAGACAGAAGAGAGATAAAGGCTTGGACTCGGTTCTAGGAGTTCGGTTTGCATTATTTTTATATCTTTTTTGTATCTCTTCTTCTCTATATTTTTTTGATGCAATCCCAAACAAGTTTTGTTAGTTGCAAATTGAATATGAACTAAATTTATTTTTCTAGAGGCTAAGATGTAGCCTATTTTTGTAGAACACAATTTTAATTCCTTGTTATTATTCTATTTTTCCATGGTTGTGTGTTAATTTTTATTATTTATGCGTACAATGGTGGATAGACATTTGTATGATCGTTTAAATCATGAAGAGACCGAACTGGTGATTTGTGGTTAATAAAAATTAAACACTGTTATTGGAGGACGTGACCGTTAAGAAATCCATAAATTTTCAATTAATAATTTGATGGATAGGCAAATAATTAGTTGAGAATAATTTTTATACTGCGTGGATAGAGTAGTGAATATTTTTAGGATTTTGGTCTACAACTTGGAAAGATAATATTTTTATTCAAAAAGAGTTGTAATTTGTGTGTGTGATAAACGAGGTGAAGTCAAGAGCCCTAGAATTATTTTGCCATTAACAATTTACAAGAATTTCACAGTTTCACAGCCCTCTCCCTCTTCACAAATTTAGTTAGCTTTAATTAGATTAATTTAACTTAGTTGCTTTATTATTGATAAATTTCGATCTTCCAAATAGCAATTAATCTAGTAAAATCGGTACTCAATAAAATATCTAGTTTCTGTGGGTTCGACACTCTATTCACTTAACTATATTACTTGTTGCGATTTTGTACACTTGCAAATATTCACATCAAGTTTTTGGCGCCGTTGCCGGGGATTAGTTATTCTTTTATTGATATTGAAAATTGCTAGATTATTACTAGTTTGGATTTTTTGTAATTATTTTTATTTTATTATTATTTTACATCTTTATTTTCTTTTAACTAACTCTTACTTTTATTTATTTTATTATTATTATTTTCTTTTGACTAACTCTTGGATTTTTTGGATTTTTTGTAATTATTTATTTAACATCCATCTGGTGAATCAACAAATTATGCACAATAGAAATAGCTAATAAAAATCTAATGGTAGTCACATGAGTCACAGGAGAGTAAGTGTCAAAGAAATCTATATTTTTCTTTGTACATATCTTTTAGCTACTAGTCTAGCTTTAAATTTTTCAATAGTACCATCTGGTTTTAGCTTTCTCTTAAGATCCCATTTGCATCCTATAGTACGACTACCACGAGGTAAGTCCACTAACTCCCAAGTACCATTAGAGGTTAGTGAACCCATCTCGTCATTTATGACTTCTTGCCACAAATTGGCATCGGGTGCGGTTAAGGCCCCATTGATAGAACTAGGGTCAGATTCTAAAGCATATACAACATAGTCATCACCAAAATCTTTAGCAGTTCTAGCACGTTTACTTCTATGAGGCTCAGAATCTGAATCAACATTAAAATGTGTACTAGTTTGACGTACGCTAGAGGAAAGAGATGGTTGTGAACCCCCACTATTACCCCCACTGTTCCTCAATAAGTAAGGAAATTTATCCTCATAAAAATCAGCATCTAAAGATTCAATAATCACATTATTATGCAAGTCTAAAAATCTGGAAGCCTTACTGTTATCTGCATAACTAACAAAAACACATTCATATCCTCTACTTGCAAGTTTGATTCTTTTAGGGTCAGGTTTTCTGACATATGCTAAACAATCCCAAACTCTAAAATAATCAATATTAGGCTTTCTACTTCTCTATAATTCGTATGGTGAAGTATCAGAAGATAGATGCGAAATTCTATTTGAAACATGAAATACAGATAAAAGAGCTTCACCCCACTAGAATTTGGGTGCTCCAAAACAAATAAGCGAAGCAACTACCAATTCAGTAAGAGTTCTATTCTTTCTTTCAGCTTCACAATTAGATTCAGGTGAATAAGGTGCAGTAGTCTCGTGAATAATTCCAAATGATGCATATAATTGTTTAAATTCATTGGAATCATATTCTGTACCTCTATCACTACGAAATATTTTAATATCTCTTTCAAATTGATTTTTCACTTCAGTTACATAAGTTCTAAACATGTTAATTGCTTCACTCTTATGTGTCATAAGATAAACATGAGTATAATTTGAATGATTATCAATAAACTTAATGAAATATCTTTTACCATTTCTAGTTAAACTTCCATCCATCTCACACATATCAGAATGTATCAAGTCTAGAATTTTTGTTTCTCTATATACACTTTTATGTGAAGTTTTAATTATCTTAGCTTGACTATATGAGGTGCATTCGTCAAATTCATTTAAGTTAACTTTTGGTATCATGTCATGTTTGCACATATTATTTACCAATTTCTAGTTAACATGACATAGTCTAGAGTGTCATAAATTAAAAGAAGTCAAGGAGTAAACAGAAGCATTATTCTTATTCATTTCAATACTGAGTTTAAACATCCCATTACAAGCAAATCTCTTTCCCACAAAAATCCCATTCTTATTTATAACATACTGGTCGGATCCGATGTTTGATGAAACCCAACCTTGTTGAGAAGGTATCCAGAAATCAAGTTCTTCCTCATATCAGGAGTGTGTAAGACATCCTTGAGGGTTACAGTCCTACCAGAGATAAATATTAAGTCTACCTCTCCAGTGCCCATCACATTGATACAGTGTGAATCACAAAGGTGCACTTTCTGATCTTCAGTCTCCTTATAAGTTTTGAACCAGCTGCGCTCATAGCAAACATGCCTAGTAGTGCCCGTATCAGCCCACCACCCATCGGTTACACCGACAATGTTGATCTCAGTGATCATAGCCATTAAAGGCCCTTCGATAGCATTTTCCTGTGGTGCAGGCGTACGCGATCGGCAATTCCTAGCGACATGTCTGAAGTGATGACACTTCCAACACTCGTGTCATGCCCCGCTTCCTAAAAAGAATACGGAATACGGATACGCGACTCAACCCAGCGAATGATTTGCATCATCCATATGCTGTTCAGGAATCTTTACAATATCTCACAATATAATCAGAGTCGGAAGCAAAAGAATCAACCACACACATGCAAAATTGAATTAATAAACCAACAGAATTTACTTGAAACAAAATGTATTAATCTCAAATAAGTCAGAATTTGGACAAGACAAAATCCTGGGTCACATCGCCCAAAAACAAAGTAATCAACCAAATACTCAAAATATATTATTCAAAGCAATAATAATAGCAATACTAATAAGCAAGAAATCCAGCACTAATATCTCATTTCGCCAATGCCGTCGGGCAACTGACCATCCTGATCTGCAATTAATAATTGCAGGAGAAGAAAAGAGAAAACAAGTACTCGTCAATGCAAGTTACGGGCCACTTATAATGTTGGATACAAGTACATGAAAAACTAACAAATAGCATGGAATAATGTATCAATAGTAATAACTGGCATGAATCAGCAAAAGAAAGTCAACTAGCATGGTATACAAACAGTACAAATGAATGTGTCAAATATAATGTCATATGGCAACTAACAGTGTCTAGTAACAGTGAGCTCAGTATATCAGTGTAACAGTATAACAGTATCAGTCCAATAGTATCAGTATAATAGTATCAGTCTAACAGTATCAATCTTATGCTCTTACAATCTTGTGTGTATTACTAGCTAGGTACCACTTCATGCGCCCCATATTATAATACATGGTTGCTACAACAAACAGTTTTGCTTTAAGATTTCATAGTGGACCGTAATAGGACAGTGTACTCAGGTATCAGTAATAGTAGCAGTAGCAGTAAAAGTAACAGTAAAAGTAACAGTAACAGTATGGAACATTAGTTTCTTTCCAAGTACACGTTTTCTTACTTTCCACTACTAGATCTTCCCATAAGAAATTCCGGCTTGATTACTTTTATTATGTTTATCAACAGACGTAATAGTGCATGAAATAGTGTCAAATTATCGTGGTACAATCAGTTTTTGATTCAGGAAAACAAATAAACATGCATAGGTGATATATGGTCACATAAACGAGCAAAACAGTGTAGGTTCATATTCAGGACAGCATGACAGTACAGTACTAAAACAGTGATTTCCATTACTACAGAAATCCAAATCTAAATCCGTCAAAGAATTGGAAAATAGACTTCCACACGAATCCAGAGATTATATACAAACCATATAGTATTTCACAAAATCATAACTCAAAATTGATATGAATCCAGAAAATACATTCAGCCAAAAATCAGTAAATCGTATTTAATGATAGGAAAACGGCATTAAAACTCCTCAAATAAATCTAGGAAAAAAATGGGGTAATCCCCTACATGTCTAGTATCAGAATATAAAGTTTCATTATATTCAAGTAAAATTAGTTCAGTCAACAAAAATCAGAAAACATCAAGAAACGATAGTTTGGCAAATATGGAATTCCCAACACTGCTGTACGAAAACATCAATATCTCGCAAACCGTGAAACAAAATCCAAATCCGTCAAAAAGAGATGAAAATAGAAAAAATAAGATAACTTTCATATTTCATAAATATTTTCCATACAGTAAAAGGAAATAGGGTGAAGATACGATTTTTTATAGAACAGCGAGCAAAATGCAGCAAGTATAGCTTTCATAAACAAGCATGAAACGGCGTATAAAACTCATCAATAAAATCCACCAAAATTCTGGGTAATCTCTAGATAGATATAGTTAACTGTACAAAGTTTCAGATCAAAATAATATAATTAAGACTAGTATCAAAATATTTTAATCATCAAAATCATCAATAACAAAATCTGAAAATAGAATACACCTCTGTAGTAAAATAGCCATAACTCACTCATGCAAAAACGAAATCGATCAAGGTCAGAGAGTTTGGAAAGAAGACATATTTATCTACAATTTATGTCTAATACAAAAATTAAGAATTCTGACCTTAATAGGGTCTAAAATACAAATCAAAACTGACCATCGACAAATACAGATTTTCTCTTGAAAACAAAATCAACATAAACCACACGAAACTCGTTCAATCACAATCAAGCACGGAATAGAGTCTACTAAGTGTCAAAACATCATAAAATAGAGTATATAACATATTTACAACAATCATATCACTTGGATCTCATCAAACACATAATTTCACCTAATTATCTCACATATATGAATAGATCAAGAACAGTCAACTCTAGTTGTTTTCATGTCGATTTTTGTGTCGTGAGGCAACTATGGTCAAATTGCACAATAGAGACAAAATCCATCAAACATAACACACACGAGTTGTCTCTAGAACCCAACTACACTATAAGCGTTATTTCTGACTTGTATCATATAAAGGAATTTGAGTACAAGTTACTTGCCTTAACCGAAGACGAAACGAACTCCAAAAATAACGGGAACGGATCCCGACAACGAACAAACCCATGAACAAGAATCACGAACCAAACGATCACGAACCAAGAACCTATGATTCGCACGTGCAGAACCAAGAGAGAGAGACGGCCGGGAGGGGGACGGCGACACTGGCCTAGTGCTGGCGCTGCTGCTCCAGCGCTGCTGACAACACCGACGGACGGGGAGAGACGGAGAGATGGTGGAGAGGAGCTCTCGGTGCAATTTGTTGCAGTTGCTAGGGGATGGGGGTTCGGTTTGGGGTGTTGGCGACGGGAGTAGGGTATAGGTCGGGGATCGGCAAGGAGGTGTGCAGGCAGATGGGGGTCGGGGGTGTTGACGGCGCAACAGAAAGAGAGGGGGAGAGGTCGGTTGTAGTAGGAGATTTAGGGTTAGGGTTTAGGGAGAGATAATTATATAGGGTTGAGTTATTGGGTTGTGGATATTTGGGTTATTGGGTTGTGGGTAGTTTAGGAGTTATAATAGGATTTGTCTAGTAGGAGTTGATTTTAATAGGATTTGTATACGATTGAAGGGTAATTTGGCTTTGGTAAACAATTAGGGATCAAAAGCAATAGGATTAGAAATAGGGTAACCAACCAAAACACCGTAAACATCCTAGAGCAAAATAAAGAGAACAAGAATCTAATAAAGAGAAAGAACAACAATTGATGAAGAACGAAACAAAAGACGAACAATCAACAAAAAGAGCTCAAAATAAAATAAGATGAATATATATTGAAAACAACTCCAATATACGCTCCAAGAAAAATACAAGAGAGTAAAAATACTCAAGAAGAAGGAAAATACACCTAAAATATGAAAAACGAAAAATAGGGGTTACAACCTACCCACCTAACAAAAAAGATTTCGTCCTCGAAATTCAAAATGAAGATACATAGGGTAACCCCAAAAGAAAAGAAAACAAGACAAAACAAAACAAAAAGCTACTACTCAAAAAAATGAAGAAACTTCTGCTGAATCTCCTCCTCCAGCTCCCAAGTCGACTCACTAGGCGAGTGAGGATTCCAAGCAACACGAACCAACTTAATGACCTTGTTCTTAAGCACTTTCTCCTGCCGATCTACAATAGCAACTGGCAGAATCTCACAAGTCAAATTCGGCCGCACGGTCAACTCAGAGTAGTCGATCACGTGACTCTCATCGCAGATGTATCTTCTGAGTTGTGAGACATGAAAAACATCATGCACTCCTGATTACACTGGCGGCAAAGCAAGATGATAGGCCACCGTGCCTACTCGCTCCAAAATCTCAAATGGTCCAATAAACCTAGGGCTAAGCTTGCCCCCACCACCGAACCGAATGACACCGTGCCATGGCAATACCGTAAGGAAAACATGGTCACCAACAACAAACTCCAAAGCCCTCCGATGGACATCAGCCCAACGCCTCTGCCTATCTTGAGCTGCCTGAAGATGCTTTCCGATCTGAGTCACAGCATCAACTGTCCTGGTGATCAACTCCGGACCCAACAACTGCCTCTCACCAATGTCATCTCAGCACACTGGCGATCTGCATTTACGTCCATAAAGTGCCTTAAACGGTGCAGCTTTAAGACTGGCCTGAAAGATGTTATTGTACGAGAACTATACGAGATGAAAATGGTCCTCCCAAGATCCACCGAACTACAACATACAGGATTGCAACATGTCCTTAAGAATCTGAATAGTCCACTCTGACTGTCCATTAGTCTGGGGATGAAAAGTTGTACTGAACTTTAACTTACTCCCCAAACTATCCTGAAGACTCTCCGAAAACTGAGATCTGAATCTCGTATCCCTGTCGGATACAATACTGACTGGAACCCCATGAAGCCTGACAATCTCATGCATGTACTTCTCCGCTAGGCTCTCAGTAGACTGACCGACACGAAAAGGAATGAAGTGAGCACTCTTTGTCAAACGGTCGATAATCACCCAAATAGCATTGTGACCTTTAGGACTGCTCGGCAAAGCGGTCACAAAATCCATGGTGATTTGTTCTCACTTCCACTCTGAAATAGGAAGCGGTTGAAGAAGTCCAGCGGTTTTCTAATGCTCTGCCTTAACCTGCTGACAGATCAAACACTGAGCAACAAACTGAGCTACAACCCTTTTCATACCATGCCACCAGAAATGAAGCTTCAAATCTCGATACATCTTAGTACCGCCAGATTGGAAAGAATACAAGGACTGATGAGCTTCCTCAAGCATCCTCTGACGAACTTCACCCTTAGGGACACACAACCGGAAACCAAAATGAAGCGAACCGTCGACATGAATAACCATGTCCGTTCTGGACCCAGACTCAACCTCAGCTCGAAAACCCTGCAACTGAGCATCACCAGCCTGAGCCTCCTTGATCTGATCAACAAGAGAAAACTGAAGCTGGAGCGCATAACAACTCCGACCAGAACTCGTCAACAAAACCTCCAAATCCAACCTCCTCATCTGCTCAATGAGATCACTCTGCTGAGTAAGAAACATAACTACCGGTCTCCTGCTCAAAGCATCTGGCCCCAAGTTTACTTTACCAGGATGGTATTGCAAACTGATGTCATAATCGGCCATAAGCTCTAACCATCACGGTTGCCTCATGTTTAATTCCTTCTGGGTGAAAACGTACTTGAGACTTTTTTGGTCTGTAAAGATCTCTACGTGGTCTCCAAGTAAATAATGTCTCCACAGATTCAAAGCATAGATTACTGCCGCTAACTCCAAGTCATGAGTAGGATAGTTCTTTTCATACGGCCTCAACTGCCTCGATGCATACGCAACGACACGGCCCTTCTGCATAAAAACTGCTCCAAGACCCTTACTAGAAGCATCACAGTGAATTACAAATCTACCTAAGCCATCTGGAATAGTCAACACAGGCGCTAATGTCAATCTGTTCTTCAACTCAACAAAAGCCTCATTGCACTCACCAGACCAACAAAACTTCTGATCCTTCCCAGTCAACTTAGTCAATGGTCCTACTATCTTCAAAAAATCTTGAACAAATTTTCATTAATAGCCAGCCAAACCGAGAAAACTTCTGACTTCAGAAACTGACTTGGGAATAGGCCAATCCTTCACAGCTTCAACCATGGCTGGATCCACAGAAACACCATCGCAAGGAATAATGTGCTCCAAGAAAGAAACCTTGTCGAGCCAAAACTCGCACTTGCTGAGTTTCCCATAAAGCTGATTCTCTCTCAAAGTCTGCAGAACCACCCTAAGATGCTCGGCATGATCTTCCCGATTCCGAGAATATATCAGAATGTCATCAATGAAGACCACCACAAATCTATCCAAGAACTGAGAGAGAACCCGGTTCATAAGGCTCATGAATACAGTTAGCGCATTAGTGACCCCGAACGGCATCTTAAGATACTCATAGTGCCCGTATCTAGTCCTGAATACAGTCTTCTGTATATCAGCAGCCTTCACTTTGACTTGGTGATACCCAGAACGAAGATCCAACTTTGAGAAAATAGCAGCCCCATTCAATTGGTCGAACAAATCATCGATCCTAGGCAAAGGATACCAGTTCTTCATAGTAACACTGTTTAGTTCCCGATAATCCACACACAGTCGGCGACTACCATCCTTCTTGTTGACAAAAAGGACCGGAGCACCCTAAGACGAAACTCTAGGTCTGATGAAACCTAAATCAAGCAACTCCTGAATCTTCACCATAAGCTCTGCTAGCTCAATTGGTGCCATCCTGTAGGGACTCTTTGATATCAGTGTCATTCCAGGCTGAACATCAATACCGAACTCCACTATCCTATTAGGGAGTAAGCCAGGAAACTCAAATCCCGAACCACTAGAGGCGCAGTCTCATAGCCTGAGTGCAATTCCATCGCACAATCCACCTATACAACTGCAGTTTTTGCTCGGCCAAGGAAAGACTCCCCGGCATGAAACTCAAATTTTGCTCGACCTGGAATTCTGAAAATAACTTTCTTGGCATGGCAATCAATAATGGCATGGGCTTCACCCAACCAATCCATACCCAGAATAACGTCGAATCCTAAATTCTTAATGATAATAAGGTTGGCTTTGAAATCTGCGTTCCCAATAACAACGGAACATTGCCTGCACTCACGGGAACAAATGACAACACCACCACCTGTCAAAATGTTCCAAGCCTCAGATATGTTGCTACACTCCAACTGATGGCGAGTGACAAATCGCGAGGAGACAAAAGAATGGGTTTCCCAAAAATCAAAGAGAACACGAGTGGGAAAAGAGAAAACAAGGACGAAACCTGGCACAACTCCTTCAGCTGTTTCAGCATCAATAGCAGTCAAGTTGAAAGCCTGACCTCATCTCGGAGCAACGGTCCTCTGACCGACAATCCAACGCTGAGGAGGAAATGGAGGCCTAACTGAACCATGAGCTGGGCCTGCTTGCTGAACAGGACCCCTGGCTAGAAGAGCCACCTGCTGCTGCTAAGGACAATCGCGTACTGAATGATCAGCGGCGGCACACCTAAAGCACCGGCAGTTGACGTGCCAACAATTCTTAAGCTCATGCCCAGACCTCTGACAGAAGTCGCAAAAACCACCCTTCTGGAAACCAGCAGAAGGATACGGAGCTGCCCTGATCGGATGGGTTGGGACAGGCCTCCGAACAGGACCACCAGAAGCCTAGTAGCAGAATGCAGAACAGTCCGCAGAGAAAGAACCAAACCACCACGAGCCTGCTCCTGAGCTCGAGCTGCCTCAAGAGCTTCAGCATAAGTACGCAAACAGAGAGAGACAAGATGCCTCTTGATATCCTGCTTAAGCCCATTTGTGAATCTACGAGTCCTATCCTCTTCGGTAGCCACAAGAACGGTAGCAAAGCGGCTAAGTCTAGTAAACTCAGCTGCGTACTCATCCACTGACCTGGAACCCCGTTTCAAGAAGTCCATGTTACAACACTGTTTGAACAATTATGTAACAAAATTCCAAAATAGAATAATGACTTAACCTGTTTTAGGTCCAGGAATTGATGTTCCATCTCAACTTGAGTACTACTGGGGAAAAACTTCTCCAAGAATCCCCGAGTAAAAGTAGTCCAAGCAATAGGTCTCTCAAGTCGCTCGGACTCGGCCATCCACCAAATGTGGGCCAAATCCACCAACTGGATGGAAACCACGTCCACCCTATCAGCCTCGGCAACACGTGCCACCAAGAGCAAGTGCTCGGTCTGGATCAACCACTGTTCAGCCTCCAAAGGCATCTCAGTGCCGAAAAAGCGGTCGGGATGCAACCTCATAAAATCCGTAACTGTTCCTGGATGAGGCGGAAGATTTGCCTGCACAGGCACAACGGAAAGCGGAACCCGGGCAGCTTCAAGAGCAGCCATCACTAGATCACTGTGGTTTTGCTGCTGATTAATCAGCCGCTCAAGCACAGTAGTGACAACCTCAACCAGATCAGGCTGAGAAGAATTCCCACGAGCCATAGCTGCACTAACAATCAAAACAATTAGCATCCAGAATCAAAGTTAATAATAATTCATTTATGTATGCATGGTTGGTGAAATATTGAGCCCATCCCAGTTCGAGCCAAGCTTGTCTAATATATTAGGCAACTAATACATTAGCCAAATCTGAGCGCTGATACCACTAAAAGCCTTGTCATGCCCTGCTTTCCAAAAAAAATACGGAATACGGATACGCGACTCAACCCAGCAAATGATTTGCATCATCCATAAACTGTTCAGGAATCTTTACAATATCTTACAATATGATCAGAGCAGGAAGCAAAAGAATCAACCACACACATGCAAAATTGAATTAATAAACCAACAGAATTTGAAATAAAATGTATTAATCTCAAATAAATCAGAATCTGGGCAGGACAAAATCCTGGGTCACATCGCCCAAAAACAAAGTAATCATCCAAGTACTTAAAATATATTATTCAAAGCAATAATAATAGCAATACTAACAATCAAGAAATCCAGCACCAATTTCTCATTTCGCTAATGCCGTCGGGCAGCTGACCATCCTGATCTGTAATTAATAATTGCATGAAAAGGAAAGAGAAAACAAGTACTCGTCAATGCAAGTTACGGGCTACTTATAATGTATAATAAAAGTACATGGAAAACTAACAAATAGCATGGAATAATGCATCAACAGTAATAACTAGCATGAATCAGTAAACAAAGTCAACCAGCATGGTATACTAACAGTACAAATGAATGTGTCAAATATAGTGTCATAGGGCAACTAATAGTGTCCAGTAACAGTGAGCTCAATATATCAGTGTAACAGTATAGCAGTATCAGTCCAACAGTATCATTCTTATGTTCTTACAGTCATGTGTGTATTACTAGCTAGGTAGCACTTCATGCGTCCCATAATATAACACATGGTTGTTACAACAAACAGTTTCGGTTTTAGATTTCATAGTGGACCATAATGGGGCAGTGTACTCAGGTATCAGTAACAGTAGTAGAAGCAGTAAAAATAACAGTAACAGTAACAATAACAGTATGGAACACTAGTTCCCTTCCAAGTATACGTTTCTATATTTTCCACTACTAGATCTTCCCTTAAGAAACCCCGGCTTGATCACTTTTATTGTGGTTATCAACAGAAATGATAGTGCATGAAATAGAGTCAAAATAACATGGTACAATTATTATTAGTTTCAGGGAAACAAATAAACATGCATAGGTGATATACAGTCACATGAACGAGCAAAACAGTGTATGTTCATATTCAGGACAGTATGACAGTACAGTACTAAAACAGTGATTTCCGTTACTACAGAAATTCAAATCTGAACCCGTCAAAGAATCTAGAAAATAGACTTCCACACGAATCTAGCGATTATATATTATCCATATAGTATTTCACAAAATCATAACTCAAAACTGATTTGAATCCAGAAAATACGTTCAGCCAGAAATCAGTAAATCGTATTTAATGATAAGAAAACTGCATTAAAACTCCTCAAATAAATCCAGGAAAAATCTGGGGTAACCCCCTATATGTATAGTATCAGAATATAAAGTTTCATAATATTCCAGTAAAATTAGTTCAGTCAACAAAAATCAGACAATATCAAGAAACGATAGTTTGGCAAATCTGGAATTCCCAACACTGCTGTATGAAAATATCAATATCTCGCAAACTGTAAAACAAAATCCAAATCCATCAAAGGGAGATAAAAATAAAAAAAATAAGCTAACTTTCATATTTCATAAATATTTTCCATACAGTAAAAGGAAATAGGGTGAAAATACAAACCTTTACAGAACAGCGAGCAAAATAAAGCAAGTATAACTTTCATAAACAAGCATGAAACGGCGTATAAAACTCATCAATAAAAACTACCAAAATTCAGGGTAATCCCTAGATAGATATATAAATACTGTACAAAGTTTCAGATCAAAATAATATAATTAAGAATAGTATCAAAATAGTTTAATCATCAAAATCATCAAGAAAAGAAATCTAGAACTAGAATACACATCTGTAGTAAAATAGCCATAACTCACTCATACGAAAACGAAACCGATCAAGGTCAGAGATTTTGGAAAGAAGACAGATTTCTCTACAATTTATGTCTAAGAATTCTGACCTTAATAGGGTCTAAAATACAAATCAAAACTGATCATCGATAAATACAGATTTTCTTTTGAAAACAAAATCAACATTAACCACACGAAACTCGTTCCAGTCACAATCAAACATGGTATAGAGTCTACTAAATGTCCAAACAACAGGAAATAGAGTATATAACATATTCACAACCATCATATTACATGGATCTCATCAAACACATAATTTCACCTAATTATCTCACATATATAAATAGATCAAGAACGGTCAAACCTAGTTGTTTTCATGTCGATTTTTGTGTCGTGAGGCAACTATGGTCAATGGCACAATAGAGACAAAACCCATCAAACATAACACACACACGAGTTGTCTCTAGAACCCAACTACACTATAAGCGGTATTTTTGACTTGTATTATACAAAAGAATTTGAGTACAAGTTACTTGTCTTAACCGAAGATGAAACGAACTCCAAGAATAACAGAACGGATTCCCGGCAACGAACAAACCCACGAACAAGAATCACGAACCAAGAACCAACGATCTGCACATGCAAAACAAGAGAGAGAGACGACCGAGAGGGGGGACGAAGGTGCTGGCCTGGTGTTGGTGTTGCTGCTCCTGCACTGCTGACGACGCCGGCGGACAAGGAGAGACGGAGAGATGGTGGAGAGGAGCTCTCGGTGCAATGGGTTGCAGTGGCTAGGGGATGGGGGTTCGGTTTGGGGTGTTGGCGATGGGAGTAGGGTGCAGGTCGGGGTCGGCAAGGGGGTGTGCAGGCGGATGGGGGTCGGGGGTGTTGACAGCGCAACAGAGAGAGAAGGGGAGCGGTCGGTAGTAGTAGGAGATTTAAGGTTAGGGTTTGGGGAGAGATAGTTATATAGGGTTGAGTTATTGGGTTGTGGATATTTGGGTTATTGGGTTGTGGGTAGTTTAGGAGTTATAATAGGACTAGGTTTGCCTGTTGACACGTGCCTATGGCACGTCTTCGGAACGGTGCACATTGTTTGATCATATAAAATAGTTTTGGAGCTCCAGCAAATTAATTTAAGTAGCAAACATATTATATGAGAAACTTTTGGGGGTCCAGCAAAAAACATATTATATGATTTTTTGAATTATTTTTAAAGTTTTTAAATTTTTAATTTTTTTAGTTTTTTAGTATTTTAATTTTTTTTATTTTAAAAAAAATTATTTTCTTAATTTTTTGAATAGAAGATGGAGGGAAAGAGAGAGAGAGGGAAAAAAAATTAAAATAAATATAGGAGTTGTTTTGGATGGAGGATTTGAATTTGAGTTTTGGGGGGAAACTTTTGGGAGGAAAAATATGTTTTGTGAGGTTAGATCTGGACCTTTGATTTTTGGGGGGATTGAAGGAGAGCCACTTGATAGCTTTCTTTGTGTTTTATTATATAGATTTGTCTAGTAGGAGTTGATTTTAATAGGATTTGTGTAGGATTTAAGGGTAATTTGGCTTTGGTAAACAATTAGGGATCAAAAGCAATAGGATTAGAAATATGGTAACCAACCAAAACACCATGAACACCCAAGAGCAAAATAAAGATAACAAGAATTCAATAAAGAGAAAAGAACAACAATTGATGAAGAATGAAGCAAAAGACGAACAATCAACACAAAGAGCTCAAAATGAAATAAGATGAATATATATTGAAAACAACTTCAATATACGGTCCAAGAAAAATACAAGAGAGTACAAATACTCAAGAAGAAGAAAAAAATACACCAACAATACGAAAAACGAAAAACAGGGGTTACAACTCGATAGGATCTGTTCCATTATTGTTGGTTTGGCTTGCTGGTTATTTTCCTTATTCAGATTCTGACGTCCATTCTAACCATTCTGACCATTCTGACGGAAGTTCGAATTGAACTTCCGACTAGCATTCTTCTTGAACGACTTGTTCTTTGGTTTCAAATGGACTATCATTTTGTTCTATTGAACAAGCATGACTTCTTCTTTCTGGTCTTGTTTTCAGGATTCCTCCTCAACTTTAAGCCTAGTTATCAAATTCTCCATGGTTAGTTCATTTGATTTGTGTCGCATGATATTCTTGTAGTCTTTCCAACCAGGTGGTAATTTATCAATCATCACGGCTACTTGAAATTGCTCTTTAAGGGGTATTCCCTCTGAAATGATCTCATGAGCAATGTTCTGTAACTCATGTGATTGAATAATGACCAGCATGTCGTTGACCATGGTGTATTTGAGATAACGACTGACTGCGAATTTCTTCGAGCCAACCTCTTCGGTGTCATATTTCTTTTGCAAGACTTCCCAAACAAATCTAGTCGTATCGGACTGTAAGTAATAGTCATATAGTTCATTGGATAGCTCATTCAAGATAAAGTTTCTACATTTAAAATCGGTAACCTTCCATTCTGCTATGCCATCTAAGATTTGTTCATTTTCATGGACATCAACAGATTCTGGGTTAGGCATTACAGGGCAGTCTTGGGTAAGAACATAGGCAACTTCCTTCGGCGACAGAAAAACATCTTGTTCTTCCATCGCTTGAAGTCCAGGCCAACAAATTTCTCGGGTTTGTTGGATTCATGCTTACGGTCAGAAACAAGAGCCAAATACTGATTACAGAAAATAGTTTCTTAAAATTGTTAATAAAAATGGGTAAATCTTAGTGCACCAAATGAACCTTATGAGAATGGCTCTGGAGTTGATATGCAACATGAAGAAAGTGAAAAGTTGCTCGAGGTGTGGGTTGCACTTTATTTAAGAAACTATTTGGCCAATTTTGGAGATGAATCGTTGATCACCAAACACTTCTCCCGGTATACAATGAGCTTCTGTCTACAGTACTGCCTAATGCTCAAATAGCAGCACGTACAAACTTGCACTACCCAAATCAAAGAAAACGACCGCTCAAGAAGATAGAGTAGAAGAAGAGAAAGGATTGTTTTATTTTTCTGTGATCTTTTTCAAAAAAATGATACCTTTTTATAACTAGTAACCATGAAGGAATAAATAGTGTATGCATTTAATGAAAAACGGCTACATAATAAAGATCCTTTAATTCTTGAAACGGTTATAACATAAAACCTATTTATCTCTTGAAACATTCATATTATTAATTGAAAAAAATATATATTTTTTTATCTGTGTGAAATTCGAAAGTTCAAAAAATTTAAAAATCTTTTTTTCTTCTACAGACCCCAAGACCGTAAGGCCCGGCCCGGTCATAGATATATAAATGTCTATATATATATGTATATATATATATATATCAAAGTCTTCCCTTGTGCATCACCTTTGGGTTCGAATCGTCGTACGAAGGCGGGAAGGCCGAGTGCACACGAGTGCACACAGAGAGGTGGTGCACAATGGAATATATATATTATGAGGACTGTAAGAATTGAATCCCCAATATCATGTGAACTTAAAACTTTAACCATTGGGTCATAAGATAATGTTCTCAATATATAAGATAAGTGTTTTAAATGCATACTCAATTCCAACATAATGTATATGCTTACATGCAAGAAAACAGGTATATAGTGCATGCCGAAAATTTAGTTTAGAGAATAAGTGAACAACAACATTACGAGAAACACATGTTCATAGATCTGATGATTTTCTACGCTCGATTGATAAATTTAGTTGTTGCCTACAAAAACTGGTCCTTTTTGAAGTTGTCCTTCTCGGTAGCAATTTGTATTACATGCATATATATGCTTTTCTTCTCTAACAAAATTGATCACCTAATTATCAAAGAACACTTATTAGCTACTATTAAAATTAAAATATGAACACAAATTATAAAATAAAATAAAAATCCAATAACACATTACAGAAAAACATCTCTTGCAAAATGTTAGAAAAACTGAATAATGATGTCTTCTCTCTAAACGTACAATTTGTCAAATCTTTTTAGTAAATGTTAGATAATGCTCTCTCTGTGCAGGCATAAAACTCATTGTGCCTATACTTGGTTTAAAAATCTAATGACGCGTAAAACATGTATTAATAACCTAGCTTAGAATAATGGACAGATCGACATGCTTAAATTAGTATATACTATTTATTAACTTTGCATCGATGCATTAATAGATTTTGTTACCAATAGTTTCATAAATCGCGATACATATCTCAATGAAAAGGAGACAAAAGGCTAATCCAAACACAGTGTAAGATATTCTCTCTGAAGAATGAAGCAAATTTAAATATGGAACAAATTTTACTCTCGTTTCTTGGAATTATAGATTCCTTAGCTTTTAAATTTGGCAACCAAATGTTCTTTGTAACCGTTTCCCTTTTTTAAAATTAAAATTAAAATTTAATTTCTTGAAATTTAGCAATAGATTCCTTAGCTTTTAAATTTGGCAACCATTTTATTTTATTTTATTTATTTTTGCAACTTAACAACATATTTTAAAATATCACATATGTCTCTAAAAATAATTTATTTTTATATTTGCTCCTAACAATGTGTGCTCATTTCTTGTTTACCCCTACAATTTACCTTAAACTACCTATATTTTAAATTACTAAGATTAATGGAGAATTTGGCAGGAAATGTGAGTAAGAAGATGGAGTTACAAAAATGTACTGTAAATTGGCCTATTTTCAAAGAGACCTAAAGAAAATTTGTAAAGAGTTGATGGGTTTAAGTTGGGAGCACAGATGATTAAGATTACAATGAATAAGTAGATGTAGCGCTAGAATGGTAGGGGATTGATATTTCTATCATTTTTCATTGAGTATATCAAAGAAAATTGAATATCCGGACTATATTGTTATATGTTTAGTAGTTTTGAGTTGAGAAGTATAACTAAAAGATGAAACACACACTACTAGAGACAAACACTATTAGAGACAAATATGAAAATACATATTTATAAGGAATATATGTAATATTTTGGTAGGAACATACTTTTTAAAAACACTATTTTTTAAAAGCATACTCCTATGGAGGCACCTAATGCTCTTGAATTAATGAGATGATATCATGATGATGTAGAAAAGATAGATGACAGGTAAATAGTGAGATTTGCATTTTTTTATGGTCTGTATGATCTGTAACCTTACAGAAAACAACTGGAATAGAAAAAGGAACCGAGGAGATATATAAGAATTAATAAAGGCTAAGATTTAAGTATAACACCCATATAGGATCATTGACTCAGATAACAGAATTGTTTTTCCAAAATGGCCTACCTTTTGAAACTATTTACCAAACTAACCCACTTTTGAAACTAATTACCAAACTAACCTACTCACTGTTTGAAACATAAACTCGCTATTTCGAAAAGCAACCATAATTGAACTAGTCTCGCTGTTTAAAACAACGAGTCTAGTTTAATTATTTCTGTTTAAAACAACGAGTTTAATTATAGGAATGTTCTTCAACACTTGGATAAATCTCTCCAAGTCTCAAAAATAATAAATCTAAATTCGTTGTTTCATGAAGCGATCCTAATTGAACTAGACCCGCTATTTGAAACAGCGAGTCGAATTCAATTGAAGTCGCTGTTTGAAACAACTAGCTTAATTATATGAATTTTCTCCAACACTCGGAGAAATCTCACCAAGTATCAAAATACTAAAGCTAAACTCGACCTTAAAAAAGCGGGTGCATTATTTTGTAATTAGTTTCGAAAGTGTGTCAGATTGATAAATATTTTTGAAAACTGGGTCCTTTTAAAAAAAATCCAGAAAACATGTATGTAGGACCCATTGCTTTTGGAGTAGTAATAGAAGTAAAGATAGGAGAGGGGTGCGTTGGGAATTCAAAATTTTTATATACAATGACAAATAAGTTGAATCCATTACAATTTTGAACACTGATCGAGATCGAATCAGATGATCTGTACCTGAAAGCACCCCTATCCAGAATCTATTCGTTCACTGAGCAACTAGTTTGTTGTTGCAGCGGATTTCAGTGTGGTAGCAAATAGAGAAATTTGTAGATTCTTTTGGAAACAAATAAGGCAAATATGTTGGTTTTCACCAGCATTTGACTGATTTCGTGCCGCTGCCGTTGACCTGCAAAAAGTTCGATACACCGGGATGGATTCCGGCGACGAACCCTCCGACGCTCAAGTCAGTAATCAGGAAGATTATGAAAGAACGTTTATGAGGAAAATTATTGATTACCTTGTTACGGTGGGGGGAGAGGGGTATTTATAGTCGCCTTAAGAGTCAGTTTAAAGATAATCATTTATCTCTATGTCCCGGTGTTTTTGGATAAAATGTAGAGTTTAAATCCGTTTCATGATAAGAGAAGCGGTTTAAACTGCCTCTTAGAGATATTCACGAATTTGAATTACTCTTTAAGTCTTTGGGCTGGTTTGTAATGGGTCGCTACCCGTGACCAATAGGACAAATCCGTTTTCGGGTTAGTGGGCCTTGAAGAAAGACTCAGTTCCCATTTCCGATCCGTTTGTGGTGAAAATTACCTTTTACTCCTGAGAGCTTTAAGATTCGTGCCCGGTTTGAACGGTCTAGATTTAATCCCATTTCTAACCATATCACGAGCCCCCCACTCCCGAAGACTGAGTTTAACAGCCTTTGGGGAGTAGTTTTCTTATTTTAATGGCATACGAGATTTTATCGGAGTTCTTTAGGAGCTTTAGAATCGCTCACGGGGTTTAACATCGTTCATTTGAGCATGCCTTGTATTCAAACGTGTTGGCGGGATCTTCTAGATTTTCCATTGTTTTTTCAAAATTTTAAATTATTTTTCGAATCATTTATTCAATTTTACGAAGTAACAATCTATTTTCATAAACTATTAATTAACCATTCTAATTAATAATTATTTTTCCAAGTGCTCAAAAACATTTTCCCCAAACTTTTAATTATTTTAAAGAATTTTTAACTATTTTTTAAGAATTTCTAGTTATTTTCACAATTTTAAATAATTAATTCAATTTAATAATAAAAATAAAAGAATTAATCAAATAAATTACGATGTGGCGCGATCTGGAGCGTCGATCACGTCGTTGGCGTGATTTTTCGAACGATCAGATGGTTGATCTAGCACTAGTTGACGTGGCTCGATCTGGACGCTCTGATCGTGTGCACAGATCGGGAGGTAAGCATTTTCCCCTCAAACGAGGGTCGGTGGCAAGAGTGCTCGGCAACAGCTCTGAACCCCAACAATACTTCGATAGGCTGACACGTGGCGTGGTTGTTGTCGAAGTCAAGAGGGTTCGGCGAGAGCTGCCGAAGTCTAGGGCGACTTCGAGAGGGCGGCACGTGGTGCCGTTGACCATTGACCAATCAACGCCATTTCTTGTGTTTTGACGTCGGTGGCAAGAATGTTCGGCACATGTTGCCGAAGTCCAAGAAGACTTCGAGAGGGCGACACGTGGCATCGTTGACCGTTGACCAGTCAATGCCATTTCTTGCGTTTTGACATCGGTGGCAAGAATGCTCGGCTCATGTTGCCGAAGTCCAGGAAGACTTCAATACGATGACACGTGGCATCGTTGAACATTCAATGCCATTTCTTGTATTTTGATGTCGGTGGCAAGAATACTCGGCACATGTTGTTGAAGTCCAGGAAGACTTCGAGACGGCGACATGTGGCATCGTTGACCATTGACCAGTCAACGCCATCTCTTGTGTTTTGACATCGGTGGAAAGAATGCTCAGCACATGTTACCGAAGTCCAGGATGGCTTCAAGAGGGCGACACGTGGCATCGTTGACCGTTGACCATTTACTAGTCAACGCCATTTCTTGCGTTTTTACGTCGGTGGCAAGAATGCTCAGCACATGTTGCCGAAGTCCAGGAAGTCTTTGAGAGGGCGACACGTGGTATCGTTGACCGTTGACCGTTGACCAGTCAATGCCATTTCTTGCATTTTGACGTCGGTGGCAAGAATGCTCGGCACATGTTGCCGAATTCCAGGAAGACTTCGAGACGGCGACACATGGCATCGTTGACCGTTTACCAGTCAACGCCATTTCTTGCATTTTGACGTCGGTGGTAAGAATGCTCAGGACATGTAGCCGAAGTCCAAGAAGACTTCGAGACGACGACATGTGGCATCGTTGACCGTTGACCATTGACCAGTCAAGTATCTTGGTTTGCCTTGCTCATCTTGTCGTCTCGCGGTAAATGGGTTTAGCTTTTGTGCTAATGGGGAGCCCTTTAACCTTGGTGAATGTGCCAATGACTTATATCTCTATAAATCTCCACCCCCACCCCTCATTTGCTCATTCTCTAAATTTTTACTTAACAATTTTTTACTGTTTAACGGGAGCTTCCAGTGGAATATTTTGTCTCCGATAATCTTTTCCGGCTGTTGCCGTCAAATCATGATAATTTTAGATAACTTAGCTTAGTTTTAAGAGAATGTCTATCATCCCCTCGAGGCAGGAGACCTCCCCCATTGTCGACCTTGAGACGGCCTCTAGTCAAGTCACTGCAATCGACAAGGGTAAAGCCGTGGTAGGGTCCGCTTCGGCGGTAGTGGAGACTATTGCCGAGACGGAGCGAACAATGGGAGAGTTCGACAGGTTTCCCGGGCCCCTGACTGGACTCCATAGAGTTCGGGATCTTCCGGGTGACATGGCAGAGCGTATCATGTACGGTCTGGGACGGATCTTCGAGGAGAATGAGGCTCGAGCCGATGACACCGTCTCTATTCTCTCCGAAATGGACCTTATAGTGATCCGGGACTGCTTTCAAATCCCGAGCGAATTCGACTTGATGTTGCCAGGACCCGCTGTGATGGCCAACTCCCCTATGCCAGTAGACATGTGCTTTTGGCCTGTCGACGCCTTCTTAGCTGGTGTTCGATTACCTCATCATCTCTTTATCGTTGAAGTCCTGCGATGGTACCAGATCAGCCCAGTTCAATATATGTCGAACGTGTTGAGGCTAATCAACGGGTCATCCTTCCCTGCCAAGCCGCAGGTTTTGAGCCTCGATTGAGTATGCTGCGAACTGTCAACCGGGTTCACCAGCAGTATAAGTCGGAGTTTAGGCTTTACTTGGCTCCGAGGCATGGTGCAAAGCTTGTCAGCTGTCCTGACTCGATTAGAAATTGGAGGGATAAGTACTTCCTTATCCAAAATTGAGAACCTTGGGTCATCCTGACGGCTTGGGTCGAGGAAGTTTTGAAGAGGGTGAAGGAGAGTTCAGTTCTTAGCCCCAAGGAAGATGAAATGGTCCGGACGCTCCTCGATTAACCGAAGTTTGATTAGAAGGACTTGACTGAGGAGGCGCTCTTCATAGAGGGTGTCAGCCTTATAAACCCCAGTATTCTTTTTATCATTTTAGCTCGGCGTAACTCATATATATATATTTTTTAACTGTCGAATTTTATTTGCCCTTAACCTCGGTAATTTCCACCATTGCAGAATCGTTGGATTTCGACGAGCTGCTTGCATGGCGCGACATTCTGGGTAGCAAGGCCCCTTAGGGAGTGTTTGGTTGGAGGGGAATGAAGGGGAGGGGAGGGGAGGAGAGGAGTTTTTTAAAACTTTTCATGTTTGCTTCATTTTTTAGGAGGGGAGGGGAGGGAAATGGGGGGGTGGAACACCCCTCTTGAGGCAATTTTGGCTCCCCTTCAAAAGTGGGGGGATTTGGAGGGGAGAAAAATTATGTCTAATTTTTTAATATGAATGGACTAAATTGCCCTTTTACTTAGTTCTCTTTGTTATTTTTTTCACCCCTAATTTCAAAGCACTTACAATGCATCAGGTGATTTCAAATCCTTTATGAAAGACTCCAAACAATATTACTTCAAACAAATTTGTAATGGGAAGCTTCCGATAGCAATTCTACGGTGATCAAAATTGTCCTGATAGTGTCTTCGTAGCACTTCCTAAGCTTCAGAAGCTTAATCCATTTATTGTCCTTCGTACGAACCATAACCTCTGTCTGTGCATCTTCGAGTCCAAGCTTCCACGAAGTAACCTGCATATAAACCTTCTGAAGACCACCATCTCCACTGCCATGCAAATATACTTGTTCCTTGGGAGAATCAAGCTTCTCTTCATTCTCAAAATGGATAGGCAAAACTGCAAAAGAGAGAGGCTCATTTTTCATGTCTACAAAATAGTAGTTTGTGACTGACTGAAGCACGAGTTCCTCCTCATCATCAGAAGATGCCATGGGTCACCTGTTGCAAGATGATTGAAGAGTTTTATTTTATTTTACCAAAGCAAATGGCAACATTATCCAGTTCATAATTATCTACCATAGTGGAGGCAAGTTGAGATCTTCATTCTTATAAAATGTCAATTATCATAACTGAGTACAAAGAATGCAGACATCAGACTGAACTGAAATACGAGTAACATGCAAAACTTTTAGTTATACTGGAGAATTAAAAATTCAAAACTGCTTTCGTACCACTGTGAAGGAAACATGGGCAACCAACTATAAGAACTTAACTACAACTTATCCATCCCACAGCTGTCTTTGAGACAGTATACTAAGAGCATTGACAAGAATATATTAAAACGCATAATATTCTTTTATTAGTTCACTGATCAACTGACAAAAAGAGTAATAATAATATAACCAATTAAAAAGAATAATAATAATATCAATCAACACCATGCTATCGGAAGCTTCCCATTAAAACCAGCTTTATAATTCGTAATATATCTTTAACCCCATGAAGTATCTGCAATTCGAAAGATATCCTGTAGTTGTACCAAACAATTTGGAATGCAATTAAGGAATGCAATTGTGAAGGGTATAAAAGTAATTTTATTATAAAATCCATTCCCTCCCCTTGTGAACCAAACAAGAAGATAATTATTTTCCTTCCCCTCCCATCCTTTGAACCAAACAGAGTCTTCATTAAATCACTCCCCTCCCTTTCCCTCCCCTCCCCTCCCCTCCATTAAAATCCCTCCCCTCCCCTTCCCTCCTTTGAACCAAACAGAGCCTTAGCAAGGCCCCTAAGAAGAGGAAGAGAGTGGCCAGCAAGGTTTCTTCGCCGAAGCCGAAGTCTTTTGTCGCTGTCGTGGAGCAGTCCTCGAAGGCGATTGCGGTGGTTCAGCAGTGAGAGACTTCAGTGGGACCGTCGTTCTCTGCGAACATGGGGGACTTCCCCATTTCGGCAGCTTTAGGCTTGGAGGCGCCTCCCCTAACTGCTGAGGCCGAGGAATTCCTGACCGAGGAGCATAAGAAAATATTCGACCCCGACTGGCAAGTCAGGAAGCTTGACGGATTCCTCTGCAATTCGTCCTCTTGTATGTAGGCGGTTCGGCATCTTGCTACGCCGAAGGACAAGGCCGCCCTGGAGGCGGGGACGGTTGGCGATGACGCGCTCGAAATTGCTCGAGCTGCTATGTCGGTTAGTCTCATAACTTCTTGGAAATTTTAACTTTTTTACTTTTTTTTACTTGACACGATTGAGTTCCGCTTTTTATGTAGATTACTTACCACTTCGGGCATCTGATGGAGAAGATGACCAAACTGGAGAAGGAGTTTAAGCTCGAAACCGAGAAGGCCCAGTCCGACAGAGCTAGGATGGCGAAGGACCTCGAGCAATCGAGGGTTCAGGCCGAGCTAAAAGCCTCGAGGGTAGAGTACCTCGAGGTTGTTGTCGCCAAGTTAGAGGCGGACAAAGCTCGGTTATTGAAGGAGTAAGAGCGCGCTACAAAGGACAAGGAGTAGGTTGTCACCTCTGCGAGGATAGTAGTGGAAAAGGAGGTCGAAGAGCAAGCGATGGAGAAGGCCAAAGGGTTCCACTATGTGAACATGGCGAAGGCCTACGCCCGCGCTATTGACGAAGTTCGGGAGAAATTCCCTGACATCGACTGCGCCGAATTGCATCTGTTCCCGGACCCTGTCCCAGGTTTTGACAATGTCTCTGAGTAAGGAGAAGAGGACGAGGAGGCGGAGGAGGTTGTGGTCGCGGCTGAAGAGATAGAGGCAGATACAGGCTCAGGAGTCATACCCCTCACGATTGTTGCCGAGGTACGAGGTGCCGAACATCTTGCGACTGAGGATAATTCGAAAGAGGTCGACCTCTGACTCAGTTGTACTTTCATTTCCCCTTTAGTCTAGGTTCTTTGTATTGAAGCCTAATAGCGGACTGGCCACCGCTTCTTGTATTTTCATTGGAGTAAATGAAGAGACCTTTGTGGTAATTGATGAGACTTCTTGTATCCCTACTATAGAATCACCTTGGAGTAGCTTTATTTAGCCGTAGAACCACAAGGGTCTCTTCATTTACTCCATTGAAAGTACAAGAAGCAGTGGCTTCATTTACTACTTTAGAATCACCTTGGAGTAGCTTTATTTAGCTATAGAACCATCTAGTAGTCCCTTTTAGACTTACTGATTTATGCTTTTCTTTTTGGCTGACTTTTCCAGTGTAACGAGGTATCATATCTCCGCTCTAATCTAGGCATTACCAAGTTAGGGCTTGCTCGGTCTCGGGAGATGCTTTTTAAAGCGGAGCGGGAGTTAGGTCATTTGAGGCTGACTCTAGCTCGCCAAGATATCGAGATGAAGTGTCTCGAAGAGAGGATTTGCGAAGTTCCCCTTGAAGGTGAGGAGACCTGCCCTTCAATGGTTGTCGACCAAGGCTTGAGGCTCAAGTTCCTTCACAACTCTTTATTCGAAGCGATATCCGAAAGGGATGAATTAAAGAATGTGGTGCTTGAGAAGAGTCTTGAAGTGGCTCATCTTCGGAGGGCTATCTCCGACGTCTCGCGGGGGGTTGGTTCGGGCCGAGTGCCTCGCTTGAAGCTCAGAGTGATGGATGACTCTCTCAAAGAACGGGTCGTTAAGTTAGAGGCAGAGAATCTTCGTCTGCAACGGCTTTCTGAGGGGAGCAATGTTAGAAGCACTTCTTGCCCTCGAGATGAGTACGCCCCAGGAAGATCGTTTCACAAGTTAGTGCTTCGGTCGCCTCCTTTTTTTACGAAATCCTGGGGATGCTCAAAGCGGAGTAGCTGGCTCGTCAAGCGGAGCATCTATTGGTGCGGTGGCTAGGTCTTTGGGCCCTGATGGCACCACTCAACTCGCTAACTTGGATATCCCTTCGGAGGTCACGAGGGAGCGGCATGGTGCACGTCTTCCTCGCGTATCTCTTAATAGAAGTGTACCACTTCCTAGAAAGAGTTAGAGCGAGACTTTATAGTTTTGTAGGAGTCTGTGGTCTTGAATAAGACTTGTATCTCCATCTTTGGCGAAACAAAATGTTTGTAGCAATCTTTGAATAAGACTTGTATCTTTACTTTTAATGGAATAAAATTATTTGTGGTGTTCGAGCAATGTTTTTTGGTCGAATGAGCTTCTTTCACCTAATAACACAGTGTTCAACAGTAGCGGGAGCAATTCCGAATGGAGAGCTACTTCGCACTTGCTTGTTCGCAAGTAGCTAAAGTAGCATCGAACCACGTGTTGGACTCCGAACTTGTCGTTAAAAGAGTTTCAACAGTTGTGGGTGCAATTTCGAATGGTGAGCTACTTCGTATTTGCTTGTTCGCAAGTAGCTAAAGTAGCATCGAACCAAGTGTTGGACTCCGAACTTTTCGTTAAGAGAGTTTCAACAGTTGTGGGAGCAATTCCGAATGGTGAGCTACTTCGTATTTGCTTATTCGCAAGTAGCTAAAGTAACATCGAACCAAGTGTTGGACTCCGAACTTTTCATTAAGAGAGTTTCAACTGTTGCAGGAGCAATTTCGAATGGTGAGCTACTTCGCACTTGCTTGTTTGCAAGTATCTAAAATAACATCGAACCAAGTGTTGGACTTCGAACTTGTCGTTAAGAGAGTTTCAACAGTTACTGGAGCAATTCCGAATGGTGAGCTACTTCGCACTTGCTTGTTCGCAAGTAGCTAAAGTTGCATCGTACCAAGTATTAGACTCCGAACTTGTCGTTAAGAGAGTTTCAACAGCTGCAAGAGCAATTCCGAATGGTGAGCTACTTCGCACTTGCTTGTTCTCAAGCAGCTAAAGTAGCATCGAACCAAGTGTTGGACTCCGAACTTATCGTTAAGAGAGTTTTTATACTTAGTGTAGGCGAGACAACCATAACATTTAGACAATAGGTTTTCTAAGAAGTAAACTGCTTTTATTAAAGATGACTATGTGGCTGCTTCTGAGTTGCAAGCCATTATTACATTCGAAAAAATAAACTAAATAAAAAGAGAAACAAATTTAGAAATGCTCTAGGATTAGAAGTTGCTTGGAGCGATGTTTAAACACCCTATTGGTACTTCAATAAGTGTTCCGCATTCCATGTTCTGAGTACTCTCTTGCCCCCCGGGTCTTCAAGTTGGTAAGCGCCAAGGCAAACTTTGGAGTTCCTATAGGGTCCTTCCCAATTAGGAGATAGTTTCCCCTTCTTTCTCTAGAAAGAAATTGATACTTTTCTAAGAACCAAATTTCTTTCTTTGAGATTAGTGGGGCAGACTTTCTTGTTGTAGGACTGCTCAATTCTACATCGATAAATCTCCTGACGAATGGAGGATATTTCTCGAATTTCATCAATGAGTTTTAAGTTGCCTCGAAGCTGGTTCGAATTTTGCTCTTCATCGAATGCAATCAAGCGGGGAGAATGTAGGCCAGCTTCCAGTGGGATGACGGCTTCGGAGCCGTAAGTGAGGCTGAAGGGAGATTCTTCTGTGGGGGTCCTCTTAGTAGTGCGATAGCTCTAGAGCACATTGGGGAGCTGCTCGACCCATAATCCCTTGGCAGACTTGTCCAGTCTCTTCTTTAGGCCGAAGAAAATTTGCCGATTGGCATTCTCTGCTTGACTGTTGGATTGACGGTAGGATATCAAGGAGAATCGTTGCTGGATACCAAGGTTCGTAAAATAATTGCGAAAGGCTGCCCCCGTAAATTTGGTCCAATTGTCAGTTACCAAGATGCGAGGTACACCGAATCTGCAGACGATGTTCTTCCAAAAGAACCCCTGGACTCTGTTCTCAATGATCGTCGCTAGAGACTCGGCTTCGATCCATTTGGAGAAGTAGTCGATTGCAACGACAGGGAACTTCAGTTGGCCTGACGCTGGAAGGAACGACCCGAGCAAGTTCATCCCCCACATTGCGAAAGGGGTCGAACTGGATAAGGTGGAGAGCTGGGCTTGTGGTAAGCGTCGAATTGTGGAGAAATTTTGGCAGGGGGCGCATTGGCGAACGTGCTGTTCGGCGTCGCTAAGGAGTGTAGGCCAGAAATACCCATAATTTAAGATTTTGTGGGCGAGGGACTTTGCTCCCAAATGAGTGCCACACATCCCTTTATGGGCCTCCTTTAGAGCATACTGGGCTTCCTCGGGGGAGAGGCTAGGGTCTGTCGTTCACTTGAGTGTAAGAGTATTTACACATGACCCCTTTGATGAGCGTGTATCGCTCGGCTCTGGTTCTAATTCTTCTAGCCTCTTTAGGGTCTGGAGGGAGAATTCCATCTTTGAGAAATTCGAGCAAGGGCCTCATCCAATTTTCCCCGAGTGCTAGGGGCAGAATCTCCATCAGTTTGGGACCTTCTTCCTTGATGCTAGGTTTCAAGAGGACTTCTATCAAGACGGTTTGTTCCAGCCCCTGGAGGGAAGAGGAGGCTAGCTTTGATAGGGCATCTACCTGCGCATTTTCCTCTCGGGAGATTCGTTGGAGTTGTGCATCTTTGAAAGTGGCCAGTAGCTCTTTGACCTTGGCCAAATATTTGACCATGCGATCATCTCTTGCCTCGTACTCCCCCAATACCTGGTTCACTACCAGTGAATATTTTGATGCGCTGGGGCTCGACCTTGCGTGCCATACAGAGAGTGGCTATGAGTGCCTCATATTCAGCCTCGTTGTTTGATGCCCGAAAATTTATGCAGAGTGATAACTGAAGAATGAAGTCATCGGGGCCAGTCAGGATGACCTCAGCCCCATTCCCGTCAGGGCATGAGGACCCATCAACATACACGATCCAGAATGGGAGTTCCTCTATTGTCTTGTTGGGGTCAGGAATAGTGCTCTCTACTATAGATTCTGTCAGGGCTTGTGCCTTGATAGCGGTTCTGGGCTAATAGTTTATATCATGTTGGCTCAGCTCTATAAACCACTTCATAAGGTGCCTCAAAGTTTCAGGCTTGTTGTAACCCCTATTTTCGATTGTACGGATTTCTTGTATTTTGTAGTGTACTCTTTCTATTCGAATTCATTTTTGGTCTTGATCTGTTGTGGGCCTTATGTTGCTATTTATTATTCTTATACTATTGTTGTTATTATTTTTGTCCTTATTATCTTATTAGCCCAATTCTTTCAAAGCTCATTTTGAATCTTTCAAAACCCATATTCTTATTGGATATTAAATCCAAAACCTAGTCTACCCAAACCCAGATTCTCCAAACTAATAACCAAGATTGTTCTTCCCTCAATCCCCCGTATCCCTAACTCCCCACAATTTACTCTTTTTTTTTATTATAATAATTCTTCCCAACTCCCCTAAAAATCACAACTGTGCAACCACCCCATTCCCACTCTCTCTCTCTCCCGGTCCCTCTCTCTCCCTGTTCCTTCTTCAACCGCCAAAAAACCAAACCAAAGAAACCCATCACCCCTGCCCATCCCGTTGCCAACTCCGACAGCCACCCCCATTGTCGTCACCATCGTCATCTCCATCACCATCCCCCGACCTCATCGCACCGTCGTCGAGCCACCCTCTCCCTGTCCCTTCGCCATTAACCCATCGACAAACCTAATCGAACCTCCACCGAACCCAATCAACTACCCCCTTCGAACTCTAACCGTCGCCTTTCCCAACCACCGATCATCTCCTCCACCTTGCCGAGAACCTCTCGCCCATCATCATCATCATTATTGCCATCCAGAGCTAGCGCCAGTCATCACCGTCTTCCTCTGTTTTCGAGTGCAAAACAGAGCTCGGCTCTTCGTCGAAGCTCCCGCTCGTACCGCCGCTCTTGTGGTTGCATCGCTTCCCGACCAACGCCGCCGCACGTCGCCATCGCCAGCGTCGTGAGCCCCCACCGTGGTGCCACCGCCAGTCGCCGCAAGTTCCCATGCTCTCTCTCTCAGTCGAAGTAAAGAAGAAGGAGAAGGCCGATTGGTTGAAACTGGTTTTCTGTGTTCGGCGCACACCAGATCCCAACCCCTGTTCGCTGTTTGCCCCGATCCAGTGTGGAGCTGCAATGTGAGGATTTGTTGTCCCTTGTTCTGGGCGCAGCGGATCCGAACATCGTTTACCGTTCTGTTCGATCCGGTATGGGATCTTACTGAGTTACTGTTGATGTTGTTGCTTGGAGTTTTTCTCGCACGATCTTTGCACGTATTTTTGGGATTGCTCCCTGGGATTCTGATCCCGTTATTCCATATTCTCATTTGAATCATCGACAAAAAAAGGCAAGTCCACTTGAACTCTTTTAATTTTCTAGTTCAAGCTTATTGACCTCCTGCAAGTAGTTCCTTTTCAATTATCTTAACTCTGCCTTGTGTACCTTCTGTTGGGAGTATCGAGGGTTTACACGAGCTAACCCGATGTACTCTTGACATCGTATTATTATTCATTGACTCAAACCCAAGCCTATATACACACATGACATGAATAAAATGACTAGGAAATTGCATATAAGGAAAATGAATGGTGATTGAATACATTGATTGATTGAGATCTTGCGACTTGAACAATGATATGATAAATTGATTTGTACACTGTAAAATCCATTCTAATTTCTGTACATTAGTGTAATGCATTTCATGATACAATAGCATCTTAATTACCCACTTTGATGAATATATATGTGATGGCTTTTATGAACTCTTACTGCTTGTACTGTTTTGCACAGAGGTTTCGACCCTGTTAACTTGAGAATTGACACAAATGATACAAAAGAGAGTTTTAGCTTACTGAGTCTAGTTTCCAACCCAAGTGATGGATCCTGATTCTGAGTCCCGAGCTATGAGATATCACATTTTCAGTCTCTGCTGGTCTGCACTTTTCAGATCACAGAATTAATGTATCATCGACACAATTATTAGTGAAACACCAGGTTAACAATATTAGAATGCCATGAAAATCTCAAGGAACTTTATAGACATTCTTAGGGTTCATCTCTAATTTTTTTAAATTTTTACAGTGTTTTTATACCATGTTTTCACCCATTAGATGTTGACATTTAGTTGTTGTTCGAACAGCTAAACTGCAAAGAATAGGGTGTTTAACCTAGCTACAGTCAAAATTAGCAGAAATTTATTGAATATAAATTGTATCCCTGAGTGTCTAGTTGCTGATAGCTTCCTGGAACTTCAAATTCTGAATTGTAGTTTATGAGTTATCACTGTTTTAGTGTAACAGTGTCGGCTGTTTCAGATTTACTATTTCATGTTATTATTTTGCAATGCATCATGTTGCTGCATTATTATCATCCCCTTAACATTCTTATAACCACTTGCATAGACATGAATGATTTAATAATAAAATACTAAACAAGCCGGGGTTAATAAGGGTTGACTTAGTAGTGGATAGTCTCAGAAAATGTACTCGGTAAGGCCTATCGTGATATCGTATTGACATGGAAGGAGAAGTATTGATTGTGAATGATTGATTGTAAATTGTAAATTGTAAATGATTGTTATTGACACCGAGTACACGCTCTGTAGATCCCACCACGAAGTATAAAACGTACACTGTTTTGCGTGCACCGAACCTATGGTATGGGACGCAGTAGTACGTGCACTAGATAGAAGAAACATCATGCTAATAGACCTAATGAACACGTATATACTTGATTATGACCATTGTTTATTAATACCATTATTGTCTTTGAAATTTGATCTTGATTCATATTCCTTCATGTTCTTATTCCTTACTCTCTGTTTTTCACTACTTGCTGTCCATACTTGCTCTAAGGACATTTTTTTTCCTTCATTCTAGCTAATCCAGTTACAGGTGAGCCAGGGGATTTGTCAGAAGACATTGGCGAGTAGTATTTCTAGATTGGAGCAGGAGATCCATTATAATAAACTATTTCTTTCCATGTTTTCTTCATCTTATTGCAATTCATTTGGTTAAACTTGCATCCCGGGCTTTTGACCCGTAACTGTTGTTGTTTTCTCATTATTGGTTATTATGTTGGACTATTGAATTCTTAAATTCAGTTATTGTTTATGTGATGATATTATCTGTGTGGTTGTGATTATTCTTTTTGCATAATGTTGAGTTGAGACTGGTACAGCTTATGAATGATGTTAATATCATTCGCTGGGCCTTCGTCATGGGCTCGTATTCCCGTATTTTAGGAAGCGGAGCGTGACAGGTTTTTAGTGGTATCAGAGCCAGGTTTGAGTAATATGTCGATCAAACATGACTATCTTTACGGAGGTCTGACTTGATTAGTATATTATTCAAGTTTGGTTCTAGCTAGGTTTAACTCAACAATATGTACACCACGCTGATCACATGAACATGTAATAACCAATATAATCTAGATACTTCTCTTACTCGATTCCTATTTGATTCCTTCATATTCAGTTCCTTCATTCCCTAATTGTTCTGTTCCTTCCATTCATTCATATTCATGCAATCTGGATACTAATTATATTTTCTATATTGCAGACCATGGTTAGGAAGGATATTTCCTCTTCCCGTTCGGGAGATGATCTGATTAAAGGAGCCCACTATTGTGCAAATCGTGCAGATGCTTAGGGGCAACTCTTCTTCTTCCCGGCAGAGGGAAGAACGGTCCAAGAACTTAGCTATGCTTCAAGCACTGCAGCAGATGATGGCACTACAGCAAGAGCACAACGAGTTGATGGGGGCCAGTTTGGAGGCCGTGAACTGGGTTGCTGCAGGATCCGCTCCAGGACAGTAGCCACCCTGACCTGGTACGGCAGCTGACTTCATGAGGTTGCACCCGGACAAGTTCACGGGTACGGAGACACCACTGGAGGCCGAGCAGTGGCTGATCCGCACAAAACAACTACTACAAGCAGTGCGAGTCTCAGATGTGGACCGTGTGGATGTGGTGAGCATCCAGCTGACTGACCTTGCCCGCATCTGGTGGCAGGCAGAAACCGAAAGGTTGGAGAGGCCCATTGCATGGACCACCTTCATTAGGAGTTTTATGGTCAAATTCTTTCCTAGCATCACTAGAGTCGAGATGGAGCAACAATTCGTTTACTTGACTCAGGTTCGGTAATGTTATTTAAAGTCATTTATTGTTGCCTACTACATATGTGACGATATTAATTAAACATTATCTTGGACCAGGGGAATCGATCTGTGGATGAGTACGCTGCAGAGTTTGCTCGGCTCAGCCGCTTTGCACCTTCCATGGTTGCAAATGAGGAAGATCGAGCTCACAGGTTCTTGTTGGGGCTTCGTCCGGACATCCATAACCAGTTGGTGGCCCACCGCCATCGCACTTATGCAGATATTCTTGATGCTGCAAGGGTCCAAGAACAAGCTCACAGAAGGACCAATGCCACTCAGTGGGTGGGACAGTACCCCACCTTCACTCGATCTGCTGTGGGGCTTACTCGGAGGCCAGTTCCGACCCCACCTGTGAGAGCACTGCCATATCCGCCTGTTGCTCCAACTTGTACCTTCTACAATAGTTCTGGGCACTTGCACAAGGATTGCTGCTTTGCCAACCGTCTGTGCCTCGGGTGCGGGGGTACCGATCATATTGTCCGTGAGTGTCCCAGGAACAGGTCCGTTGCACCAGCTGGAGGTCCAGCTCAGTTTGGAGCACCAATTCGACCTCAGGGGAGACCACCTCTTCCTCCACAAAGGCATGCCTTCGATCAGCGGAGGATGGCCCTTAGGGGAGGTCAGATGGGAGGTCGTGGTCAGGCCTTTAACCTGACCGCAGCAGAAGTTGAACGGCTACTGGACTGGTTGCAGTTACGTTGTTGTATTCTATTATTTTATATTCAATTCTTGCATATTTCTTTCTCTCTTCTGTTTAATCTTTTGTGCACCTTGCATGCATTTTCCATTTCTTATTCATTGGATCTTTCTGTTAGGCATCATTCTTGTGCATTCTCTCCCTGCCCATGTTTTGATTGATTCTGGTGCAACCCACTCATTTGTGTCTTCTCGTTTCGTCGATCGTCATCGATTAGCAAGCGATGTCATGCTAGCAGCTTGGGATATCACTACTGGTGGAGGCACTATTGTTTGTTCTAAGATGTGCAAGCAGAGTCATCTACTAATTTGTGGCAAGGAATTCGAAGCTGATCTGATTGTGATTAACAACTCTGGCTTTGACGTTATTCTGGGAATGGACTGGCTGGGAGTTACCCATGTAGTGATCGACTGTCGGAAGAAGAAGGTGTAACCCATGTTTTCCTAAAAACGTATTTTGTATATTTTCTGTATTTAAAATTTTTGCAAATTTTTTTTCGGTTTTCAAATTATTTTGTCAAATTATATTATCGGATCTTCTATTAAAATCTATTTTCGATCTATGATTTTATTGTAACTAATTTTTTTATTTATTCTTATTATTGTTAGAACTACTTTTATTTCTATTATTAATACTATTACTGTTATTATTATTACTGAGATTATTATTATTTTTATTTCTATTGTTTTTATTATTATTAATAAAAATTTCTATAAAATCTTAATTTGTATATTTTTATTAGTTATTGTATTTTTAATAAAACCCTTTTAAACCCCATTACCCTATATCAACTACCCTATCCAGTAACCCAATTAATCCAAACCCATTTATTTAAACCAAACCCAAAACCCAATCCACTTACCCTATCTGCATTACCCTACCCAGACCGGGTTATTTACCCAAACCCGAAACCTCTCTTCAGCTTAACCCTAGACCCATCCCTATATATAACCCCCCCCCCCTTCGTCTGTTTGTCTTCTGCCGCTTACTTCTTCATCCCTATGCCTCCTCGCCATGGCCACCTCTTTCCCATCCTGACCTCTCCCTCCTCCGTCCTGACGTCGTCTCGCCGACAGCAGCCAACGCTTCCACTTGCGTCGCACCCCCGCGACAGCAAGTCGTGCAGCCAGCAGCCTCCTTTCTCCAGCCTGTCGCGACCTTGTCTCTGCCACACCTCGACAACAACAACGTCGCACCACCCTTGGTGCAGTCCCCGTCTCCCTGCAGTCCTCCCTTGCATCGCGTCGCTCCTCGACGTCGACGGCCGCCTCGCCACTTCATCCTTGTGTCGTTCACCTTGTGCCACCAGCAATCGGAGCCGCCGCCATGCTGCAGCCACCTGCGGCAGCACCTTCCACCGGTCCGCCGTCGTCAGTGCGCCGCCTACGCTGGACTACCCTAGCTCCGGTGCACCACAGCAGCTAGTCAGCTCCAGTCGACAACCACCCTGCGGCCACCATTGCACCACCCTGAGCACACCGCCACCGTCGCTGCTCCATCCCGTCGTTGTCCGCCATCAACCCAGAGCAAAACCATTGCCGCTGAGTTGCTCTTGTTGTGGGATGTTCATGGAGTTTGATCAATTGCATGTGGGCCATCGACCTCATCTTGATCTTCTTGATCATAGTTTAATCTCGGCCGTCCGATTGATCTTGTTCATGATCTTGATTCTGATCTCTTGATCTTGGTTGCCCGTTGGATCTTGATCATCACCTTTGATTAAGGACCGTTGGATCTCTTGGTCATCGAGATCCGTGCTTGGTTTTCGTAATCACGATTGTGATAATGTGTTGGTGATTGGTTAGTTCATCATCCGATCGTGTTCGTGTTCCGTGATCTGTATTACCGTGGTTCATGCCGGGAATCTATTCCCATTATTCTCTTTCTTTCGTTGGATTCATCGTCGTCTTCCAGGCAAGTAACTTGTACTCCAATTCCTTTGTATGATACAAGTAAAAAATACCACCTATAGTGTAGTTGGGTTTAGAGACGACTCTCGTTTGTGTTATTCTTGATGGTTTATGTCTCTATTGTGAAAACTTGACCATAGTTGCGTCATGACACAATATGGTCATGAATTAACTTAGGTTTTGTCCGTTCTTGATTTGATCATGTATGTGAGACTTCTCGTGAGAATTTGGGTATTTATGGAGAACCATGTGATAGACTTGTTTTAGATATGTTAATTAACCTAATTCATGATGTTTGGATACTTGGTAGACCCGATTTCATGTTTGGTTGTGTTTTGAACAAGTTTTGTATGATATAAGTTAAGTTGGTGTTAAAGGAAAAAATCTTTATTTTGCCGCTGATCTGTTTTGTTTGCTATTTTGGACTGTCTTGAATTCAGTAACTTAATTTCGGTATAAAAAATGAGTTTTAGAGGATTTCGTCTATTTTCCAACCCATCTGACCTTGCTTGAATTCGTTTTCGTATGTGTGAGATATGACTGATCTACTGCAGAGGTGTCGACCTTTTCCAGATTTCATTTCCTGTTGATTTTGATAACTAAATGAATTTGATACTTGTGTTACACATATTCTTTTGATTTGAGACTTTGGTCAGTCTTTCTATACATATCTAGGGATTACCCAGAATTTTGGTGAATTTTATTGATGAGTTTTATGTGTCGTTTCATGCTCGTTTATGAAAACTATACTTGCTATATTTTACTCGCTGTCCTGTAAATAATTGTGTTTTCACCCTGACTCTTTTTACTGTATGAAAAATGTTCATGAAATATGAAAGTTAATATATTTTTTCTTTTTTCACCTCCCTTTGGCGGATTTGGGTTTTGTTTCACGGCTTGCGAGATACTTCAGTTTTTGTACAGCAGTGTTGGAAATTCCTGATTGCCAAAGTACCGTTTCTTGATGTGTTCTTATTTTTTATGCCTAAATTAATTTTACTGGAATATTATAAAACTTTATATTCTGATTCTAGACATATAGGGGAATACCCCAGATTTTTCCTGAATTTATTTGAGAGGTTTTGATGCGGTTTTCCTGACTGAGAATTCGTTTTACTGATTTCTGACTGAACATGTTTTCTGGATTCAAACTTGTTTTGAGTTATGATGTTGTGAATTACTATATGACTTATTTATATTCGTTGGATTCGTGTGGGAGTCTATTTTTCAGATCCTTTGACGGATCCAGATTTGGATGTTTGTAGTAGCGGAAATCACTGTTTTAGTACAACACTGTCTTGCTGTCCTAAATTAGAAAATTAGTTGTTTTACCCTGTTATGTGTTATCTTGTACCTGTACTTGTTTATCTTGCACCCTGAACCTGATACATGTTTATACCCTGTTATTCTTATTTTGTTTTGCTACACATACATGCATGCCTGATTATAATTACAAATAACTAAGCCGGTGTTTAATGGGAAAGATCTAGTAGTGGATAGTGCAGAAACGTATACTCGGAAAGAGACTTGTATTTCCTGTATGACATGTTACCGACCAAGTTACCGATCATGTTTACCGAACAAGTTACCGATTAAGTTTACCGACCAAGTTCTGTGATTCTGTGATTTCCAGAGTACACTGCCCTGTATGGTCCCCTATGAAATCTAAAGCGAAACTGTTTGTTGTAGCAACCGTGTAGTAAAAGGATGGATGCATGAATTGCTACCTAGATAGTAATCACTACAAGACTTGAACATGATACTTGAACATGATACATGCTTGCTTGATACTTGACTACATGATACATGAGACTTGTTTACTTGAGACTTGATACGTGACACTTGATGCATGATTACACGACACTTGACACTTGATGCTTGTTTACATGATCCTTTTTCATGACTCTTGATGCATGTTACATGATTACCTGTTTACCTGTATACCTGTTACCTGATACATGTTACATGTTTACCTGTTTACCTGTTTACTTGACACTTGATACATGATTACCTAATATTTGACACTTGACACTTGTTTACATGATACTTGATTACTTGACACTTGATTCATGCTATTTACACTTATTCACTTTACCACGCTAGTTGTTTATTTTGACATCATGCTTATACCATGTTGCTAGTTAGTTTCCCCATGTACTTGTATCCTACATTATAAGTGGCCCGTAACTTGCAATTGACCGGTACTTGTTTTTTCTTTTCCTCTTCCCTGCAATTGTTGAATTGCAGATTTTGGAGAACAGGTTCCAGTTGGTATCAGTGACATGAGATATTAGTGCTGGATTTTCTATTATTATTTCTTGTTTCTTGCTTTGAACAATATTGCATCTGCTACTTGGATATTTATCTTGTATTTGGGCAATGTGACCCATGATATTTGTATTATTCAGATCATGATTATTTGAGATTAATATATTTTATTTCAAGTATTCTTGTTGGTATTTTGGTTCATATGTGCATGTGGTTGATTCTTTTGCTTCCGACTCTGATTATTCCGTGAGATGTTGTAAAGATTTCTTGAACAGTTTATGGATGATGAAAATCATTCGCTGGGCTTTTATCGCGTATCCGTATTCCGTATTCTCTTTTGGGAAGCGGAGCGTGATAGAAGGTGACCTTCAAACTTCTTGGGCAACCAGAGTTCGAATTTCATGCGGGTGAGACACTGTCTGGACGTGTCGAGAGCCCGATGTCCCCGAAGGCCGGTGCACTTGAGTCATTGTGCACTGATGGTGAAGTTGCACCCGTAGTCGTGCGGGAATTTCTTGATGTCTTCCCTGAAGATTTGCCCCGAGTTCCACCAGATCGAGACGTGGAGTTCAGCATTGAGGTTCAGCCGGGTACTACACCAATCTCGAAGAGCCCGTACTGCATGGTGCCAGCTGAATTGGCCGACCTGAAAGTACACATCCAGGAGTTATTGGACAAGGGCTTTATCAGACCAAGTGTTTCACCTTGGGGAGCTGCAGTGTTGTTCACCAACAAGAAGTACTGTAGTCGTAGGCTCTGCATCGACTATCGGGAGCTGAACAATATTATGGTGAAGAACAGGTACCCACTGCCAAGAATTGATGATCTGTTCGATCAGCTGGGAGGTGCGTCTGTGTTCTCGAAGTTGGATCTTCGCTCTGGTTATCATCAAGTCAAAGTAAAGACTAAGGATATTTCGAAGACAGCGTTTCGCACAAGATATGGACACTATGAATTTTTGGTGATGCCCTTCGGCATTACTAAGCACCGGCAGTATTCATGAGCCTGATGAACAGGGTATTCTCACCTTTCATGGATCAGTTTGTCGTTGTGTTCATAGATGACATCCTGGTGTATTCGTAGAATAAGGAAGATCATGCTGAGCACTTGAGAATCGTCTTGCAGATGCTGAGAGAGAATCAGTTGTATGGGAAGCTCAGCAAGTGCGAATTCTGGCTGAATCGTGTTGCCTTCTTGGGTCACGTTATCTTTGGTGAAGGTGTATCAGTTGAACCGCCGAAGATTTCTGCTATCAAGGATTGGCCAGTGCCGAAGTCAGTCCCAGAAGTGCGGAGTTTCCTTCGATTGACAGGGTATTATAGAAAATTCGTTCAAGACTTCTCAAAGATTGTAGGACCCTTGACCAACTTGACGAAGAAGGAGCAGAGATTTGTCTGGGATAGTGCCTGTGAGGAAGCTTTTATGGAATTGAAGAACCGGTTGACATCAGCACCTGTACTAACGATACCAGACAGTTCTGGAGGATTTGTGATTCATTGCGATGCTTCAGGTAGAGGTTTGGGTGCAGTTCTGATGCAGAAAGGTAGAGTTGTGGCTTATGATTCATGGCAGTTGAGGCTGCATGAAAAGAACTACCCTACCCACGATCTAGAACATGCAGCTGTGATATTTGTCCTGAAATTATGGAGGCACAATTTGCTTGGAGATAGAGTGAAAATTTTCACAGATCACAAGAGTCTCAAATATGTGTTCACGCAGAAGGAGCTGAACATGAGACAGAGAAGATGGTTAGAACTGATGGCAGATTTCGACATCAATTTGCAGTACCACCCGGACAAGATAAATCTGGTACTCGATGCTTTGAGTAGGAGGCCTGCTGTAATGTTTCTGACCAAGCAGAAGAAAATATTAGAAGATATGAGGAGGCTAGAATTGGAAGTGACTCTTCCGGGTGCAGCGTCGCAGTGTATGATGTTGCAGTTGCGGTCTTCGTTAGTGGAGCAGATCAAGACAGCTCATGCAGATGATCAGCAATTACAGGAATTCCATAGTGAAGTGGAAGCAGGTCTGAGGTCTGATTTGGTCATTCATTCAGATGGGTCACTCCGTTTTGGCTCCAGGTTGTGTGTTTCCAGAGGCGAGGTCAGGCAGAGACTACTTGAGGAAGCCCATCGGTCTCCATACTCCATTCACCCAGGAGGTACCAAAATGTATAGAGATTTGAAGCAGCACTTTTGGTGGCATGGCATGAAAAGGGCTGTGGCAAGGTTTGTGTCACAATGTCTGATCTGTCAGCAAGTGAAGGCAGAACATCAGAGGATCGCTGGACTGTTGCAACCTCTTCCGATTCCAGAATGGAAATAGGAGAATATCACTATGGATTTCGTGACAGCATTGCCCAGGAGCCCCAAAGGTCATAATGCTATCTGGGTGATAGTTGACCGATTGACGAAGAGTGCCTACTTCATCCCATTCAGGCTGGGTCAATCTACTGAGAGTCTGGCGGAACGGTATATTCAGGAGGTAGTGAGACTACATGGTGTTCCCATCAGCATCGTACCTGACTGGGATACGAGATTCAGGTCCAGTTCTGGGAGAGCCTTCAGCAGAGTTTGGGGAGCAAGTTGAACTATAGCACAACATTTCACCCCCAGACGGATGGACAGTCCAAAAGGACGATTCAGACACTGGAGGACATGTTGCGATCCTGTGTTTTGCAATTTGGTGGTTCTTAGGAGGATCATTTGCACCTGGTCGAGTTTTCATACAACAACAGTTATCAGGCGAGTATCAATGTAGCTCCATTCGAAGCACTCTATGGTTGCAAATGTAGGTCCCTAGCCTGTTGGGACAACATTGGTGAGAGGAAGCTTTTGGGACCAGAGTTGATTACGAAGACAGTTGATGCAGTAGCTCAGATCAGGAAGCACCTGCAAGCCACTCAGGACCGGCAGAAGAAATGGGCTGACTGTCGTCACCGACCTTTGGAGTTTAAGGTACGTGATCATGTATTTATGAAGGTATCACCTTGGAAGGGCGTCATCCGATTTGGTGGTGGGGGTAAGCTGAGCCCCCAATTCAATGGCCCCTTTGATATTGTGGAGCGTGTGGGCAAAGTAGCCTACAGACTTGCATTACCGCCAGCCTTGTCTAGAGTCCATGACGTATTCTACGTCTCTCAGCTCAGGAAGTACGTTAGGGATGACAGTCATGTGATTGACTACTCAGAGTTGTCCATGAGACCAGACTTATCTTGCGAAGTCAACCAGTTGCTATTCTGGACAGACGTGAGAAAGTGTTAAAGAATAAAGTGATCAAACTTGTTCGTGTCTCCTAAAATCCTCACTCGCCAGGTGAGTCGACTTGGGAATTGGAGTAGGAAATTCAGAAGAAGTTCCCTCATCTTTTTGAGTAATTGTATGTTGTTTTGGTTGTTTCTTTTTCTTCTTTTCTCGGGGTACCTACGATCCACCGATTCGAATTTCGAGGACGAAATTCTTCTTGTAAGGTGGGTAGGATTTGTAACCCCTATTTTCGATTGTACGGATTTCTTGTATTTTTTAGTGTACTTTTTCTAATCTAATTCATTTTTGGTCTTGATCTGTTGTGAGCCTTATGTTGCTATTTATTATTCTTATACTATTGTTGTTATTATTTTTTTCCTTATTATCTTATTAGCCCAATTCTTTCAATGCCCATTTTGAATCTTTCAAAACCCATATCCTTATTGGATATTAAATCCAAAACCTAGTCTACCCAAACCCAGATTCCCCTAACTAATAACCCAGATTGTTCTCCCCTCAATCCCCCGTATCCCTAACTCCCCACAATTTACTCTTTTTTTTTATTATAATAATTCTTCCCCACCCCCCTAAAAATCACAACTGTGCAACCACCCCGTTCCCACTTTCTCTCTCTCCCGTTCTCTCTCTCTCTCCCCGTTCCTTCTTCAACCACCAAAAAACCAAACCAAAGAAACCCATCACCCCTGCCCATCCCCGTCGCCAACTCCGAAAGCCACCCCCATTGCCGTCACCATCGTCATCTCCATCACCATCCCCCGACCTCATCGCACTTTCGTTGAGCCACCCTCTCCCTGTCCCTTCGCCATTAACCCATCGACAAACCCAATCGAACCTCCACCGAACGCAATCAACTACCCCCTTCGAACTCCCACCGTCGCCTCTCCCAACGACCGATCATCTCCTCCACCTTGCCGAGAACCTCTCACCCCTCATCATCGTCATTGTCTCCATCCAAAGCTAGCGCCAGTCATCGCTGTCTTCCTTTGTTTTTGAGCGCGAAACAAAGATCCACTCTTCGTCGAAGCACCCGCTCGCGCCGCCGCTCTTGTGGTTGCGTCGCTTCCCGACCAACACCGCCACACATCGCCGTCGCCAGTGTCGCGAGCCCCCACCACGGTGCCACCGCCAGTCACCTCAAGTTCCCACGCTCTCTCTCTCAGTCGAAGTAAAGAAGAAGGAGAAGGCCGATTGGTTGAAATTGGTGTTTTGTGTTCGACGCACACCAGATCCCAACCCCTGTTCGCTGTTTGCCCTGATTTAGTTTGGAGCTGCAGTGTGAATGGTAGGATTTGCTATCCCGTGTTCTGGGCACAGCGAATCCGAAAACCGTTTACCGTTCTATTCGATCCGGTATGGGATCTTACTGAGTTACTGTTGATGTTGTTGCTTGGAGTTTTTCTCGCACGATCTTCGCACGTATTTTTGGGATTGCTCCCTAGGATTCTAATCCCGTTATTCCATATTCTCATTTGAATCATCGACAAAAAAAGGCAAGTCCACTTGAACTCTTTTAATTTTCTAGTTCAAGCTTATTGACTCCTGCAAGTAGTTCCTTTTCAATTATCTTAACTCTGCCTTGTGTACCTTCTGTTGGGAGTATCGATTGAGATCTTGCAACTTGAACAATGACATGATAAATTGACTTGTATACTATAAAATCCATTCTAATTGCTGTACAGTAGTGTAATGCATTTCATGATACAATAGCATGTTAATTACCACTTTGATGAATATATATGTGATGGCTTTTATGAACTCTTACTGCTTGTACTGTTTTGCAAAGATGTTTCGATCCTGTTAACTTGAGAATTGACACAAATGATACAAAAGAGAGTTTTAGCTTACTGAGTCTAGTTTCCAACCCAAGTGACGGATCCTGATTTCGAGTCCCGAGCTATGAGATATCACATTTTTAGTCTCTGCTAGTCTGCACTTTTCAGATCGCAGAATTAATGTATTATCGACACAATTATTAGTGAAACACCATGTTAACCATATTAGAATTCCATGAAAATCTCCAGGAACTTTATAGACATGCTTAAGGTTCATCTCTAATTTTTGTAGATTTTTACAGTGTTTTTATACCATGTTTGCACCCATTAGATGTTGACATTTAGCTGCTGCCAGAACAGCTAAACTGCAAAGAATAGGGTGTTTAACCTAGCTACATTCAAAATTAGCAGAAAGTTACTGAATATAAATTATAGCCCTGAGTGTCTAGTTGCTGATAGCATTCTGGAACTTCGAATTCTGAATTGTAGTCTATGAGTTATTACTATTTTAGTGTAACTGTGTCGGCTATTTCAGATTTACTATTTCTTGTTATTATTGTGCAATGCATCATGTTGCTGCATTATTATCATCCCCTTGACATTCTTATAACCACTTGCATAGACATGAATGATTTAATAATAAAATACTAAACAAGTCGGGGTTAATAAGGGTTGCCTTAGTAGTGGATAGTCTCAGAAAATATACTCGGTAAGGCCTATCGTGATATCTTATTGACATGGAAGGAGAAGTATTGATTGTGAATGATTGATTATAAATTGTAAATTGTAAATGATTGCTATTGACACCGAGTACATGCTCTGTAGATCCCACCACGAAATCTAAAATGTACACTGTTTTGCGTGCACCGAACCTGTGGTATGGGATGCAGTAGTACGTGCACTAGATAGGAGAAACATCATGCTAATAGACCTAGTGGACACGTATATACTTGATTATGACCATTGTTTATTAATACAATTATCGTCTTTGAAATTTAATCTTGATTCATATTCCTTCATGTACTTATTCCTTACTCTCTATTTTTCACTACTTGCTGTCCATACTTGCTCTAAGGATATTTTTTTCTTCATTCTAGCTAATCCAGCTACAGGTGAGCCAGGGGATTTTCCAGAAGGCATTTGCGAGCAGTATTTCTAGTTTGGAGTAGGAGATGCATTATAATAAACTATTTCTTTCCATGTTTTCTTCATCTTATTGCAATTCATTTGGTTAAACTTCTATCCCGGGCTTTTGACCCTGTAACTGCTGTTGTTTTCTCATTATTGGTTATTATGTTGGACTATAGAATTCTTAAATTCAGTTATTGTTTATGTGATGATATTATCTGCGTGGTTGTGATTATTCTTTTTGCATAATGTTGAGTTGAGACTGGTACAGCTTATGAATGATGTTAATATCATTCGCTGGGCCTTCGTTACAGGCTAGTATTCCCGTATTTTGGGAAGCGTGGCGTGACACTTGTGGAGAACTTGCTTGAGTGGCTGGTCGGTAAGAACGACCACTGAGTGAGACTGGAAGTAGGGGCGGAGCTTTTGAGCTGCCATGACTAACGCGTAGGCCATCTTTTCTACCTTTGGATAACGGAGTTTGGCGTCCCTGAGGACCTTACTCACATAGTAGATTGGCTTTTGTGTCTTATCCTCTTCTCTTACCGGGACAACGCTAAGAGTCTGTCCTGAGGATGCGAGGTATATGTGGAGGACTTCCCCGGGCTTTGGCTTGCTCAAGTGTGGGGGGTTGGCTAGATAGGCTTTGAGTTGATCGATGGATTCCTGCTGCTGTTGCCCCCACTCAAAGCCTTTCGCCCATCTAAGGTCCTTGAAGAACGGGAGAAATTTTTCTCTTGACTTGGAGAGAAAATGCACTATGGCTACGAGGCGTCCTGTGAGTCTTTGTACGTCTTTGACACTAGAAGGAAGGTCATGTTCAGTATGGCCTGAATCTTTTTCGGGTTGGCTTCTATGCCTCTTTAGCTAACCATGAACCCAAGGAATTTGCTGGATGAGACACCGAAGGCACACTTGTTCAGGTTTAGTCTCATGTTGGGTCTCCGTAACACATTGAAGGCCTCCTAAAGGTCGAACACATGGTTCAATTTGCTGATGCCTTTTACCAACATGTTGTCCACATAGAACTCCATGTTCCGGCCGATCTGTTCCCTGAAGACCATGTTAACATGGCACCGATAAGTTGCACCAGCATTCTTTCGCCCGAAGGGCATGACCCGGTAGCAGTATAGGCCTTGGTCAGTTACGAAAGAAGTCTTCGGAATATCGGGAGGGAACATCCTGATCTGGTTGTACCCGGAGAAGACGTCCATGAAACTCAAGAGTTCATGGCCGGAGGTTGCATCAATCAGGACATTAATGCTTGGGAGCGGGAACGGATCTTTCGGATAAGCTTTGTTCAGATCCGTGAAATCAATGTAAATTCTCCAGCTCCCGTTGGCCTTTTGACCACTACAACATTGGACAGCCATTCGGGATAGTTGACCTCCTGTATGAACCGGGCATTCAAGAGTTTCTCTACTTCTTCTTTGATTGCCTACTGGATAGGTTTGGCCCCAGGAGCAACACTAAGGAGATGCATGAGAAGTTCTTCCGAGATTCCAGGCATGTCGGTCGTGGTCCAAGCGAATAGATCACAATTTCCTCTTATACATTGGATAATGTCGGTTTTGACGGGAGGGGGAAGGACCTTACTAATTTGGAATGTCCTGGTCGGATCTCCTTATGAGAAGGCTATTTCTTCCAACTCGTCGGATGGCTCTGAGATGGCTTGGCTACTCCCTTGTAGGAGCTCGAGGGATTCAAGGGAGAGAACCGACCCTCCTACTGAAGTCATGTAACATTTACAAGCCGTCTCCTGGCTCCCTCTTACTTCTCCCACTCCTGTTTTGGTGGGGAATTTCATCTTCATATGGTAGGCTGAGGGTACGGCCTGAAGAGAAGCTAGGCCGGGTCGACCCAGAATGACATTGTAAGCGGCCTTCACGTCTACCACCATGCAATCCATCAGTTCGGTTCGGGAGATCAGGGTTTTGCTAGTGGTTACGTCAAGAGTTATCACTCCCTTAATCGTCACTGGCACCTCGGAGAACCCGTGGAGAGTGTAGTTGGCAGGCTTTAGTCGATCCCTAGACAACTAGAGACCCTGGAAGGCTTCCCGACAGAGGATGTTAACCGAACTGCCGTTGTCAAGACTTAGCATACTTCGAAGTTGGCCGTATGTGTAACACCCCGAATTCCAAAATATACTGAATTCGAGATTCCACAGGATCTTTATGCTTCATTTAGTACAATTTTACAAGGAAATAAAACTTTTTACTTTGCATCAGAGTTTACATGAGATCTTTACACTCTACATTTTACAGCGGAAGCATATATCACAAATAATTTACATGTAATGACAGCGGAAGCAATTTACAACATTACACAAAGATATAACAGCGAGTTATCTATGAGCATCAGTTCTCCTTTAATCTTTCAAGCCATTTATCCTGCATACAAAACTGTGGGTACGTCAGTTTATTCAACCGACAAAAATTATACATGGCCATCCTCTCTATGCCAGAAAAAGTATAACGATTCTCAATTCTTAACAAAGCACAAACTTTTTCACAAACAAAACTAAAAGGGTCTATCCTGTTGATGTCGTGTTGTGATTGTGCACTTAGTCCTTAATGCAGTTATTATATTATATGACACTAATGCGCACTTGTTCGGATTCTATGCATCCCATACTACATAGGTCCGAGGGCAAGCCCTTAATCGTACTTCATTTTATAGGGTTCAATCCCTCGCCATGACTTAATCTACTACGGTAACTACAGTAAGTATCTTAGATGTTCTATGATCTACGAGCCCATGTCCAGGCAGCCTGGAGGGGAATCCCACGCACTGACACGACGCATCGAGCAGGAAACCTATGGACAATTCAGCCTCCGCCATGGAACAATGGCACCACCCATAGCCACTCAAACATCCCACAAGCATCGCCACCGGGACGATAATTCTGGAGTAGTGCCCACGCCATGTCTTGACGCATCAAAGAGGCAGCCTGTGGATCACTCTCACACCGCCAATCTGATGACCCTCATACTCGTGTTTTTCTCTTACTTTCATCACATCTCCACTATGTATCTAGTCCTTATTTTATTATAATCATGTACAAAATCAAAGCTCTAGAGTTAGCCTCTCCACTATACCGGACTTAATCATTCATTCAACATGACCCAACCTTGGTCTTTCATTTCAAATTCCATTTCAATTCATTTCTTTCCAATTGCCGGTGGTAGACATAGCTACTCTTTAGTTTCAATTTCAATTCACAATCACCAGAATTGAGCCTTTCAAACCCAATAGTTCATTTTCATAATCACAAATGATTTTCCTTTTCATGTTCACAACTTTCACAATCATACAAACTTTTCATAGGTTCAATAGAATGATTTACTTCATTTCATGTACACATTCATGCGAAGACAAATAGAATTTACTGCTTCTAAATTGTCACAATAAATAATCATTCAACAATAATAGATTCATTATCTCTATCATAAAGAAACTTAGAATTCTGAGATATCAAAAAAATGATCTGGACAATCGACTTAGAGCATACTCAGTCGACTTGTTCAGCTAAGGAAAATTCTTCAATAAACTGCTCGGAAGAGTCGACTGTTGCACATGGCCAGTCGGCTGTTCCACAGCGTTCAAATTTAATTATAATTTACGGGGAAATCGACTGTCATCCGAACCAGTCGGCTGTTCTGTAGAGTTCAATTGAACTTTTAATGTTCAGCATAGTCGACTGCTACATATATTCGGTCGACTGGTCAAAGTTAATTTCGAATTAAGGAATATCTCTTCCTTCTGTTCTTCAATTAGCACACAACATTTTATTCAACTAAAGTATGTTCAATGTCAACATAAACATGCAATTCTTATCCATTTACCAGCATCACAACATAGTTTACGATTAAATGTAGGTTCCACAATACCAGTATTTTCTTTCACCCAAATAAAATTTCTAATCGTGCATTTATCCTTTACTCATTATTTGTCTACGGAGATAAATATTGATCCTGAATTAACATGCTGGGAAAAGTCAAGATAACGACACACATTAAAATGCATCATTTCATGGAATTTCGAACTATACATATTTTATTTCATCGTACCAGTCGACTGTCAACATGATCGGTCGACTGTACAGGTAATCTCCAGTTTCTCTAAATGTCTTAGTTCTTTACCATTCATTCACATTTTCCACCTTATGTATAGCATATAGGATTTCAATATGACCATCAATTCATCAATCAAATTTTCACACGGATGATAACAAAACAATCTCAATCCTAACATGATTTCTATTCTAGAAGTCATGAGAAACACCCACCTTTTGAAGAAATAAACGAAATCCCGCAAAGCTTCCTAGTGCGATAGTATGACTCCTCCTCCTTGCTCCTTGCCAAAACAAGAATTCCTTTAGTAGTGATGACCGGCCTCTAATAACACTCACTCACAACTCTCTTAAAAATATATCTTCTTCTTTCAATAAATTTTAGTGTAGAAGACAATTGAGTGAGAGGGGTATTTATACTCAATCTTTGGGTGAGATGGAGGGCTAGGATTTAGTAGATGGTTATAGGATCAAGGGTTAGGATGAGAGTAGGAGTTGTAGTAACTACCCACACTCTAGGTAACCACCCATGCACTAACCCCACTTCTTTCAAAACCGGCCAAAATAGTGTGCTCATGCACGTGTACGTGCAATGCACGTGCATGCACTAGTTCTCTATTTTAAAGTTGTACATTATAAAAAAAATAATCTTTAAAAAGGTGTTCCACATTATAAGTTGTAATTAAAATAGAAATAATTCATGGGCTTAAATTAATAGGCCAAAATAATATTTTTACAAAAATAAATAAATTAGGTTTGGGCTTATGTTTATTTGAAGATAAGGGCCTTTATAAAAATAATTAAAGAACACATATACATACATATATATATATATATATATATATATATATATATATATATATATATATATATATATATATATATACATATACTCACCATCCATAATGAAAATAATTATAAGATTTCATATTACGAAAATTGCACGTGCACAAAACGTGCGAAAATAAATAAATAATTTTCATAAATGAAAATCGGGGTATTACGTCACTCCCTCCTTAGAATAGTTCCGTCCCCGGAACTACAGTCAAGAGCGAGAAACAAAAGCAAGCATAAGAAAATACAAAAATACAAATCAAGCAAAAAGCTCAGGATGATCTCTCAACATCCTCTCCTCAGACTCCCAAGTAGCCTCTTCAACCAAATGGTTTCTCTAGACTACCTTGACCATCGGTATCGTCTTATTCCTCAAGACTTTCTCTCGACGATCAACAATCTCGATAGGAGACTCGATGTAATTCAGATCCAACTGCAAACCTTCCGGCACTTCAGGTAAATGATGACTCGGATCTGGAATATAACCTCTCAGCATAGACACATGAAAGACATTGTGTACCTGAGACAACTCTTCCGGTAACTCAAGCCAGTAAGCAGTTTTCCCAATCCTTTTCAATATCTTGTACGGGCCTATAAACCTCGGGGCTAACTTCCCACTCTTACCGAAACGGATCACGCCTTTACTGGGTGATACCTTCAAAAAGACAAAGTCACCAACCTCAAACTCAAGGTCCCTTCTCCGGTTGTCTGCATAGCTCTTCTGCCTACTCTGAGCTTCTACCAACCTCTTCCTGATCAGATCAATCTTTTCAGAGATCTGCTGCACAAGCTTAGGCCCAAACAATTGACGCTCCCCAACTTCGAACCAACAAACAGGCATCCTACACTTCCTGCCATACAAAGCTTCATACGGCGCCATCCCGATGCTAGTCTGAAAACTGTTGTTGTAGGCAAACTCTACCAAAGGTAAATGCCTTTCCCAACTGCCTCCAAATTCTAGTACACAACATCTAAGTATATCCTCAAGAATACGGTTGACTCTCTCGGTCTGCCCATCGGTCTGGGGATGAAAAGCAGTGCTGAAATCTGTCTTGGTACCCAAAGCTGTCTGAAGACTCCTCCAGAAATGCGAAGTAAACCGCGCATCTCGTTCAGACACAATAGTTGACGGAACACCATGAAGCCTGACGATCTCACCAACATACAACTCAGCTAACTTGTCCATCGAAGCAGTCAGTTTCATCGCCAAGAAGTGAGAGGACTTGGTTAGTCAATCAACTATAACTCAAATCACATCATTGCCTTTAGGACTCTTGGGCAATTCCGTAATGAAATCCATACCGATGTTATCCCACTTCCATTTCGGAATAGGTAACGGTTGTAATAGACCTCTGGGTCTCTGATTCTCGGCTTTGACTTGCTGACAAACCTCACACTTCGCCACAAATTCAGCCACATCCCGCATCAAACCTGACCACCAGAAATGCGGTTTGATGTCTTTGTACATCTTAGTACTTCCAGGATGTACCGACAAAAGAGTAGCATGTGCCTTCTGAAGAATACTTTCTTTCAGGTCTGCCTGATTCGGAACACACAGCCTCTCTCCAAACCACAGCACTCCATCCTTGATTTGAAATCCGGGCAACTTGCCAGCATCAACCTGCTCCAACATCTTCTGAATTTCCGCCTCAACCTTCTGACTTGCAATAATCCTTTCGTTCAGTGTCGGTTGATGCCTCAACTAAGCTAAAGATGATCCCAAGCCTTGTAGAACAACTTCAATACCAGCCCGATCCAACTCCTCTACCAACTGCCTCTGAGTTGTAATCAAACTGGATAAACTGCTCTTGTGACTAAGTGCATCAGCAACAACATTAGCTTTCCCAGGATGATACTTGATCTCAGGTCGCATGTCCTCAAGCACTTCCAACCATCTCCGCTGTCTCAAATTCAGATCCTTCTGCTGATATATGTACTTCAAACTCTTGTGGTCCGTGTACATGTTCAATTTCTCACCGTACACGTAGTGTCTCCATTGCTTTAAAGCAAAGATAATCGCGACCAACTCCAGATCATGAGTCGGGTAATTCTTCTCATGCAGTCGTAGTTGCCTAGACCCATAAGCGATTACTCTTCCTTCTTGCATTAAGACACAACCAAGCCCACGATGTGAAGCATCACTGTAAACATCATACTCAACACCTGCTCTAGGCAAAGCCAAAATAGGTGTAGTAGTCAGCTTCTCTTTCAACTCCTGAAAGCTTGCCTCACATTGCTCAGTCCACTTGAAGTTCACATTCTTCTTGGTCAAACTAGTAAGCGGTATGGCTAACTGAGCATAACCTTGAATGAATCTCCTGTAGTATCCAGTCATTCCAAGAAAACTTCTGACTTCCTTCACTGTAGTAGGCCTTGCCCAATCTCTCACTGCCTCTATCTTCTGAGGGTCAGTTGCCACTCCCTCCTTAGAAAGGATGTGACCTAGGAATGCCACTTCAGATTTCCAGAAATCGCACTTGGATAGCTTGGCATACAACTCCTGCTCTTCCAGCTTCCCCAAAACTGCTGCCAGATGCTCAGTGTGCTCCTCTTCTGACTTGGAGTACACGAGGATATCGTCAATAAACACCATGACGAAAGAATCAATGAACGGCCTCAGAACTTTGTTCATCAAATCCATGAAGATTGCGGGTGCATTCGTCACTCCAAATGGCATAACTAAGAATTCGTAATGCCCATGTCGAGTTCTAAATGCAGTTTTGTGCACATCTTCAGCTTTCACTCGAATTTGGTGATATCCTGATCGAAGATCTATTTTGGAGAAAACATCAGCTCCTTGTAGACGATCGAACAAGTCATCAATTCGAGAAATAAGATACTTATTCTGAACAGTGACCTTATTCAGCTCTCGGTAATCTATACACATTCTCATCGATCCATCCTTCTTCTTTACCAAAAGCACTGGTGCTCCCCAAGGTGATGCACTAGGTTGAATAAAGCCTTTCTCCAACAGTTCCTTAATCTGCCGTTTCACCTCATCCTGTTCCACTGGAGCCATCCTATACGGTGCCTTAGAAATGGGTGCACTTCCTGGTTGAAGGCTGATGCTGAACTCTATATCACGATGCGGGGGTAACCCAGGAAAATCATCTAAGAACACATTCGGATAGTCCCGAACCACAGGAATCCTTTGCACTTCCACAAGAATTTCTTCCTTGCGGATAGCTGCCACCAGCCTAGAACACTTCTTCTTTCCTTGGAAAGTGACTTTAGGTCCACCTGGAGCCTTCACTGTTACTGTCTTGGTCTTGTACTCAATGCTTGCACTGTACACCGACATCCAATCAATGTCAATGATAACATCGACTCCCAAGATAGTCAGCTCGGTTAGATCAATTCCGAAGATTCTGTCCCCAATCACAATCTCGCAATCTGCATAATACCGATCAGTGGTTAAAGTTTCCCCTGATGGAGTAGCTATTGCTAAGATCTTGCCTGGAAAAATCTTCGGTTCAACTCCCAACACTTTAGCAAATTTAGGAGACACAAAAGTATGAGAGGATCCAGTATCGAACAAAACAACAGCTTTCATTCCATTCAAATAAAGTTCCCCTGTTACATAATACACACTCATTACGTAACAGTTCACTAAATAAGCGGGAAAAGAAACAACAGTCTAACTCCTACGGTTCCTCTTCGCTTCTCGAAGTTCTCCCCGTAGTTCATCAACTTCTTCCTTCAGCACATCGGTCATATTCTTCCAAAATACACTGAATTCGAGATTCCACAGGATCTTTACGCTTCATTTAGTACAATTTTACAAGGAAATAAAACTTTTTACTTTGCATCAGAGTTTACATGAGATCTTTACACTCTATATTTTACAGCGGAAGCATATATCATAAATAATTTACATGTAATGACAGCGGAAGCAATTTACAACATTACACAAAGATATAGCAGCGAGTTATCTATGAGCATCAGTTCTCCTTTAATCTTTATCAAGCCATTTATCCTGCATACAAAACTGTGGGTACGTCAATTTATTCAACTGACGAAAATTATATATGGCCATCCTCTCTATGCCAGAAACAGTATAACGATTCTCAATTCTTAACAAAGCACATACTTTTTCATAAACAAAACTAAAAGGGTCTATCCTGTTGATGTCGTGTTGTGATTGTGCACTTAGTCCTTATGCAGTTATTATATTATATGACACTAATGTGCACTTGTTCGGATTCTATGCATCCCATACTACATAGGTCCGAGGGCAAGCCCTTAATCGTACTTCATTTTATAGGGTTCAATCCCTCGCCATGACTTAATCTACTACGGTAACTACAGTAAGTATCTTAGATGTTCTATGATCTACGAGCCCATGTCCAGGCAGCCTGGAGGGGAATCCCACGCACTGACACGATGCATCGAGCAGGCAACCTATGGACAATTCAGCCTTCGTCATGGAACAATGGCACCACCCATAGCCACTCAAACATCCCACAAGCGTCACCACTGGGACGATAATTCTGGAGTAGTGCCCACGCCATGTCTTGACGCATCAAGCAGGCAGCCTGTGGATCACTCTCACACCGCCAATCCGATGACCCTCATACTCGTGTTTTTCTCTTACTCTCATCACATCTCCACTATGTATCTAGTCCTTATTTTATTATAATCATGTACAAAATCAAAGCTCTAGAGTTAGCCTCTCCACTATACCGGACTTAATCATTCATTCAACATGACCCAACCTTGGTCTTTCATTTCAAATCCCATTTCAATTCATCTCATTCCAATTGCCGGTGGGAGACTTAGCTACTTTTAGTTTCAATTTCAATTCACAATCACCAGAATTGAGCCTTTCAAACCCAATAGTTCATTTTCTAATCACAAATGATTTTCCTTTTCATGTTCACAACTTCCACAATCATACAAACTTTTCATAGGTTCAATAGAATGATTTACTTCATTTCATGTACACATTCATGCGAAGACAAATAGAATTTACTGCTTCTAAATTGTCACAATAAATAATCGTTCAACAATAGTAGATTCATTATCTCTATCATAAAGCAACTTAGAATTCTGAGATATCAAAAAAATGATCTGGACAATCGACTTAGAGCATACTCAGTCGACTTGTTCAGCTAAGGAAAGTTCTTCAATAAACTACTCGGAAGAGTCGACTGCTGCACATGGCCAGTCAGCTGTTCCGCAGCATTCAAATTTAATTATAATTTATGGGGAAGTCGACTGTCATCCGAACCAGTCGGCTGTTCTTTAGAGTTCAATTGAACTTTTAATGTTCAGCATAGTCGACTGCTACATATATTCGGTCGACTGGTCAAAGTTAATTTCGAATTAAGGAATATCTCTTCCTTCTGTTCTTCAATTAGCACACAATATTTTATTCAACTACAGTATGTTCAATGTCAACATAAACATGCGATTCTTATCCATTTACCAGCATCACAACATAGTTTACAATTAAATGTAGGTTCCACAATACCACTATTTTCTTTCACGCAAATAAAATTTCTAATCGTGCATTTATCCTTTACTCATTATTTGTCTACGGAGATAAATATTGATCCTGAATTAACATGCTGGGAAAAGTCAAGATAACGGCACACATTAAAATGCATCATTTCATGGAATTTCGAACTGCACATATTTTATTTCATCGTACCAGTCGACTGTCAACATGATCGGTCCATTGTACAGGTAATCTCCAGTTTCTCTAAATGTCTTAGTTCTTTACCATTCATTCACATTTTCCACCTTATGTATAGCATAGAGGATTTCAATATGACCATCAATTCATTAATCAAATTTTCACACGCATGATAACAAAACAATCTCAATCCTAACATGATTTCTATTCTAGAAGTCATGAGAAACACCCACCTTTTGAAGAAATAAATGAAATCCCGCAAAGCTTCCTAGTGCGATAGTATGACTCCTCCTCCTTGCTCCTTGCCAAAACAAGAATTCCTTCAGTAGTGATGACCGGCCTCCAATAACACTCACTCACAACTCTCTTAAAAGTATATTTTCTTCTTTCAATAAAATTTTAGTGTAGAAGACAATTGAGTGAGAGGGGTATTTATACTCAATCTTTGGGTGAGATGGAGGGCTAGGATTTAGTAGATGGTTATAGGATCAAGGGTTAGGATGAGAGTAGGAGTTGTAGTAACTACCCACACTCTAGGTAACCACCCATGCACTAACCCCACTTCTTTCAAAACCGGCCAAAATAGTGTGCTCATGCACGTATACGTGCAATGCACGTGCATGCACTAGTTCTCTATTTTAAAGTTGTACATTATATAAAAAAAATCTTTAAAAAGGTGTTCCACATTACAAGTTGTAATTAAAATAGAAATAATTCATGGGCTTAAATTGATGGGCCAAAATAATAGTTTTACAAAAATAAATATATTAGATTTGGGTTTATGTTTATTTGAAGATAAGGGCCTTTATAAAAATAATTAAAGAACACACACACACACACACACACACACACACACACACACACACACACATATATATATATATATATATATATATATTTACATATACTCACCATCCATAATGAAAATAATTATAAGATTTCATATTACGAAAATTGCACGTGCACAAAACGTGCGAAAATAAATAAATAATTTTCATAAATGAAAATCGGGGTATTACAGTATGGAGGTTTATCACAAGAGCATCACAATGAGGCGGTTAGAAACTTTCCAAATCATTGTCAGAAAAGGTAACAGGAACTCCAAGGCCGTTGGGGGGAGGATGGTTTTGTACCGAGTTCACCTCTCGAACGAAGACTTTTCGGGAGGAGTTCGAATCTCCCCCCATTGGGCCTCCGTGGATGAGGTGTAGGACAACTTTAGCTTCAGAATCTGGAGTCTCGACAGGTCGCACAGTTCGCTTATTAGCCCCTCTGGGAGGCGGAGGAGGATCTACCCTGTCTGTCCTTACGAACCTAGAAAGTTGCCCCCTCTGAATGAGGGTTTCAATCTCGTCTTTGAGGGATGGACAGCCATCCGTGTCGTGGTCGTTATCCCTATGGAAGCGGCACCATTTTTCCCTAAACCTTTTCTTGCCTGATGTATTCATTTTCGGAGGTGGTAGGAGCAGACCTTCTTTCCCGACCTCCATTAGGATGGCTTGATGTAAACTTCTCAAAACGGGGAGGAAGGCGGCGCTGACCACCATTATCTTTCTGAAGCTTCTTAGCCCCTTCTTCTTCAGCGCCCTTTCGTTTGTTCCCGGACAGGGGCTCTTTCTGATCAAGTGGGAGGAGGGCTTCCTCTGCCCTAATATATTTCTCGCTCCTCAATAGGAGTTCCGAGAAGTCTTGAGGCGGCTTTTTAGTGAGAGATGTCTTCAAGTCAGCATGGTTGATGTTGTTCCAGAAAGCAGCAGAGGCTACCGACTGGTCTAGAGAGGCGATTGACCGGGCCTTGGGGGTGAAATGCTTGACATAGTCTCTTAACCGGTCACCTTTCCTTTGATTGAGTGCCAGCAAAAATGTGCTTGTCTTTTTGGCGTGATGGCTACTCACAAAATAGGTAAGGAAGAGCCCCTCGAACTGATCTAAGGAGAAGATGGAGGTAGGGGCGTGTCGAGAATACCATTCTCTCGTAGGCCCCTTTAGCGTGGCCGGGAAGGTTTTGCAAAGAAGCGAATCCGTAGCCTAATGGATCATCATAAGAGTTTTAAAACTAACGATGTGGTCAGTGGGGTTTGACTTCTCGTTATATGACTCAAAGTGAGGTTTGAAGTTTTCCGGGACCGGGGCTTCCAAGATGGTTCGGGAGAACGGAGGCCTGCTTGGGCGGAAATTCCTCGCCCGTTGTTCCTCTTCTCTGTTTAGTCTACCAAGGCGCCTCTCCATCTCGTGGAGATGGCGGTAGACCGAGTCCTCCCTCCGGTCAAATCTTGCTGGTCCCCAAGATTCATCCTTATGCGGAAGGGGACTGGGAGTGTGGTGGTAATGGCTTGGGGCAGGTTGAGGACTAGGCGCCCATTGATCATGGTTAGGAGCAACGTTGAGGGCCCGCAGAATGGCTTCTTGAAAATCTTGGAACTCTGCCCACATGACAGGTGCCTCTCGATCTCGGTGGTCCCTTGGGAAGGATCGACCGGTCAAGGTATGGCTCCTCCTCTGACGGTGCGGGGGTCACTCCCTCCGCCTCCTGGGAGAGTTCGATCTTCTGCAGTCTGGCCTATGGGGGGATCGGGCTCTAGGGGACCGAATCGCAGGACACCTTTGATTTTCATGGCAAAGGATTCCATCATGGGTCCGCCTCTCATTCAAGCTGGTCCGAAGGTCTATCCCAGGCTGTCGATTGACAATAACGTGTCAGTGATCCTTTGGCATTGGAGATTTGTGAGAGGCCATGGATTCAGATGAGGGGTTATGTACTGAGACATGGTCGTGAAGAGGAAGTTGCCTTTGACGACTTCGACGAGAGCCCCCCGAGGCAGCCCTTTGAGTCCCTTGTGGGGCCTTCTGGGGGTAAGGTTGTTAAGGAAGAGGCTACCTAGGCTGCAGTTGCTGGACAGGTTGAGGGAGAGGCTGTCCAGTCTGCGGTTGCTGGACTTGCTGGACGGGTTGAGGAAGAACATTATGGAGTGGAGGAGGAGAATCAAAGGGAGTGGCTTTGCGGTTGGAGACCGCTGCCTTCCCCTTATTCGGAGGCATACCTTGGTAAACAACATCACCGGTCCAGTAAGGTTGGATTGCTTTTCGTTTTCCACAGACGGCACCAATTTGTTGCTGCTGATTTCGGTGTGGGAGCAAACAAATAAATTTGTGGATTCTTTTGGAAACAAATAAGGCAAACCTATTGACTTTCACCGGTGTTTGACTAGTTTCTTACCGCTATCGTTGACTTGCAAAAAGTTCGATACACCAGGAAGGATCCCAGCGGCGAACCCTCCGACACTCAAGTCAATAATCAGGAAGAATATGAAAGAGCATTTATATGGAAAAATATTGATCACCTCGTTACGGTGGGGGGGGAGGGGTATTTATAGTCGCCTTAAGAGAAAGTTTAGATATAATCATTTATCTCTATGTCCTGGTATTTTTAGATAAGATGTAGAGTTTAAACTCGTTTCATGATAAGAGAGGCGGTTTAAACCGCCTCTTAGAGATAACCATGAATTTGAATTACTGTTTAAGTCATTGGGCTGGTTTGTAATGGGTTGCTACCCGAACTCAATAGGAAAGATCCATTTTTGGGTTACTGGGCCTTGAAGAAAGACCCAGTTCCCATTTTGGACTCGTTTGTGGTGGAAATTACCGTTTTACCCCTGAGAGCTTTAAGATTCGTGCCCGGTTTGAATGGTCTCGATTTAGTCCCATTTCTGGCCATATCATATGTCAACAACCCTAACAATAATTTATAATTATTTACAGTTGATAATCAGAATCTCCTGAAATCACTCATCGAATGATGATCAAGAATCAACAAAGTTTAATCAAAATAAAAACATTCACATTCATGCCAAACTGACTACTAATATTTCTGAAATCTCTTCTCCTATTCTCTTGAGATATCATCCAATCCTCACCTTTCCTTTTGATAATGGTAAAAATCGTAGCAAATCAGGGTCGTATGATTCCAGCATAGATCCTGGGACTTCCACAGGCAGATTAATCATAACAGATCTCTTTAACAAGTTAGGGCCTTCTTCAGGCTTATCTATAAGACATGGGCAGCTCTCAAGCCCATCAAAAGTGACTAGGCCCATTAGGAGAGACACCCAACCCATGAGGGTTGTAAGTCAAATCTCCTATCACATACAAGAGAGTCTTATATCTGAAGGAGGAGAATCAACAAGAGATAAGAGATTCACAATAATCTAACGGATCCATATCAATCTCCTAATCTGTTTCTTAGACTTAAAAATACCCTCCCCCCTCCTCAGTCAAAAGATAATAAATAAATCTGCAAATTCTCTCTCAGACTCTCTTTCTCTCACTTGTTTTGAATTGAGCGTCAGAGAGTCTGTCGTCGGGGCCACCCCCGGTGTTTCAGGCTTTTGCAGGTCCATTGGCCGCGTCAGTAACCTTCGGATTCAAATCACGGTGTTCAATCAACGATATAGATCTACTCTCGGGAGCTCTAACTATTTTTTTATGGCGACGATCAAATGATAGATCTTTAGTATTTTCCTTCAAATATAAACTCACTACTGTTTGATCCCACACCAAAATAAGCAACAACAGATTGGCACCATCTGAGGAAAACTACACAGATCTATATCAAAGATCAGACTTACTATCATGCCATTGAGACTAAGAGGGAGTGCAATGGCCTCAAGCCGTCGAACCAACTCTCTTCGTTAACCATTTTCTCCAGTGGTGGACCAAATTCCTTTTCAACAGCTAGATCAACCCCAACAGCCTAATCAAGGTCCTCTCGACAGAAAGGTACCCGGGGCTCCCGACAAAGCCGTCAAGAACAGTGCCCTCTGCACGACTGTATCTCAATCCATAATGTTTCCACTAATTCAATGACCTCGCGAGGTATCTGGGGGTCAAGAGACCTCCGTCAAATCATCGATGCCAGACAACAAGGAACCAATCTACTGATCCGTTTAGATGAGAGGCATACCCGGACTGAGGCCTCCCACTCAAAATGTCAAGTGAACCAGAGAAGTAACTCTCCCCCAAGGCAGAGATCAAGATACTCCTCTTTTCATAGGGGGCGCACTGTAGAAAGAAGTCCGACTCATGAGAGTCGAAAGCATCTTTAGAGAAACAAAGAGAAAGAGGCCACAGTCACTAGGGCCGAACTAGAGAACTTCAAGCATGGCATCCTCCTAGCCATCCAAGGCACTCAAGGTCAAGGTCAACGCTCATGGAGCCGCCACTCTACTTCATCAAGAGAAGAATCCAGCAACTCAACTAGATCCAAAAGGAAGGACGACCAAGTTCTTTGTTGCATCCAAGAAGTAGAAGACCACCTGGAATAGATAAAAAATGATGAGAACCGCTCCAGCAGGGCTTACCGCTCCAGTCGACCTCCTTTTAGTAAATCCATCCTTGATGCACCCATTCCGAAGAACTTCAAAGCTGCTCAATTCGAGTCATACGATGGTGAATCTGACCCGGCTGACCATATTGAGAGTTTTAAAACTCACATGATGGTCTATAATGCCACTAAAGTGTTGATGTGCCGAACATTTCCTGCAACTTTGAAAGGGTCAGCAAGGGAATGGTACTTCCGCCTTACTCAAGAGTCAATATTTTTCTTCGACTAGCATGAGGAGCTCTTCATAATGCACTTCCTTACTAGCCGCAAGGCTAAAAAGACAAGTGCTTCCCTGTTGGAATTAAAGTAAAGAGATGGAGAACGGCTGAAAAATTTTGTCAATTATTTCACAGCCGAAGCAAGGTCCATCTCCTCCTTAGATTCGTCAGTGGCGACTGCCGCTTTCTGCCACAACATCAGTAACAAAGACCTGAAAGCCTCCCTCACGAAAAAGCCTCCTAAAATTTTCACCGTGCTCCTAGAAAGAAGTGACAAGTACATCAGAGTCGAGGAACCTCTTTATCCTCAAGGCAACGATTCACCTTCTGGAAAAAAACAAAAGAATGCAAACGAGGAAGGACCCAAGAAGTTTTGGAAAGACGGTGTAGGTCAATGCCGTCCTCCTCCAGCACCATGCTCCGACAAGTTCACTCCCCCTCAATGCAAGTGTGTCAGCCATCCTCATGAGAGTTGAGAAAGACAGAATAATCCCCCCCCCCCCGAGATGTCGACAGCTAGAAAAAGAAAAGACAGGAATAAGTGGTGCGCATGTCATAGAGACTATAGACATAACACTGATAATTTTCGGTCCCTCAAACAAGAACTTGAAGGTCTGATTTGCCAGGGCTATATCTCTTAATTTGTCACAAAACAACAATGCCGAAACCTCTCTGGCACGGGGGGCTAATAAGCTTCGAGAGAGGCCATCTGAATTGCAAGACTCAGAACACATGGTCATTCTCCGCTCCATTCACCGGGGTCCGATGGGGGAAGATTCCAACTCCTCCTGCAAAGCATTTGTCAGGAAAGTCAAATCAGTACATAACATCCCTCCTGCCAAAAGCACCATGGTCCTGATATCTTTCTTTGACAAGGACTTAGAAGGTGTCCCAACACCTCACTGTGACGCATTAGTCATAAACCTTTGAATGACTAATCATGAGGTTTGCCGCATCATGGTGGACAACGACAACCTAGTAAACATCCATTTCATGAACACTTTCAATGGCATGGAGCTTCCCGAGACCGACTCAAGTCAGCCGTTTATACACTCCACTGGTTTTCTAGTGTACCCGTTCAAATAGAAGGAATCATCACACTCGATGTGATAGTAGGAAAACCCCCTGCTATTCGAACGGAACCACTGGACTTTATGGTAGTCAACGTCAAAGTCGCATACAACACAATACTTGGCCGTCCAGGCCTGACAGCCTTTAATGCATTTTCTTCTTCCTACCACATGAAAATGAAGTTCCTAACAATAGCAGGTGTAGGCCAAATTGTAGGGAGCCAATAGGAAGCACGAGCATGCTACACTGCCACAATGGGGGGCTCGGTTCTCCCCTTGATGCCATAGAGCCACCACCAGAAAGCAATCACAGTAATTCCAAGTCCTTAAATAAGCTTGAAGCCACTGCCATAGACAATCCTACTAAAAACCCGCAAACCTGCCAAGTCATCTCCTACCAGGTCAAAATTCGTTCTCATCATAATACAGTAATAGACGAACCCCTCACCCGAAGCCACTTCGCTCATTCAACGGAAAAAACTAGTCCTGCTGAAACACATTGGTGAACCTAAAGATCTCTCATTTTCTCTGCAAAACAAGGTGTAACAACCCTACTTTTGACGAATGCGTCTTGTAAACGAACTAAGTGCTACTAGTTATGAAAATTATAATTTTTGGTTAAAGAAATTATTTTTCTCACAATTAGCATACATTGTGCATACGAATATATGTATAGATATATATATGTATGTATGTACATGTTGAGTTGGACTTATGAGCCCAAATGAAACAAACCAAACCACAACACTTGAACCAAACCAATATGGGTCAAGCCCATAGGGTTTGGCCGACCACTATATGGACGGAAAAAGAGAGAGGGAATGAGACTCGGGTTAGGGTTTGAACAAAAAAATACCATGATGAGTTTTGTAAGAACCCCATCACATCACCACCCAAGAGAGACAATCTCTTAGTTAATGATACACTTCTCATCTTCCCCATGGGCTCAAAAATCTGGCCACCCCTTGACTCTCTTATCATTTGTGTTGTTAAAAACCCCCTTCACTCCTCCATTCACTTTTACAAACTCCTACTCTCTTCCTATACCTCCAAACTCCATTCCTAATACACTTAGCTACTGATTTGGGGTGAGAAGAAGAAGAGAAGCCAAAGAGAAGGAGAACAAGGAGCCCAAAGCAAAGGAAAGGAAGCAAGGAGCTAGAAGAGTCAAGAAGTAGGGCCTTCGAACAAAAATAAGCTACTAACAAGGTGGGTGTTTCCAATCTCTTGTTTTGTTTTTGGATGGTTGAATGGCATTTGATGACTAAAAAAAAAATTACATGCATGCCCTATGAATGAACTGGAATAACTCGTTTTGTGTTAAGTAGTGAAACAGAAAAATCCGGTTAAAAAGACTGAATTTTTTGTTGTCAGTCCATAGCTCATTGCATGAACACCACTTGGAATTTTGATCTGAAACTTTTAGAGGATGATCCTATAGGTTTTGTACATCTTCAGTAATGTTTCTAGATTTTTATGATTTTTTCTGCTATTAAACTAAATTACGAACTTGCATGCTGGTCAGAATAGAAAGAAGCAGTTTTTATGGTTACTGTTGTGAAAAGAATGACTTGTATCTCATTGCATGCTTATAGGAATGATCTGAAATTTTAGTATGTCATTTTTGGATGTATCTAAGACCTATATTTCAAATTTCATGAAAATTGGACCACTGTAGCTATGCCAATAAAATCATGCAAACTGAGCTAGATATTTTAGTGAACAGAATTGCTGTTGTTATTGCCCTGTATTTGGATGACATTCAAAAGAACATAATTGGAAATCTACTTTGTAGAATAACTTTATTTTTGGAATTGTTGTCACGTCATGTGTTAGGAACTAGATTATAAAATTTCATGATGATCTGACACCATATGATATTTTAAATAGATTTTATCCCATGACTGTGTTGATCTGATCTGTTGTTCTGGAAGTCTGTATACTTGTTAAAGATGGATCCGTAAGAGTGTCTAAACGACCTTATCCGAAAAGCCTTATAACTAGGAACTTTCAGTAGACACTTAGAACTGTCTGGAATGACTAATAAATCTTGATTTGGACAAGTATTCGATTTTATATGATTTTTGCAAGTAATGACAGAAAAACAATGTCATGGAACATAGAACTCACTGTTTTGCACCATGTTCATAGAAATGGGTTTGAACTTGTACTTCACTAGCATAGAGTTGTTGTTTGATGTCAAGAAACATGTCATGGATATGAGTATGAGTTAGGACTTAAGTGATCTAAAGTTTCTTGCTAAGAGTAGCCTATAGGTTCTTGTAGACCCCAATATAGACAATGGTGTTCAATGTTTGAGGTGGAAATTGTATTGGATGTTGGGGTATTATTGTAGGCCACTTTGGGATGAGATTAATGCCCACTGTGTGCTTGTGCTTACTGTCTACTTTGAGTAGAAGCATGGGGAGCGATCGATCACGTTTCCTCAAGGGAACGGGACCGGGAATAACTCCGTTTTAGCATGAACGCCAAGTATGTGCTTGCTGTTTGGAAACTTAAATTGTTGCTTTTAGAAATCTTAGAATCCTTTTTTGGGTATTCGTGGGTTAGGACTTACTCCTAGTATGGTGTACTTTGTTGGGGTACGTTGGTTGAGTTTTGAGACTCTAGGACTAAGTCTTGTTGACAAACCTAGATGGGTAGATTAAGACCCATATCGCATCGAATGCGTTGGAGGTGATGACTCATGCGCCTACGTACTCACAGTGTATGGATGGATTCCATGGTTTGTTTGGAGTTACAAATTATCGAGGACCGTGGAGCGTTAAGTTTAGCAGGAGCTACTTGTTGGTCGGGCCGAGATTGCGGTCGAACTCCAAGCGTAGATGACGGTTGCGGCGATCGACGAAGTCGGTTCGTCGTTAGTTCGTGCCAAGTGTGGGCCAAGGCGGGTCAACTCTTGGGCCAGACTAGAGGGCTAGTTGAGTCCTAGTGTGAAATGGGTTGAGATCTATTTTGATAAAGGTGACTAACTAAGGAGAATCTACTAATGGAATTGAACTAGTTGATCATGGCAAGCAAAGTTGATTACCGAGTTAGGGATTTGGAAATGGTGGATAGATTGCCTAGCTAAGGAGATGGATGATATGAGATAGTTCTAGAGGTTCATACTTCTAATAATAAAAAGAAAAAAGAATTAGAGTTTCGCTAGAGTGATGGTTTTTAGTAATTGATCGATAAAACAAATCTTGAATTCAACCTTATTCTTGGAATGGGGTAGCTTTGATACTTGGTAGGACTGGATCGAGTCTTGTTTGAATGTAAGGAAAGGCACTAGCGAGGGTGTTCGCCTGTCAGGGGGACGCTTGGCGTCATCACCCTCGACCGAATTTTAGGTTCGTTTAATGCGGACAGGGACCCCGAGCTGCCCTGGGAGCGGTGACACTCTGTTGGGGGCTCTGCTGTCTCGACAGAAATGCCTTTATGATCCGTAACAACCTTTGAGGAGGTTTGGAGTGTTGACGTCATCTCGACTGCAAGTTCTATTCTAGTGTAAGAATGAGTGTAGCATAGTTGGGGAAACCCTATATCCGTCAGGTCCTTTGTCGATCAATGTGGGCAGACGAATTAGACAATGTCCCGGAGAGCTAGACTCTATCGGGAGTTGCTCTAATCACTCGGTAATGGAGCCCTTGTGCCCATATATCGGCCCTTTGGTGAGGTCCGGGAGATGTAGATACATCAACATATCGGGTAAGCTGATTTATTTACAGTCACGCATGGTAAGCTTGCGACTGAGATCCCCGAGCATAGTGGATAAAACTAAGAGGATTGGACACCACTATTGACAGTAGTGATTGGAGTCACACCAGGGGCCTGCAGCCTCACCATCACTGGAATTAGAAACAGGAGAGAGCACAAGGTTAGGATGCATAGCGGGGGATTGGGCCCTATTAAATTGAAGAATGTCGTTCGGTTGGGGGGTGTGTAGTATGGGATGCATATCCTCCAACCAAGCGTGCATTTGCTTTAGGAGCATGTGTCCATAGTGTGCATTAGTTTAGGCCATGGCATATACCGACACTTGTTTGGCATCACTTTTTCTTTGCATTGAATATTATTTGTGGTTGTTGAGGTTGGAATTGCTATATTATGGCGTAGAGAGGATAGCCAAATATAGTATTTCGTCAATTGTATTCAACTGCGTGCCCACAGTTATCAGTGCAGGACTGCCGAGTTGTGATCGCGGGAAAGCTCTAGCAGGGGAAAGCATCCAAGTGAAAGTTATTGTCCAAATTTATTGTACATTCTTGTTGTAACAATTAAATCTAATTGTTGTAATCATTTAATATTGTAATAACAGTTTGATGTAATAAAAGTTTTTAATTTCCTGTGAATTTTGTTGTGTTGTGACTCATTTGAAGGAAGATCTTGGAGTGTTTCCGATGTTAGGAATTCGGGGCACTACACAAGGGGAGCCTCGCTCATAAATAGGCAAGTTCAGGCAAGGACTACCAAGTTGTTCGCCTAGCGGCTCATCAACTTGAAGACCCGAGGAGCAAGGACATATCAGCAGGGACTTAGAAAGTAGAACACCTCATGAACTTCAACAAGGGCACTTAACGCCTGCGTCCTCTATATATTTTCAATATTTTCTAATAAATGCCACTTACTAGAGCAGCCGTTTAGTTTTATTTTTCAATAAAGACTGCTTTCATTACCGGTCACTGCATGTAATAAAGGCCAGCTAATAGAGTAGCAGCTTAGTTTTATTTTTTCAATAAAATTTAGGATTAAATTTTGCAGAATTATCCTACAACTCTATGGATGCATACAATGAGTTAAATGTCAGGCTTACTCCTAAAAACTGTAGTACCCCGGATTTCTTAGATAGGTGATGTGTATATTTTTTATATAATTTTTATTACTCTTTAATGCATTAAAATTGCGAGTTTTCGTTTATTTCTTTGAAATTTATCTTATTTCTACTTAATTTTATTTTTTTTGTTTGTTTTTTAGGAATGAGAACGATAAGTACAAAACGAGAGCGTGTTTGGTGAAATCAAGGAAGAATGCATGGATAAAGATTTTAAAATTTCAAATTGATTATATGTGAAGATTTCTGGAAGATTCAAGCACTCAACTGCACATGCTTATAAATTGGCCCTTTGAAGAATCAATAGAAAATAATATGGTCAAGTCGGAGTTGAAATGAAATTGTGTAATAAATTTTTTTAAAAAGAGAAACAATACAGATGGATTTGAGTTTGGTTATAGATTAGTTGATTGACTAATTTTAAATCAAAAGATTAATCTTAATCTTAATATTTTACTTAATTAATTTAACTAACCTAATTTTATTTAACTTAACCTAAACCTACTCTTGCCTATATAAAGAAAGGGAAGTCAGAAATCGAGATGGGGTTGGTAGGTGGCTACAAATACATTGAGGTGGCAACTGAAGTTGCGTGAAGAGAGAGAAAAAAAAGGAGGAGAGATTGAATAGAATGCGGGACGAAAAGAAAGAAAAGGAGGAGAGAGAGAGAAAGGACGCGGATTTCATGGCAGAAAAGAAAAGAAAAGAGAAGAAGAGCTGTTGTACGCGGAAGAAATCAGAACTTCAACTCGGCATCAAACAACAACTAGTTCTTTTTTCTTGTCTTCTAATTTTTATTATGCAATCCAAAAGCATATTTGTTAGTTGCAAAATTATCAGGAACTAATTTCATTTTTCTAGGATTTCGATATAGCTTAGTTTTGAGAACACACTTTTAATTTCATGTTATTTGATTATTCTATTTTTTCATGGTTGTAGGTTTAATTTTTGTTCTTAATGCTTACAATTGTTTGGCCAACTATTATTTGATTTATTGAATCATGGAGATACCGAGAGGTAATTTGTGATTTAGAATTATAAAATTAAAGATTATTGATTTATTGAATCATAGGAGGACCAAGAGGTAACTTGTAATTTACTATGATTAATGTGACTGTAAAGAAATCTATAGAACTTAATGAATCTTCAATTAATTAATTGTGAATAGAGATATGATAAATTGTTAGTTAGGGATATTTTTGGTGTTGTTCGAGAGAAAATATAGAATAATTAGGATATTTTGGTTTACAATTTGGAAAAGTAAAATTTCTAGTTACATGGAATTATGAATTGTGTGTGATTAAGTATGTGAAATCAAAAGCCCTAGAACTAGTTTTGCTATTAATAAATTACAAAATTTCAGATTTTCATTCTTCTTAATTAGTTTAGTTCTTTCCTTAGTTTAATTTAGTTTAGTTTCTATTTTTATCATATTTTCGGTTTTCCAAATAGGAGTTAATCTAGTTAATTTCGGTACTCAATAAAATAATTAGTCCTTGTGGGTTCGACACTCTTTTCACTTAAACTATACTACTTGTTGCGATTTTGTACACTTGCAAATATACCCATCAAGTTTTTGGCGCTGTTGCCAGGGGCTAATTATTCTTTTATTGATATTGATAATATTTTAGATTGTTACTAATTCGAATTTTTTAATTTTATTTATTTATTCATTTAATAGCTATATTTCAGGACATAGAAGTGTATCACCATGGCGAATGAGGAGGAAAATAAGGCTTCGAGAGACTATGCTATGCCCTCGGTTAATGGAGCAACATCAAGTATCAAGAGGCCGATAATACAAGCTAACAATTTTGAGATTAAACCTGTGGTCATTCAAATAATTCAACAAACTGTTCAATTTGGGGACTATCGCACGAGGATCCTAACGTTCAGATTGCAAACTTTTACAAATTTGTGAAACTTTCAAACAAAATGGAGTAACAGATAGTTCAATTCGACTAAGACTCTTTCCTTTTTCACTAAGAGATAAGGCGAAGGATTGGCGAAATTTTCTATTACCAGCTGTAATTACTACTTGGGAGGACTTGCACAAAAATTTCTGGCTAAGTATTTTCCACCGGCTAAGACAGCGAAGTTATGGAATGACATTACCACATTCACTCAATTTGAGACTGAGTCTTTGTATGATGCATAAATGATGTATAAAGATGTATTGAGAAAGTGTCTTCATCATGAACTACCGAAATGGCTACAAATCCAAACATTGTATAATGGTTCGGGAGTCACAAATCGATCTTTGGTAGTTGCAACAGCTAGAGGAGCTCTTATGAGCAAAACTCATGAAGCGGCCTATGAGTTTTAAAAAATATCACATCAAACAATAACCAATGGTCTTCGGAGAGAGCAATGCCAAGAAACGAAGCTGAAATTTTTGAGCTTGATCCTATTACCACATTGACAGCACAAATTGATACTTTATTTAAACAACTAGGTAATATGAATGTTAATGCTATTCAATCTAATATTATTTGTGGTCATTTTGCAGGAAATCAATCAAGTATTGATTGCCAAGTGAAAAATCCATTTGCTCATCAACAGTCCTATCAAGCAAATTACGTGTCTAACTTCCAACATTAAAACAATCCTTATTGGAACACGTATAATCCTGGATGGAGAAACCATCCTAATTTTTCTTCGAACAACAATCAAAGAGGAGTTAGACCACCTAAAAAAAATTCACTGCAAGAAAAGAAGCCGACACTTGAAAAGATGTTCATGCAATACATGTAGAAGATAGATTTGATGATACAAAATAATACGTTTTCAATTCACAATCTTGAGGCTCGGATTGGTTAGATTTCAAATATTCTTACAGAAAGAACATCAGGAACCTTACACAGTAACACCGTGACCAATCCAAAGGAGAATGTCAACGCAATATCAATGATAAGTGGGAGAACAATTGAGGAGCCACAAGCACAAACACCGAACAAAATGTGGTTGAAAAGCAAGATGAGTACGAGTCAATTTTGGAGGAACAAACGCAGCAGGTCGCCAACCGCCATATTGAGAATTCTAAGAAAAGCAAAGGAGCTTCAAACACCACAGTTTCCAGGGAGTTTAATTCTGAAACTTATCCAAATTCACCTTATGATCCACATATTCCTTTTCCGCAGAAACTTTAAAAAAAATAATCTCGAAAATCAATTCTTTAAACTTTTAAGTATTTTTAAGAAATTGCATATCAATATTCATCTTATTGAAGCTTTGGAACAAATACCTCAATATGCTAATTTTTTTAAGGATATTTTATCAAATAAGCGGAAGTTGGAGAAGCATGAGATGATTATGCTAACCGAAGAGAGTAGTGCAATTTTACAAAAGAAGTTGCCTCATAAACTGAAGTATCCATGGAGTTTTATGTAGCGCCCCGTTTTTCATTTACTGGGAAACCGAGACACGAGCCAGGACCTTTTCATTCAATTAGTCACAATACACAGAAATAGGAAAATTTAAAACTTTTTATTAACATAATATTACAGGCCGAGTGTTTCTACTAATACAATAAGTTACATCAGAGTGTACATGAATAAAAGATAATCATTGCTTTTCCACTTGTAGATATGCCTCGGCTAGAGTCCTTCTGGTTCGCGATCTTGTGTCCACAACCTATTGAAGTGGGGACGTCAGTATTCACTGACGCTTAAAGGCTGATCATATAGCAGCGGATCTCCAAAACAAACAATATATATAAATAGGGTGAAGTATGTCGGTGTAGTTTAAGTGTTCGTGAGTGCAGTGATTAGAATCTAATAAATGTCAATCAAACTGGAATACCAATGCACTGTCAACTAAACTGGAACACTAGTACACTGTCAACTGAGCTAGGATACTCATATTCTAATGCCATGTCAACTAAACTAGGATGCTCATATCCTAATGCCATGTTAACTAAACCAGGATACTCATATCCTAATGCCATGTCAACTAAACCAGGATGCTCATATCCTAATGCCAGCAAGTCTCCGAAAGCAACATGCAGCCCATACTACATGCGACCCCATCTCAAGCCGTTTCTACAAATGTAGGGATTGAACCCGCGTTATGAATTCTAATTGTACACAACCTATTCCTGACAATACTCCATGACTCTGTGAGGTTGCAGAAGGGGTCAAGTCCCCCTATGCAGTCTGCTTATGGTGTTCCGTTTTCCACTACTACCCGACATGCCGGACCTCACTCGATCCCAGTATATCGGGTATCATTCCAAAATCAAACCATAGGGTTTCGCAAGCGCAGGGTAGCACGAAGCCTACCCTGTGGCACCCTCTGGGGTATCGCAAGCGTAGGACTGCCCAAATGCATCCTGTGGCACCCCAGCCATGGTATTTCAGGAATTAACAGAGCGAGATACGCAACCCGTGTCCTCAACCTGTGAGACGGCACCGTACGTATCCCTTTGACGGGAAGGTACAACCCGATAACACCACCTAAGATCGGCCCTAAAGAAAGGTTTGGTCGTACGGTGCACCCTACTACCAACTCCCCTTCTTTCGGGCAAAAGGTTAAGTAATGATTTTATAAGTCACTATCCTAATGAGGTTATTATTCCTATGCAATCTTGCATAGTTTCCAATCATGGTCCAACTCGTGGTCCCTCGATCCAAGACACTGGTAATAATATCTCTCTCACTCATTCCTACCCCTAACTCGGATTCTACCAACACTCTCGGCCCACGGTCAACCTACATTGGTTAAGATCCGTCGACGCCCGAGGTGAGATCTATCCATTTTACTCTAAGGGGGTAGGATGTGGTCTTGATGGTCGATGACCCTTAGGGTACTTGAAGACCCTAACTAGCTTTTTCTCAAGCTACAACTATTAGCACTTCTCAACCCTTATTGCTATGAATGAAGGGTGCTCATATGCTATGGTTCCATATTAACATTAACTACAACAAGGTAGTTACTCCTACAATTTCCACATGGCTCTTTCTTATTACTTAACCTATGGCAATTTGATCATGGTATGCAATTGCAAGCATCAACCTACCATCACTAAAACATGGTATATAGAACATAACCATCAACTTATAACACTCTTGATTGTGAATGTGATTTAGCATGCACTTGTAGTAATCCCAAGCATGGATACATATATAACATTCCCAAGCATGCATACATATAACTAGTATGAACATACAACATTCTCAAGCATGCATATATACTTCTACATCATCCCTAAAATATGGTAAGTAATTTTGCATCAATCCTACAACATTTTAAGCATATATATATCATTCCTAACATGATAGATATTTTTAGAATGAATCCTACAACATTCTAAACACAAATAAATCAATCTAAGCATGGTAGGTATTTTTAGAATCAATCCTACAACATTCTAAGCATAATTAGACTAATCTAAACATGGTAGGATTTTTAGAATCAATCCTACAACATTCTAAGCATAATTAGACTAATCTAAACATGGTAGGATTTTTAGAATCAATCCTACAACATTTGAAGCATGAATATTACTTCTAAACATGATAAATATTTTTAGAAGTGATCCTACAACATCTTAAGCATGAATATTGCTTCTAAACATGATAAATATTTTTAGAAGTGATCCTACAACATTTGAAGCATGAATATTGCTTCTAAACATGATAAATATTTTTAGGAGTGATCCTACAACATCTTAAGCATGAATATTGCTTCTAAACATGATAAATATTTTTAGAAGTGATCCTACAACATCTTAAGCATGAATATTGCTTCTAAACATGATAAATATTTTTAGAAGGGATCCTACAACATTTGAAGCATGAATATTGCTTCTAAACATGATAAATATTTTTAGAAGTGATCCTACAACATTTGAAGCATGAATATTGCTTCTAAACATGATAAATATTTTTAGAAGTGATCCTACAACATCTTAAGCATGAATATTGCTTCTAAACATGATAAATATTTTTAGAAGTGATCCTACAACATCTTACGCATGAAAATTGCTTCTAAACATGATAAATATTTTTAGAAGGGATCCTACAACATTTGAAGCATGAATCTCATCCCTAAATATGATATAATAAATTCCACATCTACTATTACTACTTTAATGGAAACATACACATCTACTATTGCTATTTAAATTGAAGCATACATATCTACTACTACTACAACTTTATTAGAACATATATATCTACTACTACTACTATGAGCATCAATTAAAATTTAGCATAAACATCTACAACTAAATTACTACAAAAAGAGATCTTTATTAGCATAGGTTTCTTACTAGTGGACATAAAAGAGATCTTTTTGATCTTTTTACAACTAGTGTTTAGAAAGAAAAGATCTTTTTATTTATTTATTTTACCACTAGTGATTTAGCTAGTTTCATTTTCATACTTTAAGATTAAAACTAAACAATAATACAACAAGTAAGAACACTTCATTTTTGGGTTTAATCAACATATGTTCTCTTTTAGTCCAAGGTTCAACATAGGTCCTACAACCTTACATGGTTGTAAACAAATTCATATGCCTTATGCATGGTTCCACATTCAAGTCCTACAACCTTACATGGTTGTATGCAAAAGCTTATGTGTATGTATCCTTTTTGTCCAAGTAGTTAACTCATTATCATACAACAACAAACAAAAGAACTCTTTTAGATGATTCATACTACAACATACCATATAAAATTTCACATCAAAAAGAGAAGGATAAACAAGAGGGTAAGAAGAAGAAGAACATCAAAAACCATCATTCAATAAACAAACAAACAAATAAATAAACACAAACCTAGGAGAACCCCCACCTTGTTTCTTTCCTTGATGAAAGAACTAAACTATCCTCCTTCTTTTCTCCTAGAATTCCTACCAACCTACAAATAAAAACTCTCAAGTTAGATCACTCATTCTTTTCCTTTCTCTTTTTTTTTCTTTGATATTTCTAAAGTGAGATTATGGAGAAGGAAGGGGGTATTTATAGGAGGAGAGAAGGGAGGATATTGCAATTGTGCACCCACACAATTAAACAAAAACCCCTCCTTCTTTTGTGGGCCGGTTGCTACTAGGGGAGGGAAGGATGAGGTGGAGGCATGGTGAGGGTATGGGTCCTTGGTGAGGTGGAGGGTGATGTGGAAGAGAGAGTGTTCTAGAAGAGTTCTCAACCCTTATGTCTTGTAACCCTAGGTTTAGCTACAACAATTCCTAATCAAACCCTAGGTTTAGCTACACAACCATCTCTAATTATTTATTAGATTGTCATGGCTAAAAGATAACACAATGGTGAAAGGAAAATAAAATAATCAAGTAGTCGGACGCTAATAAAATAATATCATTAATAGTCGATCGGGATATTACAATACTCCCTCCTTAGAGTAGTTCTGTCCTCAGAACTGTACTAAGTGGGGCGAGGAGAAACAACGATACTCAAAATAACTCGGGAAAAGAGAGCTTCATCTGGCTTTCTGTCTCCCAAGTGGCTTCTTCCACGAGTTGGTTCCTCCAAAGAACCTTGACCATTGGAATAGTCTTGTTTCTTAGTACTTTATCCCGACGATCGATGATTTTTACCGGCCGCTCCTTATATGTAAGGTCCACTTGTAGGTCTTCAGGGACATCTGGCAGCTGGTGACTTGGATCTGGTACATATTTCTTCAGCATTGAAACGTGGAATACATCATGTACCTGGGACAATTCGGCAGGTAGCTCAAGTTTGTATGCTGTCTTTCCGATCCTTTTCAAGATCAGGTAAGGTCCAATGTACCTTGGTGTTAGTTTTCCGCCTCTCCCGAACCTGACCACTCCCCTTGTAGGTGAGACCTTCAAGAATACTGAATCACCTTCCTCGAATTTCAGATCTCGCCGGCGGTTGTCAGCGTAGCTCTTCTGTCTGGTTTGTGCTGCTTGCATCCTTTTTCTGATCAGTTCGATCTTCTCGGACGTTTGTTGCACTATTTCAGGTTCGAACAATTGTCTTTCTCCTACTTCAAACCAGCACACAGGGGTCCTGCATCTTCTTCCATATAACGCTTCGTATGGAGCCATCCCAATACTTGCTTGATAGCTGTTGTTATATGCAAACTCTACCAATGCTAAATATTGTTCCCAGCTCCTTCCGAAGTCCATTATGCACGCCCTCAGCATGTCCTCGAGAATTCTGTTAACTCTTTCTGTCTGCCCATCTGTTTGCGGGTGGAAAGCTGTGCTAAAATCTGGTCTCGTTCCCAAGGCCTCTTGCAGACTCTGCCAAAATCGGGACGTAAACCTGGCATCTCGGTCGGAAACGATTGACATTGGCACCCCATGTAGCTTCACAATGCTCTCTATGTAGACTTCTGCCAGCTTTTCTACCGACCAAGTTGTCTTTACTGGGAGAAAATATGTGGACTTTGTCAAGCGGTCCACTATTACCCAAATCGAGTCGTTCCCTTTTGAACTTCTGGGCAGTCCCGTGATGAAATCCATGCTGATGTTCTCCCATTTCCACTCTGGAATGGGTAGTGGCTGTAGCAGACCTCCTGGTCTCTGGTTCTCTGCTTTGACTTTCTGACATGTAAGGCATTTGGCCACAAATTTCGCCACATCTCGCTTCATTCCAGCCCACCAGAAATGTTGTTTTATATCCTTATACATCTTTGTGCTTCCTGGGTGGATTGTGAATAAGGTGGAGTGTGCTTCCTTCATGATATCTCCCCACAACTCGTCGATTTTTGGCACACACAACCTACTCCCAAGCCAAAGCGACCCTTCCTTTATACTGAACTCTGGGGCTTTACCTTCGTTGACTAGCTGCTTTTGTGCTTCAATCTCTGCATCACCCAATTGAGCCTTCTTGACTTGGTCATTCAGACTCAGATGTAGCTCTAGATTTGCCAAAATGGCGCTCAAATCTTCAACAACTAGTTCAATGCCGGCTTGTCTGATCTCATCTTGTAGCTCTCGTCTCATCACAGTGAGCATGGCTACAATTCTTTTTCTGCTGAGCGCATCGGCCACGACATTGGCTTTTCCTGGGTGATATAAAATTTCTGGTCTTATGTCTTCCAGAACCTCCAACCATCGCCTTTGCCTGAGATTCAAGTCCTTTTGTTGGTAGATATACTTCAGGCTTTTATGGTCGGTAAACATTTCCACCTTCGATCCATAGACATAGTGCCGCCATAATTTCAGAGCAAAGATTATCGCGGCTAATTCCAAGTCATGTGTCGGGTAATTCTTCTCGTGAGGTCGAAGTTGCCTGGATCCGTATGCTATGACTCTTCCTTCTTGCATCAGAACACATCTGAACCCCAAAAGTGAAGCATCACTGAAGATTACGTATCCCTTGTCTGGTTGAGGCAAAACCAAAACTGGGGCAGTAATCAGTCTGGTCTTTAGCTCTTGGAAACTATCTTCGCACTTTTCAGTCCAATCAAAACTTACGTTTTTCTTGGTCAGGGCAGTAAGTGGTACGACAATTCTGGCATAGTTCTGGATGAACTTCCTGTAGTACCCTGTCATGCCTAAGAAGCTTCTGACCTCCTTCACAGTTCTCGGCTGAGGCCAATCTTTTACTGCCTCTATCTTCTGCGGGTCTGTAGCCACTCCCTCCTTAGAAAGGACATGGCCCAAGAAGGCCACTTCTGACTTCCAGAATTCGCATTTCGTCAGTTTGGCGTATAGGTGGTGCTCTCGTAGCTTGATTAATACTGCAGTTAGATGCTCAGCATGGTCCTCTTCTGTTTTTGAATATACCAAGATGTTGTCTAGGAAGACAACTACGAAAGAATCGATGAATGGTCGCAAGATGCGGTTCATCATGTCCATGAAGATTGCTGGAGCGTTTGTCACCCCGAATGGCATTACTAAAAACTCGTAATGACCGTGCCGAGTCCGGAACGCAATCTTGGGTATATCTTCTTCTCTGACCCGAACTTGATGGTAGCCTGAACGCAGGTCAATCTTTGAGAATACAGCCGCTCCCTGAAGCTGATCAAACAGGTCATCGATCCTGGGAATGGGGTACTGATTCCGAATCGTCACCTTGTTCAACTCCCGATAATCGATGCACATTCTTGAGGTTCCATCCTTCTTCTTTACTAGGAGCACGGGTGCTCCCCAGGGTGAGGCACTTGGCCTGATGAATCCTCTTTGCAGCAGTTCTTCAATTTACTCCTTTACTTCCTTCTGCTCTACTGGTGCCATCCGATAGGGTGTTTTTGACACTGGTGCGCTGCCCGGCTGGATAGTAATGCTGAACTCAACATCCCTATGTGGTGGGAGTCCAGGTAATTCTTCCAAAAATATGCGGGGAAATTTTCGTACGATTGGTATTGCCTTGACTTCACTTGGCACTAGCACCTCAGTTGCAGCTGTAAGAATTTCGGCATTGTGCTTCTTCCTTCCTTGGAACACAAGCTCCCGTCCTCCGAATGGGGTAATGGTGACCCTCTTCTCCTTGCAATCGATGCTAGCATTATGCTTGGACATCCAGTCCATCCCGATAATCACGTCCGTCCCTACAAAGCCCAACTCTAGCAAGTCTATAATAAGGGTCTCTCTGTCGATCCTGAGATTGCATCCCTTGTAGCATGAATTTGCAGGGAGAGTTGCTCCTGACGGGGTACCTACTAGCAAAACTGATTCCGGAGTTGCCTCCTGGGTGCGTTTCAACTTCTTAGAGAACGCTCCAGACACAAAGGAATGAGATGACCCACTATCAAATAAAACAGTTGCCTGGATTTCATTTATATTAATCCAACCTGTTTACAAAAGTGGTTACATCAATACTAACTTATGCCAAAATATTCAAAATACTACAAAAGCTTAGTCATACTCCTTCACCTACCGGTGACAACTCCCTCGTCTTCATTGGCGTCTCCCTTTGTGAGTGCGAATACCCTCCCTTGGCGGTTTATCCCCCTTCTATTTGTCTTGGGAGCCGGCCCTCCATCGCCCCTTTGAAGTTGGGGACAGTTTGGCCGGATATGGCCGACCTTCCCGTAATTGAAACAGGAGCGGGCATCATTCAGAGGGTTCCCATTCTTGGGGCATTGGCTCTTGAAATGCCCTGGCTCGCCACATGTGAAACAGCTCCCTGGCTTGATGTTGCTGGTGTTGCTAACCCTCTTCTGAAATTTTTGGTTCCCACCCTGGCTTCTGAATCTTGACGCTGGTGCAAGCCTTTTTCCCTTGTTCCACCCTCCAGTGTTTCCTTGCAGTTTTGGCCCCTTATTCATGTCTAACTCCATCGTAGCTGCTCGACGCACTAGCTTCTCGAACCTCCAGATGCAAAGCGGTATCATCTTGGTCCTAAGTGCGGGCCTGAGCCCCTGCTCAAACCTCTTGGTCTTTTTGACTTCATTTTGTACCATTTCCGGAGCATAGCGGGAAAGCTGGGTGAACTTGGTCTCATATTCTCGGACCGTCATGTTTCCCTACTTTAGGTTGTGGAACTCCATGGCTTTTTCCTCTTGCACGTCTAGTGGGAAATAGTGTTGCCTGAATTCTGCCAGAAAATCCTCCCAGGTAATGGGCCCTTCGCCCATGCCTCTCTTTACTGATTGCCACCAGACTCCGGCATCTTTTTCTAGCAGAACGCTGGCTAACCTGACCTTGCTATCCTCTGGCGTCAGCATCACCTCAAACACTGTCTCGACTTGACGAATCCAGTCGTCAGCCGCTGTCGGGTCTGCCTTGCCTTCAAAAACAGGCGGCCTCATCCTTCGGAATGATTCGACCATCTTAACAGGGTCGGTAGCTGCTATTCCTCGATTACCTCCGGGTGCTCCTGGTTGCTGCACGTGGTTTCGGCTTGCTTCTGCGAGGTCACCCTAGGCCTGGTACATACGAGCAAATTCTGTCTCCAAATCAAGACCTGTACCATTGCCTCCACTGCCCTCGCCCCAGATTGTCGGTCCTACCACTCCTGGTCCTGCGTGACATCTGGCAGAAGAGAGTAACGGAATACACGGGGCATCATATTTGTTACAAAAAATAATAATAATGGCATCCATCTAATTTAACATGCACATCAGATTTGCAGAAACATAAAGCTAACTTCATTTCATTGTAACCCCAGGTCTTACATAGTCGTTTACCTTCCTTACATTTATATCATTTAGTAGGAAGCAAAATATCCAAAATAGCAAAATAGCCTAGGGCACCTAACTACCTAGTCAGTACTACTAGAGGTCCCGTCCCCTCCACCAGGTGGTGCCAACAGTGCAAGTAGATGTGAAACCTGTGCCTGCAGCTCCACGCATTTGCGCTCCAGGCGCGCAAATTGCACACGGTGGGTGTGCTTCAGGATTACTATCTTGCGGTCTGCCCTTGCCCTTGCCCTCCTTAACTCCGCTATTTCTTTCTCATTGTTGAGGACTACGAACTCACATGAGTCCATCCTGTTTTCCACGCAGACATGGCACCATCCCCATGTCTCCAGATCTTGAAAGACCTGGTCGAAAGCTTGCTGTACTGGGTTAGGCAGGGGAGGTGGTGGTGGTGGTGGTGCTGGGTTCTGGCCATTGGCAGGGGCACCCCCTGCTGCGGCAGCTGCGGTGCCTCCATTGGCCAATCCTACTCCAACCGGTGACTCGTCCCCATCTGTGAGGGGTTCCAAGTCCGAGCCCACCTCGATCGCAACTCCGTGTGTCACTCCATTTCCTGGGGGAACTGCTCCGTTCGACATCCTGTATGGAGTGGATATGGAAATTAGCATAGATATAGAACATCATAATACATAAGTTGAAGGAACAACAGTATGAATTATAATTGTCTACAACCAGCTAAAAGGAAGCCTAACCCTTACGACGATCCTAAGTGTATTTTCCTTCTATGTTTGGACTATAAATTGAAGTCGGCTCTGATACCACTCTGTAGCGCCCCGTTTTCCATATACTGGGAAACCGAGACACGAGCCAGGACCTTTTCATTCAATTAGTCACAATACACAGAAACAGGAAAATTTAAAACTTTTTATTAACATAATATTACAGGCCGAGTGTTTATACTAATACAATAAGTTACATCAGAGTGTACATGAATAAAAGATAATCATTGCTTTTCCACTTGTAGATATGCCTCGGCTAGAGTCCTTCTGGTTCGCGATCTTGTGTCCACAACCTATTGAAGTGGGGACGTCAGTATTCACTGACGCTTAAAGGATGATCATATAGCAGCGGATCTCCAAAACAAACAATATATATAAATAGGGGGAAGTATGTCGGTGTAGTTTAAGTGTTCGTGAGTGCAGTGATTAGAATCTAATAAATGTCAATCAAACTGGAATACCAATGCACTGTCAACTAAACTAGAACACTAGTACACTGTCAACTGAGCTAGGATACTCATATTCTAATGCCATGTCAACTAAACCAGGATGCTCATATCCTAAGGCCATGTCAACTAAACCAGGATGCTCATATCCTAATGCCAGCAAGTCTCCGAAAGCAACATGCAGCCCATACTACATGCGACCCCATCTCAAGCCGTTTCTCCATATGTAGGGATTGAACCCGCGTTATGAATTCTAATTGTACACAACCTGTTCCTGACAATACTCCATGACGCTGTGAGGTTGCAGAAGGGGTCAAGTCCCCCTATGCAGTCTGCTTATGGTGTCTCCGTTTTCCACTACTACCCGGCATGCCGGACCTCACTCGATCCCAGTATATCGGGCATCATTCCAAAATCAAACCATAGGGTTTTGCAAGCGCAGGGTAGCACAAAGCCTACCCTGTGGCACCCTCTGGGGTATCGCAAGCGCAGGACTGCCCAAATGCATCCTGTGGCACCCCAGCCACGGTATTTCAGGAATTAACAGAGCGAGATACGCAACTCGTGTCCTCAACCTGTGAGACGGCACCGTACGTATCCTTTTGACGGGAAAGTACAACCCGATAACACCACCTAAGATCGGCCCTAAAGAAAGGTTTGGTCGTACGGTGCACCCTACTACCAACTCCCCTTCTTTCGGGCAAAAGGTTAAGTAATGATTTTATAAGTCACTATCCTAATGAGGTTATTATTCCTATGCAATCTTGCGTAGTTTCCAATCATGGTCCAACTCGTGGTCCCTCGATCCAAGACACTGGTAATAATATCTCTCTCACTCATTCCTACCCCTAACTCGGATTCTACCAACACTCTCGGCCCACGGTCAACCTACATTGGTTAAGATCCGTCGACGCCCGAGGTGAGATCTATCCATTTTACTCTAAGGGGGTAGGATGTGGTCTTGATGGTCGATGACCCTTAGGGTACTTGAAGACCCTAACTAGCTTTTTCTCAAGCTACAACTATTAGCACTTCTCAACCCTTATTGCTATGAATGAAGGGTGCTCATATGCTATGGTTCCATATTAACATTAACTACAACAAGGTAGTTACTCCTACAATTTCCACATGGCTCTTTCTTATTACTTAACCTATGACAATTTGATCATGGTATGCAATTGCAAGCATCAACCTACCATCACTAAAACATGGTATATAGAACATAACCATCAACTTATAACACTCTTGATTGTGAATGTGATTTAGCATGCACTTGTAGTAATCCCAAGCATGGATACATATATAACATTCCCAAGCATGCATACATATAACTAGTATGAACATACAACATTCTCAAGCATGCATATATACTTCTACATCATCCCTAAAATATGGTAAGTAATTTTGCATCAATCCTACAACATTTTAAGCATATATATATCATTCCTAACATGATAGATATTTTTAGAATGAATCCTACAACATTCTAAACACAAATAAATCAATCTAAGCATGGTAGGTATTTTTAGAATCAATCCTACAACATTCTAAGCATAATTAGACTAATCTAAACATGGTAGGATTTTTAGAATCAATCCTACAACATTCTAAGCATAATTAGACTAATCTAAACATGGTAGGATTTTTAGAATCAATCCTACAACATTTGAAGCATGAATATTACTTCTAAACATGATAAATCTTTTTAGAAGTGATCCTACAACATCTTAAGCATGAATATTGCTTCTAAACATGATAAATATTTTTAGAAGTGATCCTACAACATTTGAAGCATGAATATTGCTTCTAAACATGATAAATAATTTTAGAAGTGATCCTACAACATTTGAAGCATGAATATTGCTTCTAAACATGATAAATATTTTTAGAAGTGATCCTACAACATCTTAAGCATGAATATTGCTTCTAAACATGATAAATATTTTTAGAAGTGATCCTACAACATCTTAAGCATGAATATTGCTTCTAAACATGATAAATATTTTTAGAAGGGATCCTACAACATTTGAAGCATGAATATTGCTTCTAAACATGATAAATATTTTTAGAAGTGATCCTACAACATTTGAAGCATGAATATTGCTTCTAAACATAATAAATATTTTTAGAAGTGATCATACAACATCTTAAGCATGAATATTGCTTCTAAACATGATAAATATTTTTAGAAGTGATCCTACAACATCTTAAGCATGAATATTGCTTCTAAACATGATAAATATTTTTAGAAGGGATCCTACAACATTTGTAGCATGAATATTGCTTCTAAACATGATAAATATTTTTAGAAGTGATCCTACAACATTTGAAGCATGAATATTGCTTCTAAACATGATAAATATTTTTAGAAGTGATCCTACAACATTTGAAGCATGAATATTGCTTCTAAACATAATAAATATTTTTAGAAGTGATCATACAACATCTTAAGCATGAATATTGCTTCTAAACATGATAAATATTTTTAGAAGTGATCCTACAACATCTTAAGCATGAATATTGCTTCTAAACATGATAAATATTTTTAGAAGGGATCCTACAACATTTGTAGCATGAATCTCATCCCTAAATATGATATAATAAATTCCACATCTACTATTACTACTTTAATGGAAACATACACATCTACTATTGCTATTTAAATTGAAGCATACATATCTACTACTACTACAACTTTATTAGAACATATATATCTACTACTACTACTATGAGCATCAATTAAAATTTAGCATAAACATCTACAACTAAATTACTACAAAAGAGATCTTTATTAGCATAGGTTTCTTACTAGTGGACATAAAAGAGATCTTTTTGATCTTTTTACAACTAGTGTTTAGAAAGAAAAGATCTTTTTATTTATTTATTTTACCACTAGTGATTTAGTTAGTTTCTTTTTCATACTTTAAGATTAAAACTAAACAATAATACAACAAGTAAGAACACTTCATTTTTGGGTTTAATCAACATATGTTCTCTTTTAGTCCAAGGTTCAACATAGGTCCTACAACCTTACATGGTTGTAAACAAATTCATATGCCTTATGCATGGTTCCACATTCAAGTCCTACAACCTTACATGGTTGTATGCAAAAGCTTATGTGTATGTATCCTTTTTGTCCAAGTAGTTAACTCATTATCATACAACAACAAACAAAAGAACTCTTTTAGATGATTCATACTACAACATACCATATAAAATTTCACATCAAAAAGAGAAGGATAAACAAGAGGGTAAGAAGAAGAAGAACATCAAAAACCATCATTCAATAAACAAACAAACAACAAATAAATAAACACAAACCTAGGAGAACCCCCACCTTGTTTCTTTCCTTGATGAAAGAACTAAACTATCCTCCTTCTTTTCTCCTAGAATTCCTACCAACCTACAAATAAAAACTCTCAAGTTAGATCACTCATTCTTTTCCTTTCTCTTTTTTTTTCTTTGATATTTCTAAAGTGAGATTATGGAGAAGGAAGGGGGTATTTATAGGAGGAGAGAAGGGAGGATATTGCAATCGTGCACCCACACAATTATACAAAAACCCCTCCTTCTTTTGTGGGCCGGTTGCTACTAGGGGAGGGAAGGATGAGGTGGAGGCATGGTGAGGGTATGGGTCCTTGGTGAGGTGGAGGGTGATGTGGAAGAGAGAGTGTTCTAGAAGAGTTCTCAACCCTTATGTCTTGTAACCCTAGGTTTAGCTACAACAATTCCTAATCAAACCCTAGGTTTAGCTACACAACCATCTCTAATTATTTATTAGATTGTCATGGCTAAAAGATAACACAATGGTGAAAGGAAAATAAAATAATCAAGTAGTCGGACGCTAATAAAATAATATCATTAATAGTCGATCGGGATATTACATTTTACAATTTCTTGCACTGTTGGAAATTCTTTTTTTAATAAAGCTTTATGTGATTTAGGAGCAAGTATTAATCTTATGTCTTTTTCGGTTGTCAGAAACTTGGTTTTGGATAAGCAAAATCCACTACAATTTCTTTGCAATTAGCAGACAGATCTATCACGTACTAAGAGGTATAATTGAAGATGTTTTGGTAAAGGTAGACAAGCTCATATTTCAAGTTGATTTCATACTGCTTGACATGGAGGAAGATGAACAAAGTTCGTTGATTTTGGGGTGACCTTTTCTAGCTACGGGGAGAGTATTGATTGATGTCTAATAAGAAAAACTTATTTTGAGGGTTGAGGAGGAGCAAGTAACGTTTGATGTCTTTAAATCCATGAAGTTTCCTGCTGAAGTACAGCCATGTTTTCAAGTTTGTGAAACTGATTTAATTGTGGGCAAGAAACATAAGGCTAAAGTTGAAAAGTTACCAATCGAAGTATGTCTAACAAATTCTGCAATACTATATCAGCTATCACGTCCGGCTGAAGACTTAAAACTTAGCGCTTCTTGTTTTTCCTTTCTTAAGAATTGTTTTTTTTTTCTTTTTGTTTAGTTTATTTTTAATTTTTGATTTTATTTTATAAGATTGCGTAAGTTTCGAGCGGAGCTATTTTGTACACCTACTTTGATGGCTGATTTTGGGCAAGATGGAGTCCGAATCTAGAAAAGTATTTCAAATAGAAATCGAAGGAAATTGCCTTAGCTTTCCAATGCAAAAATAATCAGGCAATTTGGATATCTACAACTCCTGATATTACCAAAACAATGAACGCCACTCAACCAGAATTTTAACATAAATTAGGAGAGCAATTCTGAATTTTTCTCATTATTTTTGTTTTTGATTTTCTTTTCCCAATTGATGACAATGTGATATTTAAGTTTGGGGTAAGGGGTACAATTTTTTATATATATTTGAAAAGAAAAGAAAGGGAGTTCAATTAGGATTACCATTGCACTTTTGAGTTCTTTATTGTGCTCAAGCATTGCAATTTTTTTTCTTTAGGATGGACAATATCTTATAAAGTAAGATTAAGCACACTTATTTTCTTTAAGACTATTGAAATTCAAAATTCCTTACAAAATTGAGAGAGTTATGTGATTATACCTAAAAGAGTAGTGTGATGTTTTTCTTGTGATTATCCCCTTTGTAATAGTCCTAAGCATGGTTTAAGTAAATAGAGGGATAATGATTAAATACTTGAATGAATAAAGTTCTATCTACTCCAATATTTTGAGTTGCTTAGTAACTAAGGGTATTCATCACCAATGTTTACTTTTACGTCAAACGACAACATGAAATATGAGTATGCAAAAGCACTCTAAGTGTGTGATTTGTTAAGTAACCGGGTGAATCCATCAAAAATATTTGCATTCGCGACAAAAGACAAGTGACAACTTAGAGAGAGAAAAGAAAGAAAACAAAACTCTAGTTTGCTACTCAGTTTGTAGTAGTGAGAAGAGGTGATCACAGATGGAGTTGTTACATGATATAATTGCATTAATTGCATGACATATTTGATTGGATTGAGAATTATGCATAAATAATTGCACTGGAGAAAGTTAGTATGCTTAGTTTTCCTTTATTTGCTATTTTTATGCTTTAAGTTGAAAATTTGATGCTTACATGATAAGTCTTTTTTGGTGTGATGAGTTAGGCCTAATTATGATTACTATTCCATTATTCATGGTTTTACTTTTTGCTCGAAGACAAGCAAAATCTTAAGTTTAGGGGTATTTGATATGTCTAATTTTTATATAATTTTTATTACTCTTTAATGCATTAAAAATGTGAATTCTCGTTTATTACTTTAAAATTTATCTTATTTCTACTTAATTTTATTTATTAGTTTGTTTTTGTAGGAGTGAGAACGATAAGTACAAAATGAGAGCATTTTGGGTGAAATCAAGGAAGAGTGCATGGATAAAGATCAAATTGATTCTATGTGAAGATTTTTGAAAGATTCAAGCACTGAACTGCACGTGTTTACAAATTGACCCTTTAAAGAATAGCTGCTATTTTTATCATATTTTCGGTTTTCCAAAATAGTAGTTAATCTAATTAATTTCGGTACTCAATAAAATAATTATTCCTTGTCGTTTCGACACTCTTTTCACTTAAACTATTCTACTTGTTACAATTTTGTACACTTGCAAATATCCCATCACATAGCAAGCACATAAAGTGTTTGATGAAATGTTCGAATATATTTGTATGCATATGAAGTGTTTGATTAAATGCTTAACACTAGGCACGTGTGGAGCATAACACGTTAGTTAAAAGTCCTCCAAATCATGCTCACGAACGTTGGACCTGGGGTGCTACAAAAACATCACCAAAAATTCATTAGAAGCTCCTTATAAGATGAGTTTGGAGTCTATACCCGTGGCTCAGAGTTGCTCTAGCAATTTGCAACAAAGCAAGTTCATAACTCAACTCGTCATTCGATATTTTCCTGCACGTCATTAAACACCTCAACGACAGGTTTGGAGTCCATACTCATGGCTCGGAGTTGCTCTAGAAACCTGCTATCAAGCACATTCAGAGCTCAACCCGCCATATGATCTACTCCTGCAACCTATTAAATCCCTAAACTAACAGTTCGAAATTCATGCCCATGGCTCAGAGTTGCTTTAGCAACCTGCAATCACGAACGTTTAGAGCGCAACTCGCCATTCGATTTGTTCATGAAACTTGTTAAAATTCCCTTGAAGACAGATTAGAGGTCTGTAATCATGGATCGCAGTTACCCCAGCGAACCTGCAATGAAGCAAGTTTTGAAGTTCAACTTTCTAGTCGAAGTGACTCTCAAAATTTTTTGGAGGACCCATTTGGAGGACCCATACAGCAAGTTTGGAGACCAACTCCCTTCTAGAGTTGCTCCTAAAACTAGCTATATACAAAACGGCAAGTCCGAAGTCCAACTCTCCCCAAGAGCAGCTTCTACGACTAACCAACCCCCAAGACGATAAATCACAGGATAAGGCATTGGCATGTAAAAGATTTCTTATTTTACAAACAAAAAGTCTCGTTACAACTGCAGAATTACAATGAGTCTATGCTTCATGTCTAAGCATCGCTAGTGAAGTCTTGCAAACACTATACAACAAGCTGTCCTACAAGTCGTCCTTCGGCTACACAATAGAGGGATGTTCCGCCTAAAAGACACAAACTTCTTTACAGGCCTCCTGCCAACTAACGGCTTCCCAGGGCATCCTGAACTCTTGATGATAAAATTCAAGACAAGCCCTCCTCAAGCGAACAAGCTCCAAGTCTTTTCTATTGCCTTTACCTGAGCAAGCTCCAACCCCATCTCGCATAATGCACCGCACAAACAGACTAGTCCCAACTCTGTAAAGCACAGTGTATTGTGAAGGAGTGCAAGTTGACATCTTAAAGACTCCCTTCAGTGTACACGACTACTTATCAGCAAAAAGACGAACGAAATTACTTTAACGCTGAACAAACACAAAGGACTTCAATTCTATATCAAGAAGTTTCAGAACACCCACAAATTATTCGCCCCACAAAATGAGTCTGCCTCTCTGCGCACCAATTGAGTTCCTTCGTCAAAGAACTCGTTAACCCCATACAATGAGTTCAACATCTTGCTCTTCGCTTGTGCTCTAAAACCAACTCGTTGACCCCCCTCCCCCCCCATACAACGAGTACAATGCCTCTCTCTTCGCTTGTGCTCTGCTAACAACTCATTGACTGTAAACATCGAGTTCGACGACTTGCTCACTGCACGAGCTACATCAATAACTCGTTAGCTCTATATAACGTGTTCAATGCCTTGCTCACCGCTCGAGCGCTATCAACAACTCATTGACTTCAAACAATGAGTTCAACGCCTTGCTTACCACTCAAGCACCATCAACAACCCGTTGACTCCAAACAACAAGTTTAACGCTCTGCTCTCCGCTCGAGCTCCATCAACATCTCTCTAACTCCATATAACGAGTTCGGTTCCCCGCTCCTCGCTTGAGTCCTTCCAACAACCTTTTATCTTCATGCAATAGGCTCAACGTCCAACGTCGGTCCAAGATTTGCTTCTCCAAACTTACTGGCGCAAAACAACAAGATCAACATTCAACTTCGTCATAAAGTTGTCTCTAATAAGATTGTTTGGTGCAAACATCAAGCTCTACATCATATTTGTCCTAGAGTTGCCTCTGCTCACTTGCCAGGTGCAGACGGTGGGTTCTATGTTCAACTCCATCACAGAGTTCCCTACAAACTTGTAGGGATCAAACAGCAAGCTCTACATCAACTCTGTCCTAGAGTTGACTCTACTCACTTGTCGGGTGTAGACATCGAGTTCAACATTGATTTAATCCGATAATTGCCCCTACAAACTTGTTGGGTTCAAACAGTAAGCTCTACATCAACTTTGTTCTAGAGTTTCCTATACTCACTTGCCAGGGTGCAGACGACGAGTTCTACATTTTAATCCATCACAAAGTTCCCTACAAACTTGCTAGGATCAAACAGCAAATTCTACATTAACTCCAGCCTAGAGTTGACTTTACTCACTTGTCGGGCACGAACGGAAAGTTCAACCTTGACTCCATCTGAGAATTTCCCCAACAAACTTGCTGAGATCTAACAACAAGCTCTACATCAACTTCGTCCTAGAGTTGACTCTTGGCACAAACGGCAAGTACAACATCGACTTCTTCCGAGAGTTGGCCCTACAAACTTACTAGGATCAAACAGCTTGCTCTACATCAATTTCGTCCTGGAGTTGCTGCTACTCACTTGTCGGGTGCAGACTGCAAGTTCTATGTTCAACTCTATCACAGAGTTTACTACAAACTAGCTGGGATCAAACAACAAGCTCTACATAAATTCCATTCTAGAATTGACTCACTCACTTGTCGGGCGCAAACGACAAGTTCAACATCGACTCCGTCTGAGAGTTGCCCCTACAAACTTGCTTGGATCAAACAACAAGATTTACACCAACTCCATCCTAGAGTTGACTCTACTCACTTGTCGGGCGCAAATGGCAAGTTCAAAATTGACTTCATCTGAGATTGCCTCTTCAAACTTGCTGAGATCAAACAATAATCTCTACATCAATTCCGTCCTAGAGTTGCCTTTACTCACTTGTCGAAATCAAATGGCAAGCTCTACAACTAACTTCATCTCAGAGTTATCTTTCCAAATATGCCGGGATCAAACGGCAAGCTCTACGACCAACTCCGTCTCAAAGTTGTCTCTAAAAGCTTGTTGGGATCAAAAGGTAACCTCTACATTCAACTTCGTCTCAAAGTTTTCTCTACAAGACTTTTCGGGAGCAAACAACAGGTTCAACATCAACTCCATACGAGAGTTATCTCTACAAACTTGCTGGGGACAAATAGAAAGCACTACATCTACTCCGTCTCAGAGTTACCTCTACAAAACTTGTCACGAGAAAATGGTTGGTTCTACATCAACTCAATCAAAGAGTTGCCTCTACAAAACTTGCTAGGCACAAACGACAAATTCAAACGTCCAAATCCGTCACAAAGTTCTCTCCAAACTTGCTTGGTGCAAACGACAAGTTCAAGCGTTCAACTCCGTCCCAAAGTTGCCTCAACAAACTTGCTAGGATCAAACAACAAGTCTGGAGTTCGACTGCATTCTGAAGTTTGTTCCTACGAATGCTTTTCTGGGTCAGCTATATACACAATATTTAGTGGTCAACGCACTTAGGTTCCAGACCAACGAAGCCCTCGTCGAACAACGAAGTGTTCGATCGACAAAACAAGCGAACAACACAATGCTTGGTCGACGAAAGAGCGATTCAAAAAAAAGAGTGACGAGACGCTTGATCGATAAAATCATCTGACAAACGAAGTATTTTTATCAACAAAACAAGTTGATAAGCACTACAATCTATGTCCACTAAAAAAACTCTGTTGATATATAAACCATGATTTATCAGATAAACTCATATATAAATTGCATATATGTATAAAGAACGAAAAGGTGCCATTAAGCAAATCCCCTTAAGCTTCAAAACTCCTTCTTGGCCAAAACAAACCCGACAAAGTTTGAAGATTGGCCAAGCTCCAACACTTGGAGAAAATCCCAAAGACAATATCAAATTCAGAGGTGATCAAGACATACTCCAACCCAAAGCGCTAGCATACCCTCTCTTGACCAATTTTCTAAAGCTCCACACAAGCTCCAAAGTCAACCGAGCTTAAATCCTAAAGGAACGACAACAATATGCATCATACACAAGCTGCATACACACAACTGGTGCCCAATGTAAACTTCGCCAAAACACAAGCTTGGAAAACCAGCTTCATGCTCTGCCAAAGCTTTCAAATGCGAACCCAATATCAGGCTTCAAAGGTTGGCTAAACCCGACACTAGCTTGAAGCCCCCGACTACGATGAAGCCGAATTCGATAAAACCCGAAAGCCAGCAAGGAGAAAGAGTTGATGATAAAAGAGAGCGCACAAACTCAACTTCAAACCAAGCCACATAACTCTAACTCGATGCTCGACAATGGAGCAAATAGATAGCAAGAATCGTAGCTTAAACTTCAAGATCCAAAGACGAGTTCGAATCCATAAAACTCAACTCCGAGTCCAAACACATCAAAACCTGAACACACCCCGAACCATTAAAGGCAGCACAAAAACAATTTGTTTGTCCAACAGCTTGGTCGCCCAACTCCAATGCTCAGCTCTGCCCAACCCGAAGATCAGCCAGAGCTCCGAAGACCAGAATAAAGGTGGCACACCAACTCCAAAGCTCTGCCATCGAAGGTTTGAACTCAAACTCTGCCACCAACTTCGGAGAAGAACAACACTAAAGCTCTAAATATAGAGCTTCGAAAAAGCCCAGTGAAAAAGATAAGCATCGAAGCTCTGCACTCGATCACCACCTGACCTCACCAAGCTTTAGCTCTGCCAAGCTCCCACTTCACCGAGCTCCAAAATATCCTAGCTCGAAGTTGCCGAGCTCCCACTTCGTCGAGCTCCAAAATCGCTGAGCTCCAAATTGTCGAGCTAGAAGTCACCGAGCTCCAAAAGTGCCGAGCTCCAATATCCAAAGAAAACTCACCGAGCTCCCCTATTTTCCGAGTCCAACATCCAAAGCCAACTCGCTCCAACATCCAAAGCCAACTCGCAGAGCTCCCCTGTTCGCCGAGCTCCATCACCTAAAACAACCTCATCGAAAAACGCCCTTCGTCGAGGAGTAGCTTGCCGAGCATGGTCGAACACGGGTTAGCTCGGCAGAGAAGTAGCTATTATGATGAATAGGAGCTCGACAAGATAGGCACTCACCCAGGGCCTAGGTTAGCAAAAAACTAGGTCGACAAGAAGATCGAAGTGGAGAAGAAGAAGAGGAGCTCGAAAAAATTATCGGCTGAGCTGAGGGACTCTCACAGCCGATGAGCACTGTTGGATCTCTAAGAAAATTGCGCACGTTCGAGATGGACGCAGGAGATTGCGCCACATCGCCTCCTTCCCCACCGCTATGCTTAATTCGCAACCACTTGACCGTTCAGCTCAGTGAGCTGGCATGAGATGAACATCTCAGATTGTGCCACTTCACCCCTGCATCTCGGCGAATTCATCACCACCGCCTGATTCACTTAGGGGGCGAACCCCGCGTGATCAACGTGGCAAATTACTCCAAAATTCGTGCTAGATCTGATAATTAATAATAAAAAAATGACTGAAATTCAATTAAAATTCAAAATTTTAAGTAAAAATTGGAATAATTAATTAAAATTTTGAAAAGGAATTTTAAATTTGGAAAAAATTATGGAAAATTCAAGAAAAATTCGAAAAATCCAGAAAATTATTCGCCGCCACCAGAAGCTTTTGATCAGTTCCAGTCATCTCCAAATCGACCCTAAAAGCTAAGATTGTACTCCAGTTCTCTGAAACAAGGAGAACTACTTCCCGAAAGTCAAGAAAATTGACTTCCGATAGTGGGGGCTTATGATAATGATAAAAATTGCAGCAAATCTGGGTCATAGGATTCCAGCACAGATCATGAGGCTTCTATAGGCAGATTAATCATAACATGCCTCTTTAATAGGTCCAGACATTCTGCAGCCTCATTTACAAGACATGAACTGCTCTCAAGTCCATCAAAAGTGACTAGACCAACTAGGAGAGACACCAAGCCCATAAGGGTTGTAAGTCAAATCTTTTTTCCCCATGCAAGAGAGTCTTATCTCTTAAGAGGGAGAATCAACATGAGATAAGGGATTCATATCAATCTAACAGATCCATATCAATGTTGTAAACTGTTTCTCAGGCCTATAAATACCCTCCCCCCTTCTCAATCAGAAGGTAATCAATAAATCTGCAATTTCTCTCTCAAACACTCTTTCTCTCTCTTGTTCGAACTTAAGCGTCGGAAGGTCTATCGCGGGGCCACCCCCAGTATTTCAGACTTTTTGTAGGTCGATCAATTGCGTCAAAAATTGTCGGATTTAGATCAATCTGTTCAATCAATGATCCAATTCTACTCTTGGAAGCTCTAACTACTTTTTACTGCGACGATCAAAGGTTAGATCGTTAGTAGTTTTCTTCAAATATAAACTCACTATCTGTTTGCTCCCACACCAAAATAAGCAGCTACACCTGTGAACGAAATCTCGACACATAGAGCAAGCTAGGGACTTGACAAGCCACTTCTCGGTGCATTCGCAGTGAAATCTATGCTTAAAACTTAGAAACACTTTCACAAACTCTCCTTTATTCAACTCATCCATTCATATGTTGCACTCCTTCGAACGGTCATTGTCTTCTTCTTTCTTGTAGGCAACAATCGGGTTTTCTTAGACATTTGTGGAGTACGCGAGGCAAAGAAAGATAGATTTGAAGATAAAGGTCATGGTGGAAGATCAAACTTATTGATTGGTCAATGAAGAAATCCTAATTCTTGGTTGCAGAATGATATATAGGAAAAGAATATCATCAGGGGGAGACTTCTATGTGTGTGTGTGTTATGCTATGACCTAACAATTCTAATCTTGCATTTAGATTTAAAGAGAGAGGGGGAAAGGAAGAAAAGATATGGTGGGACTCCTGATTCTTCCTTTTTTATTCATGTTCTAGGTTTCCTAACATATTATACACTAGATTGGGCTCATGAAGTGGAAAGAGCTCACTGGGAGTTACCCAAGGCGACCAAGACATTGGAGGGGCGATAATGGCTAGCATCGAAGCCGGGCTACACGCTGCAAAAGTCACCTCATGTGATTAATGTTCTAGATCTAACTCCAACTACTCCATCAGAGGGACATGATGGGTCAACAAAATTGGGTTAAAGCAATACCAGATCTAGACCGACCAACTCAGAGCTGGTAAAAAGGAAAATCTCTTAACTAGAGCAGCGCTCAGATCTGGCGAAAAAGAAAAAGGCAGTTCTGTAGAGAGAGATGGAACAGGTGCTCCATTCTCGAGTGGTCAGGGAGTTGGTAGGTGCTCAGAAAAAGGGAGTGGTTTGCTGCCAATCTGAAAGAGGTACTGAGTTCACTGCTTTAGATGTACAAAAGGGGGAAAGAGATGATTTTTCCTCTTTTGATAAGAAAAAAGAAGAAAAGTAGATAAAGAAGATGACTAAGGGGGATGCGAATTTACCCCACACCCTCTGACCACTTCGAATTCCCCCTCCCCCCCTACTGCTTCACCCTTCCCCGCTCACAGTCTCGCCATGTGGCACCTCTTCTAGGGGGCTAGCACGGGATAGGCACGTCTTCTCATTGTGGGCATGGGCCCATGGAGGGGCCTTCAATTATTCTTCAGAAGCCAAAGTCTCTTAGTGGGCTGGATGTTGTTAGGCCCAAAGAGGGATCTAGCAATACCAAGCTCAATCTAATGGTTAGTTTGAACCTGATTAATGAGAAGTCTTCTTTCGGGCTGCTTGTGAAGCCTACCTGCATTGGGCCCATGGTGGGGTCCATAGAGGAGGTGGGATATAATGCAAGTTTGATTTCTAGTGATGATGATAAGGGACGCCTAAACTTAGATGATGATGATCCGTATTAGTAGGACGACTCAGATTCTGAGGAGATAGTAGAAAACTCACATATGATTATTTCTCCCACTCCCAATATGGTTCCCTCCACATTCCCCTTATCTCAGTTTGACCTGGCCAGAGGTTTTCAATTGCATAAGGTAGCAAAGAGGTCTCACGAGGAGACCTTAGATGACTATCTAAAAATTGTTGTCGTAGCAAAGATGGCTAAAATCGACGGTGGAGGTACGCGTAATATGCTAGCTTCTATTTTTAATTATATGTATGATTCTAAAATATTTACTCTTGCTAAAACTTGTGGTCTAGCAGTTAACGATATTGGCCGTAACACTTTTCTCCTAAATAATATTAGAGGGTGGGAGCTGGTGAGAGAACAATTATGCTCACAGCCAATCCCCAAGCCGAAAAGTAATCTCAACCTTATTAGTAATGAGTTTTCTTCTTTGGAATGTTAGAGGAGGAGCGGGGGTGGGGGGGTGCAAGCAGGAGATGGTCAGGGACCTAATCTCGAACTCTAACGTTGATATTGTGGGTCTCTAGGAGACCAAGCTTGACCATGTAACCAGACTTGGGAGGCTGGGTGGAAGTAGGATCAAGGATTTGAAACTCCGCCCATCCATTCGGGTATGGGGAGGTAACGCTATTGGCTTCAATACAGATTGTTTCGATTGGTTAGATGAATTTTGCGGTAATTTTTCACTATCGGTTCAGCTTCAACGCCGAATGGATAGTTGGATTCAATTACTCACCGTTATTTACGGGCCTAACATTGTCGGAGCCAAAGCAGCATTCTAGAATGAACTTCAAACCATCTGTGTTAGATGGAAACATCCTGGATAGTGGGAGGATATTTTAACATCACTAGATTTTCTTTTGAGTACCGTGGTAGAGGTTCTAGTGATGCAGATAGAGAGGAATTCAACCGTGTCATTACAAGCCTAGATCTTGTGGACATCCCAGTGCCAGACAAACTATTCACATGGTCTAGCATGCAAGATGTTACAATCATGGCAAAGCTGGGTCGAGTTTTGGTCTCATTGGATTGGGAAGCTAAATACCCATTAGCATGCTCTAAGTCCCTACCAAGGCCAACATCGGATCATGTACCTATAGTTCTGGCAATGGGTGAACTAAATGGTAGAAGGTCAAAGAAATTTAGGTTTGAAAAAAAGAAGCATCTGCAGTTTGGTGCAAAAAAACTCATAGATTACTTACCAGACTGCGAAAATGGATCAAACGAGATATGCGCAGATTTGGAGGACTAAAGAATTGTTCCTAGAAGGAATCGACGAGTTGGAGAGAACTAAGGAAACCAAGGACTTCCCTCAAGATGAGCGTAATAATCTTTTAAAGTTGAGGAAGGACATTTACCAGTTGTTATACATGCTTGAAGAACGGAAATGACAATAGAGATCCAGAATTTCAGGGCTTAAGGAGGGAGATATGAATACTTCCTTCTTCCACAGGGTTGCTAGTGCACGTCGACGAGCCAACCCGATCCACTCAGTCTATACTGAGAATAATGGGGCGACACATGATGAAAAGGAAGTGAAAAAAATCTTTCACAAGTATTACAAAGACCTTTTTAGGCGTAAAACAGACTTTATAGTCCCGCTTAGAACTGATTTTTGGTAGGATAGCTTTGACGACGCGGGATATGCGTTGGGGTCGATCGAAGGTCCATTCACGAAGGAGGAGGTTAATGAGGTAATTTCACAGATGGGGAGGGAGAAAGCACCGGAACCGGATGGATTTTCGATCATGTTCTACCAAACCTTCTGGGATGAAATGAAAGATGATTTACTGGCCGTGATGGCAGAATTCTATGATCACAGATTCAAATTGGGCATACTTAACTATGTAGAAGTTGTTCTTATCCCTAAAAAAGAAGAGGCTAACCGAGCAGGGTACTTTCGCCCTATTAGCCAGCTTAACTGTTTAGTTAAGATAATTACCAAGATCCTAGCCAACCATTTAGGGCAAGTGATGAACAAGTTGATCTGCAAGGAGCAGACGGGCATCATTAAAGGACGATGCATCTTGGACTGCGTAGCTATGGTAGAGGAAACCATTCAACACTGCCACATCTCTAATGACAAGAGTTACCTACTTAAGTTGGATTTTGAGAAAGCCTACGACTCGATGGAATGGGAATGCTTAATGGAAGCATTTGAAGGTCGTGGTTTTGGGGATAGATAGATTAGGTGGACTCGTCACTACCTTACTACTAGATGAACGGCCATTATGGTCAACGGTACAATGGGGAAACCGTTCGTGTGCAAAATAGGGTTGTGACAAGGGGATCCTTTGTCCCCCCTCTTATTTACCATTGTGGAGGATGCGCTTATAGCCGTGATGGATAACTGTAGGCAGGCGAGGTGGATCACTCTGGTGGCCAGAGGAAGAAATCTACTTAGGTGCACCATCTTACAGTATGCAGATGATACACTATTGTTTGGCATTGGAAAGATGGTGGAGACTACCGTTTTCAAAGGTGTTCTCTATAGTTTTGAATCATGGCCCAGTTTGAAGGTTAACTCCACAAGAGTGCACTAATACCTATTGCCTTATCTACAGAGGAGGCCAGGGTACATGCAACCATCCTTAATTGCCACGTTGATAGTTTCCCTATCAAGTACTTAGGCTTACCAGTTAGACCAGGTACGTTGAAGAAATCTGCTTGGTCCCCAATCATCGACCGGGTGGAAGGTAGGCTAGCTGGTCGGAAAGGGAAATCCTTATCCTTGGGTGGGAGAGACACCCTCATCAACTCGATACTATCTAATCTGCCAACATACTATCTGTCATTCTTTGAAATGTCAAGATGGGTTATCAACATGATTGATCGGATTCAAAAGCATTTCTTATGGAAGGGTGTTGATGCCATCAGGGGCGCTACCGCATGATCAAAATGGAAAAATCATGTATGAAGAAAATTCACGGAGTATTGGGAATTATCGACTTGAGAGACATGAACCTGATCATCCTTCAAAAATGGTGGTGGAAAGTGTTCCACCCAAATGGTGAGGGATGGCAAGATTTTGTTTAGTCCTATTTGGAAGGGAAATGGACGCGACAGATGAATTTCAGGGTGGGGCCAAGATTTTCCTTGTTTTGGAGAGGGGTTTCTAGGACTTTTGACCAGTTTAATAGTTGTGTATCATCTTTCATTGGCAACGGTCAATTGACTAAATTTTGGTGGGACAAGTGGTGCGGTGAGCACTCGCTTAAAGAATTGTTCCCCGATCTCTATTAACAAACGACACAACCACACAGCATTATGGCTAAAACGTGGAAAAGGGGATCATGGAAACCAGCGTTTAAACGGTGTTTAAACGAGACATCACAAACACAGATGGAGGAACTACAAGCTAATGTAGCCTAAGCAGCGGTGAGATGCTCAGCTAGACCGGACTAAAAAGTTTGGGGGCTGGAAAAAGATGGAAAATCATGGTACGATCTATGTGTAATCAATTACATTTTAGAGGCCGTAGACCGAGGTGGTCAACCGCTATTTGGAAGGCCAAAACACCCCAGAATGTTAGAATTTTCCATTGGCTAGTGCTTAATGATGTTCATTCTGACTAGAAAAAATATGGCTAAACAACAACTAAATACGGTGACCGCATGTGGTTTCTATAACATTAATACAGAGTCCAAAGAACACCTTTTTCTGGAGTGTCACAAAAGCAAAGTGGTTCTAGTCAAAGTTTTATGGGCGCTCGGCACAAGTGCGTATCCCTTAGTATATGATGATCTATAGATTGGTCCCAAGTTCTTTGATGAGAGAAGGGAGATGAGAGACGCTTGGTATATTGCTATAGTCGCCACGGCCTGGTTCTTTTGCTTGATAGAAATAACTTTTACTTTCGTGAAATTAGTAATAATATTTCTGGTAATTTAACTCATATTATGCATCTTATTTTCTTTTGGGACACAGCTGCCGCATCACACTACAAAAGAAAGTAGCTTTCCCGGCGCTTTTTTACGTCTATACCGGCATTTTTTTACGCCGGTGAAACTTTCACCGGCGTTTACAATAGCGCCGGTCCAACTGCCGCCGAAGCGGGCGTTGCTGAAACGAAGGGGTCTACACCGGCATTTTTGGTGGACGCCGGTAAATGTTAGGACTACACCGGCGGTCATAAAACGCCGGTGTATATCGGTCTCTGGGTGCCGTTCTTGTGCACCTATATACATACACCGGCGGTCGTAAACCGCCGGTATTTATCCATTCACCTGCGTATATGAAAACGCCGGTGTAGATCGAAAGTATACCGGCGGTCAAGAAACGCCGGTGTATGTGCATTTATGAGCGCCTGCTTTTCCCTGTTTACGAACACCGGCGCGACCAAAAAATGCCGGTGTAGTTATATACGCCGGCGTTTATAAAACACCGGTGTACGCCTGTGCCGTTACAGCTGAAAACTTTCGCCGGCGTGCGTTGAAACGCCGGTGTATCACACACTCCAACAATTAAATTATATAGACCGCCGTTTTTTAAAACGCCGTTCTGGCTATGCCCGTTTATTTTCGATACTCCGCTTTTCCGTTCGATTTCAATTCACAGTTTCATTTACAAAATCTGTAAACTAATTCTCACAACTGATTCAATCAATTTCGTTGCATACTACTGCGCAAACCACAACCAAACACAAGAATAATTAAAGATAATCAAGTTTCACACGTGTCATATCAACGTCCAAATTCATTGATTAATTAACAGTGTCATAATTAACAAATTAATATAGAGACTAACATCCAAAATATCCAAACAAACCAGTCTGACAAATATCCAAAATATCCCAAATTCAAAGTATGACATAACTCTCATAAAAAAACCAGTCTGACATAACAATAGCAAGGAGGAGGACATAAGAACAACAACCATACAGCAAGGAGGACATAAGAACAGCAAGGAGGACCGCAGATTCATACCCCTCGAGTAGCTTCAGCTCTGATCATCAGAATTTCCTTCATCTTGACGACCGCTCTGTGAAAAAAAAACAATAGTTTAATTGAACAGTAGATCACAATACAGAATATACATATTTTTTGAACTTGCAAAAAGAACTACCTGTATCTCGAATTATAAGATCAAAGTGCCAACTGCAAATGGAATTGTTAATGATATATACAGAGGTAAAATAATTACATTACAATGCTAAAAATTCCGTACTTAATTTTGTTTTTAAATATATCTAAAATAACAAAACAAATGAAAATTCAGTATCTAACTTGAAACCTTTATATTCTCCTCTGATTGGGAATATCCACTATCTAAAACAATAAAACAAATGAAAATTCAGTATCTAAGCATGTCCTTCATGGATTGTTCAGACAATCCATAAAACTGTCATTGTGGACGGAAACCAAATATAAGAAAAATAAGAAAAATAAGATAGGGCTCATATCAAGTGTATTTTTAGGGAACTGTCATCGTGGAAGGAAACCAAATATATATAGAAGCCAGAAATGGAAACAGAAAGAAGAAAGGTAGAGAGTTTGGATCCACCAGGCTACCATAGCGGCATTTTCCTCATCTCTCTCTCATCCCTTATTTCCCTTCAGCACACGAACAGAAAGAGACATCAGCAACCACCTTAAGAGCGACAAGAACAACAATAATAATAAATTATTATGAACAAGATGTCTCTATATGGGTTTCCAGATCTCCACTCAAGCCCACTCTTTCTAATCACAGCCCAATTAAGAACATAGACAACATCCACTAAACAATCCAATCATAGCCCAGTCAAAATTTGCCATCCTGGATCTTAATGAAATACGCTTCATTAACAGTGAAAGAAAATGAGGATGCTAGCAGCATACTTAGTTTGGAAGTGAACCCATTTTTTGTTAAAAAATCATGCCAAAGATGGCAATCAGCTTCATTAACAGTATCTGAAAATGAAAATTTCCATTAACTGAGCTTATATGTTGCTCTACTAATTCACTGTGCCCAACTAAATCTAAAACCCAATTGTTGTGCGTATCCGGAGGATTTTGGCATATGTACCTATAGCATCCTCAGTTCACAGTAAACCCGTTTTGGTCAAAAAAACATGCCAAGATCACAATCAGATGCATGAAAATAAGCTTCACTAACAACAAAAGAAGAAACTGGGGATGCTATGCAGCATACTTAGTTTGGAAGTGAACCCATTTTGTGTTAAACAATCAGGTTACATTGACAGTATCTGAAAATGAAAATTTCTCCATTATCTGAGCTTATATGTTGCTCTACTACTTTTTTAGCCCAACTATATCGCAAAACCCAAGTGTTGTGCATATCCGGCCGGAGAATTTTGGCATACGTACCTATACAATATCCTCAGTTCACAGTGAACCCATTTTTGGTATAAAAACATACATGCCAAGAAGACAATCAGGTGCTTGAAATCAGGTTCACTAACAGTTAGTGAAAATGGGACCATAAAATAGCTTAAGAAGACCATCAGGTTTGTGAAATAAGCTTCACTAACAGTGAAAGAAACTGGGGATGCTATGCAGCATACTTATTTTGGAAGTGAACCCATTTTGTGTTAAAAAAACCATGCCAAAGATTGCAAGCAGGTTACATTGACAGTGTCTGAAAATGAAAATTTCTCCATTATCTGAGCTTATATGTTGCTCTACTACTTTTTTAGCCCAACTATATCGCAAAACCCAAGTGTTGTGCATATCCGGCCGGAGAATTTTGGCATACGTACCTTACAATATCCTCAGTTCACAGTGAACCCATTTTTGGTATAAAAACATACATGCCAAGAAGACAATCAGGTGCTTGAAATCAGGTTCACTAACAGTTAGTGAAAATGGGACCATAAAATAGCTTAAGAAGACCATCAGGTTTGTGAAATAAGCTTCACTAACAGTGAAAGAAACTGGGGATGCTATGCAGCATACTTAGTTTGGAAGTGAACCCATTTTGTGTTAAAAAAACCGGTTACATTGACAGTATTTGAAAATGAAAATTTCTCCATCATCTGACCTTATATGTTGCTCTACTACTTTTTTAGCCCAACCATATCGCAAAACCCAAGTGTTGTGCATATCCGGCCGGAGGATTTTGGCATACGTACCTATATAATATCTGATGACCACAGTGAACCCATTTTTGGTATAAAAACATACATGCCAAGAAGACAATCAGGTGCTTGAAATCAGCTTCACTAACAGTTAGTGAAAATGGGACCATAAAATAGCTTAAGAAGACCATCAGGTTTGTGAAATAAGCTTCACTAACAGTGAAAGAAACTGGGGATGCTATGCAGCATACTCATTTTGGAAGTGAACCCATTTTGTGTTAAAAAAACCATGCCAAAGATTACAAACCGGTTACATTGACAGTATCTGAAAATGAAAATTTCTCCATTATCTGAGCTTATATGTTGCTCTACTACTTTTTTAGCCCAACTATATCGCAAAACCCAAGTGTTGTGCATATCCGGCCGGAGGATTTTGGCATACGTACCTATATACCATCCTCAGTTCATGGAAGAAAAATACGAATAGGGCTCATAGCAAGTGTAGTTTTAACTGGAATTGTCATCGTGGAAGGAAACCAAATATAGAAGCCAGAAAGAGGAATGGTAGAGAATGAGGATACACCAGGCTAACATAGCGGCATTTTCCTCATCTCTCTCTCATCCCTTCTTTCCCTTCAGCACACGAACACAGAGAGACATCAGCAACAACAGCAAGAGCAACAAGAACAACAACAATAATAAATTATTATGAACAAGATGACTCTATATGGATTTCCAGATCTCCACTCCAACTCGTCTCTTTCTAATTACAGCCCAATTAAGAACAATTGTTCACAGTCACTGTTAAAGAAACATATATGCTCAGATTATGAAAAATTTATATGCTCAGATTATGGAAATTTTCAGTCACTGTTAAAGAAACTAAGTAGGCTGCATAGCATCCCCAGTTTCTTTCACTGTTAGTGAAGCTTGTTTGGAATACAGATCACTCAAACATGCCCCTTGTTTCTGAACTCAAACATGACATTAATAAACATCTTTTCTAATAATGGCTACACTTGTGGAAGCTCTCTCTAAGCCTCAATTCTTCAAGGTTTTGTTGCCTACTTCTTTACAGAAGTTGGTACTCTATTCTCCTCTCTTTAAAGAAGAATAGAGTACCAGCTTCTGTAAAGAAGTAGGCAACAAAACCTTGAAGAATTGAGGCTTAGAGAGAGCCTCCACAAGTGTAGCCATTATTAGAAAAGATGTTTATTAATGTGATGTTTGAGTTCAGAAACAAGGGGCATGTTTGAGTGAACAATTGGGTTTTGAATGGAAATTGTAGTCATAGATCAATTCTTCATGGAAGAAAAATACGAATAGGGCTCATAGCAAGTGCAGTTTTAACTGGAATTGTCATCGTGGAAGGAAACCAAATATAGAAGCCAGAAAGAGGAATGGTAGAGAATGAGGATACACCAGGCTAACAAAACCTAGCGGCATTTTCCTCATCTCTCTCTCATCCCTTCATTCTCTTCAACACACGCACACAAAGAGACATCAGCAACAACAGCAAGAGGGGGTTGGTCCAACAATAAGTGTAGATTATAATAAACGAGATGTCTCTATTTTGGGTTTCCAGATCTCCACTCCAGCCCTTTCTTTCTAATCACAGCCCACTTAAGAAACATAGACGAAATGCTTATAGACGACAGCCACAATGCAGACTCACAAACACTAGTACGTGTCTTTCATGCATTCCAGTAACATAATCTATTTAAAAATACCAATTTTAAGACTTACCGATGTTTTTTGACAGTGGGCGGCTTGCTACCCTCACTCTCATATGTTTGCCTGCCACTATTATTTAGTGGCTGCTCATCCCCATGGCTCTCGTTGCCATCATTTATATTTACCCTCTTTCCACGCCTCGGCATGTTGTACCTGTCAAGGATTCGATAACTTGGTTCAAATGATAGTTTGGTTCAAATGACAACGATAGTTTGGTTCAAATGACACTAAACATAGTTTAATGTAAATAATACCAAGCAGTAGAAAATAGAAAGATAATTAAACTAGTATATTAAATTCACAATGAACATATTCGAAATTACCGACATAATATTACAACAAGATTTAAGACATAAAATTACAGACATATAATAAACTCAATTGAAAATCATGTAAACTACAATACGACATCTTCCAGTACATCGCCCTCTTCTCCATCCTTGCGAAGCCAAGTTCCGCAAATTCCAACATCGGTTGTGTTTACATCAAACACAGGAAACTCAGAAGCAATGTAACTGTTCATGTCTTCACCGTCTTCATCATCTGAAGTATCGCCCAGTTGGAATACATCTCTTGGTTGCATAGGGATAGCCACATACGATTTTGGCAGGGTTGGATCTTCAATGTAGAACACTTGTTGCACTTGGGATGGAAACACAAATGGCTCATGGCTAATGTGTGTACCGATGTGAATCAATTTTGAGAAGTTTACAACTGTGAAGCCAAGCTTGTCCTTGTTGTTAGCAAAATTCCTATCAAACTCAGCCCAATCCCCACGAAATAAGACAACACAGAAATGGCCAAAATAATTCAACTCAATGATATCCGTGAGCACTCCATAGTAGTCGAGATCCCCATCTACAGGCCTCGTGTCCGATTTGGAAGCATAACTTCTAGTCTTAGACGTCACTACCATTCCACTATTTTGAGACTTCAAATTAGATTCACGATCCTTAGTACGAAATCTAAAATCATTGAATATTTATCCTCCGTATCTTTTGACCATCTGATAGGGACCTTTGGCAAGTACTTGTATTTCAGATGACGCACCTTCAGGACCCAAAGAATGTATCTATTAATTTTGCACAAATCGTATCAACACCATAGAAAATGTAGATATAATAAAGATTAACTTGCATAACTGTAATTCACCTACATGAGATTCAAACCACTTATGAAATTTTTCATTCATCAGCTTGTTTTGTTCACGTGGTGGTAGTCTTCTTGGTCTAGCCCTTCGTTTGATGTCCCTGATAAATTCGCTAAAAAACAAGCAATTGAAATTAGGAATAACAAAAGTATCAAAAATATCGAACTCCGCGGTTTTCACTGTATTAATTCGATTTACATTCAAAAGCAACTTACTTTCGAAATGGTTCCACTGATGCATGATGGTCTAGCACATATTGATGTGCCTGTTCCCACGCTAAGCTATCGAGCTCAAATGCATCAACTTTACCAACAGTGGTGCCAGCGGTATCAAAAAGATATTGTGCACCATCAAGGTTGGAAATGTCTGGATTTCTACGTGGTCTACTGGAAGATGTCTCCACACCAGGCAAATACCTGGAAAAAAAATGTGAGCACTCCTCTGATAGATATCCCTGGGCTATTGACCCTTCAGGATATGCTCTATTTTTCACATAACCCTTTAGCTGGTATAGGTACCTGAACATGTACAATTAATAAACTAGAGCGGATTAGGAGATTAAAAGAAATGAGCTTTTGAAAATTCAATTTCGTAAGATGAACGAATTATTTTACCTCTCAATGGGGTACATCCACCGATAGTGAACAGGACCACCGATTCTGGCTTCACCAGCAAGGTGAATTATCAAGTGAATCATAATAGTGAAAAACGATGGAGGAAATATCATCTCCATTTTACTAAGTGTCAATGCCGCCTGCTGCTCCAATTGGTCCAGATCTTCAACACGAAGCATTCTTGAGCAAATACCTTTATATATGCTACAAAGATCTTTCAGGACAGTAGTGACTTGCTCACACATTGAAGACCTTAGGGCCACAGGAAGGAGATCCTGCATTAGGATGTGGTAGTCGTGTGACTTTAGACCCTGAAGCCTCTTCTCTTTAAAGTTGACACATTTTGCCATGTTAGAAGAATAGCCATCGGGGACTTTAAGTTCAAGTAGTACTTTGCAAAACAACTCCAACTCCGATTTTGACATTGAATAGATTGCAGGACGTAGGAGCACTTTCCCGTTCGGCAATTCTTCTGGGTGCAACTCATGTCGGATGCCCATTGACTTCAAATCAAGTCGGCTCTTGAGATTGTCCTTTGTCTTCCGATCATCTCCCATAACTGTTCCTATACAATTCTCACCAATATTTTTTCCGATATGCATCACATCTAAATTATGTCTCAGTAAGTTGAATTCCCAATACGGCAACTTGAAGAAAATACTCTTATTCTTCCATGCACCTAAACTCGTCAAGTTTTGATCCTCATCCTCGCCAAATAGATCGGTCTCCTCACCTTGCTCCGGCCTTGCCATTTTCTTGCCCTTTGTCCTGACTTCTGGTTCCTTTCCATATTTGAATTGATGACCATCTACCCGTCTCAAAATATCTGAACCAGAAGAAGACCCAGGAGCATGTTCCCACTCGTCGGTGCCATCAAATGTCGCTGCCTCTGCCCGAAATATATGTGTGTCAGGCAACCATCTCCTATGACCTATATAGCAAAACTTTCTGCCATTGTACAACCACCTTGAACTAGTTTGGTCAGCACAACATGGACATGCATAACGTCCTTTAGTACTATATCCAGATAAATTTGTATATGCTGGAAAATCATTGATTGTCCAAGACAACACGGCACGAAGAGAAAATGTTTCTTTAGCCACAGCATCATAGGTTGGAACACCCACCCACAACTTCTGAAGTTCATCTATTAACGGTTGTAGGTACACATCTATATCATTTCCAGGACCTTTCGGTCCAGGAACTATCATGGACAAAATAAATGAGGACTGCTTCATGCATTTCCAAGGCGGCAAATTGTATGGTATCAACACAACCGGCCATATGCTGTATGTACTACTCATTTGCCTGAAAGGGTTGAAACCATCACTAGCTAGTCCAAGTCTCACATTTCGAGAATCTTCCGCAAAATCAGGATATCTTTCATCAAATCTTTTCCAAGATTGAGAATCAGCAGGATGTCTAAGAATCCCATCATTAGTGCGACCTTCAGCATGCCATTTCATATCAGAAGAAGTTTTCGTGGACATAAACAACCTTTGTAACCTAGGAATCAGAGGAATGTAACGCAATGTTTGACAGGCTTCTTTTTCCTACTTCGCTTAGTAGATCCACTGGCTCCCTCGTCTTGATTTGGTCTTTCTTTCCATTTCGAAGAACCACACACTTCGCAATTCTCCAGACTTTCTTTACCACTCGTGAAAAGCATACAGTCATTTGGACATGCTGCTATCTTCTCATATCCTAGATCGAGAGAACTTAGGAATTTTTTGATTTTATAGGCTGAGTTTGGAATACAGATTTCAGGAAATGCTTCATTCAACAATTCAAGTAGCATAGTGAAGGACTTAGCAGACCACCCGTTTAAACATTTAATCTGAAATAGTCTGACAATGAATGAGAACTTAGAAAATTTGGTGCAGTCACGGTACAACGGGATACTAGCATCTTCAAGTAACTTAGCGAAGGATTCTTGCTGCTTATTATTTTCATGGGTGGGGCCAGACATTTCCTCGTCCACCCCACCACCAATCTGGTTTGTTTCTGTTGACTCATTGTGAACTTCGGTTGTTGGGTCATTGGTCTGGAAAGGAACATTATGAATCCCCATGGCATCTTGTAACAAAGCATGCATCTCATCGGGAACGCTTAAGTCTTCGTTCACTAAGGGCTCAGCCTCATTTTCTAATACAACCGGACGAACAGGAGCTGTCGTATGATCCTCTCCATGACAAAACCACCTTGTGTACCCTTGAAGAAAACCGTTGACAGCCAAGTGTGTATGTACTGTACTACGTCACATGTCCTCAGCATACAATTTGTACAGCGAAGGCATGGACAAAGGATTAGGTTGGGATCACGGGAATGTCGTTTGGCAAAGATAATAAAATCTTTAATACCATCACGGTACTCCTTGGATAATCGTGGTTTACTAATCCAACTTCTATCGATTATATCAATAGCACACAGTCTGAAATTAAAATTTGATATATTAAATAGTAATAACAGTAAAAGGCATTTTGTATATTAAATTTCACCTATTTGAAAACCATCCCTAGCTGTAAATAAATAAACGATATAATCTTTAACTGTAAAATAAAGAAATTGTGGCTCTAAAAAATGTACAAAAAAAAACTACATCTTAACACAATCTACTCTATTCACCAAACCCTAAACGACCTTTTGTGGAAATGATCACAACCACCTTAGACGGTATTTTATCGCACACCCTGTGTTCGAGCATAAAAAAAATTCGACTATAGTCTCCCCTGTATTTGGCTTTCCGTTCAAGGAGATGATGATGGTAAAGGGTATTTTGCTGATGAAGAGGAATCGGCCGAATAATGAGCGCGTCGTGCTGTAACTACGGTAACAAGAAGATCTGATGACTCATGAACTATTCTGTTCATGACTACTAATAATCACTTATCTCATAATAATAATAATAATAATAATAATAATAATAATAATAATACTAAACAAAAGAAACAGTAAAAGAAAAATTAAAATGTCTAGTATGTAAGCATATATTTTGCAGACTGAACCAATTGTTGTACATAGCCGGAGGATTTTGGCATAGAGCTATAGCATCCTCAGTTCACAGTGAACCCATTTTGGTCAAAAAAACATGCCAAAATGACAATCAGATGCATGGGATAAGCTTCAATTCATTAACAGTGAAAGAAACTGGGGATGCTATGCAGCATACTTAGTTTGGAAGTGAACCCATTTTGTTAAAATACCATGCCAAGGATTGCAGTCAGGTTACTTTAACAGTATCTGAAAATGAAAAATTTCCCATTATCTGAGCTTATATGTTGCTCTACTACTTCTTCAGCCCAACTAAATCTAAAACCCAATTGTAGCCGCATATCCGGCCGGAGGATTTTGGCATACGTACCTATACCATCCTCAGTTCACAGTGAACCCATTTTGGTAAAAAAAACATGCCAAGATGACAATCAGATGCATGAAAATAAGCTTCACTAACAACAAAAAAAGAAAATGGGGATGCTAGCAGCATACTTAGATTGGAAGTTAACCCTTTTGGTATAAAAAACCATGCCAAAGATTGACAATCAGGTTACTTTAACAGTATTTGAAAATGATAAATTTTCCATTATCAGAGCTTATATGTTGCTATACTACTTCTTCAGCCCAACTAAATCTAAAACCCAATTGTTGTGCGTATCCGGAGGATTTTGGCATACGTACCTATAGCATCCTCAGTTCACTTAGTCTGGAAGTGAACCTATAGAAACTGGGGATGCTATGCAGCATACTTAGTTTGGAAGTGAACCCATTTTGTGTTAAAAAACCATGCCAAAGATTGCAATCAGGTTACTTTAACAGTATCTGAAAATGAAAATTTCCCATTATCTGAGCTTATATGTTGCTCTACTACTTCTTTAGCCCAACTAAATCTAAAATTCAATTGTTGTGCATATCCGGCCGGAGGATTTTGACATACGTACCTATAGCATCCTCAGTTCACAGTGAACCCATTTTGGGTAAAAAAACATGCATGCCAAGAAGACAATCAGATGCATGAAATCAGCTTCATTAACAGTGAAAGAAAACGGGTATGCTATGCAGCATACTTAGTTTGGAAGTGAACCCATTTTGTGTTAAAAAACCATGCCAAAGATTGCAATCAGGTTACTTTAACAGTATCTGAAAATGAAAATTTCCCATTAACTGAGCTTATATGTTGCTCTACTAATTCACTGTGCCCAACTAAATCTAAAATCCAATTGTTGTGCATATCCGGCCGGAGGATATTGGTATACGTACCTAGAGCATCCTCAGTTCACAGTGAACCCATTTTGGGTAAAAAAACAAACATGCCATGAAGACAATCAGATGCATGAAATCAGCTTCATTAACAGTAAAAGAAGATGAAAATTTCCATTATCTAAGCATATATTTTTCTATTAATTCTTCATCTCAACTAAACCGTTCATGCTAAGGAAATCGAAATGAATAAACTGAAAAAAGCTGCCTTTTTTGGAAAATAAGGGAAATCAAGAGATCATACCGAAGAGAGAGAGAGGGAGCGGGGCGACGAGGGCGGGGGCATAGGAGAGAGAGAGAGAGGGGGCGACCGCCGATTCACCTCCAAATAGAGAGAGGGAAGAAGGAAATCGAAAAGGACGAAGGGAATAAGGGACGATTTCGAATGGTCGAAGGCCGTCGAAGAGGACGAAGCGGCGGAGGCAAACGCGCGGGAAGTAGAGCGAGGAATGAGGGAAACGAAGCGCCTCTTTCCTTCTTTTTTTTTGGGTATTGGGAAAATGGCGAGCGAAAGATTAGGGTTCGCGGGTTTTATCCCCAGTTATTCACCGGCGTTTTAATTGGAAACACCGGTGAATGTGTCCGTATATTCGCCGGTGTTTATAATAAAAAACGCCGGTGAATAATAAACTTCACCGGCGTGTTTAGGTAAAACGCTGGTGAATACTAACATACGCCGGCATTTTAAATCGACCGCCGGTGTATGACCATCCCATCTGGCGCCCAATTCCTACTCGCTCCCTACCCCGACGCTACTAGTAAAACGCCGGGGAATAATCGCCGGTAAAAGCAGTATCTTTTGTAGTGAGATCAGGACCGTGAGGAAGGATTGTCGGAGCCTTCAAGGTGAAGGAGTACGACGATGAGGAGGTAGTGATTGGTCAGACCCTAGAGTGAGTTCCAGTGCTCGAAGACCCCACCCTCCAGGGATTTGTTAGAAGGACCTCATATGTTATGTTTGTACTCATTTTCTTTTATGCTCTTTTGTGTTGTTCCCACCCTCATATGTTAGTTGGAGGTATTATATGTTTTATTCATGTCTTGTTTTTTAGCTTGTTTTAATTTTTCCAGTTTTCTAGGTTGTTTTGTTAACTCTTTATTAATGAAACAGAGTAGCTATACTTCACATTTTTTTCAAAAAAAAAAAAGAAGAAAAAAAGAAAAAAAATAGAGAAAAACAAAGAAAAACATATTTGGTATTTAGATATTCGCCTGTACACAAAGATCATCATATATATCTTTAGCAACATGGACACCTCAGAGAAAATAATGAATTTTTTAATATTTGGACGTAAAGATAACCAACGTCCACCGTACCCAACATATTGTTTTTTTTTTTTGAGTTAAAAGGTGGAATAAAACCACCCTGTTTCATTAATAAGAGATTAATAAACAACCCCGCAGAACCGGGAGAAAACAAGAGTGCAGTGCAGGAAATAAAACATAAACCCCCAACAGAACCCTGGGGGGTGGGTATCATCATCTAAACCTCAGACAACAAGAAATAAAACAGAAACCCCCAACAGAACTCTGGGTGGTGGGTTTTAACATCTAAACCTCAGAGAACCACAGTACAAAGAAATGAAACAACATAAATAGACACAGTGAGTGCCACTGACGCAACTGGGTTGTAAGGCGGCTGTACTCCTCAATCCAAAGTCGGCCCGAACTCTATCTCCTCATCGTCAAATTCTTCCACCTGGAAGACCTGTGCAATCCTCCCTCTCGCTCCTGAGGCAGCAGCTGTAGCCCAAAAGGAAATCAGATGCATGATGAGTGTAAGGTTACCAGAAATAAAATTACATGAAGCACGGAAATAAAAATTGTTCCTATCTAGCCATAACACCCATGTGGTTGCCGCAATGGCAATGTACCATGCCTCCTTCATGTCGTGACGGGTCGATGCAAATCTGGGACCAACCCAAAGTTCCTCATACTCTCTTGGGTAGTCACTTGTACCTATGGCTCTTAAAACTTCTATCATGACGGCCTTACTTCGTGTGCAGTGAATAGACAAATGGTTCAGATCTTTCGTATGTGTGTTGCAAAATCCACAGTCGGTCGCAATGTGAGGTTGCCTCTTGGCTAGGTTCTCTCTGGTGAGTATAGCATTGTTGAGCACAAGCCAAAGGAAGACTCTGACTTTAAGAGGTGTTTTTGCCTTCCATAACACCGATGCCCAGCTGGGTCTGCATCCCCGATAGTGAATTCTGTGGTAAAGGGACCTCACCGAGAACACTCCCTTCTTCTCAAGTCCCCAACGTAACTGGTCTGGGCCTTGGGTACACAGTGCCCCAGATTGGGTAATTCTCGTCTGTAGTTCACGCAGTTGCTGACGCAAACCTGGTGAAAGCATTCCTTGGAACGACGGTCTCCGAGTCCCTCTTTTCCAGGCTTCTGCCACCGACAAATTTGGTCGGTTCGTTTTTTCATACAGCTCTGGAAAATTGTCCTTAAGAGCGAGTGGACCACACCATTTGTCCCACCAAAACCTGGTGGACCGTCCATTACCAATAATAGACGTAACTGCGGAATTGAACGGTCCACTGGCTTTTGTAATTCCTTTCCAGAAGCGGGAGGCCTTAGCTCCCACTCGGAAGCCTAAACTTCTCGTCCCTTTTCCTCGAAGGTAGAGTTGAATAAACTCCTGCCATCCTTCCCCACAGTGGTGAAACACTTTCCACCACCATTTGCCTAGGAGAGCCAGGTTCATATCTCTAAGGTCAATGATACCTAGCCCTCCGTGTCTCTTCTTCATGCAGGCGATATTCCATTTAATAAGGTGATAGCCTCCCTTATTTGAGTCTGCCCCTTTCCAAAGGAATCTTTTTCGGATTCGGTCAATCCTTTGGATCACCCACTTTGGGAGTTCAAAAAACGACATGTAGTACCCAACATATTGTTATTTACCTCTTCTTACTGTAATAAAAGTAGCAGTTTCAATTTCAAGCTTCAAAGCGAATCAAGAGGTGGGCTTAATGGACAACCCCCATCCCCCCCCCCCCCCCCCACCTCTTTTCAAACCCTCCCTCCGCTGCCACTCCCGCCGCCCTCCCTCCTCTACCCTCCTCCACTTCCCAACCTCCACCAAACCCCGTCGCCTCTTCTTTAGGGCCTCCGCCTTCAATCTTAGCAAAGAGGAAGATTCAAAAAAGAGCATTTCCTTGATAAGGCGAAGGGAATGCTTCTTCAAGAGGAGAAACAACGGATACTGGTTGCATTAGGGCTTCCATGGACGACAGAAAATCCTGAGGTTTGTTATTTATTTCAATGTAGAGATTTTATACTTGGATTTAATTATTTTAAAAAATAATTTAAATTGATCTTTATTCTTAACTTTGATTAAATTGGTATTTATTGTTCATGTATACTAATCCTATCCAGTATGTCAAGCATTCGCCCCCTAATCCTATTTTGAAGTAAAATGTGATGCTGATCAACTTCTGTATTTCTGTGGTTTGGCTAATACATTGTTTTGCTTTCTCCTAAATTATGAAATACTTGACAGAAAAAGGATTGATGGATTATGGACAGAAATAGTTCGGCTAATAAATTCTCTCCTAAATTGTGAAATATTTGATGGAAATAGTTTTCTTGAAAGTGCTAAAAACTTTTGAAGATATCACTGATTCAGTTTATTTCTTAGCCCTTATATAATGTTTAAGTGTATATCGTTGTGTATGATACACATTGGCGAAGATTATTATTTTCTTCTCTTATTTCATGCTATGCAATTTCATGATGATTTTTCATATGTTACATTATTTCAAAGACGTGCCATAAACACGTGCCCACCGGTATACCTAGTAAATATATAAATCATTATTTGCATACGTTTCAAAGTAAACGAAGTGGTGGGTAAGCCTACCGGTTCACAATCCATGTGCCCTCTGATTATTCACTGGACCATGGTCTAGAAGCAGTGGGTTTACACATCACTTGATCTGCTTTAAATATGTGTCTTGTAGGGATCATATATGGGGGCACCGGCCTTTAAAGTAAATCAAGTGGTGTGTAGGCCCATGGTCTATGAACTGGTTTCAATTAGTGGTCTATGAAATGAACCAGTGGACCAGTGGTATAGTATAAAGATTATGATGTAGCTGATCTCGAAATTGGGAAAAAAAATTATGGTCCCAAAAAAAATTATGTTGACCATGGCCAATGAACCAATGGGCTTAACCCACTACTTGAGTGCTTTAAAATGTGTACCTTGTGTGAAACATTTGGTTAAAAACATGGATTTCCATTACGTTAAGATTAGCACCGTCAAGAAGACCCGGTACGCGGACCTTATCTGAACCCGCCCCGAACCCAATATTGGATCGGAACCGACCCGGTCTATTATGGATCGTGTCTGGATAAAAAAATTGGACTCGTTGCATTTTCGAGTCGGGGTCCTCTCAAAACTGACTCGACTCGAACCTGGATCTGGAAGGACAAAAAAACAATTGTATACATAAAAGTTCAAAAATTAAGTTGTCAATCTGTCAATTTCCTAAGTGAAAAATGTATCATCCTAATACCCAATTCTCCGTGCTCATCCTTCTCAATCCTCATCCTCATTCTCAATCCTTCAATCCTGATCCTCATTGTTCTCAATCCTCATCTCCCTCGCTATCCTGGTTTCGGTCCTCGCCATTTCTGATCGCGCTCGCTACCTGACGGGTACATCACTTTTAACTGGACCCGGACCTGCTTCTCGAAGCAGGTCCAGGTCCGGATTCAATTTTTGAATCTGTAAAGTACTGAGTCCGGATCCAGTTAGTGAAGAACCCGATCCGATAGGACCCGATACTAGTGCTAGTTAAGATTTTAACTTTTTCTATTCTTTTGACTTGAAAATAGGTGAAAACTCCAATCTTCAATTTCTTCTGTTTGGATGTTCGAGAAAATACACAAAAAAATTATGTAATTATTTTTACCTTATTCGGTGAAGTTGGATATAAACTATTCTTAAAATACTCTTCTTCTGATTCATTTATAATTATAGGGGTTCACACAATCCTTTTAAATATTTTTTGACTAATTTTCTAGCGTTTTCTTCTCATTTTAAGAGGAAAGCAAACTTTCTTTGAATCCAATGTGTCATGATATTTTCTTGCTGAGTTTTCTTTGCAAACAAAGACAAAATAAACATCTTCTGATGGAAAAATAAATCAAATATTTCAAGAAGAATATGTTTTGACCCTATTTCGTACAAAATAAATAGCCCCTGAATAAATTGTAGCCATCCATTTTTCTTTCTAATTCATGTAACAATAGTTTTTCGACCACTCTAATAAATAGAGCAATATGATGCTTTTGTCAGAATCAAATCTTGGTCATAACTTAATAAGAATAAGAATAACATATATAGGACAAATGCTCTCGAGCAGACATATTGACAATAAATTTGCATGGTCTTTCAACTCGAGGTTAGCTTCTGCTAGTCTGCTACACATCTACCAGCATCATATTACTTATATGATTCACAGAGATTACAAATGGCGGCCTTGAGGAAGCATTGATGAAAAGGTATCATACCTTAATGAGATAAACGCAACTGTGTTAAAATGCAAAGTTGTGAGGAATGAAGCCTGGTCCGAGATCAATATCTTCATATTGATATCAATAGGTTGACCACTGCTACTACACATTGACCATCATGATTACTTGTATGATTCAGAGAAACTATACTCTATATATATCTCTAATGATGGAGTTGGAAAGCATTGATGGAACGACATCTTACATTAATGAGATATGTGGCATTTTGTTTAAAGTACTATGGTATGAGGAATGAAGCCTGCAGGTCTGAGATCTCTTCATATTGATATCAATAGGTTAGCTCCCGCTACACATCTGCCATCTTTGCTTGTATGGTTCAGAGCGAAATCCTATATTGAATGACCCGAGTAAGCATTGATGAAAAGATATCATACCTTAATGAGATCAACGACATTGTGCTTAAAAGCTAAGGTGAGAGGAGTGAAGCCTGGACCGAGATCTCTTCGTATTGGTATCAAAACTCACTATAAATACAGAACCAGCAATTTGAATCAATATAGAGAAAATATGGAAAATAATTATATGTGCATGGAGTTTCAGCTCTAAGTTAGCTTTTTCCCCTAACTGCTACATGCCTACACATCCACCATCATCTTATTTGTATGATTTAGAGAGATTATACACAATGTTGAAAATAATGATATCGTATAATGTAGCGTTAGGTCCTGATAGCGCGAAGCGCATATAGCGTAACGCAATAGTGTAAGCTATGAAGAAATTAAAAAAAAAATTATTTTAAAAATTAAAATTAATTATCTAAAAATTCTTATAAATTCTAAATAATTTACTACAATCGAGAAAAAAATATTTAAAGGCTAATAATGATAAATACTACACCAAAATGAATTCTTTATAACAATGTTGAAAATAGCGGTAGCGCAAGTGTAGAGCTCAAGCCATCAATAGCGCAAAACTTAAATAGCATAATGCATAGCCTAGAGTTTTTATTTTTTAATTTAAAAATTAAAAATTAATTAACTAAAAAATTGTAAAATTCTAATAAACAATTTCTTAAAATTTTAAAAAAATTCACATGCAAAGAAATGCTAATAAATATCACCTAAACGAGACTTCAATGTTCAAAAATTAAGACTTACAAAGACTAAGAATACACATAAACGTGAATATAAAATGGAACAGGACTGCTAAGTGAATGAAGTAGATTACTTTTCTTGACTCTAATCAAATACCCCTAATTCAAACTTTAAAAAAAAAAACAAAAAACTAAAACTATGACATTGAAATGAAGAATCGGAAAAGAATAAAGTAAATAAGAGAAACTCTAATAGTTGGGTTGCTAGCTGGAATTAAAAAAAATTAAAGAAAAGAAAGAAATACTAATAAATTTACTGGTAACAGACATATAGTTGTTGGAGTTTTCGCCTCTACTTGAAGAAATTGGAGTCATCATAAAAACTGTGTGTCTTAGTGTTAAGAAAACATGATGAAAAAGAAAAAAAAGAAGGGATTCGTCACTTGTGTTTATAACTCAACTGTTCAGTTAAATAAAATTGTATGTTTGTAGCACATGCTATTTAAGTTATGTTACGATGTGCAAATACCGTGAGCTACACAAAAGTAGCGCAGAGCTATGTAGAAAATGGGTTATGCACATGAGCTTTGTAGCGGAATAGGTCAAGTTAGGTTACATAATGAGCTATTTCGAGCTTCATAGCATGCTATTTTATACATTGATTATACTATAATGGTGGACTTCGGCGAGCATTGATAGAAAGATATCATACCTTAATGAAATCAACACCATTGTATTAAAATAGCTAAGGTGTGAGGAATGAAGATTGGTCAGAGATCATTTCATATCGATAAAAAAAAATCACAATAAATACAAAACAAGCAATTTCAAGCAATATAGAGAAGATATTGACAATAATTTGCATGAGTTTCAGCTCTCGGTTAGCTATTGATACACATCTACCATCATCTGTATTTGGATGCTAAAGAGAGATTATACTATAATGGACTTGAGAGAGCATTGATGAATGAATTGTTAGGTTTATATTTTGCATACGATGTTGGATAAGAAGACGATAAGACGATGGAGGGATCGAGACGATTGGAAACGGAGTAGAGGCGAGAAATAGTCAGCGGCAGCAGCAGCAGAAGTTGTGGTCGACCGTTCCTCATGTGCGGTCAACCGTCCCCTGCACAAAGTCTTCCAGAGAGAAGGACAGTCGACCGACTTATTGGTGTGGTCGACCGTTCGCGGCGCTGATGGGTTTCGGACTTGAGTCTGGCTGATTCGTGAAAAGCCCAACTTGCTCTTCAAGTTAGATCATGTGGCTCCTATCGTAGGGTTATCTCTTATGTACTATCCAATGACTATTATAACAAGATATTAACTTAGGCTTTGTCTCTAAATCTATATAAACAATTATAACGGCTCATAGATCCATATAATTATATTGAGTGCCGAATAGAAGAAGATAGTACTTTATAGAGAAGGGTGAGAGAGTTTCTCCATTGTAAGCAGCATCAAGTTCTAATAGGCTTGAGAGAGGATCGTGGTGAGAATTGTAATATTCTTGTATTTTCACTAGTAGAATAATATCTCGGTTTTTCCTCCCCCAAATTAAGGCGAAGGCCCCAACCGAGACAATTCTTGTGTGCTTTGTGTGATTGGTACGATCTAGTTTTGGTTAGTGGTTTGTGTTTGATTGTATCAAAGACTCAACAAGATCATCATAATTCCTAACAAGTTGTATCAGAGCAATCAGGTTCGTGGGTTTGTTCGAGTTCTATGGAGATGGCAGATCAAAAGACGAAGATCAAGCAGTTTGACGGTAAGATCAACTTCAATCTATAGATGGTGGACATGTATAATATTTTGGTTCAGAAGGACTTGCACCTTGCCCTAGAAGAGAAGAAACCAACCGACATAAAGCAGGAGAAGTGGGATGAGATTTGTTTGAAGGCCTAGAGTTTAATCCGGCTGCAATTGGCGGACGAAGTCAAGTGTAATATTTTTGAGGAGAAAAGTGCGGCGAGTCTATTGGCGAGACTCAAATCTGACTACTCAGGGTCGTCGTTGCTAGATCAGATGTATTGGAAGTGGAACCTGTTTAGGTTCTCAATGAAGGAAGGTACCCATCTTCAAGATCATATTGTGGAGTTCAATAAGGTAATATCTGAACTGAAGGTGATTAACGCTAATGATCTTAGCGAAGAGGATAAAGCTTTCAACTTTATTTATTCACTGCCAACTTCTTATGATCACTTGATAACTGCAATGCTACATGGAAAATCAGCCAAGGAGACACTTACTGTAGCCGGGGTGATTAAGGGTCTGAAGGAAGATGAACTAAGAAAGGAGACTCATAAAGGAGGGTCTATTTCTTTAGGGTGTTTTGCGGTGGATGGTGATACTTCAATTGGAAGGGATGCGGCACACAAGGGTAAGATTCGTTGCCATTACTATATAGGAGTTGGGCATTACAAGAGAGACTATCGCAAGTGGTTGAGTCAGAAGAGTGCTACTAAAGAAGGGAAAGAAACCCATATAGTCAGCGCAACTGAGTCAGGTAATAATGACAATTATTATCTTCTTGTTTCAAGTTCTTCAGATGTGGATTCAAGTTGGTATCTTGATTCGGGAAGTTCTTCTCATATTTGCTCCGAGAGTGAGATGTTTTCTACTTACAAGTCATCATCAATAGGCCGTAGTGTGAGAACGGGGAGTGGTGAGATTTGCAAAGTAGTGGGTGAGAGAACTTTTGAATTGAAGATGCTAGATTGTAAATGGTTCACACTAGAAGAGGTCATGCATATTCCTTCGATACAGCATAATCTTATATCCTTGGGTACTCTTGATGCTCGTGGCTGCAGGTACACAGCTCAAGGTGGAGTTTTGATAGTTTAGGAGAGTCGTCGTAAGATAATGAAGGGTAAGAAAGGGATTAAGCAGGGTTAACACAACCTCTACCAGCTTTGTGGGAGCAAAAAATCTCGGCCGAGTTTATAGAAGCCCATTGTCTCTAAAGCATCATCTAGTAAGCCGTCACTAGAATTACCGACACGAGAGTACAATGTTCGAATACCGTTGGAAGGTGGAGAGAGCCTTGATGTAGGTGGAGTTCGTGTGGAGGGTGGCGCCTCCATGGTTACATCTACAGGGGGTGTGCCCTTGAGGGGGCATACAGCTAGAAGAAAACAGGTGGAGGTTTGTTCAACTAGCAGGAGAAGCCATAAAAACATGTTGTTTACAAAGTGGAGAAGAAAGGTCTAGAAGAGTTTTAAATCACACGGGTATGGATTCATACGTATACAATCCAAGGTAGAGATTTTTGGATTTATGTCTTGTATACGATGTTGGATAAGAAAATGATAAGACGATGGAGGGATCGAGACGATTGGAAACGGAGTGGAGGCGAGAAATAGTAATCGACAGCAACAGTAGAAGTTGCGGCTGACCGTCCCTCATGTGCGGCCGATCGTCCCCTGCACAAAGTCTTCCAGAGAGGAGGACAGTCGACCAACTTGTTGGTGCAGTCGACCGTTCGCGGCGCTGATGGGTTTCGGATTTGAGTCTGGCTGATTCATGAAAAGCCCAACTTGCTCTTCAAGTTAGATCGTGTGGCTCCTATCGTAGCGTTATCTCTTATGTACTATCCAATGGCTATTGTAACAAGATATTAACTTAGGGTTTGTCTCTAGATCCATATAAACAATTGTAACGCTCATAGATCCATATGATTCTATTGAGTGCCGAATAGAAGAAGAGAGTACTTTACTGAGAAGGGTGAGTGGGTTTCTCCATTGTAAGCAGCATCAAGTTCCAATAGGCTTGAGAGAGGGCCGTGATGAGAATTGTAATATTCTTATATGTTCTCTAGTTGAAATAATATCTCGGTTCTTCCTCTTCTGGATTAAGGCGAAAGCCCCAACTGGGACAATTCTTGTGTGCTTCGTGTGATTGATGCGATCTAGTTTTGCTTGGTGGTTTGTGTTTAATTGTGTCAAACACGCAACAAGATCATCATAATTCCTAACATGGATACCATACCTTAATGAGATCCACACCATTGCGTTTGAGACACTTAGGTGTGAGGAATCTAGCTTTGTCCTAGAGCTCTTCATATTGCCGTCAAAACTCATAATAAGTATAGAACAAGATATCTCAAGCAATATGGAGAATATATTAACAATAATTTGAATGTAGTTTCAGCTCTAAGTTAGCTACCTTCATCATGTGTATGATTCAGAGAGATTATACTATACATAATGCGCTTATGAAAGTATTGAAAAAAAAAACACTGTTGACTCTTAGTTTGGTGTGCACAAAACGTGTCTATATATACTAATAAGTTTAAATTGAGTTGTTCAGATTTTCAGGATCAGATAATATCCATAAGAGATCCAAGAGAGATTCAAGAATATTCAGAGAAGAAAAGTAATAAAGATAGATTGAGAAATCAAGCAAAAGAAGAAGATATTCAAAAAGAGCAGTTGAATGATTAGTGTCCAAGAAAGCTACCAAAGACCAGTTGCTATCATTCCATATGTGTGAGATTTAAATCTATGTAAAATTGATTGATTGATTGATTAGTTCTTTTGGTAAAAGAATATAAAGTGGATTCGGTATGAACAGCGCAATACCGGTCGACCGCACCTCATGACGGTCGACCGCATCGCAGTCGACTGCAACTCTCAGTTGCGTAAGAAGTAGTCGACCCTTCATCTCTCTACTTTATGTCAGAGAGATGACCGGTCGACTGCACCAAGATTGCAGTCGACCGCACTTTGTGTTGTTCACATTTTCAGAATGTATCGTTTGCAATTTTGATCGATACACTTACCAATCTATTTAATTAGCCGAACCCACTAGGTATTCTTTACCTATTACTTCTGAACTAATCTTTCAACAATCAATCCGAGTGTGTGTGACCATATTTTTGTATTCTTCAGTCAGGATCATTTAGGATCTCGAGGTTTTCTTTTTCTTTTTCCACTTCGGTGAGATTGACGGGACTTGTGTTTAGAAGTCTTGTGGGTGTAATAGGTCTATCGGCCTGAATATGAGAATCACTATACAAGGATTTTGAGTATAGTAGAATGCTAGTGGCGAAGAATTTCTACAAGTAAGAGGTGTGGACGTAGACCTGGGGGTCGAACCACGTTACATCGCTGCTTGACTTGTGCTATCTGTGTTTGCTCTTCTTAACTCTTTTCATTTACTCTTCACTTTATTTTAATTTTTTTTATTCCGCACAATCACCCTATTCCCCCCCTTAGAATGATAATCACCCTATTCACCCCGTAGGGTGATTAACAGTAGTATCAGAGCAAGGTGCTTATCAAAAGCTTAAAAGCTTAAGCAAAATGTCCAATGGCTGAAATTCCTCCTCCCGAAAACTTGTACTCATCGGAGCCATTCATCTCCAATGGGACAAACCTTACACGCTCACCATTTTTTTATGGAAAATGCTATGATGTTTGGAAAGTTCGTATGTCTCATTTTCTACAGATGCTTGGAAAAGAAGTATGAAATGTGTGCATCAATAAAACAGAGATTCCAGTCAGCGACAGAAAGAGCTTTCACAAAAGCAGAGTTAGCTCTCAAGACAGCAAATTCCAAAGCCATGACGGCTCTCTATGTAGGGTTAAATAACGAAGAACTAATGTGATGCGGACGAAATTGTAAGATAGCATACGAGATCTGGAACAACATACTGAAGTGGCATGAGGGAACCGCTTCTGAGGTAAAAGCTAAAGTTAATTTATATTTTTATAAGTTTGATGTGTTTCGCATGTTTCCAGAGGACAATGTGGATCAAATGCTCGCACGTTTCGATATTATTGCCCACGATCTTAAGAGCTTAGGTAAGGGATCAGATGATGACCGAAAGGTCGGAAAACTCATAAGTTGTCTCACGCCAGAGTGGGATGTAAAGGCTACTGCGATGAAAGAAACCCTTGAAGAGAAGGGATTCGACTACCACACATTCCAAGGTAAGTTGAAGACGTACAAGATGGAAATGACGGAAACCAAGAGATACAGACAAACATCGGGATTTAACCAAAAACCGAAGAAAAAAGTATTGCACTAAAAGTAGAAAAATCCCGACCATCAAAAGCAGATTCAGACCGTGAGGAGTCAGACGGGGACATTGCCTTATTGACCAAGCAATTTCGTAAGTATCTCAAACATAAAAAATATGGCAGGTACTAAGGAGAAAGGGAGAAAGATAAAGATGACGTGTGCTATAAGTGCAAGAAGCCTGAACACATCCATGCAAATTGTCCCGTTTCACAAGACAAGAATAGGGACTACTACCGCTCGAACCAAGGTCTGAAAAAGAAGGTGCGGAAGGCAACATGGTTAGACTTCGATTCAAGTGAGGGAGAGCAGGGCTACGATGATGTTGGCTTCATGGCTCTTGGAAATGGTGAGGTGCAATCACCATCACAAGAAGAGGTACCTGAGCGTATCAAGACTAAAGATCGGTGGTACCTTGATAGTGGATGCTCAAATCATATGACAGGTGAAAGCAGATACTTTTCATCACTATCAAGGGAAAGAGGGAAGGACATCATCTTTGGAGATAATAGCACTGGTCAAACCATTGGTAAAGAAAAAATAAACTTTGGTTCCTCATGCTCCATTGAGGATATTCTATTGGTAAGAGATTTGAAATACAATATAATTAGTTTCAGCCAATTATGTGATAAAGGTTATACCGTTACTTTTGACAAAAATACATGTACTGTACTAGATAGCAATAAATCTTGTTTACTTCTCGCTAACCGATGTAACAATATTTATGTTATAAATTCTAATGAATTAGCACATGAAAATATGAAGTGCTTTGTCGCAAGAAATGAGGATGATTGGTTATGGCATCGAAGACTTGGACACACGGCCATGGATAATCTCAACAAACTTGTAACCAAGGAGCTTGTAAGGGGGATCCCTAAAATCAAATTTGAGGAAGATAAATCGTTGTGAGTCGTACCAATTCGGTAAGCAAACTAAATATTCTCACAAACCTAAGAAAATGATACCAACTTCTAGACAGCTTAAACTCTTGCATATGGATCTTTTTTGACCATCACGGACATGTAGTAATGGAGGTGCACGATATACCTTTGTAATTGTTGAAGATTATAGTAGATTTATATGGGTTGCCTTTTTGCCACAAAAAGATGACACATTGCATGTATTTCAAAAATTCTGTCGTAGAGTGAAAAATGAGAAAAGCCTCACCATTGTTACTATTCGTAGTGATCATGGTGGAGAATTTCAAAACAAACTCTTCACCTCATTTTGTGAAAAAAGGGAATAAAACAAGAGTTCGCTTGTCCTTGCACTTCCCAACAAAATGGGTTTGTTGAAAGGAAAAATCGATGTCTTCAAGAAATGGCCTGAACCATGCTTAGTAAAAAAGATTTACCTAAATCATTTTGGGCAGAGGATGTCAATACAACATGTTATACAATTAACCAAGTAATCATTAGAAAATATCTTGAAAAAACTCCTTTTGAACTATATTATGGCAAAATTCCCAACTTAAGTTACTTTCGTGTCTTCGGATGTAAAGTATTCATTTTAAATACTCTCGATAATTTGGAAAAAATTGATCGTAAAAGTGATGAAGGTGTCTTCTTAGGATATTCTCTTAGTAGCAAAGCATATAGTGTTTTTAATAATTGATGATGCATAGTTCAGGAATCCATTGATGTTATTTTTGATGAAACTAATCCCTACACCAAAGAAATATTACATATTGTTGATGATGATGAGACAGGTGTTCGGGTTGAAAACAAACAGGTTCACATTGAAGAGGACCCAAATATGAATGCTCAAAATAACAAATCTCATCAAGATGAAGACGCATCCAAATTGCAAATAGAAGAGATACCTACACAACAAATTGATGCCATGGAAGATGAACATGTACAACATCAAATTTCCACAAGTGAAAGGCGTCCGACATGGAAAATCATGTCTAGCCATCCACTAACTCTTATACGAAGCGCCATGTCAAAAGGGGTAACAACTCGCACACAAGCTCAAAATTTCATGTGTTCTTTTCTGCTTTCGTTTCCATACTTGAACCTAAGAATGTTAAGGAGGCCTTATAAGATAATGGCTGGATCATTACAATGCAAGAAGAACTTAATCAATTCGAACGGAATCAAGTATGGAGACTTGTTCCTAGACCTCACAATAGAATTATACTTAGAACTAAGTGGGTGTTTAGGAACAAATTAGACGAATCCGGATCAATTACTAGAAATAAGGTCCGTCTTGTTGCACAAGGTTATAACCAACAAGAAGGTATAGATTTTGATAAAACTTTTGCACCTGTTGCACGGCTTGAAGCCATTCGTATCTTACTTACATTTGCTGCTTATATGGATTTTACTCTCTTTCAAATGGATGTTAAAAGTGCTTTTTAAATGATTTTATTTCGGAAGAAGTTTATGTTACACAGCCACCGGGATTCACTGATCCCACACACCCAAACCATGTATTTCGTCTTGATAAAGCATTGTATGGTTTGAAGCAAGCTCCTCGTGCTTGGTATGAACGACTAAATTCATTTCTACTTCACATAGGTTTTTCTAAAGAAAAAGTAGACACTACACTATTTATAAAATATATTTCTAAAGATATTTTAATCGTTCAAATTTATGTTGATGATATTATATTTGGATCCACTAATGAAAATTTTTGCAAGGAATTCTTAAAGCAAATGCAGGATGAGTTCGAAATGAGTATGATGGGAGAACTAACTTATTTTCTTGGGCTTCAAATACACCAAAGAAAGGATGACATCTTTATAAATCAATCCAAGTACGCAAAGGAACTAGTCAAAAAGTTCGGACTTGAAAATGCAAATGCTTACAAAACACCTAAGGTCACTACTACTAAGCTTTCAAAAGATGAATCTGGTAACAATGTTGATATTTCTACTTATCGAGGTATGATTGGTAGTTTACTTTATATTATTGCATCTCGTTCAGATATTATGTTTAGCGTTTGTTTATGTGCACGTTTCCAATCGTGTCCCAAAGAATCGCATTTGGTTGCCGTTAAGCGTATCATTCGCTATCTCAAAGGCACACTAAATACTGGACTTTGGTACCCGAAAAATAAATTTTTTTCTCTTGTAGGATTCTCTGATGTAGATTATGTCGGTTGCTTAACAGATAGAAAAAGCACTAGTGGCAAATGTCACTTCTTAGGCAATTGTCTTGTCTACTGGCCATCCAAGAAGCAAAACTCTGTAACTCTCTCAACTGTCGAAGCTGAATATATTGCCGCAGGATCTTGCTATGCGCAGGTACTATGGATTAAACACACTCTAGAGGACTACAAGATATTTTTTAATCACATTCCAATTAAATGTGATAACACTAGTACTGTTCATATGACAAAGAACTCTGATCAACACAGTCGCACTAAACACATTGATATTCTGTATCACTTTATTAAAAATCATTTTCAAAAAAGAGATATTATTCTTGAATATGTTTCTACTGATTCACAACTTGCTGATATTTTTACCAAACCTTTAGATGAAAAACGATTTAATTTTTTGAAAGGAGAATTAAATGTTATTGATATCTCAACTTGAAATTTGAGTTTGGTCGAATGGATGGGCGACTGTACGCCTGTGAGGGTGTACGGTCGACTGCTCGGTCGACCGGTTTACTCTCGAGTAAAATTTGTTTTATACTCTACTTTCAAAATATTGGTTTTTAGTATTTGCGGTCGACCGGCTCATCCTCTGTTTTATGTTTTGCCTTTTATAAGATAAACGGTCGACCGGTTTGTTCTCTGTGATTCGTTTTGTTTTTGCAATAGGAGTGCGGTCGATTGTACGGTCGACCGATTTGCTCTCTGGAAATTTTTTTGACTAATTGGTTTTGCGGTCGACCGGTTCTCTTTCTGGTTGCACGTTACATTTTTTTAAATTTTCCTATAACCTCAATTTCTTGAAATTCGTTCTTCACATTTGTATTGGGAAAATCTCAAATCTATGATACCATGAAGAGCTCTCCCTATATATCAAAGATTCTCGCTATCAACGGTATTATGTAAGTAGATTTTCCTCCGTTTTTTTTAAAACAAATTTTTATGCTTAATGAAAGTTTCTTTCCATTTACAACTAGTTTTTGTGAGGAGTAATTTATATGTGTCTTGTTCCCCCCTATTGGTGTGTTCTAAAAAGGGGGAGAATATTACAGATTTTATCAATGCATGAAAGTAAACATACGTAAATAGTTTTATTTGTCATTAAGGGGGAGTATTTACAAATCTCTCTTTAACTATGAAAATCTGTGTTACAGGAAGTACTGAATTCAGGGGGAGTATTCTTATGCCAAATTGTTTAACTCATTTTTTACTTTCAATATTCAAAGGCATGTTTTGTTTACATCAAAAGGGGAAGATTGTTGACTCTTAGTTTGGTGTGCACAAAACGTGTCTATAAATACTAATAAGTTTAAATTGAGTTGTTCAGATTTTCAGGATCAAATAATATCCATCGAAGATCCAAGAGAGATTCAAGAATATTCAAAGAAGAAAAGTAATAAAGATAGATTGAGAAATCAAGCAAAAGAAGAAGATATTCAAAAATAGCAGTTGAATGATTAGTGTCCAAAAAAGCTACCAAAGACTAGTTGCTATCATTCCATATGTGTGAGATTTAAATCTGTGTAAAATTGATTGATTGATTGATTAGTTCTTTTCGTAAGAATATAAAGTGGATTCGGTATGAACAACGCGATACCGATCGACCGCACCTCATGACGGTCGACCGCATCGCAGTTGACTGCAACTCTCAGTTGCGTAAGAAGTAGTCGACCCTTCATCTCTCTATTTTACGTCAGAGAGATGACCGGTCGACTGCACCAAGATTGTAGTCGACCGCACTTTACTTTGTTCACATTTTCAAAATATATCGTTTACAATTTTGATCGATACACTTCCCAATCTATTTAATTGGCCGAACTCACTGAGTATTTTTCACCTATTACTTCTGAGAAAAATCTTCTGAACTAATCTTTCAACAATCAATCCGAGTGTGTGTGACAATCTTTTTGTATTCTTCAGTCAGGATCATTTAGGATCTTGAGGTTTTTGTTTTCTTTTTCCACTTCGGTGAGATTGACGGAACTTGTGTTTAGAAGTCCTGTGGGTGTAATAGCTCTCTCGGCCTGAATCCGAGAATCACTGTACAAAGGTTTTGAGTATAGTGGAATGCTTGTGGCGGAGAATTGCTACAAGTAGGAGGTGTGGACATAGACCTGGGAGTCGAACCACGTTACATCGCTGCGTTACTTGTGCTATTTGCGTTTGCTCTTCTTAACTCTTTTCATTTATTCTGCACTTTATTTTAAATTTTTTTATTCCGCACAATCACCCTATTCACCTCTCAGGGTGATTAACACACCTTAACAAGACCAACTCCATTGCATTTAAAGATCTAAGGTGTGAGGAATGAAGGCTGGTCCGAGATCTTTTCATAGTGAATCAAAACTCTTAAGAATTACTCACCTTTTTCTTTTCATGAGAGGGTCACTACTATAATCAAATCTAGAAGAGATCCTGGATCAAACTTCATTCCAAACACCTCCAACCAAATCCAACTCAGGGCATCTCCTTCTCTCTAGAATTAATATAGGAATGAATGAATGAATGATAGGTGGATTAGTTGGGAGGCAAGGCACGGGAGAAACCTTAGTACATATTACAAAGGAAAAGCACATAATCAACAGGTCACTTAAAGGATTAAAAAAACATATAACAATGAGGAAAAAGAGTTGGTTATGGGAAGATGTTGTCTTCTTCTGAGATAGTGAAAGGAGGGGACTGATATATCTTTATAGGGTGAGTGTGAGAAGATTTTACAGGCTATTTGTATTATATATCTTAGAACTTAAAACAGAACATAGAAAATTGAAGAGGACTAGGTTTGCTTTCATGATGAATCTTAATATAGAACAATTTTTTTTGAAATTTGGTGGAAAAAAAGGGCAATCCACAAGGAACTGAATGTTTTTGAACTGCAATAGTAGCCCAGGAAAGAAAAAGCAAGAGAAAGGGAAAAGCGCCACCGACCAAAATCTACATATGATGTCAACAATAAAAAGAAGCATATGTTATTCTAATTGAAGTATTGGTAGTACATTATATATAACTAAACATTATAAATCTTTATATATATAACTAATAGTACATATAATATAACTTGTAGTACAAAAATTATTTCCACTTACCTTTACCGTTCCCGATATGGGATTATTCCCCTTACCTTTCCCGTTCTCTCTCCCATGTGCAGACCCCAACCCCGGAGGCGCCACACGGCAACTCAGGAGGAGAGACACAACGGAAGCAGCACGTCACCCCGTGGTGACGTCATTTGAAAGCGACAGGCATACAACTCTGCTGTCTCCTTCATGGGTGGGTCCCCATCCATTCCACTATTTCATATACTACCCCCCCCCCCCATAGGATTTCCATAGGAAATCCTTTGGGGTTAACAGCCAATACTTTTCTTTCCATATATTATATATATATTTATACTCTTTTGAAAATTATGGGGTGTTACACACACACCCCCTTCAGAAATCAGCGTCCTTACTGAGCACGGAGCATGCACAATCTAGTGCAGGATCTACTTTCTAGCCGATGTGGAGTGGAGTACCCTAATTCTGCTAGTTGCACAGTACCCCGATTCCGTGGGTTGTCCATTTCAGGTCCCAACCTCGCTCCCTCTTAGGCATACTTACCCGTACATCTGCTAGCTCCATCTCAGGCATACATCTCACCCACTCTTACCCACACTCGATGTCGAAAGTCGGCTCTGATACCATTTGTAACGCCCCTGCCCCTAGCTCGGACAATTTATACAATTTAGAAGACAAATTAGATACTATGTAGTACAACTTCCCACCACAAGCTGCATCTCAAAAGGTGGTTAACCGAATTGGTGAATCTTGATCGTAGGTAATAGTATTTATATATTATTTTATTCATGTTTGAAATCCGATATGGCACTATTCCACTTACCTTTCCGTTCTCTCTCCCACGTGCAGACCCCAAACCCAGGGGCCCCACACTCTAACTCAGGAGGAGAGACAGCGGAAATAGCACGTCACCCCGTGGTGACGTCATCTGAAAGCGACAGGCATACAACTCTGCTGTCTCCTTCACAGGTGGGTCCCCCTCCATTCCACTATTTCATATACTAACCCCCCATAGGAAATCCTTTGGGGTTAACAGTAAATACTCTTTTTTTCATATATTATATATATATTTATACTCTTTTGAAAATTACGGGGTGTTACAATGACGGCAGCGACGCGCTACGACAAGGATAGGTGACAACGGCTAGGGGATCGAGACGGGGATCAGGGTGCACGGAGATGAGGGAGGAGCAGGGTTTCTGAGTAAGGGTTGCCGGCGTCAGGGGTAGGCAGTGACGAGGATCGGGGTGAGGGGAGATGATAAAGGTCGGGAGTAGGGTAGATGACGGCTAGGGAGAGAGAGATGAATATTAGGGTTTGGTAATTAGGGTTAGGGTACAATTAGGAGGGCTATATAGAGTCAATATGGGTTTGGGTCAACTGGTAGTATCCAATAGGAAGAAAAGAGTCCAATATATGACAAATAGGCCATGATATAGGTGTAGGCAATAAATAAAGACAAGAACAAATTTTTAGATCAATCAAATGAGAATATAAAGGCTGAATCAAACAAAAATGAACCATAAGGAGAACAACAACATACAATCAAAAGGAAAGAAAAGAGATACAATCAGAAATAAAATAAAATAACCAGGAATTTAATTAAATACAAATAAAATATAAAAATGAGTCACAGGGGTTACATTAGCTTTGGGAATCATTGTTTTAAAAATTTAATTTGTTTGAAGAGATTTCGAGAGGACCTTTCGATGGTCTAGTATGATGAAGGATATTAATGAGTTGGTCGATAGGTCCTCATAGCTCGAGGACGAGCTTCTTTTGAGGTGTGTATAATGTAACATCTCTTTGTTTTTAAAAATTTCAACATAGTTATTGTATTTCTTTTATTACTATTAAATATTATTTTTGTTATTATTATGTATAAATATACAATTTTATCTCATATATATTGTTTAGTTTATTTATTTATTTGATGGAGTGGGTTTTATTGGATTTTATTATGAATAGAAGGAGTATAAGAACATATAAATAATGAACTGGAGGGTTCAATCTATTAACAATTCTCTCTATTAGTTCATTCCAATCCTCCCTTCTTAGGGTTCCGCTTCTGATTGGCAAGCCTAGATACTTGAAAGGCAACATCTGAACCGGACAGTTCAGAATAGCTACCACCATAGGGCCATTCTCCTGGGTCTCTTCCAAGAAGGTGATGGTATTTTTGTGGAAATTCATCTTCAATCCTAATCAATCCTAAAAAAGATACAACCCTCACATTAGAAGAGTATCATGTGTTATGTGGCATTCCCCAAAGATAAAGGTGTCGTCTGTGCAATGAACATTCATTACAATGGAAACCCCATCCCCATACCCAGCCCATTAATCAATCTCTTCTCCCTATATGATTTCAGCATCCTATGTAAACTATCTGTAACCAGTGTAAACAATAGTGAGGACAGGGTGTCCCCCCTGCCGAAGGCCTCTTCAGAATTTAATTTCCTTTCTTGGTATCCCGTTGACCAGTACACTCACCTTTGCAGTATGCCACCAGGTGTCTATCCATCCAATCCACCTGTTCCCCTCGCCTCGCCTCGCCTCATAAGGATATCCACCAAACAAGCCCATTCCACTTAGTCGCCTGCTTTTCTGAAATCTAATTTTAGAAGAAACCCCGCCGTTCTTTGGCTTTTACAATGCTGGATAACCTCCTGAACTAATGCCACACCTTCTAAAAATCCATTTCTGCTATAAAACTTGTATGATACTCATTCGCAATCTCCCCTATCAGACCTCTCAGTCTATTTGCCAAAACCTTAGAGATGATCTTTACTAAGCAATTTAACAAGATGATTGGCCTGAAATCCCCGTCCTCGGTGACCACCTTCTTTTCGGAATCAAGCAAACATTGGAATAATTTAATCATCCCATTTCCCGAGCTCCCTCATAAAATGCATTCATGATGTCTATAATATCTGCCTTCACGGTGTCTTAAAACCATTTGTATAAGAAGACCAGGAACCCATCCGGTCCTAAAGCTTTTTCCTGACCCATACCCCAAATTGCCTCTTTGACCTCTTCCGTATTGAATGGATCTTGGAGGGCCATAACTCTGCACTGAAGATCTTTGTCTGACTCCTCCCATATGTCTTCTGCCGAGTCGCAGTGGCCACCCCTTGAATTACCAAACAATTCCTTGTAATTATCGTGAATATGCTGAGTAATAGGTTGTTCAATTGAGATCACTGTACCCGCAATTTCCAGGGAGTAAATGTTGTTGTTCCGACATCGCATGCTCGTAACCTTATGAAAGTATTTTTTGTTTGCATCCCCTTCTCGCAACCATCTGACCCTTCATCTTTGATGCCACATGACCTCTTCCTTACTATAAGTCTCTAGAATTTTCTAAGTCTTGAAATTTTCCTCTTAAATCTTGTTGCTGGTTTTGTGTGGTTTACCACCTCCTTCCAGCTTGCATTGACCAGTTCATTGCATTCCTCGTTGGTTAGCCACATGTTCTCAAAATGGAATATTTCGGTACTCCTTCTCTCATCTTCTCTAGTGCTAATGATAACATGGACATGGCTCACGGGAATTTAGTCTCCCAAACTGCAAAAACCAGAATCATGTCCAGCTTTGCGAGAGTGGGTTACCTTCGGCGGTTAGACCAGGTGAAGCGTCTATCGTTGATAGGAATCTCAATCAACATGAGGCTGGAAATGATCTAATTGAATTTTCTTCTGTCGTGTCGATTAGCCTCCCCTCCTGTTCATTCATGCGTGTGTCTGACGATGTTGAAATCCCTGCCTAACACCCAGGGCAAGCTCCATCTACCCCTGATATGGACCAGCTCGTCCCAAAATTCTTGCCTTCGGCTCCTATCGTTTGGTCCATATACTCTGCCATGATTATTTCCTTCCACCTGTTCCCTCTCCTTTGGACTACCACTGATATGGTGAATTCTCTCTCCTTTGGACTACCACTGATATGGTGAATATACCCACTCACCAATCCAGTAAATAGAAACTACTAGTATTTATTCCTACAATTACCTCCCCCCCCCCCCCACCCTGCGGGACGCTCCCTAAACGTCTTTAAACCGCCTTCCCCTAATGTGGTTTAATTGTAATTGTAAAGCTCTAACAAACATGTCCGTTGGTTGAGACAATTTGGTCTCCTCCAAGCAAAAAATATAAACATTTTGACCCTTAACAACCTCCCTAACCATCCTACGCTTGGCAATTTTGCCAAGCCCTCCAACATTTCAAAATATGATATTAAACATTAACACTATTTGACCCCCCCTATGGGTAGTAACCTGCTTAACCAACTTTCAGGAGACCCCCCTCCTTCTCCCACCCAAAAAAACGGGGAAAAAAACACCTTGTTGGACCTTGCTGACATTATCCACTTCCTTAGCCCTAATTTTTTAAATGTAATTCGTGTGAGCACTATGTGTATGATGCAAATTAATACCATAAACATTTGCTAACTGAATTAACAAGGAATCTAGAATTGAACCAAAAGTTGATATGGGTGCATGATTACTTGCAAGGGTTTCATAGTTTTTCCGCTTCCCCAAATTTTGGTATATTTTTTTAATCGTCATTGGTTTTCCCCCCTATTATGCTATATGTCTCCACGTAAGTGCCCCTCCTCGGCCCCATTTTCTTCTCTTTAATGTTGCTTCTTCCCTAGGGGTATCTTCGGAGATATTTTTCAGCCCTTTATCCTCCCCCGACTGTGAATGCCCATATCCATTGGGATTGCTATCCGATCCCGAAGTCCCTTTTGAATCCCCTTTTTTTCTGGTAGCCCAAGTACCCAACATAGCCTTGACCCCCTTCATCTCCCTCTGTACTATTTTTTCAACTTCCTTCTTTAACATAGCCTCAATAAGATCACCTTCATCCTTCTCATCTCAGTCGACTACATTATCTGTCTGAATTTCCCCCCACCGCCAAAATATTTGATAAGACGCTATTTCTCTGGCTCAAACAACCCCTTTCCTTTTCCTTAAACTCGCCTAAATGTTCCAAGCCAAACATCAAAATTGCTTTATTTCTAGCAATAAGTGAGTCCAAATCCCCGAAGCCCATAACAGAATCATTATCTTTTTTTTTTCTTTCTTTTTGGCCCATCCTTCCATCTTGGTCCACTTCCTTTTTTTTCAAATTCAAAATTGAATTTCTTGATGTCTCATTCTACATAGATCCCTTGTATATATGTGCTGTCCCCATCAACCTAGTTTCTCCATCAATCAACTGTCCTTCACAGGGCTCAAGGTGCATCTCTTTCTGCTGACCATGCGCGTAGGCGGGCCCCACCACATGAGGCAGCAGGCTCGGGACTTGCTCCAGATTGATTGGCTCAAGACGCACCATCAGTAGCATAGCTGGCATAGTGGGCCCCACCTCATGATGAACCAACCGAGTATCTTTTCTGAATGAGAATTCATTGACTTATTGACTGCTTCCCTCCATTCGATCTCCTCCCATTTTGTTCCTGATTTGATCCAACAACGCTGATTGTGATGTGTGAACAAATTCGAGAACCAGCACCAGTTCACCGCTCCATCCATCCCCGTTCCCTTCTTTGTTTCAATGCCTGAGACAACCATCGACGATCTTTGTTCTCGCCAAGGAAAAGCTGCTTATTGACCTTCGACTTCACCCCCACTTCCTCCCTCGTTGGTGCCTTATCTCGTTCGTCTTCCACAACAATCTCCACATTGTGGAAATATTCTCCACCATCGTCTAACCACCATTGGAATCTAATCGATATCCTAACATCCTATTTTTACCGATATGAACCACCTTTTCTTTCTCACAGTCATCTTGTCCACTCCAACACGACCCCAAATTTATGAACTATGTCTTGGAACCCACCCAACTCCCAACAATGTGGTGGAAGCCCAACCATCCTTATCCACGCTTCCGACGACAGACCATGGTCGACCGCCCCATCTTCTCCGGTCCATGGCTGAATACTAATCTCAAAACGTTCTCCAGTGATCTTGATTTCGTCTTTTCTTTCCAATGTCGCAATCCCCTCAGTTGTCAGAAACTCTGCAACCCAATAATCCTGTATCTTGTGAAGCTCCCATATCTCCCATATCCAACGATTAAAGGAATCAGAGAGATTCCTCAAACCTGTAATCACCTTCGCCATTGATGGCCACCCCGTCACCTCCCTAATAACCCCCAACTTCTATTTAAGTCATTCCTTGCTAGCTTTCATTGACATTGTCACCATAATAATTGCGTGGGCATATTCCTTCTTCATTGCTGGTGGTCTTCTCTTCTTCGCCTGCCTCCTGCGTACCTTCCAACCTCTAATGGCACAAGTCTGAATTTTGTGACCTGGGTCTTTACACTCGAAGCAAATAAAGGTCCCAAACAGGCATTCCTCCTTGCGGTGAGGGTTACCGCAGAACATACATGTCTCCCCCCAATAGCCCAGAGCTTCTCTTGCCTCTTGGTGGAGCGAGATCGATAAACTTTTCGGGGAGTTTCCTCTCCCTCACCCTTACCAACTGTATCCTCTTCCTTATGTTGTATTTCATGAAGTGCCGAGATGAGCTCTTGCTCTAAGAAGTCTCTAGGTGATCTGGGAGGCGTAGGGGACTTAACAATGATCAAGGAGCTCTAATGAGGTGGCCGTTGATGATGATGATGATGCTTTGGGTGGGTCGGGGGGGGGGGGGGGGGGGGGGGGGGCTTTCCCGCCATAAAAGTTTCTACCTTTTCAATCATATGCGTCGGCGGTTCTGGGGTGCTTCGCCGGCGAGCGTGATCTCTCACGTCAGTGCTCCCTACTTCCTTGGTCATCGCCTTCTCTCCCGTGAATAGGGGATGATATGATGCCAAGCTTTGGAGAGGAGTACCTTCTCGTCTGCCTACTCCTCGTCTGCCTTCTCCTCGATCACTGGCGATTTCTCCCTGTGGCTGTCCTGAACCCACCCCCTCGTTGAATGGCATGTTCCTGTCGGCTGCAAGGATGCTGCCATTCGTCAATGCTGCTGTTGATGTCCCTCGTCTCCCACTCCCTCTCATTCCCTCATGTATCTCAAGAAAAAAAAACCTCCACGACGCAGCTAACATGATTTTCTTCCCATGCTCTTCAAAAGTTTGGTCCAATATTTCACTAAAAGAAAATTTCCCTCTAAAAAGCTACTTTGCTCCAATACTGCTCAATTTGTCTATGTTTCAATATATACAAACAACTCAATTAATAATTAGAGAATATGAGGCATCCATTAAAAATGGTAATTTTATAGAAAATGCATTCTTAATTTTGTTTCCCTACTAACCAAAGTAAGTGGTATAAACGTTACAATATAAAAATGTACAGAAATCTCCACAGTGGCAAAGCTATCAGTGAATCTTTAGTTGAAGTACATGCTAAGATACATTTTGAGAGAATTCAAATTATGTTCGTATCTATAAGTACACCATAAATACCTACCCAGATGTATTGTGGGAAAAGTGCATATTGTATTAGTTTTGGTTGTGGGCTCAATTTTAGGAGCTTTTCGCTGGTCCAGGTACAAGGTATATGTTAAGATGTTGGATATTATATAGATGAGAGAAATTAGTTTAGTCGCATGTTGAATAACTAGTTTTGCCCGATGATACGTGTCTACGATACGTCTTCGGAACGGTGCACCTGGTTTGGTTATATAAAATAGTTTTGGAGGTCCAGCAAATTAATTGAAGTAGTAAACATGTTATATGAGGAAGCAGTATATCTACCTTTAAGCTCAATCATCGCCTTCTTGATCATTATCTTGAACTTACCTGGAATGCATATAGTTTTTTAGAAATACTGTATAAAGTTTTTTTTAACTTCAGCATCACTTTTAGATGCTTGTAATAGTTATGCAAGGACATTATTATATAGGTTTTATAGAGCTTACTCTAATCCCATAACCACTATGAGCATGTCTAAATACAATGGTAACACATTTTAAACTTTTTTAAATTTTTTTTTAAAAAAATTGTTAAATTTGTTAAATTTTTTAAAAAAAACTTTATAATTTTTTATAATTTTTTTACTTTTTTGAATTATTTTTAAAGTTTTTAAAGTTTTAAATTTTTTTTTATTTCAAAAATTTTTTAAAAATTAAAATTTTTAAATTAATTTTTGTAAATTTTTTTTAATAATTTTTTGATTTTTTTGAATTATTTTTAAAGTTTTAAAATTTTTATTTTTATAAGTTATTTAATTTTTTTAAATTTTCTTAATTTTAATTTTCTTATTTTTTTTGAATAGGAGAAAAAGAGAGAGAAATAATTAAATAAATAAAGGAGTTGTTTTGGGTGGGGGAATTTGAATTTGAGTTTTGGGGGAAAACTTTTTGGGGGGGGAGCTCTTTGTGTTTTATTATATAGATGTATTGGTTTAGCCTTCCATTCTCTCCTATATATAGGAGACACATATTGTACTCAGTTTATTCAATCTAATAATCAATAATAAATCCCATAATTCTATCATGGTATCAAAGCTTCTAATCCTATAAGGCCTATACTATTTTCTATCCTCGTCATCAAGGTGGAGTGATTCTCGTCTTCATCGGAATCACTCCACCTCCCAACTTTCCTCTTCCAATCAAATCTCTAAAATCCTAGCCATTAACAACAACAATATCGAAAAACTCTAGCCGTTATCAACTACTTCTACCAAAAACCCTAACCCAGCCTAATTAACAACAACAACAAGAGCGGCTAAACCAACAACCGATCACAAACACCAACTCCAACTCCAGCAACCCACCTTCGTCTTCGGAAACAACAACCACCGCAACCACTCAACACCATCCTCAAGTTGACACCGCTCGGATCGCAAAGTCCAGCCTCTCCCTGTAACGTCCCGATTTTCATACACTGGAAAACCGTGACATAAGCCAGAATCTTTTCCTTTAATTATCCACAATACACAGAAAAACAAAAAAATTTAAAACTTTTTATTCAACACAAATGTATTACAAGTCCGAATGTTATAAAACTACAATACATTACATCAGTGTTACAATAATGGCATACAAGCCCAAGTGTTACAACTTTCAATAAGAATTACATCAGTGTACAATGAAGGATACATAACACTTGGTACTTCACTTGGTTGCTTCTCAACATAAATAAATTACAACATATATTACAATTGAAATAAATCAACACTTTGCTTCTTTTTCCTTGAGTCCTCCTGAATCTTGTACCTGTAGCTCTACAATCCAGTACCTATATTTTGGAATCCAGTACCTATTAAAATGGGGATGTCAGTACATATAATGACGCTTTAAGGCTGATGACTAGCAGCAATTCTCAACTTTAAATAAACAGATTGATGAAAAGAGAAACGTGTATATATATAATTGATGTGTCAGTGTATGGTATGACTCTAATGGAAGATTAACTAATGCAAGGATGCTCTTATTCTAATGCAAGCGAGTCTCCGGAATAGTATGCGTCCTATACCACATACGCCCATAACAAGCCGTTACTTCATATGTAGGGATTTAAACCCGCGCCATGAATTCTACTCTTGTACTCAACCTATTTCTGAAGAGATAGTGTGACTGAAGAGGTTGCTCTAAAATGGTCTAATCTCGCAATTCGCAGTCATATAGTGGTGTCTCCGTTTGCCACTATTGCCCGGCGTACCAGACTTCACTCAAAAATCTGACGAACATTTGGAGTTAACTACAACACATGTTAGCTCGAAGCATCCCCTATGCCCCCTAGCAGATAGACCGTAGTCTATGGCTTGTTCGCCCTTCTTGATATAAAGCATGACGGAGTTCTGGTGGTCCATCCCCTAGCTCTGATAGGAATATCTCCCGCCCTTATCATGATACTTCAGAAATTAACAGACGAGATACGGATCCCATGCTCCCAACTCGTGAGAAGGCACAAATCGTATCCCTTTAACAGGAAGGGTACAACCAATAACACCACCTAGTGTTGGCCTATAGAACAGGTCGGATCATAAGGTATCACCCTTAATACCAACTCTTTTCCTTCGGCGAAAATGATAATAAACAGGGTTAAATAGTAATAGCCAAAAGTTACTACCTTAATATTGTCACTAACCCTAAACAACCCGCAAGATGACAACAGTACTTACCACAACATGTTAAGTCTTAAGTTAGACTTGACAAGATAACTCTACTAGGTGCTTAACCTAGATTTACCAGAATCCCTAAGGATCCTGTTCATAGCCTATCGATCCAAGACCCCGGTAATATGAACGTATTTGCATGCTACTGCCCTGAACTTGGATTCCGTCTACGGTCCGGTCCGCGATCAACCTACACCTGTTAAGATCTGACGATACACGAGGAGTGACTTGTCCACAGTCTCTTAGGAGTAAAATAAATACATGTCTTGATGATCGATGGCCCATAGGAAATGATATCACCCTAAACGAGCACAACAAACTACGTACTATCTAATAAGCTATGTACGAGTAAACAAAATACATACGAGCTAAACTAGCTGCGTATTAAACCAACAACTACGTACGAGCCAAGTGAGCTGTGTACGAGACAACCACATTTCTACGAGCCAAATAAGCTACATACGAGACAGATGAATCACATAGAAGCAACATAAAGTCTTTTAACAACCTAGAAGCAAAGTAACATGCTCACTAGTAAAATTTGACCTTTTATAATTAGAAGCAACAGAAAAATCTTCTAATAGCCTAATATAAGCATACTACTAAAGAGTACACAAAAGCGACATAAAAAGCTTTCTAACAACCTAGAAGCAAACAGTGTTGCGCTTGTCGGAATTCGACAAAATTAGACTTTTTAAAAAGGTGAGAACATTTACTACAATTCTCTAGTTGAACACTTTTTCAGATTCGGTAAGGAACTCAAAATCCGGTCTGTTAAACACCATTTCAAACAATAACAGTACAACCAAAAGCTGAAACTTTCCAAGCTCATACCTTTTGCTATACTTGTCGGAATTTAACGAAATAGGACATTTTGAAAAGATGAGAACATCTGCTACAACTCTCTAGTTGAACATTTTTTCAGATTACTTATGGAATTCAATTCCCCATCCCTTGAACACACGCAAAAATTAACCAACAGAAGATTTCTTAACAAAAAGCTGAAACTTTGAAAGCTTGTAACTTTTTCTCTAATTGTCGGAATCTAACCAAATTATACAATTTAGAAAGGTGGTAACATATACAACAACTCTCTAGTTGAACACTTTTTCAAATTACTTATGGAATTCAATTTTCCGTCCCTTGAACACAATACAAGGACAACAAACGACAACACACGCTGAAAACTTGTAATGTTCACAACTTTTGCTATACTTGTCGAAATCTAACCAAATTATACAATTTGGACAGGTGGGAACATATAATGCAACTCTCTAGTTGAATACTTTTCCAAAATTCAATAAGTAAGAGGTACAAAAACACCAAACAATCTAAACAGCGAGCTTTTAGCCAAAAGCTGGCTACTGTTATTTGTAACAGCATAACTATTACTCCGGTTATCGGAATCTAACCAAATAAGAAATTTTGGAAAGTTTAGAATCTCTACTACAACTCTCTAGTTGAACACGTTTTCAGATTCAGTCAATAAGAGGTGCAAAAACTTCGAACAATCCAAACAGCAAGCTTTTAGCCAAAAGGCCAACTGTTGAGATTTTGTAAAGATCATAACTTTTGCCCCGCTTATCGGAAACTAACAAAATAGGTCATTTTGGAAAGGTGAGAGACTATACTACAACTCTCTAGTTGAACGCTTTTTCATATTCAATCAATAAGAGGTACAAAAACTTCGAACAATCCAAACAGCGAGCTTTTAGCCAAAAAGGCCAGCTGCTGAGATTTTGTAAAGCTCATAACGTTTGCCCCGCTTATCGGAATCTAACCAAATCGGGCATTTTGGAAAGGTGATAGAATGTACTACAACTCTCTAGTTGAACACTTTTTCATATTCAATCAATAAGAGGTGCAAAAACTTCGAACAATCCAAACAGCGAGCTTTTAGCCAAAAGGCCAGCTGATGAGATTTTGTAAAGCTCATAACTTTTGCCCCGCTTATCGGAATCTGACCAAATAGGACATTTTGGAAAGGTGAGAGACTAAAACAACTTTCTAGTTGAATACTTTTTCAGATTCCTTATGGAATTCAATTTCCCGTCCCTTGAACACACAAAAATTAACCAATAGCAGATTTCTTAACAAAAAACTGAAACTTTGAAAGCTTGTAACTTTTGCTCTGCTTGTCGGAATCTAACGAAATTATACAATTTGGAAAGGTGGGAACATATAATACAAGTCTCTAGTTGAATACTTTTTCAGATTCCTTATGGAATTCAATTCCCCATCTCTTGAACACATGCAAAAATTAACCAACAACAGATTTCTTAACAAAAAGTTGAAACTTTGAAAGCTTGTAACTTTTGCTCTACTTGTCGGAAACTATCCAAATTATAAAATTTAGAAAGGTGGAAAAATTTACTACAACTCTCTAGTTGAACACTTTTTCAGATTCCTTATGGAACTCAATTTCCCGTCCCTTGAACACACGCAAAAATTAACCAACAACAGATTTCTTAACAAAAAGCTTAAACTTTGAAAGCTTGTAACTCCTACTAAGCTTATCGGAATTTAACCAAATAGGGCATTGTGAAAAGGTGAGAATCTCTACTAAAACTCTCTAGTTGAACACTTTCCCAAATTCTGTCATTAAAAGGTACAAAAACTTCGAACAATCCATACAGCGAGCTTTTAGCCAAAAGGCCAACTACTGTAATTTTGTAAGGGTCATAACTTTTGCTCTGGTTATCAGAATATAACCAAATAGGATATTTTGGAAAGGTGAGAATATCTACTACAACTCTCTAGTTGAACACTTTTTAAGTTTAAATCAATAAGAGGAGTAAAAACTTCGAACAATCCAAACAGCGAGCTTTAGCCAAAAAGCTGGCTGCTGAGATTCGTAAAGCTCATAACTTTTGCAATACTTATCGGAATCTAACCAAATAAGCCATTTTGGAAAGGGGAGAACATGTACTATAACTTTCTATTTGATCACTTTTCCAAATTCTGTAAGGAACTCCAAATTTGATCTGTTGAACACACTACAAAAATTAACCCAAAAATTGCAAGTTGTTGTTTTTTGCTAAACTTTTGTTGTTTTGGGGAAACGGTTTGTTTCACCCATCGAACTAACTCAGAAAAATCTATAAAATTTAGAGCATGCTAATAACACATATGAGAACCCCTAAAATTAATTTGGGCTCAAGATTCCACCTTTAGCATAGGTTATTAATTATAAACCTAGAACTACAAAGATTGAATCTTTATGCTTTATTTTTGTGTTCTACCACTTCAATCTTGTATGCCTTTATTTCTAATCCATAAACACTCATATGCACATGCTTTAGTCCAAGTTTTTAACATCATACAAATAAATAAAACCACAAAACAATAACAAGTGAGTTGAGAACCGCCACCCAAAAATCGTTGGAAGGACTTGCTAGCTCTTTCCTCTCCTTCCTTGTTCTTGCTCCTTGTTCTTGCTCTTCATGAAAAGAGAACCCACTCTTTTATTTTGATTTTGATCTCTCTTTTCTTTTCTTTTCTTAACAATTTTTTTCTAAATAAATATAAGTAGAAAAAGAGAAGAGATGGAGTGAAATGAGAAGGGGATGGAGGGAAAAATGAAAGAGGGCTTTCTTGCCCTTTTGATTATGGCTGGCCAAAGAGGAAAAAGGGGGGGTTTTATAGGTGGGGGAGTTGGGTTTGTGGTACAGAATGAGACAAGTGTTCTCATTTTCATGGTTAGAACAATTTGAAATCAATTTGTAATTTTAAATTGCAATCACACCCTAATTCATTCTTAACCCTTCATTTGATCATGATTGATTAAAAATAAGAGACATTTACCCAAAATCACATACTACATGATTTCGTACAAACGTACGAAATCAATACAGTGCATATACGTACATATATCTTTCTACACAGATAATTTTTATTAGTTAAAACGAATAATCTTTACCGAAATTATTTTAATTCAGAAATAATAATAAAAATAATTTTATTACCGGCTTGGAAGATTTCAGTACCAAGTTGATACAATACAAATGTATACAGACTGGTATATATATATAGATAATGTATATTAACAAAACCGGGTAATATCCACCAAAAATATTTCAAATCTGAACATAAAAATAAAATAATAATAAAATAATAATTTTTAATACCAGCCCGAGATTTTACAGACATTTTCTCAAAAACGCATTTTACAGGATTTTGTACAAGTGCACAAAACCGATACAATACATATATATACTTACTAGTATATATGTACAGATGAGTTTTTATTAGTAAAACCAAGAAATTTCCATAAAAATATTTTAATTTTAAAAATAATAATAATACAAATATAATATCCGACCGGGATATTACACTACCGAAACCCTAACAACTCCTGCGAACTCGACTGCAACCTCTCTCCAATCAGCAGCAACTCCGTGATAACCCAACTACTTGAAAACCCTCACCCTCACCCTCGCCGACCAACAGACCTCCGATGCCTCAAGTTCAACTCCTCGTCGTCACCGAAGCTTCATCCCACTCCCACGGCAACACAAACGACCTCCATTCTCTTGCTGCTGTCGCCACCTCTCGCCGCTGCCGCTGCCGTCGATCGCTTCAAACTAATCTGCCACCCTTGCCGATGTCTCCTGACCCTGCAGCCACCACAACCCTAGCCGCCATCTACCATTGTTCAGATCCAAAAATATTTTTTTTTACCCTAAACCCACAAACCTAATACCCAACTCTTATACCTGACCCGTTTCTCCAAACCAAACCCAAACCCCTTTTTTTGTATTAAAAAAAAATTAAAAAAAATCTGCAAAAAGAAAAAATAATTTCTTGCAGGTCCTTCAGCTTCTACAGTCTTCGTCAGCAAACTCACGCCGAGTTTGAGAGGGGGAGATATCAATATCATCACAGTTCTCAGTCCAGGGATAGTTCTCCAGTCAGGGGTGTCACTTCCTTCCACAACATACGACAATTCTCAAGTCAGGGGTGAGATCCCAACATGCGCCTATAGTACGTCACTTCCTTCCACAACATACGACAATTCTCAAGCCAGGTGTGAGATCACAACATGTGCCAATAGTGCGCCTTTCCTGCATCATCGAGTGCCGTCCCCGTGCCATCTACTTGAACGTCGTTCCTGCATCACTGTTTGACGTCCCTATCACATCAACTGAGTCAATATTCCAAACTCATGTTGTTTGAACCAACTTGAGTTTGAGAGGGGGGCGTTAAGATGTTAGATATTATATAGATGAGAGAGTTTAGTTTAGTCCCATATTGAATAATGTATTGGTTTAGTGTTCCCTTCTCTCCTATATATAAGAGACACATATTGTACACAGTTTATTCAATTCAATAATTAATAATAAATCCAATAATTCTATCAGTATTAATTTTTTCATTAATCGATATTAATTTGCATGTTTTCTCAACTTTCAGTAAAACATAATTAATATTTCCAGGTTTGAGGGTTCACTTTACAGTTATCATTGTGTCCACATACAAAGAAAATGCCTGCTCTCACTGTTCTATGTACTAAAAGATTTGTCATGTCAGTATGCCAACTTCATACATGTTTCCTATGTAATATTCATGCTTCAAGCTTATATTTGTGACAAAAATACAAAAGCAACAACACATATAGAGGGCCTTTTCCTTAATGAAGAATTAATAGAAGTAGGAAGACTAGGAAGTACCGATATTTTCAAAATGCCAATGTACTCGTGTTAGGTGTGTATCGAGTATCAATACTTCTTCGGTACTCCTGGGTGCGTACCAAAGGAGCACCCAAAGTTTTAAATGCATTTTTCACAATTTTTAAACATAATTATATTTAGATAAATGCATGGGGTCCTAGATTAATTTCAAAAGTTTGTTGTTTACAAATTACAATTATGCTCAAATACAAAACAAGACTACCCAAAGATTTGATAGTTAGATTATCATATCTTTTATGTAAAATGCTCATAATTATAATGTATTCTTATAGTGCTATGAAATGATTTAAATTTTAGCATTTTTGACAAGAAAAATATTTTTATATCTATCAATCTATTTCTATTATAAAAGCTACAATAAATCTGTTCAGAGTAGATCTGGACCGTCGATCGAATCTGATTGATTATATGTGCGATTGAATCACAACCTGTAATATCCCGGACGGATATTATATTGTATAAATTATTATTTTTAAATTAAAATATTTTAAATAGGAATTTCTTGGTTTTACTCATAAAAAGTCACCTGGACATATATACTAGTAAGTATATACATGCATTGTATCAGTTTGGTGCACCTGTACAAAAACTTGAAAAAATGCATTTCTGAGAAAAATGTCTGGAAAATCCCGGGCTGGCATTAAAAATAATTATTTTATTATTATTTTATTTATACCTCCAGAATTGAAATATTTTTGGTGGATATCACCCGGTTTTGCTAATAAGCATTATATATATACAGATACTAGTCAGTATGTATCTGTTTTGTGCCAAAATTGATACTGGAATCTTCCGAGCCAATAATAGAAATTATTTTATTTTATTTCGTGGAATTAAAATTATTTTTGTTCTGATTTGTTCGTTTTCCCGAACGAAAATTATCTGCATAATCAGATATATGTACGTATTTGAATCGTGTCGATTCCGTGCGTTTATACAAATCATGTAGTATGTGATTTAGGAAATTATATTTTATTTTGTGACCCATCATGATGAGATGGAGGGATGAGATGGATTAGGGCTTGATTGTAAGATTAATTTGCAAATAAAACACCCAATTGTTCTCACCCTTTCCATATAAACCCTCCCCCTCTTCACCAAATAAACCCTCCCCCACACACCCCCTCTCTCTCTCCCTCTCCTACTTGTATCCGGCCCCAAAAAAGAAGGGCAAAGCCCTTCCATTTTGTTCTCCATCTCTCTTCTCATCTCATTCTCCATCCCTTCTCTTCCTTCTACCACTTCTACTAGTTCTATTTGGAAAAAGATTGAGAAAGAAAAAGAAAGAGAGAATTAATAAAAAGAAAAATAAGAGAGAGAGCTTTTAATGGGTTTCATTTTCATGGGTTCACTTTTCATGATGAGTTCTTGAGAAGAGGAGCAAGGAGGAGAAGAGCAAGTCCTTCCAACACTTTCTTAAGGTGGGGGTTTCTTAACTCATGTTCGTTTTTAATTATTATTAGATTTATTTGGTTGTATGTTATTTTATTTAAGTGGTTTCATGTGCATATGGGTTAGAGTAGAGTGTATGTAAAATTTGAAGTGGTAGAACACCAATTGGAGGCATGAAGAATCGGTTTTTAAAGTTGTAGGGTTGATTTTGTTTACATATGTTATAGGTAGAATCCTGACCCAAAAATTTTGTGCGAGCTTCTCCTAGGTGTTATTAGTGTTCTCGAATTTTTATAGATTTTTTAGAGTATATTTGGTGGGTGAAACGAGCTGTTTCCCCAAAACAGCGAGGAATTCGCCCAAAACAGAAAATTGTGTTTTCGGGTTAGTGTCACAGTAGGTTCAAGGAGCTTTTAATTGGTCTTCCTAGCAGAATTGGAAGTTTGGAACTTGTAGAGAAGTTGTAGTAGACATCCTACCCTTTCCGAATTGACCTCTTGCGCTAAATTCGGATATGAGACGCAAAAGTTACAGTCATTACAAAAACAGGCTAGCAACTTGACTGAGTTGCTCACTGTTTGGGTTGATTGCTGTTTTTGAGCCTCTTAAGGGTCGAATCTGAGGTAGCGACCCATTAGAGAAATTGTAGTAGACAGTCTCCCCTTTCCGAATTGGACTCTCGGGCTAAATTCCAATAAGCGGAGTAGGAGTTATGACCTTTGAAAAATACAGCAAAAAGCTGTCGCACTGAGTAGGTACTGTTTTGACTCATTGAGGTTTTTGAGGATCTTAATCTGAGGTTGAGACCCATTAGACAAATTGTTGAATCTGAGGTAGAGACCCATTAGAGAAATTGTAGTAGACATCCTCCCCTTTTCGAATTGGCCTCTCGGGCTAAATTCCAATAAGCAGAGTGGGAGTTATACCCTTTGTAAAATACAGCAATTAGCGGTTTAAACTAGGTTCTTGCTGTTTAACTTCTTGTCATTTTTTAGGGTCTTGCTTGATGAATCTGAGGAGCCGACCCATTAAGGAAGTTGTAGTAGACATTCTCCCCTTTCTGAATTGGCCTCTCGGGCTAGATTCCAATAAGTGGAGTAGAAGTTATGGGCTTTCAAAGTTTCAGTTTTCCTTGGGTCATATTGGCTGTTTTGTTACCAGTTATGTGTTCGATAAGACGGAACTCGGATTTCCTTACGGAATCTGAGCAACTGGTCAACTGGAAAGTTTTAGTAGATGTTCCTACCTTTTTAAATTTCCCTGTTTTGTGAGATTCCAATAAGTGGAGTAAAAGTTACAAGCTACGGAAGTTTTGACTTTTTGTTGAAAATTGATAGTTTGGTAACTGTTTGCGTATGTTCGACGGGTAGGAATTTGGATTTCCTTACGGAATTTAAGCAACTAGTCAATTGGGAAGTTTTAGTAGATGTTCCCACCTTTTCAAATTGTCCAGTTTCGTTAGATTCCAACGAGTAGAGCGAAAGTTACTAGCTTGCAAAGTTTCATCTTTTTATTGAAAATCTGCAGTTGGGTAAACTGGTTACGTGTGTTCGATGAACCAAATTTTGGATTGAATACAGAATCTGAGATGGTCTTCCACTAGAGTGTTGTGGTAGTAAATCTTAGCTTTCTAAAAAGTATATTTCTGTTAAAATTCGATTAGTGTAGTACTGGTTACTTCTAGGCTGTCGGAAGGCTTTTATGTTGTTTTTGGGCTTCTCATTGGTAGAATGCCTATTTTAGATTGCTTGTAGATTCTTCTGTTGCTTCTAATTATAGAAGATAAGGTTTGCTAGAAGCACATTTGGCTGCTTCTGGGTTGATTACCAGTATGGTTGTTTCTAGGTGTGGTATTGCTCATACGCGGCTCGACTGGCCCGTATGTAGCTGTGTTCTCATACGTAGCTTATTCGGCACGTATGTATATTGTTGTCTCATACGTGGCTCGCCTGGCCTGTATGTAGCTGTTGGTCTCATACGTAGCTTATTTAGCTCGTATGTAGGTTGTTGTCTCATACGCGACTCGCCTGGCCCGTATGTAGCTGTTGGTCTCATACGTGGCTTATTTGGCTCGTATGTATATTGTTGTCTCATATGTGGCTCGCCTGTCCCGTATGTAGCTATTGATCTCATACGTAGCTTATTTGGCTCGTATGTAGGTTGTTGTCTCATACGCGGCTCGACTGGCCCGTATATAACTGTTGGTCTCGTACATAGCTTATTTGGCATGTATGTATGTTATTGTCTCATACGAAGCTCATTGGGCTCGTATGTAGGTATTGTCTTGAATATGTAGGCTATGAGTGGATTCGAGGAGATCTTGTGAAGTCTAGATTAAGACATGGTTAATGGTGTCAACAAATTATTACACTCTCTAGAAGAGGGACACGTACGGTGCTTTTTCATGACAAGTTGGAAACACAATGCATGTCTCACTTGTTATGTTAGAAGAGGAATACGTACGGTGCTTTTTCATGTCAAGTTGGAAGCACAGTGCATGCCTCGCTTGTTTGGTTTGAAGAGGAACACGTACGGTGCTTTTTTTCATGTCAAGTTGGAAGCATAGTGCATGTCTCACTTGTTTAGTTAGAAGAGGGATACGGACGGTGCTTTTTCATGTCAAGTTGGAAGCACAGTACATGTCTCGCTTGTTTGGTTAGAAGAGGGACACGTACGGTGTTTTTTCATGTCAAGTTGGAAGCACAGTGCATGCCTCACTTGTTTAGTTAGAAGAGGGACACGTACGGTACTTTTTCATGTCAAGTTGGAAGCACAGTGCATGCCTTGCTTGTTTAGTTAGAAGAGAGACACGTACGGTGCTTTTTTATGTCAAGCTGGAAGCATAGTGCATGTCTTACTTGTTTAGTTAGGAAAAGGATACGTACGGTGCTTTTCATGTCAAGTTGGAAGCACAGTACATGCCTCGCTTGTTTAGTTAGAAGAGGGACACGTACGGTGCTTTTCATTTCAAGTTGGAAGCACAGTGCATGCCTCGCTTGTTTGGTTAGAAGAGGGACACGTACGGTGCTTTTCCATGTCAAGTTGGAAGCACAGTGGAATGTCTCGCTTGTTTGGTTAGGGTTAGTGACATCGTTAGGGTAGTAACAGTTACTTAACCATTTTTATTTATCAATTGCCAAAGGGTGAGAGTTGGTGTTTGGAGTGATACCCTATAATCCAACCTCTCCTATTGGCTGACACTAGGTGGTGTTATCGGGATGTATTGCCCTGTCAAAGGGATACAGGCGGTGCTTTTTCATGACAAGTTGGGAGCACGGGTTCTGTATCTTGATTGTTAATTCCTAAATGTGCCATGATAAGAACGAGAGGGTTTCCTAGGGAAATAGACCCTACGATCCTAGCAGGTTCTATGCCTTCTCATGACCAGTTGAGGGCACGAAAGAAGGTTGACAAGTATCTTGTAGTTCGTATTGGCTTTTGAATGAGGTTCGGTACGCCGGGCAATAGTCGACAGTCATGTTGTATTATGTCAGGAATATGATGGGTACAAAAGTAGAATACATGGCGCGGGTTCAAATTCCTATATATGAAGAAACGGCTTGAGAAGGGGCGTGTGTAGTATGGGCTGCATACTGTTCCGGAGACTTGCTTGCATTAGAATAAGTGCATCATTGCGTTGGTTAATCTTGCATTAGAGTCTAAGTCATAGCATACACTGACACATCATATATATATACACATTTCTCTTTTCATCAATCTATTTGCTTTAGTTGAGATCCGCTGCTAGTTATCAGCCTTAAAGCGTCAGTGAATACTGATGTCCCTACTTCAATTGGTACTAGATTTCAGAAGTACAAATATTGGATTGCAGAAGTACAGGTACAAGTTTCAGGAGGACTCAAGGCGAGAGAGTAAGGTGTCGATTTCATTAGAGTTTCCGGTGTAAATTTTTAATTTGTTGGAAAGCATCCAAGTGGAATACCAAGTGTTGTTCTTTATTCATTATACTCTGATGTAATATGTTGAAAGATGTAATACTTGGGATTGTAAAAGTATTATTGTAATACTGTTGTAATGTATTGCAATTTTGTAACATTCGGATTTGTAGTACACTATGTTACATAAAAAGTTTTAATTTTTTTTTTTTTTTGTGTATTATGGCTCATGTCACGGTTTTCCAGTCTACGGAAATCGGGGCGATACAGAGTGATATTAGTGCCAAATTCAATTTACAGTCCAACACTGTAGGAAAATTAAACTTGGATGCCTTTTAGGAGTCGGGTTTTAGCTAGTTGTAGATAATTATAATTCATATTGTTTTTTTCTTTCAACTTATATTTTATAATTTTTCTATATCTGGACTAACTCTAGTAGATGTGTTGCCATCCTTCAAACACATAATGGTGTTCGAGGATATCCTAACCGAGGAGGTGTTGATAGAAGAGAGTGAGCCAATTTCAAGGGATGATCCGATGATCTTGAGCGAGGAGCCGAAGGTGATTCTAGATTTGGTTTATTTAAATACACCATCTGGAGCATCAGCTTTGAGCAAATTATAGGAGAGAATCCTGAAAGTCAGAAGTGATGTTCGAAGGCCATGTCCTATTCTAAGGAGGGAGTGGCTACCGAAGTGCAAAGATCGAGATAGGTGAAGACTTGACCTCAACCGAAGACCGTGAAGGATGAAAGAAGTTAAAAGAGGAGATCAGGAAAAGCAGTATTGGGGTAATTACTGAAGATTGGAGCTCAGTTTCGGCAAGATTAAAGCCATAACCGAGTCTAAGGGAGCAAGCCAGAAGGCTTAGGCAGGAGATGCAGGGAATGAAGCACTGAAGCGACAAGATGATGAAGGAAAATATCAGAATATGGGTATGGACTTCATCACAGGAGTACCCAGAAGTTCGAAAATGGATGACCCAATTTGGGATATTGAGGATCAGTTGATAGAGTCTGCACATTTTCTTCCGATAAAGACAACTTAATCGCTAGAGAAATTAGCGGGAGTCCACATTGAAGGCGTAAGGAAGCAACATGGAGCGCCAGTATCAGCGATTATGATCGAGATTCAAAATTTATGTCTCGATTTTTGGCAGGGTCGCAGGCAGCTTTGGGATCGAAGTCGGGTTCTTTGGAGAACCAGTTCGTGGATGAGTCACTTGGGAACTAGAAAGTCGTATAAGATTTCTTTCCCCGAGTCATTTTGTTAATGGATGTTGTTTTGTTCTCCTGACTTAACGTAGTTCTGAGGACAGAACTATTCTAAGGAGGGAGTATTGTAATATCCCGGACGGATATTATATTGTATAAATTATTATTTTTAAATTAAAATATTTTAAATGGGAATTTCTTGGTTTTACTCATAAAAAGTCATCTGGACATATATACTAGTAAGTATATACAGGCATTGTATCAGTTTGATGCACGTGCACAAAAATTTGAAAAAAAGCGTTATTGAGAAAAACGTCTGGAAAATCCTGGGCTGGCATTAAAAATAATTGTTTTTTTATTATTTTATTTATATCTCCAGAATTGAAATATTTTTAGTGGATATCACCCAGTTTTGCTAATAAGCATTATATATATACAGATACTAGTCTGTATATATCTGTTTTGTGCCAAAATTGATATTGGAATATTCCGAGCTAGTAATAGAAATTATTTTATTTTATTTTGCAGAATTAAAATTATTTTTGTACTGATTTGTTCATTTTTCCGAACGAAAATTATCTGCATAATCAGATATATGCACGTATTTGAATCGTGTCGATTCCGTGCGTTTATACAAATCATGTAGTATGTGATTTGAGAAATTATATTTTATTTTGTGACCCATCATGATGAGATGGAGGGATGAGATGGATTAGGGATTGATTGTAAGATTAATTTGCAAATAAAACACCCAATTGTTCTCACCCTCCCCATTTAAACCCTCCCCCACTTCACCAAATAAACCCTCCCCCACACAACCCCTTTCTCTCTCCCTCTCCTACTTTTAGCCGGCCCCAAACAAGAAGGGCAAAGCCCTTCCATTTTGTTCTCCATCTCTCTTCTCATCTCATTCTCCATCCCTTCTCTTCCTTCTACCACTTCTACTAGTTCTATTTGGAAAAAGATTGAGAAAGAAAAAGAAAGAGAGAATTAATAAAAAGAAAAATAAGAGAGAGAGCTTTTAATGGGTTTCATTTTCATGGGTTCACTTTTCATGATGAGTTCTTGAGAAGAGGAGCAAGGAGGAGAAGAGCAAGTCCTTCCTACACTTTCTTGAGGTGGGGGTTTCTTAACTCATGTTCGTATTTAGTTATTATTAGGTTTATTTGACTGTATGTTATTGTATTGAAGTGGTTTCATGTGTAGAGTAGAGTGTATGTGAAATTTGAAGTGGTAGAACACCAATTGGAGGCATGAAGAATCGGTTTTTAAAGTTGTAGGGTTGATTTTGTTTACATATGTTATTGGTAGAATCTTGACACAAAATTTTTGTCGAAGCTTCTCCTAGGTGTTATTAGTGTTCTCTAATTTTTATAGATTTTTCAGAGTATAGGTGGGTGAAACGAGCCGTTTTCCCAAAACAACGAGGAATTCGCCCAAAACAGAAAACTGTGTTTTCGGGTTAGTGTCGCAGTAGGTTCAAGAGGCTTTTAATTGGTCTTCCTGGCGGAATTAGAAGTTTGGACCTTGTAGTGAAGTTGTAGTAGACATCCTGCCCTTTCCGAATTGACCTCTTGCGTTAAATTCGGATAAGAGACACAAAAGTTACAGTCATTATAAAAACAGGACAGCAACTTGACTGAGTTGCTCACTGTTTGGGTTGATTGCTGTTTTTGAGCCTCTTAGGGGTCGAATCTGTGGTAGAGACCCATAAGAGAAATTTTAGTAGACAGTCTTTCCTTTCCAAATTGGCCTCTAGGGATAAATTTGGATAAGCGGAGTAGGAGTTATGACCTTTGAAAAATACAGCAAAAAGCTGTCTGACTGAGTAGGTACTATTTTGACTCATTTAGGTTTTTGAGGGTCTTAGTGGTTGAATCTGAGGCAGAGACCCATTAAAGAAATTGTAGTAGACATCCTCCCCTTTCCGAATTGGCCTCTCAGGCTAAATTCCGATAAACGAAGTAGGAGTTATACCCTTTGCAAAATACATCAATTAGCGATTTAAACTAAGTTCTTGCTGTTTAACTTCTTGGTCATTTTTGAGGGTCTTGCTTGATGAATCTGAGGAGCCGACCCATTAGAGAAGTTGTAGTAGACATTCTTTCCTTACTGAATTGGCCTCTCGGGTTAGATTCCGATAAGTGGAGTAGAAGTTATGGGCTTTCAAAGTTTCAGTTTTCCTTAAGTCAAGTTGGTTGTTTTGTTACCAGTTGTGTGTGTTCGATAAGTAGGAACTCGGATTTCCTTACGGAATCTGAGCAACTGGTCAACTGGAAAGTTTTAGTCGATGTTCCCTCCTTTTCAAATTGCCCAGTTTTGTGAGATTCCGATAAGTGGAGCAAAAGTTACAAGGTACGGAAGTTTTGACTTTTTGTTGAAAATCGGTAGTTTGGTAACTATTTGCGTATGTTCGACGGGTAGGAATTTGGATTTCCTTACGGAATTTGAGCAACTGGTCAATTGGAAAGTTTTAGTAGATGTTCCCAACTTTTCAAATTGCCCAGTTTTGTTAGATTCCAACAAGTAGAGCGAAAGTTACCAGCTTGCAAAGTTTCAGCTTTTTATTGAAAATCTGCAGTTGGGTAAACTGGTTGCATGTGCTCGATGGACCGGATTTTGGATTCCTTACAGAATCCGAGATAGTGTTCCACTAGAGAATTATGGTAGAAAATCTTACCTTTCTAAAAATTATATTTCTATTAAAATCCGATAATCGTAGCATTGGTTACTTCTAGGCTATCGGAAGGCTTTTATATTGTTTTTAGGCTTCTCATTGGTAGAATGTCTATTTTAGATTGTTTTTAGATTCTTCTGTTGCTTCTAATTATAGAAGATAGGGTTTGCTAGAAGCACGTTTGGTTGCTTCTAGGTTGATTACCTGTATGGTTGTTTTTAGGTGTGGTTTTGCTCATACGCAGCTCGACTGGCCCGTATGTAGCTGTGGTCTCATACGTAGCTTATTCGGCTCGTATGTATATTGTTGTCTCATACGTGGCTCGCCTGATCCGTATGTAGCTGTTGGTCTCATACGTATTGTATGTAGGTTGTTGTCTCATACGTAGCTCGCCTGGCCTGTATGTAGTTGTTGGTCTCATACGTGGCTTATTTGGCTCGTATGTATGTTGTTGTCTCATACGTGGCTTGCCTGGCCCGTATGTAGTTGTTGGTCTGATACGTAGCTTATTTGGCCCGTATGTAGGTTGTTGTCTCATACGCGGCTCGACTGGCCCGTATGTAGCTGTTGGTCTCATACGTAGCTTATTTGGCACGTATGTATGTTATTGTCTCGTACGAAGCTCATTGGGCTCATATGTAGGTATTGTCTTGAATAGGTAGGCTGTGAATGGATCTGAGGAGATCTTGTGAAGTCTAGATTAAGACTTGGTTAATGGTATCAACAAATTGTTACACTCTCTAGAAGCGGAACACGTATGGTACTTTTTCATGATAAGTTGGAAACACAGTGCATGCCTCACCTGTTAGGTTAGAAGAGGGATACGTACGGTGCTTTTTCATTTCAAGTTGGAAGCACCGTGCATGCCTCGCTTGTTTGGTTAGAAGAGGAACACGTACGGTGCTTTTTCATGTCAAGTTGGAAGCACAGTGCATGTCTCGCTTGTTTAGTTAGAAGAGGGACACGTACGGTGCTTTTTCATGTCAAGTTGGAAGCACAGTGCATGTCTCGCTTGTTTGGTTAGAAGATGGACACGTACAGTGCTTTTTCATGTCAAGTTAGAAGCACAGTGCATGCCTCGCTTGTTTAGTTAGAAGAGGGACATGTACGGTACTTTTTCATGTCAAATTGGAAGCACAGTGCATGCCTCGCTTGTTTGGTTAGAAGAGGGACATATACGGTACTTTTTCATGTCAAGTTGGAAGCCCAGTGCATGCCTCGCTTGTTTAGTTAGGAAAGTGACACGTACGGTGCTTTTTCATGTCAAGTTGGAAGCACAGTGCATGCATCGCTTGTTTAGTTAGAAGAGGGACATGTACGGTGCTTTTCATGTCAAGTTGGAAGCACAATGCATGCATCGCTTGTTTGGTTAGAAGAGGGACACGTACGGTGCTTTTTCATGTCAAGTTGGAAGCACAGTGGCATGTCTCGCTTGTTTGGTTAGGGTTAGTGACATCGTTAGGTTAGTAACAGTTACTTAAACATTTTTATCTATCAATTGCCAAAGGGTGAGAGTTGATATTAGGGGTGATACCCTATAATCCAACCACTCCTATAGGCTGACACTAGGTGGTGTTATCAGGATGTATTGCCCTGTCAAAGGGATACGGGCAATGCTTTTTCATGACAAGTTGGGAGCATGGATTCCGTATCTTGATTGTTAATTCCTAAATGTGCCATGATAAGAACGAGAGGGTTTCCTAGGGAAATAGACCCTACGATACCAGCAGGCTCTATTCCTTCTCATGACCAGTTGAGGGCACGAAAGAAGGTTGACAAGTATCTTGTAGTTCGTGTTGGCTTTTGAGTGAGGTTTGGTACGTCGGGCAATAGTCGCCGGTCATGTAGTATTATGTCAGGAACAGGATGGGTATAAAGGTAGAATACATGGCACGGGTTCAAATCCCTATATATGAAGAAACGGCTTGAGAAGGGGCGTATGTAGTATGGGCTGCATATTGTTCCGGAGACTTGCTTGCATTAGAATAAGTGCATAATTGCGTTGGTTAATCTTGCATTAGATTCTAAGTCATAGCATGCACTAACACATCATATATATATACACATTTCTCTTTTTATCAATCTGTTTGCTTTAGTTGAGATCTGCTGCTAATTGTCAGCCTTAAAGCGTCAGTGAATACTGACGTCCCCACTTCAATAGGTATTGGATTGCAGAAGTACAGGTACAGGTTTCAGGAGGACTAAAGGCGAGAGAGCAAGGAGTCGATTTCATTAGAGTTTCCGCTGTAAATTTTTTATTTGTTGGAAAGCGTCCCAGTGGAATACCAAGTGTTGTTCTTTATTCATTATACTCTGATGTAATATGTTGAAAGATGTAACACTTGGAATTGTAAAGGTATTATTGTAACATCATTGTAATGTATTGCAATTTTGTAACATTCGAATTTGTAATACACTGTGTTGAATAAAAAGTTTTAAATTTTCCTGTTTTTTTGTGTATTGTGGCTAATTGAAAAAAAATTCTGGCTTATGTCATGGTTTTCCTTTCTACGAAAATCGGGGCGTTACACTACCATATATCAGTTATACCAAGTTTCAAATTGTTGACCGTTAATGGGCCCATAGCTACTGGGCCAAAACTTGAAACCCAACTCGCATTAAAAAAATCCCTGTATCCTTTTAAAAAAGAGAAAAATTCAGCATAAATCATCATCAAATTGTGACACCAAACCCTTACCCTAGCCACCATGGTTCGTTACTATTCTTCTCCCTCATCCCTTCTTAAACCCTAACCCTAATCCTTCCCATTTTTCACCCCCTTCTTCACTCTTTTCGCAGGGTATCGATCGCATCGCCAGAGGTCGTAGAAAGAAGACCAAGTGCACCACCCCGAGCTTCGACATAACCTACCTCAAACTCATCGTCAAGGTACCTCCATTTCTCTAATATTTTTGTCGAATCTGTTGAAAGGTTGGAGTCTTGTAGTCTAATATGATCGAAAGTTGTGATTTTTCCGACAACTGTACAAGTTTCTGGTGAGGACTTGCAGCAAGTTCAATGCATTAACTCTGAAGCGGCTATTCATGAGAAGGACCAACAAGTCGTTGATCTATCTCAAGAGGCTCATCACATTCACAGGTAAAGTTTCAATTTTTGGAAATTACGATTGAGTTTGGTTGATAAAGGTTTGATCTTTGGGTTTTTTTAGGGCTGAATTTTGTTGGGGTTTGGGGATTTTGTCTAGGAGGACAGTATTTCGGTGTTAAACATATTATAATCCCTGTTTTTCATTTTATGTATTTTTTGGTGTATTTTTTTTTTGGTGTATTTCTCTTATTGTATCTCTTTTGGACCATATAATGGATCTTCTTTCTAAATATTTTTATCTATTTGATTTTTCGATTTTTTATTTGGGTTCTTGTTTCATTTCTCCGCCATTGTTTCGTCTCTGTTTGATCGTGCCATTGTTTTTGATCCTCATTGTTAAATTGTTCATATCCTATTTTTATTATTTTGTTCATTTTTGCTCTATCTTGATTTTTGGATCTGTTTAAACCCTATATCTATTTTTTTTTAAAACCACTAACACCCTTAAACCTATACCCTGTTTCCAATCACCAAACCCATCTTTACTCAAATCCTCTAAACCCAATATAAACTCCACTATCCAATTATTATTACCCAATACCCATTATATTTATCCTATTCTAAACCCATTTATTTATCAAAACATCCCTACCCATTAATTCTTCCCCTTAGACCCGTTAACACCCTAAATACCAGTTTACCCTTACTACCTTTAGCTGCAACCCCCAGTTCACTAAACCCTAACACTCTACCCACCTATACAACCATATTCCTCTGTACCCCCTTGTTCATCTCGTCACCCTAGCCGCCTTTACCTCCTAACCACCTAGCCACTGTCTTCAGCCCTATCCTGATCTCATCCCGACCTCCCTACTTCCCAGCGCTGTCGTCGTCTTCTCCGACGACCACACCGACCACCAGTCGCCACGCCACCCCGTTCTCCCTGCCTCCTGTCATCGATGCCACAAAGCAGCAGCAATAGCACCAAGGTCCTGCGGTTCTCCGTCCAGTCGCTGCAATAGTCCAGCCCTGATGCTCCCTGTGCTGTTCTCGACAAACAGCGGATGAAACCTTCCCTCGCCGCTGCCATCGCCGTGGTCCCGCCGTCGGCCACCCTGTGTGCCGCAGCCCTGTCCGTCCCTCCCTCTCTCCTTTTGCGTGTGTCGCTTTCGTTGTTCGTTGGGTTCATTGCCTGGGAATCTGTTCCCGATATTCTTGCTTTGCACTGTTGCATCTGTCGTCATTAAGGCAAGTAACTTGTATTCTTTTCTTTGTGTAATACAAGTACTAAATACCGCCTGTAGTGTAGTTGGGTTCTAGAGACAATTCGTGTTTAAATCCTCTGTTATATATTGTCTCTATTGTGTTGATTCGACCATAGTTGCCTCATGACATACATGCCATGAAACAACTTGGGATGACCACTATTTGAATGTATATATGCATGCCATTTTGTGATATCGTGTGCTCGATGTGTTATTCGTTCTATAACTTGTTGTCGATTTGTAAAATATCCTATACCATATTTTTTGGACATCTAGTACACTATATTTTATGTTTGGGTTGATTTGGATGAGTTTTACGGGAACTAGATGATTTTATGGTCGAAGAGTAATTCTGTATTTTTTGTTACCTTGATTTTTACCAGTATTTTATACCCTATTAAGGTCAGTATATGAATTTTATTTGTGAATAACTATAGAGAATTCTGTCTAATTTTCAACTATTCTGACAGATCTCAGTTTCGATTTATGGATTGTGAGTTATGTCTATTTTACTACAGAGGTGTAGAGAGATTTCCAGATTTTGTTTTCTATGAATTCTGAAGAGTAATCTATTTTTATCGTGATGTTAAAAGTATTATTTTTATCCAATATTTTGCACAATACAACTAGACCTAATTGGGATTAACCCTGAATATTTCTAGATTTATTTGATGAGTTATATAAACTATTCTATACTTGTAAACAACTACTATACTAGTAGATTTTTCCTTGTTATTCTGTAAAGATACATAAATTCGACCGGTATCTACTTGCCGTCTTTTTTAATCTTTATGAATATGAAAGTTATCCTATTGTATCTATTTTATCACCCTTTTTACGGATCTAGATTTTGATTTGTATTCTGTGAGATATTGTTGTTTTCGTACTGCAGTATTTGTGCTTCTAGATTTACAAAACTGTCGTATCTTGCTGTTTTCTGACTTTACTTGACTATTCTATTTATATTGGAAAATTATGAAACATTATTTTATGTTACTAAACATACTAGGGAATACCCCAGATTTTTCATGAATTTAATTATCGAGTTTTCATGCTGTTTTCCTATTCTTGAATACAACCTTCTGATTTCTGGCTGAACGTGTTTTCTGGATTCAAATCAGTTTTGAGACTTGTTGTGAAATACCATATGACTTATATGTATTTGCTGGGTTTGGTCGGGAGTTTATTTTTCAGATTCTCTGACGGATCCAGATTTGCATTTTTGTAGCAACGGGAATTCCCGATTTAGTGCTGTACTGTCTTGCTGTCCTGAACTAGAATTTTCGTTCTTCTATCTTTTTATGTGTTGTCTTTCACATGTTCATGTTTAATCTTCATCAGGTACCTATTACTTGTTCATGCTATGTTATTCTTGCTTTGTTTTATGCACATACATGACTGTTTACTAATAATAACAAATAATCAAGCCGGGGTTAAGGGAAAGACCTTAGTAGTGGACAATATAGGTATGTGTACTCAGAAGGGGGTCCGTGATCCCATTACCTGTTGCCATATTTCATGATTACATAATTCATGCCTGTTATTATTATATTATGCCATGAACTCACGATTACATAATTCATGCCTGTTATTATTATATTATGCCATGAACTTACGACTACATGATTCATGCCTGTTATTATTTTATGTTTCCATATTTCATAATTACATGATTCATGCCTGTTATTACTATATGTTGCTATGCTTCATGATTACATAATTCATGCTTGTTCCTGCTGCCGCGACTTCACGACTACGTGATTCGTGCTTGTTTACCTATTACCTGTTACATGATGCCTGAGTACACAGCCCTATTGAAACCCACCACTAGGCCTAAACGTAACTTGATTGGATGTAACAACCATGTGGTAAAAGGATGGATGTATGAAGTGCTACCAAGATAGTAATAAGTACAAGACTTGATATACATGATACCTGTTACATGATACCTGTACAGGATACTTGATAACTGTTTACCTGTATACCTGATTACATGTTTACATGTTCATCTGCATACCTGTTTACCTGCACGCATGACACTTGATACATGTTACCTATACCCTATCAGCACATTACATTACTTGATTCTGTTCATGATTCATGCTAGTTGTTCTATTTCATTATCATGCATATTCCATGCTATGTTGTTTACCCTTTCCTATACTTGTGCCTGCACTACAAGCGACTCGAAACATGCATTGACGGGAGTTTGTTTGCTTTTTCATCTTCCTGCAGTTTATTAAATTGCAGATTTTGGAGAACAGTTGCCAGATGGAGTAGGTGATATGAAATTCTAGATGTTAAAGTTTTCCTATCTTGATTTCCTACTAGTATTATTATTATTGCTATTTGAATAATGTATCTTGAACAATTGTACTTGGTTACTTGGATTATTTTGTATTGGGCAATGTGACCCAGAATTTTTAACTTTTTCAGATCAGGTTTAGTTGAGATTAATATATTTTGTTTCAAGTATTCCTGTTTGTATTTTGATTCATATATGCATGTGTGGTTGACTTTTCTTGCTTCCGACTCTGATTATTCTAGTGAAATGTTGTAAAGATCCTGACAGCTTATGGATGATGAAAATCATTCGCTGGGCTTAGTCACGTATCCGTATTCCGTATTCTCTTTTTGGGAAGTGGGGTGTGAAAAGGTTTTTAGTGGTATCAGAGCCATGTTTGGCTAATGTATTAGTTTGACTGATATATTAGACAAGCTTGGCTCGATCTGGGATTGGCTCAACATTACATAGACCATGCATATATAAATGAATTATAATCAACCTTGTTCTGGATTTTAATTATTTTTGATTTTGTGCAGACTATGGCTTGTCGAGGTTCTACTTCTCGTTCTCAGGAAGATCAGCCTGGGATGAGGCTGTTACCACTGTGTTGGTGCGGCTGATCAATATGCAAAAAAACCACAGTGACTTGATGATGACTGCTTTGGAAGCTGCCCGGGTTCCACCTACCGCTGTGCCTATGCAGGCAACTCTCCCTCCCCATTTGGGTACAGTCACGGACTTCATGAGGCTGCATCCCGATAGATTCTCCGGCACTGAGACTCCTTTGGAGGTAGAATAGTGGTTGATCCGGACTGAGCAGTTACTTTTGGCGGCAAAAGTTGCTGATACTGATAGAGTTGATTTGGTTGCCATCCAGTTGGTGGAGCAGGCTCATATTTGGTGGAGGTCTGAGTCCGAAAGGCTCGAAAGATCGATCACTTGGACCACTTTCACTAGGAGCTTCTTGGAGAAGTTCTTCCCTAACAGCACCCGAGTTGAAATGGAGCAACAGTTCTTGGCCCTGAAACAGGTTGGTCGTTATTCCTATTTTGGAATTTTGTTACATATTGTCCATGCAATGTTATAACGTGAGACTTTCTTGGAACATGGCTCTAGGTCTGTGGATGAGTATGCAGCTGAATTTACAAGACTTAGCCGCTTCGCAGCCGTTCTTGTGGCGAACGAAGAGGACAGGGCTCGTAGATTCACATTGGGACTTGAGCGAGACATCAAGGTGCATCTTGTCTCCCTTCGCTTGCATACTTATACCGAAGCTCTTGAGGCAGCTCGAGCTCAGGAGCAAGCTCGTGGTGGTTTGGCTCCTTCCCAGCGGACTGTTCCGCACTCTTTTGTTTCTAGGTCTTCTGGTGGGCCGATTCGGAGGCCTGTTACCATCCATCCTGTCAGGGCAGCTCCTTACCTTTCTACCGCTCCTCAGAGATTTGGATTATGAGATTTCTGCCATATGACCGGACATGTGTGCAGAGACTGCTGGCGTGCCAATCACAGCTATTTTTGTTGTGGTGCTGCTAATCATTCGGTGCGGGATTGCCCGCAGCGGAGGATGGCTCTTCCAGCCGGGGGTCCAGTTCAGCAGGTAGCCCCAGCTCGTGGTCTAGTCAGGCCACCGTTTCCTCCTCAGAGTCAGATTGTCGATCAGAGGACCGCTGCCCCCAGGGTCATGCTTTCAACCTGACTACTGCTGATACTGAGACAGCAGAGGGTGTTGTTGCAGGTATATCTTTCTTTTATTTATTTTTTTGTTTTTATTGTTCCTCTTGTGCTTCTTTCATTGCATTTATTCTTTCTGGTTATCTTTATGAATTGTGTTTTCCTCACTCCTGTTCAACCATTCTTTTTCTTATCTCTTTTGATTCTATCTTAGGTATTGTCCTTGTTTGCTCTTCTCGTGGTCTTGTTCTCTTTGATTCCGAGGCAACCCATTCCTTCGTCTCTTCTCAGTTCGTGGCTCGCCATCTATTGGAGTGCAGCATCATGTCAGAGGCTTGGAACATTGTGATAGATGGTGGTGTTGTCATTTGTTTTCGGGAGTGCAGAAAGTGTCCCATGATTATTGGTAGCACATATTTCAAGGCCAACCTAATTGTAATTGAGAATTCAGGATTCGACGTCATTCTCGGTATGGATTGATTGAGTGAATCCCATGCCATTATTGATTTCCGTGCCAAAAAAGTTGTATTCCAGATTCTAGATCGGGCAGAGTTTGAGTTCCATGTTGGGGAGATGTTCCTTGGCCGAGCTGAGACTGACGTTGCCCAAGAGGTTTGTACGATAGACTTGCAATCAGGATGTGTGGCTATGCCTCTAGTAGTGCGGAATTTCCTGAATATTTTTCCAGAGGAATTACCTGGCTTACCCCCTGATAGGGATGTAGAGTTCGGTATTGAAGTTCAACCTGGTACGACACCTATATCGAAGAGTCCTTACGGGATGGCACCGATTGAGTTAGCAGAGCATAAGGTGAAGATTCAGGAGTTGTTGGATTTGGGGTTCATCAGACCCAGTGTTTCGACTTGGGGTGCTCCAGTCCTTTTTGTCAACAAGTAGGATGGTGGTCGTTGACTGTGAATGGACTATAGAGAACTGAACAGTGTACTGTGAAGAACTGGTATCCATTGCCCAGGATCGATAATTGTTTGATCAGTTGAGTGGAGCTGCTGTTTTCTCGAAGTTGGATCTTCATTCTGGGTATCATCAGGTCAAAGTGAAGGCGACTGATGTACAGAAGACTGCATTCAGGACCAGATATGGGCACTATGAGTATCTTGTGATGCTGTTCGGGATCACGAACGCGCCTGTTGTATTCATGAGTCTTATGAATAGGGTCTTTTCCTAATTCCTTGATAGATTTTTGGTGGTCTTCATTGATGACATTCTGGTTTATTCTCGGAATCAGAAAGATCATGCTGAGCATCTTAGGTTGGTTCTGCAGACTTTGAGGGAGAATCAGCTCTATGGAAAACTCAGCAAGTGTGAGTTATGGCTCGACAGGGTCACTTTCTTGGGGTACATTATCTCGGACGATGGTATTTCTGTGGATCCGACCAAGGTTGAGACTGTGAAGGATTGGCCAGTTCTCAAGTCAGTTTCAGAGGTCAGGAGTTTCCTTGGTTTAGCTAGCTATTATCGAAATTCATCCAAGATTTTTCAAAGATAGCAGGACCATTGACTAAGCTGACTGGGAAGGATGAGAAGTTTTGTTGGTCTGAGGCTTGCAGTGAGGCTTTTGCTGAGTTGAAGAGCAGGTTGACATCAGCGCCAGTGTTGACTATTCTAGATGGTCCACGTGGATTTATAGTTCACTGTGATGCTTTGGGTAAGGGTCTTGGAGCAGTTCTGATGCAGAAGGGCCGAGTCGTTGCTTATGCATCGAGGCAGTTGAGGCCGCATGAGAAAAACTATCCGACTCATGACTTGGAGTCAGCAGCAGCGATCTTTGCTTTGAAGTTGTGGAGACATTATTTACTTGGGAACCGAGTGGAGATCTTTACAGACCACAAAAGTCTCAAGTTTGTCTTAACCCAGAAGGAGTTAAACATGAGGCAACAGCATTGGTTGGAGCTTATAGCTGATTATGACATCAGTTTGCAATACCATCCTGGTAAAGTGAACTTGGTGCAAGATGCTTTGAGGAGGAGACTGACAGCTATGTCCTAGACTCAGCAGAAGGATTTGGTTGAGCAGATGCGGGGGTTGTAGTTGGATGTGTTGTTGCCAAGTTCTGATTAGAGTTGTTTGGTGCTCCAGCTACAGTCGTCTCTTGTGGATCAGATCAAAGAGGCTCAGGCTCATGATGTGTAGCTGCAGGGTTTTTGTGCTGAGGTTGAGTCTGGTTCCAGAATGGACATGGTTATTCATGCTGATAGATCGCTTTGTTTTGGATCCAGGTTGTGTGTCTCGAAGGTTGAAGTTCATCAGAGGTTGCTTAAGGAAGCCCACTAGTCATAATATTCTATTCATCTTGGAGGTACTAAGATGTATCGAGATTTGAAGCTTCAATTCTGGTGGCATGGTATGAAGAGGGCTGTTTCTCAGTTTGAATCTCAGTGTTTGATTTGCCAGCAAGTTAAAGCAGAGCATCAGAGGACCACCGGACTTCTTCAACCGCTTTCCATTTCGGAGTGGAAGTGGGAACATATCACTATGGATTTTGGGGCCGCTTTGCCAAGGAGTCCAAAGGGTCATAATGCCATTTGGGTGATTGTCGACCGATTGACGAAGAGTGCTGACTTCATTCCCTTCCGTATCAGACAGTCTACTGAGATCCTAGCTGAGAAGTACATGCAAAAGATTGTCAGAGTTCATGGGGTTCCAGTCAGTATTGTATTCGATAGGGATACGAGATTCAGGTTTCAGTTTTGGGAGAGTCTTCAGAGTAGTTTGGGTAGTAAATTAAAGTACAGTACAACTTTTCATCGCCAGAATTATGGACAGTCAGAGAGAACCATCTAGATTCTTGAGGACATGTTGAGGTCCTGTATGGTGCAGTTCGGTGGATCATGGGAGGACCATTTGCATCTCGTAGAGTTCTTGTACAATAACAGCTTTCAAGCCAGTATTAAAGCTGCACCGTTCGAGGCACTTTACGAGCGGAAGTGAAGATCGCCAGTGTACTGGGATGACATAGGTGAGAGAAAGTTGTTGGGTCCAAAGTTGATCACATGGACAGTTGATGCGGTGGTTCACATCAGGATGAAATTGCAGGCAACTCAGGATTGGTAGAGGCGATGGATCGATGTCCATCGGAGAGCTTTGGAGTTTGAGGATGGTGACCTTGTTTTCCTTAAGGTATCACCTTGGCGTGGTCTCATTCGGTTTGGTGGTGGGGGCAAGCTCAACCCTAGGTTTATTGGACCGTTTGACATTGTGGAGCTAGAGGGCAAGGTGGACTATCGTCTTGCATTGCTGCCAGTTTTATCAAGAGTGCACGATGTTTTTCATGTCTCACAAGTCAGGAGATATATCCGAGATGAGAGCCACGTGATCGACTATTCTGAGTTGACCATTCGGCCAGATTTGACTTGTGAGATTCCGCCAGTTGCTAATTTGGATCGGCGGGAGAAAGTGATTAAGAACAAGGTCATCAAGCTGGTTTGTATTTCTTGGAATCCTCACTCGCCAGGTGAGTCGACTTGGGAGCTAGAGGAGGAGATTCAGCAGAAGTTACCTCATCTGTTTGAGTAGCTTTTTGTTTGTTCTTTCTTTTTTGTTCGGGGTTACCCTATGTACTTCTTGTTTGAATTTCGAGGACGAAATTATTTTTGTTAGCTGCGTAGGATTTGTAACCCCTATTTTCCATTTTATGTATTTTTGGGTGTATTTTTTTTTGGGTGTATTTCTCTTATTGTATCTTTTTTGGACTGTATAATGGGTCTTCTTTCTCAATATTTTTATCTATTTGATTTGTCGTCTTTTTATTTTGGTTCTTGATTCATTTGTCCGCCATTGTTTCATCTCTGTTTGATCGTACCATCGTTTTTTATCCTCATTGTTAAATTGTTCATATCCAATTTTTATTATTTTGTTCATTTTTGCTGTATCTTGATTTTTGGATCTGTTCAAACCCTATATCTATTTTTTTAAACCACTAACACCCTTAACCCTATACCTTGTTTCCAATCACCAAACCCATCTGCACTCAAATTCCCTAAACCCAATTTAAACTCCACTATCCAATTATTATTACCCATTACCTATTATATTTATCCTATTCTAAACCCATTAATTTATCAAAACACCCCTACACGTTAATTCTTCCCCTTGGACCCGTTAACACCCTAAATACCCGTTTACCCTTACTACCTTCAGCCGCAACCCCCAGTTCACTAAACCCTAATATTTTACCCACCTATATAACCATATTCCTCTATACCCCCCTGTTCATCTCGTCACCCTAGCCGCCTTTACCTCCTAACCCCCTAGCCACTGTCTTCAGACCAAAACAGGTATGCAGATCAACAGATAAACATGTAATCAGGTATACAAGTAAATAAGTGTCAAGTATCATGTACAGGTATCATGTAACCGGTATCATGTATATCAAGTCTTGTATTATTACTATCTAGGTAGCACTTCATGCATCCATCCTTTTACCACATATTCACGAAGGAAGTAGGGAGGTCGGGATGAGATCGGGATAAGTCTGAATACAGTGGCTAGGGGGTTAGGCGGTAAAGGCGGCTAGGGTGACGAGATGAACAGGGGGGTACAGAGGAATATGGTTATATAGGCTGGGTAAAATATTAGGGTTTACTGAACTGGAGGTTGCGGCTGAAGATGGTAAGGGTAAAAGGGTATTTAGGGTGTTAACGGGTCCAAGGGGTAGAATTAACAGGTAGGGGTGTTTTGATAAATAAATGGGTTTAGAATAGGATAAATATAATGGGTATTGGGTAATAATGATTGGATAGTGGGGTGTATATTGGGTTTAGGGGATTTGAGTGCAGATGGGTTTGGTGATTGGAAACAGGGTATAGGGTTAAGGGTGTTAGTGGTTTAAAAATTAATAGATATAGGGTTTGAACAGATCCAAAAATCAAGATAGAGCATAAATGAACAAAATAATAAAAATTGGATATGAACAATTTAACAATGTGGATAAAAAACATTGGCATGATCAAACAGATACGAAATAATGGCGGACAAACGAATCAAGAACCCAAATAAAAAGACGACAAATAAAATAGATAAAAATATTGAGAAAGAAGATCCATTATACGGTCCAAAAGAGATACAATACGAGAAATACACCAAAAAGAAAAATACACCCAAAAATACATAAAATGGAAAACAGGGGTTACAAATCATTGTTAAATTCGGAGGTATTTAGTGGTATCGGCAAACCCTATTACTCAGATATTGTAATATGTATAAATAGGGGTTACAGCAGGCATGACAAGGATGTACCAGATATATGTGTCCAAACAACGTATACGGGGTTATACGGAATACGACATAGGAGGCCCTTTATGGGTGTCAGTATGCGTTCTTACTATTCCGCCAAAGGTTTTTTAGTGCATCAAGCACAGTGACTTGGTGATGGTTGCTTTGGAAGCTGCTCGGGTTCCGCCTCCCGCTGTGCCTATGCAGGTAGCTCTCCCTCTCCGTCTGGGTACAGTCACAGACTTCATGAGGCTGCATCCCGACAGATCCTCCGGCACTGAGACACCTTTGGAGGCAGAACAGTTGTTGATCCGGACTAAGCAGTTACTTTTGGCGGCAAGAGTTGTCGATGCTGATAGAGTTGATGTGGTGGCCATCTAGTCGGTGGACCTGGCTCATATTTGGTGGAGGTCCGAGTCCGAAAGGCTCAAAAGAACGATCACTTGGGCCACTTTCACTAGGAGCTTGTTGGAGAAGTTCTTCCCTAGCAGCACTCGAGTTGAAATGGAGCAACAGTTCTTGGCCCTGAAATAGGTTGGTCGTTATTTCTATTTTGGAATTTTGTTACATATTGTCATGCAATGTTATAACATGAGACTTTCTTGGAACAGGGCTCCAGGTCTGTGGATGAGTATGCAGCTGAATTTACAAGACTTAGCCGCTTCACAGCCGTTCTTGTAGAGAACAAAAAGGACAAGGCTCGTAGATTGATATTGGGACTTGAGCAAGACATCAAGGTGCAGCTTGTCTCCCTTCGCTTGCATACTTATCTGAAGTTCTTGAGGCAGCTCGAGCTCAGGAGCAGGCTCATGGTGGTTTGGCTCCTTCCCAGTGGATTGTTCCGCACTTTGTTGTTGCTAGGCCTTCTGGTGGGACGATTTAAAGGCCTGTTACTGCCCATCCTGTCAGGGCAGCTCCTTACCCTTCTGCTGCTCCTCGGAGAGAGGGATTCCGTGATTTCTACTAGATGACTGGACATGTGCGTAAAGACTGCCGGCATGCGAATCATTGCTATTTTGGTTGTGGTTCTACAGATCATTCGGTGCGGGATTGTCCGCAGCGGAGAATGACTCTTCCAGCTGGAGGTCCAGTTAAGCAGATAGCCCAAGCTCGTGGTCCAGTCGGGCCATCGCTTCCTCCTCAGAGCTAGATTTTCGGTCAGAGGACCGCTACCCCCAGGAGAGATCAGGCTTTCAACCTGACTACTACGGATGCTGAGACAGCAGAGGGTGTTGTTGCAGGTATATTTTGCTTTTATTGTTTATTGTTTTGTTGTTCCTCGTTTGTTTCTTTCATTTCTCTTGCATTTATTCTTCCTTGTTATCTTTCTGCATTGTATTTTCCTCACCCCTGTTCAACCATTCTTTTTCTTGTCTCTTTTGATTCTATCTTAGGTGTTGTCCTTGTTTGCACTTTTCTTGCTCTTGTTCTCTTTGATTCCGGGGTAACCCATTCCTTCGTCTCTTCTCGGTTCGTGGCTCGCCATTAGTTGGAGTGCAGAATCATGTCAGAGACTTGGAACATTGTGACAGGTGGTGGTGTTGTCATTTGTTTTCGGAAGTGTAGGTAGTGTCCCGTGATTATTGGTATCACAGATTTCAAGGCCAGCCTGATTGTAATTGGGAATTCAGGATTTGATGTCATTCTCGGTATGGATTGGTTAGGTGAATCCCATGCCATTATTGATTTCCGTGCCAAGAAAGTTCTATTCCGGATTACAGATCGCGCAGAGTTTGAGTTCCATGCCGGGGAGATGTTCCTTGGCCGAGCTGAGACTGTAGTTGCCCAAGAGGTTTGTGCGATGGAATTGCATTCAGCCTGTGAGGCTGCGCTTCTTGTAGTGCGGAATTTTTTGGATGTTTTTCCAGAGGAGTTGCCTGGCTTAACCTATTATAGGGATGTATAGTTCAGTATTGAAGTTCAGCCTGGTATGGCACCGATATCGAAGAGTCCCTACAGGATGGCACCGGTTGAGTTAGTAGAGCTTAAGGTGCAGATTCAGGAGTTGCTAGATTTGGGGTTCATCAGACCCAGCATTTTTTCGTGGGGTGGTCCAGTCCTTTTAGTCAACAAGAAGGATGGTGGTCGTCGACTGTGCATGGACTATCGAGAACTGAACAATGTTACTGTGAAGAACCTGTATCCGTTGCCCAGAATCGATGATTTGTTTGATCAGTTGAGTGGAGCTGCTGTTTTCTCGAAGTTGGATCTTCATTCTGGGTATGATCAGGTCAAAGTGAAGGTGACTGATATACTGAAGACTGCATTCAGGACCAGATATGGGCACTATGAGTATCTTGTGATGCCGTTTGGGGTCACGAACGCGCTTGCTGTATTGAGTCTTATGAACAGGGTCTTTCCCTGTTTCTGGATAGATTTGTGGTGGTCTTCATTGATGACATTCTGGTATATTCTCAGAATCGGGAAGATCATGCTGAGCATCTTAGGTTGGTTCTGCAGACCTTGAGAGAAAATCAGCTCTATGAAAAACTCAACAAGTGTGAGTTTTGGCTCTACAGGGTCATTTTCTTGGGGCACATTATCTCGGGTGATCGTATTTCTATGGATCTGTTCAAGGTTGAGGCTATGAAGGATTAGCCAGTTCCCAAGTCAATTTCAGAGGTCAGGAGTTTCCTTGGTCTAGCTTGCTATTATCGAAAATTCGTCCAAGATTTTTCGAAGATAGCAGGACAATTGACTAAGCTGACTGGTAAGGATGAGAACTTTTGTTGGTCTGAGGTTTGCAGTGAGGCTTTTGCTGAGTTGAAGAGCAAATTAACATTTGCACCAGTTTTGACTATTCCAGATGGTTCAGGCAGATTTGTAGTTCACTGTGATGATTCGGATAAGGGTCTTCGAGCAGTTCTGATGCAGAAGTTTCGAGTCGTTGCTTATGCATCGAGGCAATTAAGGCTGCATGAGAAGAACTATTCGACTCATGACCTGGAGTTAGCGGCAGTGATCTTTGCTGTGAAGCTGTGGAGACATTATTTACTTGGGGACCGAGTGGAGATATTTACAGACCACAAAAGTCTCAAGTACGTCTTCACCCAGAAGGAGTTAAACATGAGGCAAAGAAATTGGTTGGAGCTAATGGCCGATTATGATATCAGTTTGCAATACCATCCTGGTAAAGTGAACTTGGTCCCATATACTTTGAGCAGGAGACCGACAGCTATGTCCCTGACTTAGCAGAAGGATTTGGTTGAGCAGATGCGGAGGTTGGAGTTGGATATGTTGTTGCCGAGTTCTGATCGGTGTTGTTTGGTGCTCCAGCTGCAGTCGTCTTTTGTGGATCAGATCAAAGAGGCTCAGGATGGTGATATGCAGTTGCAAGGTTTTCAAGCTAAGATTGTGTCTGGTTCCAGAACAGACATGGTTATTCATGCTGATGATTGCTTTGTTTTGGGTCCAGGTTGTGTGTCCCGAAGGGTGAAGTTCGTCAGAGTTTGCTTGAGTAAGCCCACCAGTCATCGTATTCTATTCATCCTGGAGGTACTAAGATGTATCGGGATTTGAAGCTTCATTTTTGGTGGCATGGTATGAAGAAGGATGTGGCTCGGTTTGTATCTCAGTGTTTGATCTGCCAGCAGGTTAAGGCATAGCATCAGAGGACCGCCGGACTTCTTCAACCGCTTCCTATTCCGAAGTGGAAGTGGGAACATATCACTATGGATTTTGTGACCGCTTTGCCACGGAGTCCTAAGGTTCATAATACCATTTGGGTAATTGTCGACCGATTGACAAAGAGTGCTCAATTCATTCCCTTCCGTGTCGGACAGTCTACTAAGAGCCTAGCTGAGAAGTACATGCATGAGATTGTTAAACTTCATAGGGTTCCAGTCAGTATTGTATTTGACATGGATACGATATTTTGGTCTCAGTTTTGGGAGTCTTCAGAGTTGGGGAGTAAATTAAAGTACAGTACAGCTTTTCATCCCCAGACTGATTGACAGTCAGAGAGGACCATCCAGATTCTTAAGGACATGTTGAGTACCTATATGCTGCAGTTCGGTGGATCATGGGAGGACCATTTGCAACTCGTAGAGTTCTCGTACAATAACAACTTTCAAGCTAGTATTAAAGCTGCACTGTTCGAGGCACTTTATGGGCGGAAGTGCAGATCACCAGTGTGCTGGGATGACATTGGTGAGAGGAGGTTTTTGGGTCCAGAGTTGATCACCAGGACAGTTGATGCGGTGGTTCAGATCAGGAAGCACTTGTAGGCAGCTCAGGATAGGCAGAGGCGATGGGCCGATGTCCATCGGAGAGCTTTGGAGTTTGAGGTTGGTGACCATGTTTTCCTAAAGGTATCGCCTTGGCGGGGTGTCATTCGGTTTGGTGGTGGGGGCAAGCCAAGCCCTAGGTTTATTGGACCGTTTGACATAGTGGAGCAAGTAGGCAAGGTGGCCTATCGTCTTGCATTCTCGCCAACTTTATCAGGATTGCACGATGTTTTCTATGTCTCACAGCTCAGGAGATATATCCGAGATGAGAGCCACATGATCGACTATTCTGAGTTGACCGTTCGGCCGAATTTGACTTGTGAGATTCCGCCAGTTGCTATTGTGGACATGCAGGAGAAAGTGCTTAAGAACAAGGTCATCAAGCTAGTTCGTGTTTCTTGAAATCCTTCTCGCCGGGTGAGTCGACTTGGGAGCTAGAGGGGGAGATTCAGCTGAAGTTTCCTCATCTGTTTGGGTAGCTTTTTCTTTTCTTTTCTTTTCAGGGTTACCCTATGTACCCCTGTTTTCCATTTTGTGTATTTTTGGGTGTATTTTTTTTTTTTTGGGTGTATTTCTCTTATTGTATCTCTTTTGGACCGTATGATGGGTCTTCTTTCTCAATATTTTTATCTATTTGATTTGTCATCTTTTTATTTTGGTTCTTGATTCATTTGTCCGCCATTGTTTCGTCTCTGTTTGATCGTGCCATTGTTTTTTATCCTCATTGTTAAATTGTTCATATCCTATTTTTATTATTTTGTTCATTTTTGCTGTATCTTGATTTTTGGATCTGTTCAAACCCTATATCTATTTTTTTAAACCACTAACACCCTTCACCCTATACCTTGTTTCCAATCACCAAACCCATATGCACTCAAATTCCTTAAACCCAATACAAACTCCACTATCCAATTATTATTACCCACTACCCATTATATTTATCCTATTCTAAACCCAATTATTTATCAAAACACCCCTACACGTTAATTCTTCCCCTTGGACCCGTTAACACCCTAAATACCCGTTGACCCTTACTACCTTCAGCCGCAACCCCCAGTTCACTAAACCCTAATATTTTACCCACCTATATAACCATATTCCTCTGTACCCCCATGTTCATCCCGTCACCATAGCCGCCTTTACCTCCTAATCCCCTAGCCAATGTCTTCAACCCTATTCTGATCTTAGCTCGACCTCCCTACTTCCCGGTGCTGTCGTCGTCTTCTCCGGCAACCACACCGACTGCCAGTAGCCCCCCGCCGTCCCGTTCTCCCTGCCTCTTGCCGCCGACGCCATAGAGCAGCAGCAACAGCACAAAGGTGCTGCGCTTCTTCGTCTAGTCGCCGCATTAGTCCAGTCCCGATGCTCCTTGTGCTGTTCCTGACAGACAGCAGCCGCAACCTTCCCTCCCCGCTGCCGTACCGTGGTCCCGCCGTCGACCACCCTGTGTGCCACAGCCCGTCCATCCCTCGCTCTCTCCTTGTGTGCGTGTTGCTTTCGTTATTCATTGGGTTCGTTGTCCGGTAATCCATCCCAGTTATTCCTGCTTTGCACCGTTCCCGTCGTCGTCTTTATGGCAAATAACTTGTATTCTTTTCTTTGTGTAATACAAGTACTAAATACTGCCTGTAGTGTAGTTGGATTCTAGAGTTCTAGAGACAATTCGTGTGTGAATCCTCTGTTATATATTGTTTCTAATGTGTTGATTCGACCATAGTTGCCTCATGACATGAAACAACTAGGGATGACCACTTTTTGGATGTATATATGCATGCTATTTTGTGATATCGTGTGCTCGATGTGTTATTCGTGCTATAACTTATCGTGGACTTGCAAAATACTCTATACCATGTTGTTTGAACATCTAGTACACTATATTTCTTGTTTGGGTTGATTTGGATGAGTTTTACATGAACTAGATGATTTTATGTTTGAAGAATAATTCTTTATTTTATGTTACCTTGCTTTTGATCAGTTAGACCCTAATAAGGCCAGTATATGAATTTTAGTTGTGAATATGAACTGTAGAGAATTCTTTATATTTTCCAACCATTCTGACATATCTCAGTTTCGATTTATGGATTGTGAGTTATGTCTATTTTACTATAAAGGTGTAAAGAGATTTCCAGATTTTGTTTTCTATGAATTCTGAAGAGTAATATGTTTTTATCGTGATGTTAAAAGTATTATTTTGATCTAATATTTTGCACAATACAACTAGACCTGATTGGTATTAACCCTGATTTTTTGTAGATTTATTTGATGAGATTTCTAAACTATTCTATACTTGTAAACAACTACTATACTAGCAGATTTTTCCTTGCTGTTCAGTAAAGATATATAAATTCGACCTGGTTCTACTTGCTTTCTCTAAAATCTTTGTGAATATGAAAGTTAGCCTATTGTATCTATTATATCATCCTTTTGACGGATCTGGATTTTGATTTTTATTTTGTGATATATTGCTGTTTTCGTACTGCAGTGTTTTTGATTCCAGATTTACAAAACTGTTGTATCTTGCTGTTTTTTGATTTTACTTAACTATTCTATTTATTTTGAAAAATTATGTAACTTTATTTTCTGCTACTAACATACGAGGGAATACCTCAGATTTTTCATGGATTTAATTTGTGAGTTTTCATGCTGTTTTCCTGTAAATGAATACAACCTTCTGATTTCTGGCTAAACGTATTTTCTGGATTCAAATCAGTTTTGAGACTTTTTGTTGTGAAATACCATATGACTTATATATAGTTGGTAGATTCGGCCGGGAGTCTATTTTCCAGATTCTTTGACGGATCCAGATTTGCATTTTTGTAGCAACGGGAATCTCATATTTAGTGCAAGACTGTCTTACTGTCCTGAACTAGAATTTTCATTGTTCTATTCTTTTCTGAGTTATCTTTTACATCTATATGTTTATTCTTCATCCTGTACCTATTACTTGTTCATTCTATGTTATTCTTGCTCTGTTTTATGCATATACATGCCTGTTTAATAATAATAGCAAATAATCAAGTCGGGGTTAAGGAAAAAACCTTAGTAGTGGACAATAGTGGTATGTGTACACAGGAGGGGGCGGGTGATCCCATTACCGGTTGCCAAGTTTCATGATTACATGATTCATGCCTGTTATTATTATATTATGTTATGAACTCACGATTACATGATTCATGCATGTTATTATTATATTATGCCATGAACTCACGACTACATGATTCATGGCTGTTATTATTATATGTTGCCATATTTTATGATTACATGATTCATGAATGTTCCTGCTGCCGCGATTTCACGATTATGTGATTCGTGACTGTTTACCTGTTACCTGTTACATGAAGTCTGAGTACACGGCCCTATAAAAACCCACCACTAGGCCTAAACGTAACTTGATTGGATATAGCAACCATGTGGTAAAAGGATGGACGCATGAAGTGCTACCTAGATAGTAATAAATACAAGACTTGACATACATGATACATGTTACATGATTCCTGTACATGATACTTGACACTTGTTTACCTGTATACCTGATTACATGTTTACCTGTTCATCTGTATACCTGTTTACCTGCTTGCATGACACTTGATACATGTTACCTGTACCCTGTAAGCACATCACATTACTTGATTTTTTTTCATGATTCATGCTTGTTTTTCTATTTCATTATCATGCCTATTCCATGCTATGTTGTTTACCCTTTCCTGAACTTGTGCCTGCACTACAAGTGGCCCGTAACTTGCATTGACGGGAGTTTATTCTCTTTTTCTTCTTCTTGCAATTTACTAAATTGCAGATTTTGGAGAATAGTTGCCAGATGGAGTAGATGATATGAGATTCTAGATGCTAGAGTTTTGTTATCTTGATTTCCTGCTAGTATTATTATTATTGCTATTTGAATAATGTATCTTGAACAATTGTACTTGGTTACTTGGATTATTTTGTATTGGACAATGTAACCCATGATTTTTGACTTGTTCAGATCTGGTTTATTTGAGATTAATATATTTTGTTTCAAGTATCCCTGTTGGTATTTTGATTCATATATGCATGCGTGGTTCACTTTTCTTGCTTTCGACTCTGATTATTCTTGTGAAATATTGTAAAGATCCTGACAGCTTATGGATGATGAAAATCATTCGCTGGGCTTAGTCACATATTCGTATTTCGTATTCTCTTTTGGGAAATGGGGCGTGACACATATTCCTTTGGTGTGACCACTAGGGTACACGCTTACTCTGGGGCCACATATCCCACGTCACCAAACTCACCATTTACGAACGTACTCAAATGGGTATAAATTAGATTCATGAGTCTTCCAGGCCCAATGTCAGAAATTCTAGGTTCATAATCATCATCAAGATGCAATTTGAACTAATATTATGATCAAGGATTTGAGGATTGCAATTGTGGTGAAGCCAAGCTAGACCTCTTGTTGCTCCAATGCTGATATTTAGTCTTATGGGCCATTCCACTGGTTTAACTTCTCCTTATGATGGGTGTAGTAAGCCAAATAAGGTCCCTTTAGGCAAGTATTTGTACACTAAAAGCCTCTCTTTAGGCAATATAGAAACCTCGGAGGGGAATTTAGTTTCTATTCTTGACTGTTCCCAGTGTTGCCATCTCCGCTACAAATTCGGCTTCAGAGTGCTGAGTGTTCTGGAGCCTTTTAACATCAAGGAAGGTTCCATCAGGAAGGGATGCTTTGTACATTGTGCCAGATCTCCCAGTGCCGATGATGTTTTCTTTGTTGAAATCATTGGATGCAACCATGATATCATTCAGTTTCATCTTTGATAGAGATTTTTAGAACATGGAAACCTGATTATTGTAATATATATTTTTCAGTATAACCAAGAAGGAGTTAGAACAATAACCAAGCGAACAGAGTAAAGAATATATAAACTATAATATAATTTTATAAACAAGGACAATATATCCGTTTATAAAAGATAAATGGAAATTATTAGGTACAGAAAATAGTTGATAAAATAGCAAGTTCAAAGTTGGAACCACATATATGAGAATGAAAGTGTCGTCAATTCACGTAAAGAATGCGCATATTTTTATTTTTTTAGTTTCTATTTTACTTAATCATTGTTAATTTCTCGATAAACCAAATTAATGTTTAGGAACCCTAAAATTTTCACATTTGAGAGCATGATTGCATTTCATTCTCTTTCACTCAGTTTCTTCTTTATCTTGTCTTATCTTCTCCTCTCCTCCACTCTTTCCCACCAATGCATTTGCAATCAAACAAGACTTGAGTATATAGATAGGAAAAATGCCAAAATAAATTTGGAAGTGAAGTGTAGCTTGCCTTGGCACCTTTGACACGCTTCAAATTTTTTGCCCACTTCTCTTCCTCTTCTTTTGCCTTCTTCTTGACAGAAATGTTGCGAAGAATGAAGAATATAGTAACTCCTGCAATTAGAAATACTACCACAACACCACCAATAGCCGAGCCTATAATAACCCCAGTATTGCTTTTCTTAGGAGCCTGGCAAGCATCCAATGGCTTCTCACAAAGCCCTGGATTGTTCACATAATTAACCACCGGAATCGAACTATTAATTGCTAGAATGGGTTCCGTCAGTAAATTATTAGCCACATTCAAACTTGAAAGTCGACTTATGCATTCAAATTGATAAGGAATTAACCGAGAGAACTGATTGTGCTGAAGGTTTATCAAATTGAGATATGTACAATTTGACAGATTCGGTGGGATTTCACCAGAGAAATTATTGATTGAGAGGGGGATGTCACAAATGGTATCTTGTCTGAGATATCGGAAGAAAGGGATCCTGTTAGATTGTTATTAGAGAGATCGAGACCAGTCATACTCGTGCAATTCTCGAGGCCTAGAGGGAATTGGCCTTGGTGGTTCATGTTGGAGAGACGGAGATTAAGAACTTTGTTATCATAAGAATGCCAACATTCAACACCGCTAAATTTACGAATGGAACCAACAGATGTGTTGCCAAAAGTCCAAGAATATAGGTTGTTATCGAGGTTTTTCAAAAAGCTTTTTACTGATCTCAAGCATTCCATATCAAGTTGGAATTGTAGAAATTACCAATGAGAAATAACCGAGAAATTATGTGTATTATGAAAGAGTGGGATCTACTGTCATGCCTGAAAACATATAAAAACCAACAATCTGAAGTACTCTTGTTAAGCTGAAGTTGTACAGGATTTGACTCAGGTTTACCTTAATTCTGTTAGAACTTCATTATGGATTCATCAGAACATACAAGAACGAGCATAGAAGGTTATATCACTTGAACAACACAAGAGTTTTCTAATCATAACTGATAAACCGAAGAGGATTCTTTCTTTCTTTCAGTTTAAGGTAATAAAGAAAAAAACTAAATTAAAAAAATGCTCTTGGAAACCATCGAATGCAGAAAATAGGTTGCACTTTTTGTCCATTTATTATTACAATGTTTAAGATAATTACACAGATAAGGTATTATGAAGTTGTCAGATTGCTTTCAAGGCTAATCCTGAACTAACTTTAATGCAAAGGAATATAGCTTTACAATTTTCAAAATAAATGTTTCGATTTTTTAAACTTGGAGGGTTCAAGCTTGTAAGTGACTTGTTTTCAGGCTAAGTGGAGAGAAATGGCTTTGTTGGATTGGAAAGTTCTCCTGAAGAAACGCAAGGATGTCCTTGAGGCTCATAGAGGACGAGTGGCAGGGAGAAATAAGGATGTGCTGATGTGGCAATCTCCATGGTCGGTATTCCATGTTCACTTTATCTTACTTATGTTCATCTTAGTGCTATGACATATTTAATATTTTTCTCATATAAGATAGCAATACGAATTCGGAAATGCATGATCTTCCGAGTGATAACACAATTATATAAAAATAGGAATCTTTTGTCAAAAAGAGTTTGATGATAAGTCATATCGTTATACAGCATAACTTAGTTCCCCATGTTCTGGATTCTTTTTATTAATTTTTATGCAATTAAAAATAAAAGATTTTAGTAGCATGAATTAAAATTTTGTATCGATTAGATGCAAATTGGTCCATATGGTTTCATGGCAAGTTGTTTCTTGGCAAATGTCCTTTGAACTTCAGTATTGTACTACTCTGGTCACTCCATGGTTAGTAACTTAATATTCCATGTTCTAGCATATATATGCATTCCCAGCAATTTTATTTAGTGTTTCTCTTTTGTGGGATTTATGCTACTGTCGTGAATGGTTATGGCTGAACTAAGAAGGTTTACATGGATATGCTACTATTGCGATGTTCGCTGAAAATATTTTATGAAAAATTTTGGAGAAATTCCTAATTTTATTATTAATTTTAAACAATGCACACAAGAGAACTACAATAGGAAAGAAACTTCACATCAGAGAGTTATGTCCAATATGGTATGATTTCAACTTGAAGTTTGTGTGATATACATATCATTATTGCATAATTACATAATCTCAAAATCTTATACTTGAAAATTATTTAATCGTTATATAAGACATCATATGGGAACGACATATCTTTCAAATTTCCTTTCTCACATCCTTTTATAATCATGAGGAGGATTTTCTATTGACTGTAGTTGATCATTGACCATAAGCACTCTACATGTAGAAAGCAAATGGGGTTTTGATAGTCCTGAATATGTTTCAATGGCTCTCGTGACTGTAAATACCAAGAATTGAAACAAAGTGTACATTCTGTTTAGTAGGTGTGGATTAGAATATAAAGAACATACCTAAATTTGAGATAAACCATTGAGAACTTCAATTAGAACCATAGCCTTGTGTCACATATGATAATTTTGCTGTTATAAATGATATTTTTCTCTTAATTCTAACTGGAGTCCTCTTTTTTTGATGATGTGTACAACTTATATAATGCTATATAAATCTTATTGTCTGTGTACTTTCCATTCTAATCACAACTCGTGTTGTTTTACCTACTAATAGAAATCAATGATATTACTTAATCTTGGATATGTGAACATGATAATATTTGTTAGGACACAAGTGTTAGGGACACCGAACAAATTGTTGCAAATAAGAACATCGGTGATTTTTTTGTTCCTCATTTGGAAGACCACCTAAGAGAGAAATTTTTATTAATTATTAGAAAGTTGTACGAACTAATACATCTTCATCTCTCTTCTGTAGGTTGTGTTGGATTTCTTTTCATAACCCTCACGCTTTTGCGAGATATAACTTATTTTCTATATGATTTACGAACTTGGGCTTCATTATATGTAACCCCTATTTCCGCAAAAACGTATTTTCTGAATATTTTCTGTATTTCGAGATTTATAAAATTGTTGTTGTTAAATTTGTTTTGAGTTCTTTGTTAAAGCTTTTCCTAAACAGTAGTTATAATTATTTTTGAATAAACTTTGTCTCTATTCCTACTTGATCAACTATTTACATTAAACTCAAATAAAAAATATTATTATTAATGTTTGGACTATTTCAACAAATTAATATTTTATATACTGATATTATTCTGACGATTGATATTATTATTTTTAGTATTTTTATTCATATTGTCATTATTATTACTAATCATTATTATTAGTATTATTATTTTTATTTACATGGTTATTTCGATTCTTATTGTTACCATGACTATTTATTGTTATTAGTGATTATTAAAACAAATCTGTTTTTGTTTAATAATTGTGCTTCTTTTATTATTTCAAATAATTTATGTAAGATAGTACAAATTATACTTTATTAGATATCTTGTTCTTTTATGTTTGGATTTATATTGATCCTTAAATTTATATCCAATGTATTTTGTTTATTGGATCTAATACCCAATTGCCCAATAGCCCAATATCCTATCTTTCCCTATAAATACCCTAATCTCTTTTATTAAATTCCTTAACCCTAATCCTATCTCCTAACCTCAGCCGCCTAACCCTAACCCATAATCCCCCATTACTGTGCATTCCTAACCCGCTCCTTTTCCCTCTCCCTATTTCCGCCTCCAAACCCAAACCAACCCCTCTCCATTGCCCCGACCACCATCGTCAACCCCGTCTCCATCTCATTCCCGTCATCATGCCCAAGCCTCACCCATCTCAAACTATCTTCGCCCCATCGCCATTAACCCATTGCTTCGCCGCCAGTCGAATCCACCGCCGCGCCGATCATCTCCCCATTCACCCCTCGCATCCACCGGAGATTCCCCAAGCCCTCATCGTCATTGCCGCTGTCCAATTCGTTCAGCCAGTCATCGCCGTCCCCTATTTTCGAGCGAAAATAGAGCTGTCGTCGAGTCGTCATTGCGTTGCTTCCCGACTAGCTGTTGCTGCCTTGCCGTGGTCGCCACTGCCAAGTGCCCCCGCCGTAGTGCCGCACCATCGCCGCCAGTCGCCGAGGTTCCCACCCATTCTCTCTCTCTCTCTCTCTGTCGAAGGTTGAAGAAGAGAGGCGATTGGCTCGCCATGGTGTTTGCTATTTTGGCTCTTAGGATCTGATTTTTGCTGTTCTGTGGGTGTGCTTGGATCTGGTGTGGAGTGGAGCCGATTGGGTGTTTTCGCTGTTCCGTGTTTTGGCACAGTGGATCCAAGATCGGTGTTTGCTGTATTGGGCCGATCCGGTGTGGAGTTTCACCCGAGTTGCTGTTGTTTGCTTTGCTGTTGGTTTCTTTGCACGTATTTCGCACGTGCTCTTTTGGAATTTTCGCTGGGATTCTGATCCCGTTATTCTTATTATTTGAATATGCAAATTAACAGGCAAGTCTCTTCTTGAACTAGCATTTTATTCTGTTCAAATTTATTTGATCTCCTGCAAGTAGATCCCGTCCATTTCATTATCAAACTGCTTTGACAATTCCGTTAAGTTTATCATGGGTTTACACGAGCTAACCCGACATTTTCTTAACATCGTGCTATCTCTTTGATCTAAAACCTAGTCCCCATTGTTTCATGCATATGCACATTTAAATAACTAGATTCATGCATAGGATTACTTGATAAGTTGGACATGTTAAATTGAACGTGCTAGATTGAATTTGATTGATGAAATACTTCCATGCCTATGATAATTGTATCTTAAACCTTAGAAATTTGCATGTTAACTCCTAGGATCACTTTGATTACCAATTCGCATGCTATGTGTGATCATATGAATTAATTATTGCCTATTCATGTTAAGAAAATTTTCTGAAAAGTTAGTTGTTTACTTTGAATCAAGTTTTCACCCATGTTAATGTCATAATTTGAAGTTCCTTTACAAACATGAATTTTTAGCCTCTGATGTCTAGTTTAATATCCTTTTGATGGATCTAAGTTCCGATGTATCATTTGCTAGATATCAACATTTTAGTACATCCATGTTAGAAATTTCAGACTCACAATTACATGTGTATCCTGCTGTTCTATAATTTATTTGATCCTGTTAATAATAAGACAAAAATCTGAAAGAAATTATGCTGGACCTAGACATGTATAGGTACTTCCCTGAATTTTTATAGATTTTATTAATGAGTTCTCTGACCTAAAACAATTAGTTGAACACAACTTACTGTATGCTGCCTGAACATAAAACCTGAATAGAATAGAGTTTTCACCCTAGTTCCTTTATCTTTTATATGGCTTAATTATATTCGTTGGAACCGTGTGGAAGTCTAATTTCTAGATCTTTTGACGGATTCATATTTTCTATTTTTTAGTGTCTGTAATCCATATTTTTGTACAACAAGGTCATGTTGTCCTGTTTAAGAGAGAATCCATGTTTTAGACATACTAAAGGTAGCTCCAATCCAAGATAAGTTAAGAGAGAATCGTCTCAGGTGGTTTGGACATGTCCCACATTGAGGTAGAGTTAGGGGTAGAGGAAGACCGAAACTAACTTGGATGGAAACGGTGAGAAAATATATGATAGCTTGTGACCTTACAGAAGATATTGCGCTAAACCGAGCAGAATGGATAACCAGGATTCATGTAGTCAACCCAAACTAGTTGGGAAAAAGTCTTTGTTTTTGTTGTTTTTGTTGTTGTTGTTGTTGTTTACCTTTGCAACGTGCATTTGGTGCACGATAAATTTTAACTAGTATAATATAAATTATTTTATATTTAACATACCTATCAACACACACGTATCATGTTTTTTGTAAAATCATGTTTTTCGTACCTATAGCGTGTTGTACCCGCACTCCGTACCCGTATCTATACTTCATAGTAGAAAGATTTAACATTAACGAGGACTACACCAGAACAATAAAGGCTTTAGTTAACTTGCCCGCTGGAAATAACTACTAAACAAGGGCATGAGTCGTGAGGCAAGCACACTTAGCAATTCTTTTTACCGTAAAAGAATAATAATAATAAATAAAGACATTAATTAATAATATAGTATTCAGAATTAATTTTCAAATGATAGTGAAAAGATTAAAGCTTAAAAAACAAATGGAAGGATGATATTCACAAACCCTTGAATCAGAATCAGCACCAGAAGCTAGTAATATCTTCACAATAGGCAGAATATTCCCAGTCGCAGTTTAGAGAGGTCATGCAGAAAAACTTATTCGAAGAACATGATAAACACAAAGTAAAAATACAAATATTTTTAAAAAGAAAAAAAAGCCAATAATAATAATCATAATCATAATCTATAAATAAATAAATTATACACACACACACACACACACACACACACACACACACACACATACACACACACACACACACACACACACACACACACACACACACACACACACACACACACACACATATATATATATATATATGATGCGATTTGTTTTTTGGGGGGTGGCTGCACCAGGTGTGAGTTCACTCAATTTGTATTTTTGTGGAAGCTTCGGTACTGACAGTATGCCCAACCCTCAGCTGAGAGAACGGCTCGGATGTAGGTGGGAGCGAGGTGGAGTTCGGATGCTCGGCTCGGATCTGGAGGCTCGGCTCAGATCTGGAAGCTCGGATCCAGAAGTCTCGTGTACCTGAACTCGGCCTTGGAACACCGGAGTTGATCCCGGTGGCAGGCCCTCCGACGGTCTAGTCAGTCATTGAAGAGTAACAGTAACTAGGGTTTGGAGAGGGAAAAGATTGATTACCTTTTGAAGGGGTAGAGGGCCTGGTATTTATAGGCAGTGCCAATCGGATCTGGACCCGTTTGGGGCTGGGTCTGGACTCGGTTGCCCGTGGGTCTGACATGGCGGAAGCCCAGGAGGCTTAAGGGCTGACCTGGCAGATCTGCTGATCGGGGTGAACAGTTTTTTAGGAGATCCTGTGGCCCAGGAGGGGCCATGTCATCTGACCCATATCAGGAGCCCCCCACTCCTGGAGGGCTGGATAATCCAGCCGTGTAGAAGTGGTTTTTTGCCTTTGTAGGAAGAGTGGGTTGGTGTGTACGGCGAAGAATGGGATCCGTATCTTCCAGAAGAGGTCAGTGGGGTAGGATGAAGGGGATCCCCTCTTGAAGGCACGAGGGGTGCCGGGTGCAGAAGCGTCGGAGCCCAGCTCGTCGAGCGTCGAGGGTCGGTAGGCGAGCCCCCTCACTGGTTGGAAAAGCAAAGGACTGTCGAGACCTGTGGAGTAGGGGGCTTCTTGCCGGGCATCTAGGGCTGGCAGGCGAGCCCATTACTTTTTAGAAAGCAATTTGGGGCTCGCGGTGTTATCCGAGCGTCGACCCCTAGGTCGCTTCGCAGAGCATAAAGGTCGGTTGGCGAGCCCCCTCGCTTGTTGGAAAAGCAAGGGGACGTAGGAGTCTGTGGAGTGGGGGTCCTTCTTGCCGAGCATCTAGGGACGGTAGGCGAGCCCCCTCACTGGTTGGAAAAGCAAGGGACGTCGAGACCTCTGGAGTAGCGGGCTTCTTGTCGAGCGTCTAGGGTCGGCAGGCGAGCCCATCACTTGTTGGGAAACAATTCGGGGCTCGCCGTGATATCTGAGCGTCGACCTCTAGGTCGCTTTGCTGAGCATAAAGGTTAGTTGGCGAGCCCCCTCACTTGTTGAAAAAGCAAGGGGACGTAGGAGTCTGTGGAGTAGGGGTCCTTCTTACCGAGCGTAAAGGGTCGGTAGGCGAGCCCCCTCGCTGGTTGGAAAAGCAAGGGGGCATCAAGACCCGGGGAGTAGGAGCTCTTCTTGCCGAGCGTCCAGGGTCGGTAGGTGAGTCCCTCACTTGTTGGGGGAAAATTTGGGGCTCTCGGCGACATCCGAGCGTCGAGGTCCAAGCAGTTTAGAAAAAAATTTTGGGGCTCTCGGTGATATCCGAGCATTGAACCTGAAGCCTTTGAGGGAAACTTTCTTTTTTTGGGGCTCGCGATGACATCCGAGCGTCGAGGTCCAAGCAGTTTAGGAGAAACTTTTTGGGGCTCGCGGTGACATCCGAGCGTCGAGATCCAAGTAGTTTAGGAGAAATTTTTTGGGGCTCGCAGTGACATCCGAGCGTCGACCCTAAAGCCGTTGAGAGAAACTTTTTGGGGCTCGCGATGACATCCGAGCATCGAGGTCTAAGCAGTTTAGGAATACTTTTTGGGGCTCACGGTGACATCCAAGCGTCGAGGTCCAAGCAGTTTTGGAATACTTTTTAGGTCTCGCGATGACATCCGAGCGTCGACATCCGAGAGTCGAGGTCCAAGTAGTTTAGGAGAAACTTTTTGTGGCTCGCGGTGACATCCGAGCATCGACCCTGAAGCCGTTGAGAGAAACTTTTTGTAGAAGGAACATGGGCAAATAAAGGTGAAGTACCCGAGAAGTTGACTATGCGCACCGAGCCGCCGTGTTGGTCGATAGAGCCGAGGGTAAGAAGGTATTTTTGCGCTCTAGGCTGACGTCATCAAGGTCTTAGTGGCCGTTAGATCTTGGTGATGAAGATCAGATGGCCAGATCTTTTTGCGGAATTCGAGGAGTCCCGCCTACGCTTATAAATCCCCCTCCCCCCACCCCACTTCTTCACTTTGCTTTCATCCTCTTCACAACAAAAATTTTCTTGCACACCGCCGGCGACCATTTTTCATTGACCATTGCATTCTCCGGTGAAATAGGTTAGTATTTTTGTTTTAAAATGTCACGGTCTCAGTCCGGCTCCGAGGCAGGCACTTCAGGTCGCGGCGAGGAGGAGTTTTATTCATCTTCGATATCTTTTTCGTCGGGTGACCTGCGTCCGGTAAAGGAGGAGGTTCTATTAGTAGGAGGGTCGGATAGCGAGGGCGACGTAGCTTTTATCGTAGAGCCCTTGCAATCCCGTAGGCCGGGTAAGGAGCTTGCAGAGGAGGAGCACGAAGAAAAGGATCCTGACGGAGAGGGGCTTATGGAGGAGGAGAATGAGTCCGGGGAAGGAGGCCCGAAAGAAGAGGAGCAGGTCGAGGAGGGCGATGATCAGGAGGGGTCCGAGCAAGGGACTGAAAGTGGTAGTGACCACGGCGAGGTCGGAGGGACCGCGGAAGAGGTAGAGGAAGAAGAGACAGACCTCCCACCGTTGCCTCCCATAGCGACCCCTTCCCCTGATAGGAAGGATCGCCCTCGAAGGAGGAAGAGGAAGTGGATACGGCCCGACAGTCCGGCTGAGAAGGACAAGTATGAATATGGCTCCGGGTTTACGTACCCCTCTTTTTCCAGAAAAAATCCATGGTCAATCAAGATGTATCCTGACAATGTGGAGGATCTTCTGGCGTATACCTCGCTGTTGAGGGACGAGGGCCAGTCCATGATCAAGATGGACAGCGTGAAGTGTGCCCTGCCTAGGGACTGCTTGCCCATCATGAAGGCAACATATTTTATTCCTCGGGAGTTTGAGCTACTGGTGCCGAACACAGGAATCCGCCCATCGTGAAGGCAGCATATTTTATTCCCTGAGGACGCTTTCGTCTCGGGGTTGAGACTTCCGCTACATCCGTTCATCAAGAGGGTGCTAAATTGGGGGAGCTGAGCCCAATGCAGCACGGTCCCAACTCTTGGAAACACTTAGTATGTTTCATTTTGAAATGTCAAGAGAAAGGGGATCAGGCCGAGGCTGACTTATTTCCGAGCCGTCCTGGGGATGAGCTCGCTCGGGGACCAGGAGGGGATTTTCTAACTTGTTCTTCTCGGTCAGGCGTTACTCCATTGGCAGCACTACCACCGGTGCATGGAGAAGGAGGTCCTCACCGAGAGGAAGAACGCGGAGAAGTACTTCTGCGAGGTTTCCAAGCTTACGGCCGAGCTGAAGGAGGCCCAGGACAACGAGGTGGCCTACGAAGCTCAGATGGCCTCACTTGCCGAGCATCATAAGAACGAGCTGGCCCACTTCAAGGAGAAGGCCCGGGCGGAGACCGCGAAGGCAAAAAAGGCCATGGAAGAGGCACAAATCTCCATGGCGAACACTCTGATCTAGGCCCAGGACAAGGCCTATGCCAGGGCGAAGGAGCACTTCATGCTGATCAACCCGGACAAACGGGTCGACCATCTACACTATAATTGGCAGCCGGAGAATCCGCCCACGCCCGGTGGTGATGAGGAACTGGGGGAATCTCACCAAGAGGAGGTCGGGGGCGACCCTGCTGACGAAGAGGTGCCACCCCCCTCAAGCATAGTTTAGGTTTTCCCTTTTGATTTTGTAAACGCCTTCCGCGGACTGGCCGCCGCTTTTTGTAATACAAATTTTTGAATTTATACAAGAGGATTTTTGGCCGATGCTCTATGACTTGTGTTTTTTTGACTCTTTTGTGACCTGTTGTTTTTCCAGTCTTTTTGATAGATGCTTGAGGTCCTCGGCACCGACCTTGGTTCTGCCGAGGTCTCCTGGGTCCGAGCTGGGCTAGGGGCCATGGAAAGTGTTCTGGCTTGCCAACGTAAGCAGGCTCGGGACCGAGCGGCCGTAGTGAATTACTTTATAAACAAGTCTAGAGATCTCAACTTGAAGATCGCTCGTATGAAGAAGGCCATAGCCGACCGGGACTGGTGGGCAGTTGAGACGACTGGTCGATCACGGATGCCTCGAGTAGGCGGTAGGTTTTGGAGTATTTTCTTTGTGAGGCTGTTGTAGAGAAAGAGTTAGAGATCCGTAGGTTGAAACTAATGCTAGGCGCTTGTCTGGTCGAGTAGGTGAGCAATTTCGTACTAGGACCTTCTCCGACCTTTTTCTTGGAGGCGGCCCAGCATGCCGATGCAGAAAGCTCTGTTGCCGTAGTGCTCTCTCCGGTCAGACTGGCCGAGCGCACGAAGGAATCCATGGGAAGCGCCGAGTTTGAGTTTTAAGCCGAGCGATGAGTGATTTGTAAACTTTTCATTGTATTGGGCGGCCGTTTCTGGCGCTCTATGAGTAATAAAACACTTCGACTTCTTTAACCTTGATGATTTGTTAAGTGAGGAGGGCAGGAGTATAGCTCGAGATTGTCGCCGAGCCCGGCCTTGCAGGAGGTCGTCGCCGAGGCAAAAGGAGGGAGTCGAACCGTAGTTTCTTGTAGGCAAAGCCCAATGAGTGACGTTTTGCCTTCCGATAAACATTAATGGCGACATTTCGTCTTCCGCCGTTTGGACTTCCCGATGTATAAATGAGCTTCTCACGGGCTATATAATCCCCATTTCCTCACTGTTTCTTCATCAGCGAAAAAGCTCTCCTCACCAGTGGCTCGCCTGCCACCCGCTGACCATTGGGGGTATCGACTTTGAGGGTCGTATAACCCGACCTGTCAGCGGGTGAGAGGCGGGTCGGCCCCGAATGTGAGGTTTGGGTGCCTGCCGAAGGCGGGCACCCAAAAGTGGAATTTTTGGCCGAGAGTTCCAGGTTGGTGGCTCACCTGTCACCCTCGAACAATTTGGGGTTTTGGCTCTGAGGGCCGTAAACCCCGAGTTGCTCGTGGGTGAGTGGTGGGTCAACCAATCAGTCCGGAGGCTCGGCGAGGGTCCTGGGTCGGTGGCTCCCCTGCCGCCCTCAAACAATTCGGGGTTTTGGCCCTGAAAGCCGTAAACCCCGAGTTGTTCGCGGGTGAAAGGTGGGTCAACCAACGGTTCGGGGCTCGGGGCGTTTGCCGAAGGCGAGCGCCCTAAATCTTTAATGGAAATTTTTGGAACGGCCGTGGTTGAAGGTCGTCGCTGAGCGTAAAAAGTATGGCTTAAAAAAGCCAAGGCCTTGCTCGAGGTCGAGCACCGAGCCCTCATGTGTACACCTTGGTGGATAGTATGGGTGTGCTGGAGCCTAGAGTTCATCGCCGAGCGCATAAGCTGCAGAGCTTGAAAAAACCCAGGCTGTGCTCGAGGTCCATGCCGAGCCCTCATACTTAGAGGAGCTGGTTATGGGCATTGCTGAAGTTCGTCACCAAGCATAAAGGTTGTGTGGCCTTGCTCGAGGTCGACGCCGAGCCCCCACACCTGTTCTCGGAAAGATAGCACGGGTGTAGTCGGAGGTCATCGCTGAGCGCATAGGTTGATGGGTTTGAACAAGCTCAAACCATGCTCGAGGTCGATGCCGAGCCCCCATGCCTAGAGAAGCAAGTGATGAGTGTAGCTGTAGGTCATTGCCGAGCATAAAGGTCGCATGGTTTTGAAAAAAGCCGAGGCCTTGCTTGAGGTCAACACCGAGCCCCCATATCTGTTCTCGGGTAGATAGTACGAGCTTGGCTGGCGGTCATCACCGAGTGCATAGGCTGATGGACTTGAATAAGCCCAAGCCATGCTCGAGGTTGATGCCGAGCCCCCATACCTTAGAGAAGCTTGTGATGAGTGTAGTTGTAGGTCGTCGCCGAATGTAAAGGTCGTGTGGCTTTGAAAAAAGCCAAGGCCTTGCTCGAGGTCGATGCCGAGTCCCCATACCTGTTCTCGGGTAGATAGTACGGGCGTGGCTGGCGGTCATCACCGAGCGCATAGGCTGATGGACTTGAATAAGCCCAAGCCATGCTCGAGGTCGATGCCGAGCCCCCATACCTTAGAGAAGCCGGTGATGAGTGTAGTTGTAGGTCGTCGCCGAGAGTAAAGGTCTCATGGCTTTGAAAAACGAAGGCCTTGCTCGAGGTCGACACCGAGCCCCCATACCTGTTCTCGGGTAGATAGCATGGGTGTAACTGGCGGTCATCACTGAGCACATAGGCTGAGGGATTTGAACAAGCTCAAGCCATACTCGAGGTCATTACGAGCCCCCATTCCATAGAAGTGACTTTTTTTGGCTCGCGGTGCCGTCCGGGCATTGAGCCCCATGCTTGTATAAGAAGTTTTTTGTGGCTCGCGGTTTCTTCCGAAGGCCGAGCCCCAAGCTTGTAAGGGAAGCTTTTTGTGGCTCGCGGTTCCTTCCGAAGGCCGAGCCCCAAGCTTGTAGGGGAAGCTTTTTGTGGCTCGCGGTTCCTTCGGAATGCCGAGCCCTAAGCTTGTAAGAGAAGCTTTTTGTGGCATGCGGTTTCTTTTGAACGCCGAGCCCTAAGCTTGTAAGGGAAGCTTTTTATGGCACGCGGTTTCTTCCGAACGCCGAGCCCCAAGCTTGTAAGGGAAGCTTTTTGTGGCACGCGGTTTCTTCCGAACGCCGAGCCCTAAGCTTGAAAGGAAAGCTTTTTGTGGCACGCGGTTTCTTCCGAACACCTAGCCCTAAGCTTGTAAGGGAAGCTTTTTGTTGCTCGCGGTTTCTTCCGAAGGTCGAGCCCGAGACATGTTTTTTAAGAGAGCTAATACGAAGGCAAAGCTTGTTTTAATAAAGCTGGCATAATTACAACATATTTTGACTTTACAAAACAAGGAACGACATGCCGATTACATTTTTCAGAATTTACATGGGGACATTCGCAGAGGCTAATCCTCCCCTTCGAGGAATTTGATGAGGTGCTCCGCATTTTAGGGCCTCTTGACAGCCTTGCCCTCCGGTTCGGTGAGGCGGTACGTGCCCCGGCTTACAACCTCAGAAACTTTGTACGGGCCTTCCCAGTTTGGGGCCAGTTTCCTCTTTTGGCCGGGGTTAGATACTGCCAGCTTTCGGAGGATGAGGTCCCTTAGCTTGATGTCGGTGGGATGCACCTTTTTGTTGTAGAACCTTTCGATCCACTGTTGGTAGGTGTTTCTTATGACGGCAGACTTCTCCCTAACCTCGTCTATAAGGTCCAGGTCGGCACGTAGCTGCGCCGAGTTGCTTGCTTCGTCGAAAACCATGATTCGGGACGAAGGGACCCCGATCTCTAGGGGAATTACAGCCTTTGTGCCGTATGTCAGATTGAATGGCGACTATCCCGTGGGGATTCTTTTCGTCGTTCGGTGGGCCCAGAGAATGCTCGGTAGCTCGTCGACCCATAACCCCTTAGAAGAGTTATCGAGTCATTTCTTGAGACCGTCAAGGATCTGGCGGTTCGCATTCTCGGCCTGGCCGTTTGACTGCGGGTGGCATACCGAAGAGAAGCACTGCTAGATCCCAAAATCCTTGCAGAACTTTCGGAAGTTCTTACCTGCGAACTGAGTCCCATTATCTGTGATGAGTACTTATGGAATCCCGAATCGGCAGACTATGTGTTTCTAGAAAAATGTTGGGTCTGTTGCTCAGTGATCGTGGCCAGGGGCTCGGCCTCGATCCACTTTTTGAAGTAGTCGATTGCCACTATGAGAAACTTTCTTTGGCCTGTTGCCTTTAGAAATGGGCCTACCAGATCCATCCCCTACATAGAAAAGGGGGTAGGAATGGCCAGGGAGCGGAGGTTCGCTTGCGGAGCTCTTTTCACCGAGGAGAACCTTTGACAAGGGCCACACTTTTTTACCAGGGCCAGGGCATCTTGCAGCATTGTGGGCAAGTAGTACCCGTGATTCAGAGCCTTTCGTGCAAGTGATTGACTTCCCATATGGCACCCATCAATTCCTTCATGGAGCTCCTTGAGAGCGTACTTTTCCTCATCGGGGGTTAAGCAGCAGAGGTAGGGCCTTCCGTCCATCGTGGTGTACGACCTTTTGAAGAGGGTCTCGCTGATCATGACGAACCTCTCTGAACGGACCATGTTCCGCCTTGCCTCGGTTCGGTCTTCAGGAAGCTCTCCTTTGATTAGAAACTTTCTGATGGGAGTGGTCCAATCGTCAGGATGAGCTCCATCTTTGATGCAGAGGGTCTCGGGGAGGTCGGTACTCGGCTTAAGAAGTACTTTGATCAGGACGGTGCGGTCGAGACCTTCGAAGGACAAGGAGGCTAATTTTGACAGTGCGTCGACCTGGGCGTTCTGCTCTCTGGGGATCCTTAAGATTGCAGATTCTTCAAAGTACTCCAAGAGCCGCTGGACCACGGCCAAGTACCGGATCATCCGATCGTCACGGGCCTCATACTATCCGGTGATCTGATTGACCACGAGTTGAGAGTCGCTGAAGTCCCTGATCTGTCTAGAGCCTTCCTGATGTGCCTGGGTGAGCCCGGCAATCATGGCCTTATACTCAGCCTCTTTGTTAGAGGCTAGAAAGTTGAGGCGGAGGTAATATTGAAGAAGGAAACTGTCAGGTCCTCGCAAAATGATACCCGCTCCACTCTCCGCTTCGCAGGAGGAACCGTCGACGTAAACTTCCCACGTCTAGTCGGCCTCCCCACTTTCGGATTGCTCGAAGATGGTGCATTCCGTGATGAACTCAGCGAGGACCTGCCCCTTGATGGCCGTCCTTGGCTGATAGCAGATGTCGTATTGACTGAGCTCGATCGACTATTTGACCAGTCGTCTGGAGTTTTTGGGCTTGTAGAGTACGGCCTTCAAAGGCTGTTTCGTGAGTACCTGAATTGAATGCGCCTGGAAATAGGGACGGAGCTTCCACGCGGCCATGACTAGGCGTATGCCACCTTTTCCATTTTTGATTATCTGGTCTCGGTGGCGAGCAGAACCTTACTGTCATGCCCTAATTCCCAAAAGAGAATACGGAATACGGATACATGACTAAGCCCAGCGAATGATTTTCGTCATCCATAAGCTGTTTAAGAATCTTTAAAACATTTCACAAGAATAATCAGAGTCGGAAGCAAAAGAATCAACCACGCATGCACATATGAATCAAAATACCAACAAGAATACTTGAAACCAAAATATATTAATCTCAAATAATCCAGATCTGAATGAGTCAAATATCCTGTGTCACATTGCCCAAATATAAAATAAATCCAAGTATCAAATATAATATTGTTCAAGTAATAAACAAGAATTAATAATAACAAGATCCAGCACTAATACTTCATGTCACCGATACCATCTGGAACCTGTTCTCCAAAGTCTGCAATTTAACAATTACAGGAAAGAGAAAAAGAGAAAACAAGTATCCGTCAATTGTAAGTTACGGGCCGCTTGTAGTGCAGGATACAAGTATATGGGAAAGGCAAAAAAATAACATGGAATAGGCATGATAACAAAATATGACAACTAGCATGGCAAGGTGAACAAGTGTAAGTGGCATGTATCAAGTGTCAAGTAACAAGTATCATGTAAACAAGTATCAAGTATCACGAATCAGGTATCACGAAATCAAGTAACAAGTAACAAGTGTCAAGTAGTCAAGTACAAGTGTCAAGTATTAGGTTCAAGCATCAAGTCTCATATATCATGTAATCAAGTATCAAGTAAGCATGTATCATGTTCAAGTCTTGTATTATTACAATCTAGGTAGTACTTCATGCTCCCCAACTTTTAACACATGATTGCTACATTCAAATAAATTGGATTTAGGCCTAGTGGTGGGTTTCTATAGGGCCGTGTACTCAGGCGTCAAGTCAAGTAACAGGTAAACAGGTAAACAGGCATGCATCACGTAGTGCAATCGTGACAACAGAAATAGGCATGAATCATGTAATCATGAAACATAGCAACAGGTAATAACAGGCATGAATTATGTAATCATGAAACATGGCAACAAGTAATAATTATAGGCATGAATCATGTAGTTGTGAGTTCATGGCATAATATAATAATATCAGGCATGAATCATGTAATCGTGAGTTCATGGCAGAATATAATAATAACAGGCATGAATTATGAGAGCATGAAACATGGTAACAAGTAATAGGAACATGGGCCCCCTTCTGAGTACACATACCTATATTGTCCACTACTAAGGTCTTTCCCTTAACCCCGGCTTGATTATTCTATTATTAGTCTCAAACGAGCATGTATGTGTGCAAAATATATCAAGAATAACATGGCATGATCATGTAACAAGTTTAAGTTGCAAGATAAACAAGTACGGGTGCAAGATAATACATGAAAGGATAAAGTAACCAAATCTCAAGTTCACGACAATAAGACCATACTGTAGTAAAAATAGTAATTCCCGTTGTTACAAACATGCAAACCTGAATCCGTCAAAGGTTCTAGAAAATAGACTCCCAACCGAATCCAGCAAATATAAATATGTTAAATGGTATTCAAAAACATATCTCAAAACTGATTTGAATCCAGAAAATACGTTCAGCCAGAAATCAGTAAATCGAATTCAAAGTCAAGAAAACAGCATCAAAACACCTCAAATAAATCCAGGAAAACTCTGGGGCATTCCCCTATATGTCTATTATCCGAATATAAAGTTTCATAATTTTCCAGTAAGATTAGCTTAGCCAACAAAAATTAGAATACATAGTTTGGCAAATCTAGAATTCCCAACACTGCTGTACGAAAACTGTAATATCTCGCAAACCGTGAAACGAAATCCAAATCTGCCAAAGGGAGATGAAAATAGACAAAATAAGCTAACTTCCAAATTTCATGAATATTTTTCATACAGGAAAGGAATTATGGTGAAAATACAAATCTTTACAGAACAGCGAACAAAATCCAGCAAGTATAGTCATTATAAACAAGCATGAAACGGTATATAAAACTCATCAATAAAATCCACCAAAATTCTTAGTAATCAGTAGATAGGTATAGAAATACTGACCAAAGTTTCAGATCAAAGTAATATGTTTAGCACAAGTATCAAAATAATTTATTCTTCAAAATCATCAAGAAACAAAATCTGGAATTGATCTACACCTTTGTAGTAAAATAGTCATATCTCACACATATAAAAACAAAATCGAGCAAGGTCAGAGGAGTTAGAAAGAAGATGAATTCCTCTAAAATTCATGTTTTATATTGAAATTAAGATTCTGACCTTAATATTGTCTAAATTACTAATCAAGATAGATTATCGGCAAAATACAAAATTTTCTTTAGGAACAAAACCAATATGAATCACACGAAACTTTATCGAAACATACCTAAACATGAATTAGAGTCTACTAAGTATCCAAACAATATGAAATAGGATACACGACATGTCCACAACAAGTATATCACATGGATCTCACAAGCACACGAGTTCGCATAATTGTTCTACATATACATCACATCAAGAAATGGTTACTCCTAGGTTAATTCATGTCAAATTTTGTGTCGTGAAGCAACTATGGTCAATAGCACTATAGAGACAATACTCATCAACATACATCACACACAAGTTGTCTCTAGAATCCAACTACACTACACGCGGAATTTATGACTTGTATCATACAAAGGAATTGAGTACAAGTTACTTGCCTGAGAGACGACGATGAAAATAGCAAAATAGCAAGAATAACGAGAACGGATTTCTGGGAAATGATCTCAAACGAATGAAACCTACGAACCGAACCAACGAACCAAATAACGAACAAACACCCAAACTACGAACACCACCTCTAACACACGAACCACGGCAAAACCTCGAACCAACACGTGCACTTGAGAAGCACGTGCACACCGCACAACACACAACAGCGGAAAAGCAGGGATAGCGATGTCAAGAGAAGTCACTGCAGGTGTTGCGGCTATTACTGGCCGCTTCTGCCTGCTGTCTGGTGTCGGAGGGTCGTCTACTATTACTGCGATAGCGAGGAGGAGAAGGAAGAAGGAGGGCGGCGCTGGAGGCAGAGGGTGCAGTGCGGTTGTGATGGGTTCAAGCCGGAGGGATGCAGGGGCTGGCCGCTGTTGTCGGGACACTACAAAAGAGACTCGATTTACCGGCGTATATTCCCCGGTGTTTTACCAGTAGCGCCGGGGTAGGGAGCGAATAGGAATGGGGTGCCAGATGGGAAGGTTATACACCGGCGGTCGCTTTAAACTGCCGGGCAATCTGTGCATTCACCGGCGTTTTATTTAAAAACGACGGTGAAGTATATTATTCACCGGCGTTTTAATAAGAAATGCCGGTGAATATACCGATACATTCACCGGCGTGTCTAATTGAAACACCGGTGAATAAGCTGAGATAAATCCCGCGAATCCTAATCTTTCGCTCGCCATTTTCCCAAACCCCCCCAAAAAAAAGGGCCGCCTTCGTTTTCCCTCCTTTCTCGCTCTACTTCCCACGCTTTGCCTCCGCCGCTTCGTCCTCTTCGATAGCCTTCGACCTTTCGTCATCGTCCCTTCTTCCCTTCGTCATTTTCGATTTCCCTCCTCCCTCTCTCTATTTGGAGGTGAATTGGCGATCGGAAACCACCGCTTCGCCCCGCTCTCTCTCTATCTCCTACGCCCCCGCGTCGTCGCCCCGCTCGTCGCCCCACTCGTCGCCACGCTCTCTCTCTCTCTCTCTCTTCGGTAACATCTCTTCATTTCCCTTCTTTTTCAAACTCAAAGATGCTGAAATCAGGCATCTGATTGTCATCTTAGCATGTTTTTTTTAACCAAAATGGGTTAACTGTGAACTAAGGATGCTAGCTGTATACCAAAATCCTCCAAAATAGGTACAAGAATTGGGCCGAACGCACCTTGTGCTTGTTTCTTTTGGAGCCACAAACATGAATGGTTTAGTTGGGATGAAGAATTAATAGAAAAATATATGCTTAGATACTGGAAATTTTCATTTTCTTTTACTGTTAAAGAAGCTGATTTCATGCATCTGATTGTCATCTTGGCATGTTTTTTTAACCAAAATGGGTTCACTGTGAACTAAGGATGCTGTATGTATACCAAAATTGGAGCAAATCTGTACAAGAATTGGGCTGAACAAACCTTGTGGAGGTTTGTTTTGGAGCCACAAACATGAATGGTTTAGTTGGGATGAAGAATTAATAGAGAAAAATATATGCTTAGATACTGGAAATTTTCATTTTCTTTTATTGTTAAAGAAGCTGATTTCATGCATCTGATTGCCATCTTGGCATGTTTTTTTTAACAAAATGGGTTCACTGTGAACTAAGGATGCTGTATGTATACCAAAATCCTCCAAATCTGTACAATAATTGGGTTGAACAAACCTTGTGGAGGTTTCTTTTGGAGCCACAAACATCATGATTTAGTTGGGATGAAGAGTTAATAGAGAAAAATATATGCTTACATACTGGAAATTATCATTTTTCTTTTACTGTTAAAGAAGCTTATTTCATGCATCTGATTGTCATCTTGGCATGTTTTTTTGACCAAAATGGGTTCACTGTGAACTGAGGATGCTAGCTGTATGCCAAAATCCTCCGGATATGTACAACAATTGGGTCATGATTTAGTTGGGCTAAAGAATTAGTAGAGCAACATATATGCTCAGATAATGGAAATTTTCATTTTCAGATACTGTTAAAGAACCTGATTGCCATCTTTGGCATGATTTTTTAACAAAAAATGGGTTCACTTCCAAACTAAGTATGCTGCTAGCATCCTCATTTTCTTTTACTGTTATTGAAGCTTATTTCATGCATCTGATTGCCATCTTGGCATGTTTTTTTGACCAAAATGGGTTCACTGTGAACTGAGGATGCTAGCTGTATGCCAAAATCCTCCGGATATGTACAACAATTGGGTCATGATTTAGTTGGGCTAAAGAATTAGTAGAGCAACATATATGCTCAGATAATGGATATTTTCATTTTCAGATACTGTACTAAAGAACCTGATTGCCATCTTTGGCATGATTTTTTAACAAAAATGGGTTCACTTCCAAACTAAGTATGCTGCTAGCATACTCATTTTCTTTTACTGTTAATGAAGCTTATTTCATGCAGCTGATTGTCATCTTGGCATGTTTTTTTTACCAAAATGGGTTCACTGTGAACTGAGGATGCTAGCTGTACGTATACCAAAATCGTCCAAATCTGTACAATAATTGGGATGAACAAACCTTGTGGGGGTTTCTTTTGGAGCCACAAACATCAATGATTTAGTTGGGATGAAGAATTAATAGAGAAACATATATGCTTAGATGCCGCTATGTTATCATTTTTCTTTTACTGTTAAAGAAGCTGAATTCATGCATCTGAAGATTTAAGATCCAGGATGGCAAATTTTGATTGGGCTGTGATTGGATTGTTTAGTGGCTGTTGTCTATATTCTTAATTGGGCTGTGATTAGAAAGAGAGGGCTCGAGTGGAGATCTGGAAACCCATATAGAGACATCTTGTTCATAATAATTTATTATTATTGTTGTTCTTGTCGCTCTTGCTGCTGTTGCTGATGTCTCTTTGTGTTCGTGTGCTGAAGGGAAACAAGGGATGAGAGAGAGATGAGGGAAATGCCGCTATGTTAGCCTGGTGTATCCAAAGTCTCTACCATTCCTCTTTCTATTTCCATTTCTGGCTTCTATATTTGGTTTCCTTCCACGATGACAGTTCCCTAAAAATACACTTGATATGAGCCCTATCTTATTTTTCTTATTTTTCTTATATTTGGTTTCCTTCCACGATGACAGTTTCATGGATTGTCTGAAAAATCCATGAAAGACATGCTTAGATACTGAATTTTCATTTGTTTTACTGTTTTAGATAGTGGATATTCCCAATCAGAGGAGAATATAAAGGTTTCAAGTTAGATACTGAATTTTCATTTGTTTTGTTGTTTTAGATATATTTAAAAACAAAATTAAGTACTAGATTTTTAGCATTGCAATGTAATTATTTTACCTCTCTATATATCATTAACAATTCCATTTGCAATTGGCACTTTGATCTTATAATTTAAGATACAGGTAGATCTTTTTGCAAGTTCAAAAAATATGTATATTCTGTATTGTGGTCTACTGTTGAATTAAATTATTGTTTTTTTTTCGCAGAGCGGTCGCCCAGATGAAGGAAATTCTGATGATCAGAACTGAAGCTACTCGAGGGGTATGAATCTATGGTCGGCCTAGTATGGTTGTTGTTCTTATGTCCTTGCTGTTGTTATGTCAGACTGTTTTTTTTTTATGAGAGTTATGTCAGACTGTTAATTTGGGATATTTGGAATATTTGTCAGACTGGTTTGTTGGGATATTTGGGATGTTCGTCACTATATTAATTTGTTAATTATGACACTGTTAATTTTGCGGTGAATTTGGACGATGATATGACACGTGTGAAACTTTATTATCTTTAATTATTCTTGTGTTTGGTTGTGATTTGTGCATTAATATGCAACGAAATTGGTTGAATCAGTTGTGAATTAGTTTACAGGTTTTATAAATAAAAATGTGAATTGAAATCGAACAGAAAACTGGAGCACGAAAAACAAACGGGCATAGATAGACCGGCGTTTTATAAAACGCCGGTCTATCTAATGAATTAGTTGCAGTGTGCGATAGAGAGGCGTTCCCACACACGTCGGTGTATGTCGCCAGCTGTAACGGCACCAAGGAACACCGGCATTTTATAAAACGCCGGTGAACCTAACTACACCGGCGTTTTTTGGTCACGCCGGTGCTTGTAAGTAGGGAAAACCGGGCACTCATAAACGCACATACACCGGCGGTGTACGACCACCGGTATACTTTCATTCTACACCGGCGTTTATAGAAATGCCGGTGAATGGATAAATACCGGCGGTTTATGGCCGCCGGTGAATGTATATTGGGGGTAAAAGAACGGCACTCAGAGACCCCCAAACACCGGCGTTCTCTGACCGCCGGTGTAGTTGTAATATTTACCGACGTCCAGTAAAACCGCCGGTGTAGACCCCTACCTTTCCGCGACGCTCGCTTCGGTGGCATTTGGACCGGCGCTATTATAAACGCCGGTGAAGGTTTCACCAGCGTAAAAAAATGCCGGCAAAGACGTAAAAAAATGTCGGTAAATCGAGTCTGTTTTGTAGTGGGAGGCGTGATTGGCTTCGGGAGGTGCAGCCACGAATGCAGAAGAGGAGGAGGGAAGGCGGCTAGGTTGAGAGGTCGGGAGAGAGCAGGAGGGAGACGAAACGGCAGGGTAACAGGGTAGGCATGGGTTTATATAGGTGGGAGGAATTAGGGTTTGGCTGAAGGGGGTTTACGCCAACAGGTTTGGGGTAATTGGGAGAATGGGTTGGGTATTAATTAGCTGGCTATGATAAATGGGATTTAACAGGGCATGGGTTGGTTAATCTGGATGTTGGACTTGGGCATTAATAGGGTATTTGGTTTGGGTGTTTAGGTAATGGGTATAGTTGGGTTAATGGGTATGTAAATGGGTATAGGGAAATATCCAATGGGTTTTAAATAGGGTTATGGGTATTAAGGTGTATTTGGGTTTAAAATCCAAAAGAGATAAAATAACCAATAAAATAGAGTTTTTCAACAAAATATAATTTGTATTGTAACGTAGAATTTATGTGAAATATCTACAAATATAATTTATAAATAGAACTAGGTTTTTAAATAAACAATCAAAGTAATAATACTAATAACAATAGTAACAATAATCATAAACATAAATATAATAATAATACTAATAGTAACCGAAAACAAATAAAATTATTGATAGATTTTAATAGAAGATCCAATAGTACAATTCGACAAAAGAATTTGAAAACCGAAAAAAATAAATTGCGAAAATTTTTAAATACAGAAAAAATACACAAAAAATACATTTTTTTGGGAAAACAGAGGTTACACTTGCTCACATAGTACAACGGCTTTTGGACTCCGTCTTCTTCTTGAATGAGAACAGCACTGAGCACATTTTTCGAAGCCGAAAGATAAAGCCAAAGGGGCTCGCCTGGTTCGGGCTTGCTGAGGAGAAGAGGGTTGGCGAGGTACTCTTTCAATTGGGCGAACGCCTCTTGCTACTGAGTACCCCACTTGAAGCCTCCGGTTCCATGCAAAGCTTTGAAGAATGGGAGGGACTCTCTCTGGACTTGGAGAGGAAACGGCCGATGGCTGCCAGTCTTCCCGTGAGTCTCTGGACTTCTTTAATATTTCTAGGAGGGGCCATGTCTCTTATGACCTGGATCTTCTCGGAGTTTGCTTCGATGTCGCGCTGGCTGACGACGAACCCAAGGAATTTCCCCGAGGAGATGCCGAATGCACACTTCGCCAGATTGAGTCTCATATTGTGGGTCCGAAGGACCCCAAAGGCTTCCTCCAGGTCGGCGACGTGGTCCTATCCCCGCTGGCACTTGACGAGCATGTCGTCGACGTACACCTCCATGTTGCGACCAATTTGATCCTTGAAGACTCGGTTGACGAGCCTTTGATAAGTAGCACCGGCATTCTTTAGCCCGAAGGGCATAACCTAGTAGCAATAAAGACCTTGATCCGTAATGAAGGACGTCTTGGCTATATCAGGGGGAAACATTCAGATCTGGTTATAGCCTGAGAAGGCATCCATAAAAGAAAGGAGCTCGTGACCCGATGTTGCGTCGATCAGAGCGTCGATGCTGGGGAGAGGGAACAGATCTTTGAGGCATACCTTGTTGAGGTCAGTAAAGTCTATGCAAATCCTCCAGCTCCCTCTTGCCTTCCTGACCATCACGACGTTTGCCAACCACTCAGGGTAGCTGACCTCCTGTATGAAACGGGCGGACAAGAGTTTGTCCACCTCCGTTTTAACTGCCTGCTGCCTTTCTGGGGTGAACTTACGTCACTTCTAGACGATCGGCTTCGAGCTGGGGATCACGCTGAGTTTGTACATGATCAGATCTTCGGAGATCCCTGGCATATCGAAGGGCTTCCAGGCGAAGAGGTCGACATTTGGCAAATGCTGTCTATCAGGTTGGACAAGAGGTTGGCAGCGAGGGAGCAGCTCACGCGGAACCACTTCAACATGTCCCCTGTCCCGAACGATACTTCCTCTAATTCGTCTGCTGGCTCAGGCACGGGCTGGTTTCTGCAGCTCGATGGCGTCCAGGGGAAACACACCGCCCCCGATCGCCGTCATATAGCACGATTGGCTTCAGCTTGTCCCAGGAGAGCTTGCGGTTCTCGAATACTTCCAGGAAGAGGATGTTCACCGAGCTCCCGTTGTCCACAAGGATCCTACGGACCTTGTAGTTCGCCATGCTCAGGCTGATGACGAGTGCATCGCAGTGCGGAAGCCGGACTCCCTCCAGGTCTTCCCCTGAGAGGGAGACAGAGAGCTTTTGCACCTGGGGGGAAGGGAGACCCTGCACGGCGTTTACCTCTCGGACGAACGCCTTACGGGAAGTGCTGGACTCTCCTCCCTTGGGTCCCCCATGGATGCAATGCAGGATGGTTTGACTCTCGGTTTCTTCAGGCTCGAGCTTCTGCTGGGGATGTGGTTTGGGGGCGCGAGGAGGAGGGGCAGGCCTCCAGCTCCTCGTGTCTCTTCGGTCCCGGGCGTCTTCCCATGTGAATTCCCGAAGGTACCCTCGTTGGATGAGGGCCTCGATTTTGTTTTTCAGGGCCCAGCAGTAGTCGGTATCGTGTCCGTTGTCTCGGTGGAAGCGGCATCTGGACGAGGTCCCTATCCTCGATCGCTAAGAGGATAGCCGACACGTTCTGTGTCAGTGGCGTGTACCTCTCGAAGCACCGAATCACAGGGACCTTCTTCATGATGGTTTCGTCTTTTGGGACCTTCTTTGCTAGCTCTGCCTCGTCGGCCTTGCACTTCCCCTTTCCCTGAGTCTCCTTGGTGTCCTCGGGGTTTAAGGCCTCTTTGCCCCGGATGTACTTTTCGACCTGATTGAGCAGGTCAAGGAAATTGATGGGAGGTTTCTTCGCCAGGGATGCCTTCAGCTGGCCGTGCCAGACATTGTGTCGGAACGCTGCTGAGGTGACCCCGGCGTCAAGGAAGGAGACCCACCTTGCCTCCGTGGTGAATCTCCGGAAGAACTGCCAGAGCGACTCCCCTTCTTTCTGTCGAAGGTACAGTAGGGACGCGCTCGTCTTCTCGGCCTTTCTGCTGGCCACGAAATGGTCCAGGAAATTGGCCTCCAGCTGATCGAACGAGTAGATCGAGCCGGGGACGAGCTTGGAGAACCATTCCCTAGCCGGACCCCGGAGGGTGGCAGGGAAGGCACGACATAAGAAGGGATCCGAAGCACTGTGAATCATCATGAGGGTCTTGAAACACTCCATGTGATCAGCAGGATCACCCTCGCCGTCATAGGTCTTGAATTGGGGAGGTTGGAAATTCTGGTGTATTTTCGCTTGTAGGATTGCCACGGAGAAAGGAGGTCGGGTAGGCCTATGACCCTGAGCCGGCGCCATCGCCAAAGTGGTCGAGGCGGTTCTCCATTTTCTGAGGGCATTTTATGATGTCTTCGTCATACTCTGGCGGGACTGTTAGGCCGCGAGATGCGCTGGCTCCGACATCCGACCGCAAGTGAGAGCTGTGGAGCGTCTCATTGACAGGGGTCCCTAGGATAGCCTCCATGATCTCATTTTGGAAGTCTTGGAACTCATGGTGGGTGACTGGAGCCCGTTCGGTCGGGTCACATTGGGGTGGCGGCCTCCGGTCGATGCGGCTGAGTGCCGACCCTCGCTCTCGGGGTGGTGGCCTAGGACGGTTCGGGACCGAGTTGGAAGCGGCCCCTCCCCTAGTTCGACTTGCCTGTCGGTTCTCGATGACCCAACGCAGGTCGGGTACGACCGAGCGGGATGTGCCCGACTCGGGTCCAAGGCTGTCCCTCGGATTGTTGGAACCATAAGTGTCGGCGGGGACATCCTGAGGAGGAGCGTCCTGGCGACGTGTAGAGGTGACATCTCTCCTGGGCTTGGGTGCGTGAGCTCAGATTGATGGGATGTCGTTAATGGCTGGGTTTGGGCTGATGTCCGTACTGAGGTTTCCTACAGACTATGCCAACCTGATGCGGTTTGTTTTTTGGGAGGTGGCTGCACTAGGTGTGACTTCTCTCAATTTGTATTTTTGCGGAAGCTTCGGTACTGACTGTACGCCCAACCCTCTGCTGAGGGAATGGCTCGGAAGTAGGCGGGAGCAAGGTGGAGGTCGGATGCTCTGCTCGAATTTGGATGCGCGGCTCGGATCCGGAAGTCTCGTGTACCTGCACTCGGCCTAGGAACACCGGGGTTGATTCCGGTGGCAGGCCCTCCGACGGTCTAGTCAGTCACTAAAGATTAATAGTAACTAGGGTTTGGAGAGGGGAAAGATTGATTACCTTTTAAAGGGGTAGAGGGTCTGGTATTTATAGGCAGTGCCAACCGGGTCTGGACCCGTTTGGGGCTAGGTCTGGACCCAGTTGCCCGTGGGCCTGACGTGGCGGAAGCCCAGGAGTCATAGGTCTGACCTGGCAGATCTGATGATCGGGAGTGAACGATTTTTTAGGGGATCCTGTGGCCCTGGAAGGGCCACGTCATCTGACCCATATCTATATAATAAAACACAAAGAAAGCTATCAAGTGGTTGTAATTCAATCCCTAAAAATTAAAGGTCCAGATCTAACCTCACAAAACACATTTTTCCTCCCAAAAAAGTTTCCCCCTAAAACTCAAATTCAAATTCTCCCCACCCAAAACAACTCTTTTATTTATTGAATTATTTCTCTCTCTCCTATTCAAAAAATTAAGAAAATAAAAAAGTTAAAAATTAAAAATTAAAATTTTTTTAAAAATTTTACAAAAATTAAATTAAAATTTTAAAATATTTTAAATTAAAAAATTTTTCAAAAATTAATAATTGAAAATTTTTTAAAATAATTCAAAAAATCAAAAACGTATAAAAAATTATTAAAAAATTTTAAAAATTATTTTTTAAAAAAATTAACAAAATTTTAAAATTAAAATATTTTTGAAAAATTTTAAAATTTTAAATTTGAAAAAAAAAGTTATTTTTTTGTAAATTTTAAAAATTTTAAAAATTAAAACAATTCAAAATTTCAAAATTTAAAATTTTGAAATTTAAAATTTAAAATTTTGAAATTTTGAAAATTTGAAAATCTCAAAGCAAATCCAAATCCAAATCCAAATCCAAATCCACTGTCGAACCTCAATTAAGAGGGCGTCGTCGATATCTGATCCCCTGCTAATTCCGTATCAGTGACTCCCATCCACCAAATCGAGCACGAATATCAAACGACTCCGTATCGGCGACTCTCCTCTGCCGAATCAAGAGCCTCTATATGCGATGCGACGAATCTAAGTTTATCTCATTAACCGAATTCTCATTCTATTTTTAGTTTTGTGTGTGTAGGGGATTACTCTTTTTTTGCTGACTCGAATTTTGTGTGTGCATTGTATCTAAGTTCAGAGAGGTAAGATTGTTTTATTTTTTGGTTTAAAAAATTTTAATTTGGTGATTTATTTGATGAGTTTTTTATTAGTTTTGATTTTAGGTGTACACAAGTGAGAAATGGATTATTTGGTGGCTTCAGGCTTCCAAACCATAGCAGGATATGTAAGGTGACTAGAAACCTAAAATAACTTGGCAAATATGTAACATTAATTTCTTTACTACAAGATAAAATACTACCGTGAAATGTTCCTTCACTGGTTATTAGAAACCATGGATAACATAACATATAAGAACTTTTAGTACATGTTTGGATATATAAGATTGGGATGACTGGAGTTTACCAGTGAAGGGTGCAAACTCTCCACTCAAGAAAGACAGCTAAAGTAAATTTGTTATTTATCCATTTTTGATTTTTTTTATAAAGGTGCAATGAGAAGACAAAGTGGAGATAAAAGAAATGATTAGCTTGGTTTAGAGTTTTGAGAACTTCATATATTTCATTTTGGTTGAAATAATAATAAGAGGTATTTCAATTACAAATTGAGTCTCAGACAAACAAATGTTTAGATTATTGGTATTGTAGATACCTTCACACCTGCACTTGCGTTACCAATGTTTTTAGACATACTCATAGTGGTTATGGGATTAGAGTAAGCTCTATAAAACCTATATGATAATGTCCTTACCTAACTATTACAAGCATCTAAAAGTGATGCTGAAGTTAAAAAAAAACTTTATACAGTGCTTCTAACAAACTATATGCATTCCAGATAAGTTCAAGCTAATGATCAAAAAAGGCAATGATTGAGCTTAAAGGTAGATATACTGCTTCCTCATATAATATGTTTGTTACTTCAATTAATTTCCTGGATCTCCAAAACTATTTTATATAATCAAACCAGGTGCATTGTTCCAAAGTTGTGCTGTAGGCATGTGTCAATGGGAAAACTAGTATATATATATAGAGAGAGAGAGAGTAAGTGTATTAAGAGCTGGGAAGCTGGGATCCTTATCGAGAGCTAGAGTTTTCAACCATTCAATCGGGATTGATCGAGATCGAACGACTCAGAACAAATCCCGCTTATGTTGGCTTTGTTGAGGGGCAAAAGGGGCAAAATCGAAACCCATATCTCTCTATCTTTCTCGTCGAACTCAAATTACCTCCTCTCCCTCCCGCTCTGTCTCCTCTCCCTCCTGCTCTCTCTTCGTCGAACAAGGGCTGTTATGGGTTTTGATTGGCAAATCCCTACTGCCGATTTCTCTCTCTCTCTCTCTCTCTTCGAAGAGAAACCCTAGCCCTCAAATCGAAATCTATTGTCAAAACCTCCCTTGATACCCCCGACAGATCTCTCTCACCATCGCTCCCCCCGAAACCCTAGCTCCCTTCGAAAACCCCACCCAAGCTCGAGCCACCACCTCTTTCCATTTCGTTCCCCCTCAAACCCTAGTTTCCACCTCCTCGATTCTTCCTCCCTCCTCCCGACGACCACCTTCAAAAAGTTGGATAGCGGTAAAATTCCAATGTTAATTTGTTGTTGTTGTTGTTGTCGTCGTCCTCATTTATATAAAACCATCATCAGTAAAGATTAGATCTTTATGGGTATTACTCCATTATTGAATCCAAACTTTGAGTAGATATTGTTGAAATGAGTTAGATTGTTGTTTGATAGAAAATCACCCAATGGCGTGCTAGTCCTATCAAAATCCCTGTGGATATCGAAGATTTAGAGAAGATTCCAGCTGTTTCTGGAGAGATTAGATCCATGCTCTTCTCCAATCCTAATGTATTCTTAGTTCTTAGGAAAGGATGCTCCATGTTGTTACCTTTTTAGAATAGAAAGTTCATTTCAAGAACTTACTCTCGGGGTGCATTCTTAAGAACATGGTGAGATTACTTCTCTTCTTTGCATTTCATATTTGAACACCAAATCAACAACTTTATTACAATTGTTCATTAATTTCACATGACTGTATTAGCTGCTTGCACTGATTAGTCCATGTTTCATATATTTAGCTGAATGGATGTAAGTTCACATTTTTTAGGTTTGAAAAGTAGATGAATATGTAATTTCACACAAATAATTTTGCAATTGATACTGATTTATCTTCAAAAACTTATGTTTACACATTAATTTAATTTATGTGCAATCTATATTTATATGTTGATAAATATAGTGCCTCTACATGAATAGTCATATGTATAAATAAAGGACATGGTTTCTTTGTGTAGATTATGCTAAAACACTGCATTCTTGGTATTGTTAAGCTAGTACGACTTTGTGCAAGATTATCAAGTAGAATGGTGCCAAACTTTGAAGCACCCCTAATATGATTTCAACGGCCAATAATTCATTAAACTTGTACATCAAAAGGTTTTGTTCAAGGTACGAATTCTTATTCTCATTTACTTGTGCACAATTTGACAGAAACGCCACTGCATCACGCAAAACCTAGAACCTATATACTATATACAAGGTGATTGTAGGACTTGGTAGTCGTAGCCTGCAAATTTACCTACTTAAATAGGAATAAAACTTAAAAACACATGCTACTCGTAAGTTAATAAGACCTAGGGAGTCGAGTATACTTTTTGAGTGCACAGAATGAGTTATCAGAAACCCATCGAAACCCACCCGATCGAAACCCTAACTCCACCTTTCTTGTCCTCCCCAACATCTTCGTTCAGGTATAATTTTGGTAAACAATTTTTTTCCCAATTTTTTTTTCAATTCCCTTATTGTGTAAATTAATTGCTATGGTTTGAAAATTGTTATATGTATTCCATTCACTTGTTGAAACTCTTTATTGTTAATTAATTTGTCAGGTAATGTATGCATCTCAAGAATAGTGTGTGGAACAAGATGATCAACTACAATATGTCAGGGAAGTATTCATTCATGTGATTGTGAGTTTGCTTCCTCGTTGGATAACTTGGATTCTAGTTTTACAAGTGATGATGAGATGGATTATGTTTATGAAGTTGCACACTATGAATCATTTATTTAATGATTTGTAGGAGTGACTAGTGATGAATTAATACTATCTGAGCTTTATTTTCCCTAATTGGTTATAAGTGATGATGAGATGGATTATTTTTCTGAAGTTGCACACTATGATTTAATGATTATTAGGAGTAACTAGTGATGAAATAATCCTATCTGAGCTTTACGATTGTTACTTCACTGAATGTTGCTAAATTCCCTGATTCAAATATAGTTAGTCTATTATGAGCTGGGAAGCTGAGATGCTTATTGGAAGCTGGAGTTTTCAGTCATTCGATCGCAATTGATCGCGATCGAACAACTCATATTTGATCCCGCTTATCTTGGCTTTGTCGAGGGGCAAAAGGGGCAAAATCGTTAATTATTGTTCTTTAATACCAAATAGCACATTTGTTAAATTAATCGTTATGTCTTGCAAACTGATGATGGACATAAAAGAGATGCATGATCTTTCTCCATCTTTGAAAAGTTGGTAAAATGATTTTGTTTTTACAAATAATACCAAGTTCGTAGGCTGTGATGAAAAGTTTATGCATGATTTTGTTTATTCATGATTTTTCCTTTTTGGAGTGTGTAGGCAGTGACGAAAAGTTTATACAAGACAAGTAAAATGATTTTCTTTTTTTGCACCCTCCTACCAAGTGAGTGTGCAAGTCATTTCAGGATCATGTCCAGTTTCTGTTTTCGACAATTGGTATACATTTTTTTTTTTAGCGGGGTTCCAATTTGAACTTCATGTTCAGTTTTTTTTGGCGGTGTTCCAAATTTTTTTTCGGCAATTTGAACTTCATGTTCAGTTTCTGTTGTTCTGAGCTGGGGAGCTAAAATGTTTTGGGGGTGTTCATCTTTTTGTGCAATTTATGTTGTTCTAAGCTTACACATTTTGAACTTCATGTTCAAATTCTCTTGTACTGGGCTTACACATTTTGAACTTCATGATGTGGATATGGTGGTGTTACTCTGAGCCTACAGATTTTTGCATCTCTTGTTGTTGTTCTGACCTTGCAGATTATTTTGCAGTTGTTGTTGTTCTGAGCCTACAGTTTTCTTTGCTGTTGTTGTTAGTCTGAGCCTACATATTTTTTTGCTGAAATTTTTTGTTGTTATTCAAATACCTGTCTATCCTGAATTTGATGCTACCCTCTCAATTTAAATTACTAGCTTTAATATGTTCATCAAACACTCTCCAGGAACAACCAAGTGGTATGTGGTTATATCTCCAAGTCAAAAGTTTACTTGCAATTCATTATAATTCATATATTTACGTACTTGCTTCTGATATTATTGGGTGAATCACTTTGTTCAGGAATTCAAGAGGAAGAACAAGAAGGATGTTAGTGGAGAACCCGAGAGCCTTGAGAACACTCTCTTGGACTGCCCATTTTTGACCCATTGAGAATGTTTCGACTGCCAGAAAGTTTAAATGTCTTTTACTGTATTGGTCATGTATGGATTGTAAGGAAAATAATGGAAGTTGAAAGTTAAAACTAGTTTGTGGTTACAAATCTGTTATTTATCCTTTTGTATAATCTCCATTTGGTTTCCAATGTTTTCTGCAATTGGTGTACACATTGGCTGGTGGTTGGTGGTGTTCAGTTTATGTTGTTCTGAGCTTACACATTTTGAACTTCATGTTCAATTTCTGTTTTTTCTGAGCTTACACATTTTGAACTTCATGTTCAGTTTCTGTTGTTCTGAGCTTACACATTTTGAACATCATCTTCAGTTTCTGTTGTTCTGAGCTTACACATTTTGAACATCATATTCAGTTTATGTTGTTCTGAGCTTACATATTTTGAACTTCATGTTCAGTTTCTATTGTTCTGAGCTTACACATTTTGAACTTCATGTTAAGTTTCTGTTGTTCTGAGCTTACACATTTTGAACATCATGTTCAGTTTCTGTTGTTCTGAGCTTACACATTTTGAAAATCATGTTTAGTTTTTGTTGTTCTGAGCTTACACATTTTGAACTTCATGTTCAGTTTATGTTGTTCTGAGCTTAATATCTTAAATAATGTTATTTGCTTCAACCAACATGTTCATGGTCAGTCCATCCTCAACCAAGCCCAATAACAGAACACGAGAAATTAATATCTTAAATAATGTTATTTGCTTCAATACATTGATAGTATACTTGCTTCAATAATGCACAAGTACATCAAAAACTTTACAAATTTAGCAACTATACAACTTTTATCACCAAATATACAACTTTTTTGCTCAAAATGTCAACTGGTGTTGAGTAGTGAGTAGCTCTAAGAAGCACTTCAAGTTGAAATCAACCTGAAATTAAAATTAAATAGAGCTCATTCAGCCTGGAAACAACAAAATATTTTTTAAAAAATATAGTAGGCTCGGAACACAAATTATTTAGATCATAAAGTGTTTCGAAGCAGCAGCAGCAGCAACATCAGTGTCACAAACAAAAGGGTTAAAAACATAATTGTAACCACAAACCAATTTTAACTTTCAACTTCCATTATTTCCATTACAATCCATACATGACGAACACACTAAAACACATTTAAACATCCTAGCAAAAAACTGACTGACACCAGACCAAACAAATTCATGTTAATTCAAACATGAAGAGGGTCAGAACAACACCACCAAAAACAGAACAAGAAGCTCAGAACAACAGAAAATTGAACAACATAAACTGAACATGAAGTTCAAAATGTGTAAGCTCAGAACAACATAAGCCAAATGGGGATTATACAAAAGGGTTAAAAACAAAATTGTAACCACAAACTAGTTTTAACTTTCAACTTCCATTTTTTCCATTACAATCCATACATGACCAACACAGTAAAACACATTTAAACCTTCTGGCAAAAAACTAACTGACACCAGTCCAAACAAATTCAAACCTATAGGGTGAGAACAACACCACCAAAAACTGAACATGAAGCTCAGAACAACAGAAAGTGAACAACATAAACTGAACATGAAGTTCAAAATGTGTAAGCTCGGAACAACAGAAACTGAACACCACCAACCACCAAAAAAATTTGGTATACCGATTGCCGAAAACAGAAACTGAACATGAAGCTGAAATGACTTGTACACTAACTTGGTAGGAGGGTGCAAAAAAACGAAGTCATTTTACTTGTCTTGTATAAAGTTTTCATCACTGCCTACACACTCCAAAAGGGAAAAATCATGAATAAACAAAATCATGCATAAACTTTTCATCACTGCTTACTAATAAATCAAGCAAGAAGATAGTCAAATGCAGAAATTTGAGTTTGTCAATACGGCTGCTTTATTAAGCCATGCCTACTAGTTCCAAACAAATGTTTTTTTTTTGCATCTCCACCTCTTCTCACGATCAATCAACCTCCTCTCATAATAGACTTACTCATGTATATATATAGAGTAAAAAAACCAGCCCGCTCAGAACACACTATTCAAAACTAGGGTTGCATTGGGGTGCCGTGTCAACTAAAATATGATAGATAAATAATCAAGTATAAATACAACAAGCTGAAAAAATTATTTAGATCATAAAGTGTTTTGCATCACTGCATACACCAACACACCGAAGGAGAGAATCAAACCCCAAAAGGCTTAAATGAGTATCCAACACTTTAGATGTAAGGTAAGTGTTGAGGGCAATGGGGATTCCACAACATTCATTCATTTCTTTCCCATCTTCTCTCCCGCTCATTCCCCAAACTCTATTCAACTTTGTAATTATCATGGCACACAACCAAATACGCTTCAAAATAATAATTTCAATCCCTAAAAATAAATAACCAACTCATTTCAACAATATCTACTCAAAGTTTGGATTCAATAATGGAATAATACCCATAAAGATCTAATCTTTACTGATGATGGTTTTATATAAACGAGGACGACGACGACGACAACAACAACAACAACAACAACAACAACAACAACAACAAATTAACATTGGAATTTTACCTCTATCCAACTTTTTGAAGGTGGTCTTCGGGAGGTGGGAGGAAGAATCGAGGAGGTGGGAGCTAGGGTTTCAGGGGGAACGAAATGGAAAGAGGTGGCAGCTCGAGCTTGGGAGGGGTTTTCGAAGGGAGCTAGGGTTTCGGGGGGAGCGATGGTGAGAGAGATCTGTCGGGGGTATCGATGGAGGTTTTGCCAATTGATTTCGATTTGGGGGCTAGGGTTTCTCTTCGAAGAGAGAGAGAGGAATCGGCAGTAGGGATTTGCCAATCGAAACCCATAACAGCCCTTGTTCGACGAAGAGAGAGCGGGAGGGAGAGGAGACAGAGCGGGAGGGAGAGGAGGTAATTTGAGTTCGACGAGAAAGAGAGAGAGAGATATGGGTTTCGATTTTGCCGCTTTTACCCCTCAACAAAGCCAACATAAGCGGGATTTGTTATGAGCCGTTCGATCTCGATCAATCCTGATCGAATGGTTGAAAACTGCAGCTCTCGATAAGGATCCCAGCTTCCCAGCTCTTAATAGACTCTCTCTCTCTCTCTCTCTTCTCTCTCTCTCTCTCTCTCTCTCTCTCTCTCTCTCTATATATATATATATATATAATAAAACACAAAGAAAGCTATCAAGTGGTTCTCCTTCAATTCCCTCAAAAGTTAAAGGCCCAGATCTAACCTCACAAAACATATTTCCCCCCCAAAAGTTCCCTCCAAAACTCAAATTCAAATTCCCCATCCAAAACAACTCCGATATTTATTTAAAAAAAAATTTCTCTCTGTCTCCCTTCCCTCCCTCTTCTATTCAAAAAATTAAGAAATTATTTTTTTTTAAAATTTTTTTAAAAAATAAAAAATTTAAAAACTAAAAAATTAAAAATTTAAAAGCTTTAAAAATAGTTCAAAAAACAAAATCATATAATATGTTTTTTGCTGGACCCCAAAAGTTTCTCATATAATATGTTTGCTACTTCAATTAATTTGTTCGACCTCCAAAATTATTTTATATGATCAAATAAGATACATCATTCCGACGACATGCGTAGGCACGTGTCAACGGGCAAACCTAGTATATATATATATATATATAACCCACACACACAGACACGAACTCACAAGAAAAAGAATTAGCACAAAATAAAGAACCTAATGCATCTTTTACCCTCTCTAGGAGGTGTCCACCCATCTAATCCAAATGAAAAGCAGAATGTAGCCCAGTTTCTAACCCAAATAAAAGGAATCATCCTTCTCTCAAGAAAATCACTCATGAAGTTCGCTGTAGAAATCTCTTCTTACTTTTTCTTAACTAGTTAATAGTTCTTCATACTTTAGTTCTCTTCTTCTCTCACGCTTTAATTCTACTATATTTTTCTTTAATATCATCAGTCAAAAGCATAACCTTTCCTGGAAATGGGCTCTAGATATGCAGGCAAGGGACAACGACCTTATTATGATTATGTCCCATCCTTTGAATGGATTTGAGGGGAAGGAGTTGACACTCTTGTTTTTCATCTTTCTCGTAGTATTTTCATTAATCTTTCATTATGATGGGTTGATCCTTTAATTTAAAGAAAGATACAGAAAATTCTATAGTTTCTGCTGAATATCAAATTATTCTCCCATTCCAACTTAACTCATCAAAAAGATTTCATATTCTCTACCTAATTAACCCCTATTACTAAAACATCAAAACAAATCTTGGGTTCCTATTCTCCTATCACTAACAAAGTACGTTGCTTTAGAAGTTGTAATTTGTTGCTTAAATAGATATTTCAATGTACAATGTGTTGGATATATAGGTATATTCTCAATATAATCGAATATTATTGTGTATAATATTCTATGGGGCAACATGTGTTTCGCACGTGTTATCTGTTTAATTGTTGGACCGGGTTGAGTGGGCATAAAGCCCAGTACCCTAAACCCAGTTCATCTCATATAAAGGCTGGTCTAGAGGTAGTGCTCTGTGATATTCCAATACTGATAAGCAAGGTATAATATCTTAAGCGGCCATGAGATAAACCCTAACCCTAATTACTCCTAATTAGATCTAACAATCTTAAAATATTATAAACACCACCTCTGACGAGATTGGCCGCCCCTGTCTCCGACCAGATTCGTTGCCGTCATTGACCATGTCTGCGACCGTTGACAACGTCAGCATCATGGCCGCCGTGACCGATCGCGACTGTAGCCACAGCGTCGCAGTCGTCTGCGACTGTAGACGCCACCGTCGGCATCTACAACGTCAGCATCGCCGCTGTCGTGGCAGATCGAAGGACCACCCGTCGCCAGCGAAGCTCACACCCTTTTTGGCCGCTTTCTAGAACTCGAGCGCCAGATCCAGATCGCTCTTCCTCGTCACCAGCGAAACCCCCTTTTCTCGATTCGCTGTTGTCCAATGTTTGGGACCGTGATTGGAATCGGATTGGGGGGTTCTCTTCGAGATCAGTTGTTGTTGGTATTTGGGGGATCGAGATCAGATCTGGTTCTCTTGATCCACTGGTAGCTCGCTGTGTGTGGGGAGCTCTCTCCTTGGTCGATTGTTGTTGCTGTTTGGGGGCATTGATCGGATTAGATCGGGTTCTCCTCTTGATTCACTGTTGTGTGCTTTTCATATTAGGTCCACTCTAAACTTTAAGATATGTGCTACTCTGTTTAGTTAAATTTCTGTTCTATTGTTTATTACACAGTTTTACAGAAAACCCTTTCATTTACTGAAATTACGCTAGTAGTAATTATTCAGAATAAACTCTCTAGATTTTGGAATTTACTATTTATTTTTATAAGATGGAAAAACATAATCGTGTGTAAAAGATTCCGAAACTAAAAATATTTGAAAATTCTGAATTTTAACAGTTGGAAAGTAAAAGCATAATAAGAGATGTGGATATAGTTGATGGAAATAGTGTGGGTAGTGAGAATGATGTTTAGACTAGATCCAAATATGTTTGGACTTGATCAGATCTAATTTAAAGATAAGTTCTTCACCAATTTTAAATTATTATTTAATTATTTGTTTGAATTTTGTTTCTTAATGCTAAAGTTCAAAACCGTATTAAGCATTGTTTAATTAAATGCAAATTTAAATAACTGCTTTGGCTACATGCTTAGGATCAAATATTTATTTTGATAAATTATAGGCTTTGACTATAAAATATTGAATCTCCAATTAAATTGTTGTGAATTAGATAGTGCTAATAATTTGTTTAATTGGCTAATCTTTAACAGTTTGATGAATGTAGAAACTTCAAAGTTACTTACAAATTGTGTGTATTGGAGACGATGGTTTTGCATCACGGTATGATAAGTCTGCACTTTGCAGGCTTCTCCATCGAATTTGGAAAACACTTCTAACTTGAAGTGTCGGTATGATCTACTCTAATCTTTCTTAGTATTTTTATGTGATGAATGTGTTAACGTTTTTTACGTTTGATAAATGATTGAGAGTTTTAGATCTTAGTTATTCTCGCCTTGAAAACTAGCATGTTTAAGGTTATTAAGTGCTTTATCATACTATGCGTATAGATATTTTGACAAATCCATTGTTTGCAGTTTGTGTGAGATTATATATTTGCTTCTCTAATAATTAAAAAAAATTGTATAAGATGTATAACAAATGTCAGTAACTTAGGAGAGAGAATCTCTTAATGCAGGATATGACTCCATTAGTTACGCTTTGTTTTTTTTCTCGTTCATTGTATTGTGTATGAAAAAGTTGAATTATAACATATTAGTCATTATCTCGTTTAGCGTTTCGAAGATGATGAAGAACGAATAAAGATAATTCTGCTTACTGTATTTGAGCAAGTGGACATTGTTAGAATCATTAGAGAAAGCAAACAATTTTGTAAAATGTGGTAGAGTAATTTTGTATTAACTCTTATAATGTACATATATTGTCAATCGCATATATAAGTTGAGTTTAACAAATGAGACAATTGATAATAATAGTTCTAATTGTGTATTATTCCTGAACATAGCAAATTGGCCAGGATTTGAGAACTATATATTAAATTTTTTGTTCTTGTTAAAACTCATAACTCTGCTAAATGACACTCCATTAAATATGACAAATATGAAAGTTGTGCTCAGATTATGATCACTAGAAAATAATTTAGTGTTGTCTCTAGGAGCACACAACTTCTTGAGTCAATACATTCTGATATTTGTGATCTCAGTAGTTGGTCAGAAGTATTTAATCACCTATGTAGATGATTATTGAATGTTTGTCATACATATATGGAGGATGTAGCACTTGCTATTTTAATGAATTAAAATCTAGTTAAATGCTAAAAATCAAGGGTTCAGATTTGATAGAGGTAGTGAATATGTTTCAATGATTTTAGAGAAGTTTGCATATGACATAATCTCTACTGCACTCTACTTACAACAGTCAAACAGTATTGATAAAAGTTAGAATCAAACACTTAGTGAAATGTTGAATTCTATATTACTGACCGTTGTTTGTCTTGTGTAACTATGAGTGATGTTGTATTGTTAATCACATCTCTAATGTGTTACTACAATCTAAATTGAATACACCTTGTAGATCATGGCATGAAACACAAATAATTTTGTTAAATTGAAAATATGTGTTGTGATACATTTGTTAGAGTACATGACCCTTGAAGGCCTAAAGTAGGATCTATGACAAATATTTGTGTGTACTTAGAAAGTGCGGAATATGGTTCTTTGGACAGATTTTAGATCTATCTAATTTGTGTTAGAAGAATCTAAACTTGTAGAGTTCTTTGAGAATGTGTTCATCAAAGATAAATGTATGAAATTATCTAGTCCTACTGACATAGTCAATGATTCACTGTTGGAATCAAGAACCAGTCATACTGACACTTAAACTTGAATGACAAATGAGCTAAGAAGAGTCTTTAGTAGACAATGAGATGATTTTGTGTCATACAATAATACTTTAAATTAGTTGATCTGTCGAAATGGGCTAAAATTATAGAAGTAAGTGGGGTTTTGTAGAAAAAACTTAATTTTGATTGTTCAGTAGCAATTTTAATGCACTTCTAGTAGCTTAAGAATTGACAGAGATAAATGGGATGGACTGATTTGTTGTCTACTCACATATTTGTCATATTGCTACAATAAGGATTCTTTTTGCCATTAAATCCTTTGAAATTTTTGTTATTTCATAAAAGATTTTAAACAGTTTTGTACTGAAAAGTTCTGTACTGAACATTTATATTGAAAAGTTTTGTACTGAATAATTTTGTACTAATATATTAGTGAACAAGATTTACAATTCAATAAAATCAACGTATGTTTTAAAGCATGTTGTATAGCTAACGTATAAATAATTTGACAAATTTCTCAAAGAGCGTAGTATATGAATCAAGTAATTCGGATCAGTGCCTTTAACTTTGTGGTGTGTCAAATATAATGGCTATTATTTACTTGGGTTTATTGACATACTTGTTGATTGGAAGTGACATCTCTATTATAAATGGAGTTAAATTGTTCTATCCAAATAAATTTAGCATGAAACACCTAAGTGGTGTGGTTACCATATTATGTATAAGGGTGAGTTTTGGTGGGAAAGGGATAACCCTTAGTCAAACTCGATAAATTAATAATGTGTTTCAAAGGTGGGGATATAGTGGTTGAAAGTGTGTTTTGAAACACCATATGATTATGATAAAAGGTTGACACCTAATGATGGTGCAACTATGAGACAGGTAGATCATTCTAAAAGAATTGAAAGTCTCATGTATACAAAGATCTGCAATAGAATAGACAGCCTTTGATGTAGGTATGTTCTACAGATTCACTAATAATCCCATACACATTTGAGTGCCCTTAAGAGGTTAATGAGATACCTGAGTGGTACTCAAGAGTTTGCTTTGTGCTACTCAAAGTTTAGTGAAAGTCGGCAACTAGTGATGTAACATCCCGTATTTTTATTTTAATTAAAAAAAATACAATTTTCAATTTTTGCACATGCAATACGCGTGCAAATTTTCCAACTTTATTTTCTTCTCTTTCATTTTAAACTTTGTAGCATGCATGAGTCTTTTTTTTATTTTTAGTCATTTATTAAATCCATAGGCCTAAGAAAAGATTCGAGCCCACTAGACTAATTAAATTAATTAAAAACAAACCCACAAGACAAGCCCATTGATTAAATCTACAATTAGTTGTACATGGACTCATAGATGACATGTAACAACTTTTTGGCAAACAAATAAAATTTATAGGATGGTATTAATTTATGTGCGTGCGCACTTGTGAGCAACACGTGCACGTGTGTACCAAGAGGAGAGAGAGCCTGGGTTGAGGGAGAGAGAGATGCCAGAAGTGGAGAGAGTGGAGAGAGTGGGAGAGTGGGAGAGTAGTAGTGGTTAGTTACTTGATTGGTGAGATTAAATCTTAGCCCTCCATTTGTTCTATAAATACCCCTCACTAATGTCTTCTCATTACACCTAAACTAAGAAATCAAGAGAGAGGAAAAAGAAAGAGAGTTAGGGAGTGTTCTTGTGTTGCTTTGGAGGCAATGGAGTGCTCTTGCTGGGAGGAGAATGACTTGGTGTTGCTTGTTGGATCTAGGAGTCTCTAGGAGTTGTGTCTCTTCATCTTTTTGCAAGTCTTCATTAGAGATGGGTGATCTTTATGCTTTCTAATTGTAGGAAAAGCATGCTATTGTTGACAAATGAGTAAAGTAGATTAATTTAATGTGGTAGATTTAATCCATGCTATTGTGTTTGTGCCATGGATTGTAGAAATTATGTTATTATTAAGAAAATAATTGCCATCATGATAGTTAGAAAGAAGATAATAAAACAATGAATTAGTGCCATGCTAATATTCATATTGAATTGTAAATGTCGAAATTTTATGAAGATTGTTGAGACTTCACTTGTAGTCAAAATAAATATGTAGTAATTTCAAATTGGTATAAATAAATTCATAATATGGATTGTAAGAGGTACAAATTGTTATTTTTCTTAAATTGAAGAAATGCAACTCATGTATGCAAATGAGAGAAATAAAACGAAATATAGACATAATGTTTAAAATATCAGTTAAGAATTCGTGGGTTACTGTTTGCAAGTAAACTCATTCTGGATGAATTATTTACTGTCTAATAAAGGGATTAGAAATCAATTTTTGTGAAGATAAATTGATAACAGTACGGTTTGAACAAAAGTATAGCAGTTTGGCTTCGTATCAGTAGTCATGGTTGGACTTACTGGCTAGTCGGTGCATCACAGTACTGTTACTGTAGCACGGGTTGAGTGTTGGTTCTGGGTTCGAAACTTGGTATCCCTTTTTATTCTCAACTGATTTTTAATTTAACCCCAGAGCCGAAACACTGTATGTATGGCGTTGGGTTTGCTGTTGTGATAGTATAGTCACATGGACTTAGTGGCTCTCGGTGGCATCACTAGGCGCTCACGGTAGCTTGGGGGCGGGGCTTGGGTTCGAAATCCAGTAGCCTCATTTGATTTTTTTTGTGGTATTGATAATTTTGAAGTGTTCAAAAGCAAATAAAAATTTGGAAAAAATTCTAATATTTCTCTAAATTGATTTAGAGTTTATTAAAAATTGTTTCTTGATATTTCAAGTATTGTGTGAGAAATTAAAAGTGAATCCGAATAAGTATGCATTAGTGTCATCTTAGCGTAAACATCTGCATTAGGCATTAAGGCATTACATACACTTACATATTTAGAGTAGTCACTTTGAACACTTTATTTTTCATTCAAGTTTGTGGTTTGTTAAAGTATTGAGATCGTTATACTTTGGCATAGCGAGGATGGCCGTCTATAACATTTTTTGTCGGTTGTAAGCAACTGACGTGCCCACAGTTTTATATGTAGGATTTGGATTTTTCAAGAAGATATAAAGTTGAATTGATGCTGATGATTATTTAAAGTTGTTACAATTGTATATTTTTTCATTATTGTACTTCAATTTACCTTCCGCTATGTTATTAAATGTAAAGGACTCTATTGTAATATAAAATTTTCAAATTCCTTGTAAAATTGTACGAAGTGAAGTGTAAAGATCCCGTGGAACTTCGAATTCAGCCTTATTTGGAATTCGGGGTGTTACAAGTGAATATGTGTTCACACTAGGAGGAGCAGAAAAGAAAATTATGGAGATTAAAAGGCAAACAAGCATTGCGTTCTAATCCAAGAAATCAGATCTCTATATGTTATCCTCTGCAGGGGAAGAGGCTGAGTGGATTGAATGACTTATTGCTAATCATCCATTGAGAAGTTTAAAGTAAATTCTCTAATTCTGTTATGTGACTATCAAGCTATAATGTACTGTAACTCATAACTCACTCTATAATAGAAAAAGGAGTATATTAAGGCTGAAAGAAGCCTAGTTGAACTTTCTCATAGATAAAGTACAATTGCGACAAGTATGGCTAATGCTCTTGCTAAGAGACTTGAAAGTGATCTAATTATTAAAACTGTGGGGGAAATGGAGTTAAAAGCTATTGAGCCAAAAGCTTTAACATCCAAGTTTTTTTGAGATTTAGAATTCAATTAGAGCTATAGAGAAGTTCAAATTGAAGCATCAATTTTAGGCAGTTGGCATGCTTTAGATAATTTGAAAACTTCTATGTAAATTATGTTAATATATAACTTCATTCCTATTTTGATGATGCTCTATATTTTCATAATTTACTTAGAATCATCTCATTATTCCAAAAGAAAGCATGAAAACTTGTCGATGTATTTCTGATGTTTAGAATTGTTGTTATATCATTCCAATTTTGATGATATCTCTTTTATGGATTCATGTTTCATTCCAATTTTGATGATTCAAAATTAACCATAATTGATTTGACTGTTCTATCATTCCAATATGAAACATAGTATTCTTGGGTAGAAACTATAATAGTTCTTGTTCTTTATTTTGTTAAAGAGACTTGATTGTGATGCTTGTGTTGCATTTTGCCAAGCTACCGTTGAATTGTACTAAGTTCTTTAATGGGACTAGATATTTTATGAAATTCGTTAGAATTCTTAGAGATGTGTCTCTTAATATTCTTGTTTTCAATAAGCTAGCAAAGATGGAGGAGTTGAATCTGTTAGCATAGATTTCTAAATAATGATTTGCTCAAAATGGAGGAGTAAACATAAAGCTGTTTGCAAGGATATAGTTTTGGTTTATTTCTTTCGAGAATAAATTTGTCACTTGCTTTGTAAAACTTCTGTTGAGTTTAAGACTCTTATGTTCATGAGCATAAAACTCTTATTTTGTTCTTGAAGTTTATTTGCTTTGGTTGATCTTGAAACTATGACAGGTTTCTCTAGTTGGTTTAGTCATTGTGAACTATTCTGTTTTGATATGGTCTTTGAACTATTTGATTATTTTGGTTTAGTCTCATTTGAACTATTCGAGTTATAATTGATTTAGTCTATGAACTTTATTATTTTGTAAGACAATGATTTAACGGGGTATTGCCTAATATATTGAGAATATAGGAGGATATTGTTGGATATATAGGTATAATCTTAATATAATAGAATATTATTGTGTATAATGTTCTATGGGGCAACATGTGTTTTCGCACGTGTTCTGTTTAATTATTGGACCGGATTGAGTGGGCATAAAGCCCAGTACCCTAAACCCAGTTCATCTCATATAAAGGCTAGTGTAGAGGTAGTGCTCTGTGATATTCCAATACTGATAAGCAGGGTATAATATCCTAAGCGGCTATGAGATAAACCCTAACCCTAATTACTCCTAATTAGATTAACACAATGCGTAATCTTTTTGCATGTATTCCAATATGCTCTTCGTGTTTAAAATTTTACTACCAATTTAAACCAGAATTAGGAAATGATGGGCAATATTATTTACTCAAATGTATATGAAATGTTTAATGACTTTTTCGAGCTTTTGAACACAACCAACAATAAATTCCTTATTCCCCCCTCTCTATGCACAATGTTCAACTATTCTATTCCAGTTACTTGCATTATGAGTTTTTTGATAGTTTACTTGCAATATAAATAATATGAATAAGAAGTCAAGATTTATTCATTGTATTGCACGATACTCATGTATCGACGATACGTATCGCGTATCATACGATGCTAACAACACTAACCAGAACAATAAAAGCTTAATTCAACTTGCCCTCTGAAATAACTGCTAAACAAGAGTGTGCGACAAGTGTGCTTAGCAATTCTTTTTACCGTAAAAGAATAATAATAATACATAAAGGCATAACACTTAATAATATTGTTTTTGGAATTAATATTCATTTGATAGTGTTGCTGCCCAATTTGTTGTGGGAGCAAACAAATAGTGAGTTTATATTTTGAATGTAACTACTAAAGATCTGACCTTTCGTCGTCGTCGTGAAAAGTGGTTAGAGCTCCTAAGATTGAATCTGGATCTTTAAAAGAGCACCTGGATCAGGATTTGATGGTTGCTGACATAGCCGATGGACCTGTGAAAAAGCCTGAAACACCAGGGTTGATCCCGACGACAGACCCTCCGACACTTAAGTCAGAACCAGAGAGAGGAAGAGAGTTTGAGAGCAGAAAGAGAGATTACCTTCTGAATGAGGGAGAAGAGATGATATTTATAGGCTTGGAATCAGTTAGAAGATAGATATAAACAGGGCCGGCCCCACCCTTGAGGCCGGTGAGGCGGTCGCTTCACGCCCCCGAAGTTTTTGCAATTTTAGGGGCCCCCAAATTTGTACCCCCCTTGGAAATATAAGCACGTATTTTGCGCATAAAAAATACTATTATTAGAGGGCCCCAAAAATAATTATTTGGGCCTTTAGAATTTTTTTTAAAAATTATTTGGGTTTGGGCTTAATTGAATTTGAGGCCTTAAATTTGGGTGATTTAAAACAAATCAACATTTAAATCAATATAAACTTAAACCCGAAATCCACATTCAATTTCAAACCCGAAACCCTTGCCCTAAACCCGAAACCCACATTTAAAACAAACCATATTTGGCACTTTCTTCTTCCAAAATTTTCAACCCGAAACCCTTACCCTAATTTTTATTTTCAAAAATCTTATTTGGCTGTCATTCTTAACTTCTTCAGTTCTTCCACTTTATTTTCAGAAACTTTGGGGAATCGTCATCGCCGCTCATGAAATTGAGGTCGTGCCATCGTCGCTCATGGAGTAAATGCCCAACAAAGTCGCCGTCGCTCGTGAATTGAGGTGGTGTCGTTGTCGCTCATGGAGGTCGGGCCCAACAAAGTCGAATCTAGTTGAAAGTTGCTTACCTCTGGTCCTCTGTTAGTTTCTCCATCTTCACTTAAATATTTTTTTAATTTATTTTTTCCAAAAATTAGGAGGTTTTTTATTTGCTAGGGCTTAATTAGTTGAATGTTAGGGCTTATTTGTTAGGGCTTACATCTTAATTATGAAGTTTTTTATTCTCCATCTTCATACTCATTTTATGTTACGGCTTAATAAGTTGAATGTTGAGTTCAATTTTATGTTAATTAAGTTGAATAGATTATTGAGTTGTTGAGTTGCTTCATTTTATGTTAATTATGTTAATTAAGTTGAATAGTTGCTTAAATAAGTTCAATAGATTAGGATTTAATTAAGTTGAAAATTGATTTTTTTAGCGCTTAATTTAAAATTTTATTTCTTTTTCTAGTTTTATCATGCCTCGTAAATATATGTCTGGAGCGTTAAAAAGAAATAAGAAACAGAAAGAAGATAAATTTATACAATCTCAAATTGGGGCATTTGATAAATTTCTTACCAACAAACCAATCTCAAGTGGTAATGCTAATGAAGAAGAAGTTCAAGAACATCAAGAGTTTAATGTGGGTGATGGAAGTAAAGAACTAAATCAAGAGTCAAGTGAGAATGTTAATTTGAATGTGGGTGATAAAAATGCAGAACCAAATCAAAATGAAGAATGTAGACCTATAAATCTTTATGATCAAATGAATTGGGAGAAGATTGGTAAAAAAGTTCGGGATTTATTAGTTGAAAGAGGGGCCGTTAGAGTTCCTACTGATTTTCCTAAAGATACGAAGGTAGACATTTTTCATGTGTACACTACACTAGATTGTTGTTAAATGGAAAAAAGTATGATAGAAGATGACTTGTTTATTCAACTGGTTTGAATAAAGTGTTTTGTTTTTGTTGTAAATTGTTCAAGAAAGAAGGGAATAATAATCAATTGTCAACGTCAAGCGAATTTAAATAGTGGCATAATACTAGTCAAAGACTTCAAAATCATGAAGAGAGTGAAGACCACATTAATTGCATGACAAGTTGGTTTGAATTAGAGATGAGATTGCAAAAAACATGTAGTTATTGACAAAAGTGTGAAAATATTAATTATAAAGGAAAGAGAACATTGAGACAAGCTCGATGCTTATGAGTAAACTTGTTATTCGATGATATATTTATTTCATATTTTGTTTTGAACAATGTGCAAAATTTTTGTATACATGTTTTTTTTTAAATGTATGAGGGCCCCATTTCGGGAGTTCGCCTTGGGCCCCCGAGAACTCGGGGTCGGCCCTGGACATAAACATGTTATCTTCTGTACATTCCTCACCTTAAGAGATAGAATTAGTTACTATCTTGTTAGGGATAAGAGATCTGACTTACAGTACTGAAGGGCTGAGTGTTGCTCGTAGTGGGGCCTAGTCGATTTTGATGGAGTTGAATTCGGCCCATGTCTTGTTAGTGAACCTGGAGAAAGCCTGGACTTGTTAGGGAAGCCCATTAGTATTTAATTGCCTTTAGAATCTCTAAGGTCTATGCTGGAATCGTACGACCCAATTTTTGCTGTAATTTTTACCATTATCAAATAATGAAGAGATTAAAGCTTGAAAAACAAATTCAAAGATGATGTTGACAAACCCTTGAATCAGAATCAGCACCAGCCAATACAAAAGAACAGGGATAATCCAGCAAAATTATCCTGGCGTTTGAGTAGTTTTGCTGGGGTATCCCCGATGTTTCTCAAACGCCAGTGGGTTCTTAGGCTACCCCGGCGGTTGAAAACACCGGAGTATCTGGGTATTAAACTGTAACTCCCCGAGTCCGACTCAGCTGCACACACGGCTACCTGTGCTCGCACGCGAAAGAACGGATGCATAACTCTAGCCACACCCACCAAAGGCACCATAAAAAGGTGGGTTAACCCTATAAGTATCCTTTGTCACTTGGCAATTCTATATACTCACACAATTCTGCCATGACACATACGATGTGGGACTAACTCCACATCCCCCATGCCACGTCACCCCACCATCCATGGCAACCCACTTCTCACATTCCTTCATATATATTTTGTCTTTTAGTGCAATATAATTGCCTAAGCTCCATAATACTTTCTGTGGGCTCTTAATGAATTCCATTTTCAGAGCCCCATAGAAACCTATATAGGCCAACCACTTTCTACTCACATATTATTATTATTATTATTATTATTATTATATATATATATATATATATATATATATATATATATATATATATATATATATATATATACACACACACACACACACACGCTTAAGTACGGGGTGTTACACACACACAGCCCTTTAAGAACTCAGCCTCCTCGCTGAGTCCGGGACTTGCAACATGATCCAGGATCCCTTTCTAGCCGATGTGGAGAGGACTACCCTGATTCTGCTAGTTGTACAGTCCCCTACCCGGGCAACCTGTACCAATCTCGGTGTTGAAAGTCGGCTTTTAGACCATTTGTAACGCCACGAGCCCGGCTTAGTTGCACACATGACTACGTGTGCGCGCATGCGAAAGAACAAACACAAAACTCTAGCCACATCCACCACAGGCACCATCAAAAGGTGGGTTAACCCTATAGGTATCCTTTATCACTTGGTAATTCTATATACTCACACATTTCTCCCATCACACATATGATGTGGGACTAACTCCACATCCCCCATGCCACGTCATCCCACTATGGAAGCCCACTTCTCACTTTCCTTCATATATATTGTCTTTAGTGCAATATAATTACCTAAGCCCCATAATCCTTTCTATGGTCTCTTTATGAATTCCATTAATACATAGCCCGTAGAAACCTATATAGGCCAACCACTTTGTTCTCACATATTTTTTATATAATATATATATATATATATATATATATATATATATATATATATATATATATATGCACTAGATTTGCCCGTCGGCACGTGCCTACGACACATCTTCAGAACGATACAACATATAAAAAACCTTGTAAATAGTAAATCAACAATTATGTAGCTCAAGTTTGAATAGTATGACAATAATTAGTCGTAAATAAAAGTCGACGTTTATATATATATATATATATATATATATATATATATATATATATATATATATATATATATATATATATATATAGAGAGAGAGAGAGAGAGAGAGAGAGAGAGAGAGAGAGAGAGAGAGAGAGAAATAATTAAATAAATAAAGGAGTTGTTTTGGGGGAGGGGGGATTTGAATTTGAGTTTTGGGGGGAATCTTTTTTTGGGGGGGGGGGAATGTGTTTTGTGAGGTTAGAACTGAGCCTTTAATTTTAGGAGGATTGAAGGACAACCACTTGATAGCTTTCTTTGTGTTTTATTATATAGATATATACACGCTTAAATATGGGGTGTTACATAAACCCCCAAAAAAGTCGAATTTTTTGTCGTCAAAGACCACTTTTTGAAAATATTTGCGTTTAAAGGCCAGTTTCCAAACTATTTGTGCTCGTGGGATACTTTGTGTCATGTCAGTAGCGACCGCTATTCCCAATAGCGGCATCTTCATTTTTGAGGTCACTAATGGGAATAGCGGCCTATGTTTTAAATTCTATTGAATTTTTTGTTTGCTATCGCTATATCCACTAGCGACCGTAGTATATATGAGGTCACTGATGGGATTAGCGACCTCAAATGAATGTATTAAGACACCTAGCAATTTCTAGAGAGTTTCTGTTCTCTTTGGAAAAATATTTTAAAACTGTGGTCGCTATTAACTGTGGTCGCTATTGGGAATAGCGACCTTAGTATATATGAGGTCGCTTATGGGATTAGCGACTTTTAATGAACTAAGGTCGCTATTCCCAATAGCGACCTCATTTATAAAAAAAATTTCCCAAGAAAGCAAAAGCTCACTACAAATTGCTAAGTGTCTCAATATATTCATTTGAGGGATTAGTGACCTCATATATACTAAGGTTGCTATTCCCAATATCGACCACAGTTTTAAATTTTTTTTCCAAAGAGAACAAAAACTCTTTAAAAATTGCTAAGTGTCTCAATACATTCATTTGAGATCGCTAATCCCATCAACGATCTCATATATACTAAGGTCGCTAGTAGGAATAGCGACAACAAATAAAAAGTTCAAAAATATTTAAAACATAGGGCGCTATTCCCATTAGCGACCTCGAAAATGAAGAGGCCGCAATTGGGAATAGCGGCCACTGCTGACGTGGCACAGAGTAGTCCACGAGCGCTAATAGTTGGGAAGCTGGCCCTTAAACGCAAATATTTTCAAAAAGTGGCCTATGACGGGAAAAAACTCAAAAAAGTCCCACCTCTAAATCACACAATTCACACATTCCTTCTATTTTTCCCTCTCTCCCGCTCACTCTCGCCGTCGCCCATCACCGTTCACACCACCGTCGTCGTCCATTTCGTCACCTTCCCCGTGGTCGTCCCTGACTCTCGTTGTCGCCCGTCACCATTCAATTCGCCTCTTATCATCTTCCAAAAAATAAACCGATGTTTTGTATCTCTCTTCTTCTTCTTCTTATTCTTCAATTGCCATCAAAATCTCTCAAATTCACCTCTTTCTATTAGTCCATCCCAATTTCAGTGCGATATTTGAAGAGATCCCACCGAATCCAGCCGATCGCACTCCGTTTCATCCGATTTGGACAACTCCGAGCGATTTTGATGCATTCAAATTTGCATCACTGCCATGGTCACTCCAATTTAACTCAAGAACAAGTGAACTAGAAGGGAATGAAAAAGAAGAGAGCTAGGGTTTGAGAAAGAAGCCCTAGAGCTCGATGAAATCAAGAACGAAGAGGAAGAACGACAGAGAAGAGAAAAATGATTAACTCCATTATTCAGACACAGCTCATGAATGAGCTGTCTGCTTGTATTTATAGGATTTTATTACATGTGCTTAACATGTACATTTACTTTCTTACACATCATTCATTATACTTTCATTTATTCACTTCCCTACTGTTACAAACAACTCCTACTAAACCTGCAGTCGACCTTCATAGTACTACAGTCTCTTCCCTGTTCATACACATACACTGCACACCATTCGGGTGTGTATCAACTCCTCCCCCCTTCAATAAGATTTTGCCTCAATAAGGAAAGTATTTGAACACACAAGAGATGGTTAACATTCATGCACTCGAAGTTATCACTTGAACAAAAAACTACTTATTCCAGCTTCATCATAATGAATTGTAGCACCATCAACTGTAGGTGTAAAGTTTCCAGAGCAGTCATCAATAGTAATGATCATGAGAATCCTACTCCACACCCACGAAATCCATGATATTTGCAAGGGTATTAAGTTCGTCTGATATTTGAGTCCCTGTATTTGATAAATCAGGACCATGGAAACACTGAACAGAACTTCCTTTCAAATCATTCAAGCCAGTGATGACATTGCAGCAACCCTGCAATGTTGAGTGCAAGCAACCATCATATGCTTTCCCAACTTCCAGCCCCAAGACAAATTGAGAAATCTTCACTACTCCTCTGTCTTCCTCCCACCATGCAACCATTCAAGCCATTGCCCTTTGAGACTAAATACACACCATTTCAATGAATGCCCAACAGCAACATGAAGTAATCCAAGTGTAACTAAGTGACCAAAGCTGACAGTACAAAGAATGCCTAACATAAAAAAGAATATAAGCTTTGCTTGAATGTGAGGGGATGAATATGATAGTACACTAGTTAATTTTCCCAATAAAGCACTCACTACTCCACCACCACCAACTGCTAATGACTTGATAGAACCACTAGCAAATTCCTGGTATGCAACATCAAAGATATGAAAGTCAGCTAACTTCTGAAAATGCCCCATAAGCAGGTCAAAAATGCTAGGTAGAAATGGTAAGATTTCATTAGCATTTGCATCATGAGAACTTCTCTTGCATCCTTTTTGTTGAAATCCTCCATCTCACCTTCCATGGAAAGGCATTGAGTTTGAAGTTCCTATTTCACTGAAGTCATAACCTGGAGTCTAGACTTGCATTGTTCAAGTTCTTCATTCACCACAACTTGGCCTTTCTGTGGTTCCTTCAACAAATTCCTGAGATTCAACATCTCTTCAAAAAGTTGTTGCTCATTCTTGGTGCTTAATATAATCATCCAGTTGCAATTGGGAAACATCCTGCTCTGCTCTACAGTATTTACATATAGTAGTTCCTTAATACTCTCAACTTCAATACTAGAACTACCCAACTGAGAACCTTCTGCCTTAATTCCCTGGCCTTCTTCTACAATTTTGACACTAGGGTTTCGAACTTTATCTTCTCTGATTGTTATATCTTGCATCTCCTTTGAAAATTGTTCATCGAAAAATATATTATCTTCATCAACATGCTCTATACAAATGTAGTATAGTGGTGCCAAACCCAATTTAAATCTTCCACTAACAAAACAACTAAGGCACAAATCACACGAACACTTTGTTTCTCTTGTACCGTTTATAGGAACAATCAGCGAAACAAATGCTGCATTCATACTCCAACGTAACTAATAAAGAAGAAATATTTGAACGAAAACTTGGTGCGCGATCAACAATTCTCATGGCATAGTGTTCAGAACTTCCTCCATTAACCATCTGATCAGTACTATTTTGATAAGAACTCAATTTTGCCTTCATCGAACACTTATCCAGATTAGGTTTAAGAATTTGCATACCAATGGATTTGAATGTCGGAATCACCTCCATAAATTCTTGATTTGTTCTAGATGTAGCAACTAATTCCCCAATCTGCTGTGTCAATAGCTGAAGCTGAGCAAGAATCATAGCATTTTGCGAAGACAAATCTTTCACCTTATACGCAACTCCCCCAATTCGATCAGCCATGAATTGAGGTTGAAGATAATCACCAGTCTCAGCAATTGCACTCAATACTCCCATAGTGATCCTACCATTTCTTGATGAGGATTCTTTGTTGTTGACAAGATTAGCCAAAGAATCGATCGCTCTGATACCAATTGATGCATTCAAATTTGCATCGCTGCCATGGTCGCTCCAATTGAACTCAAGAAAAAGTGAATTAGAAGGGAACGAAGAAGAAGAGAGCTAGGTTTTGAGAGAGAAGCCATAGAGCCCGATGAAATCAAGAACGAAGAGGAAGAGCGATAGAGAAGAGAAAAATGATTAATTCCATTATTCAGACACAGCTCATGAATGAGCTGTCCACTTGTATTTATAAGATTTCATTACACGTGCTTAACTTGTACATTTACTTTCTTACACATCAATCATTATACTTCCATTTATTCACTTCTCTACTGTTACATACAACTCCTACTAAATCTACAGTCGACCTTCATAGTACTGCAGTCTATTCCCTATTCATACACAAACACTGCACACCATTCGGGTGTGTATCAAGTTTTCCGCGAAATGGACGATTCTAGGGTTTCGACTTTGAGGAAAAACAAGTGGTGAGTTTGCTTACTTTTTTGATTCTCGAATGTAGTAGGTTTTTATTATGAAAAATTTGTTCTTTTGAATTTTTGAGAATTTTGAGAAGATATCTTCTTTTTTTTCTTCCCGTCTCTTACAATGATTAAAGATCTGATTTTGAGAATTTTGAGAAGATATCCATTTAGAAGAAGAGTATAAAATTTCGTGTTTTTTTATTATATTTCTTTTTACTCGCGCTGGAGGAATATTTGTGACTAAATTTTGCAGCTCTGCAGTTGCTCTGTATGCGTGTGCTACAGCACAAGTCAAGAAATCCACGGAGGTCACAGTCATTCATATCTATATTGCCTTTCTTTTTTCCACAGTTTTATATTCTTTAATCTCACTTTCACATTTTCACTGGTCACTCATTACCTGGGAGGCGAGAATTTTGTGTTCTGAGGTGGACGAGAAGGATATCAGGTTCTCTTGAACACTGAAATGGAAAGAGAGCTTGATCACTTGGTAATAATTTTATATTTGTCTTAACCGGTCAGTGGTGTGTTGTTCCTTGCTAAAGAAAAAATTGAACGATACTGATATGGCTAAAAATAGGATTAAATCGGGACCGTTCAAATCAGGCACGAATCTTAAATCTCTTAGGGGTAAAACGGTAAATTCACCTACAAACGGGTCCGAATGGTGAACTGGGTCTTTCTTCAAAATTCAATAGCCCAAAAACGGATCTGTCCTACTGGGTATGGGTAGCAGCCCACTACAAACCAACCCAGATGGGTAAGTAGTGGTTCAAATTTGTGGTTATCCCTAAGAGACAGTTTCAACTGTTCATCTTATCACAAGACGAGTCAAACTCTCTTCTTATCCATAAACATCTGGAAGTAGAAATTTATCCTTATCCCGAAACTGGTTCCTAAGGCGACTATAAATACCCCTCTCCCCCCACCATAACAAGGTAATCAATCTTTTTCTACCTAAAGCTCTTTCATAATCTTCCTGATTACTGAGAAGAGCGTCGGAGGGCTCATCGCCGGGATCCATCCCGGTGTATCAAACTTTGTGCAGATTCACGGTGGCAGCGAGAAACCAGTCAACATGCTAGTGAAAGTCAGCAAGTTTGCTTACTTGTTTCCTTCAAGAATCCACAAATTCATCTGTTTGCTCCTACACAAAAAATCAGTAACAACAGATTGACGCAATCTGTGAGAAACAGAAAAAGTAGTTTCAAGCTATGCCTCCAAAGAAGGGGAAGACGACGGCCTCTAAACGTAGAGCCACTCATGCTCCTTCTCCTCCTCCCCTCCAGGAGGTCCTTCCTCAACTCGCTCAATAAGCCCAGTGGCCTGGGCAGTTTCTCCCTCAACCTACCCAGCTGCCGCAGCCTGGATGGCCTCTTCCACAGCAACCTCAGCCCCAGTAGGCTCCTCAAGGGCCTCAAGGGGCTGCTGCAGGACCCTCCTACCGGAGTCGCCAAAAACAACCTCTTCATCATGACCACGTCTCCATACATAACCCCTCTTTCGATTCCATGGCCTCTCACAGCCTCCCAACGCCGAAGGATCTTCGCGACATTCTTATCAACCTGCAGCACGAAATAGACATTCGGACCCGCATGGATGAGAGGCAGACCCATGATGGGATCCCCCACCGAGAACATCAAAGGGGTCCGGCGATCCCCATCCCCCGGCAGGTGAGATTGCAGATGGTCCAACTCTCCAGGAGGTGAAGGGAGTCACCCCAGCATCGTCGAAGGAGAAGCGGCTCTCCAGTTGGCTGACCCGCCCCTCAGGACCACCAAGAGCGGAAGGCACCTGTTACGAGGGTAGAGTTCTAGAAATTTTAAGAGGCAATCCTGAAGGCCCTCAATGTTGCTCCCGACCACAACAGCGGGTGCCCAGTCCTTGACCTGCCCCAAACCATAGGCATTGTACTCCTAGTCCTCAACCTGCCCCAATCTATCAGCATCGTTCTCCTAGTCCTCAACCTATCCCGAGCTATCGTCGTCGCACTACCAGTCCCCTTCAGCCAAGGACGAGTCCCGGGCCTCAACAAGGTAGGACCAAAGGGAAGATTCGGTCTACCACCGTCTCCACGAGATGGATAGGTGCCTTGGCCGACTGGACAGAGAAGAAGAGCAACGAGCGAGGAATTTCTGCCCAAGCAGGCGTCCATTCTCCCGAACCATAATGGAGGCACCAGTCCCATATAACTTCAAGCTCTCTCATTTAGAATCATACAACGGGGAGTCCGACCCCGCTGAACACATTAAGAGTTTTAAAACTCTCATGATTATACACCAGACATCGGACGCGCTTCTCTACAAAACTTTTCTGGCCACCCTGAAGGGGCCAGCAAGAGAATGGTACTCACGACTAGTCCCGACCTCCATCTTCTCCTTTGACCAACTCGAATGGCTCTTTCTTACTCACTTCGGAGCAGCCGTCGGGCTAAAAAGATGAGCACCTCATTGCTATTGCTTCATCAAATGAAGGGTGAGCAGCTAAGAGACTATGTTAAATGTTTCACCGCAGAGGCCTGATCCATCACCTCCCTAAACCAGTCCGTGGCCTCTGTCGCCTTCCAACCCAACGTCACTTACGACAACCTCAGTGCATCCTTTGCCAAGAAGGCCCCTTGTAATTTCTCAGAACTCTTGCTTAGGAGTGAGAAATACATTCGAGTGGAAGAGGCTCTCACCCGCCCCGCTTTTGACGGATCATCCTCCGGGAACAAACGAAAGGGCGCTGAAGAAGGAGCTAAGAAGCTCCAGAAAGTCCATGGAGGACAACATTGCCCTCCTCCCCGCTTCAAGAAATTCACTCCCCTCAACGCGAGTGTCTCAGTTATCCTAATGGAGGTCGGGAAAGAAGGACTTCTCCCACCACCTCCAAAGATGAACACTCTGGGCAAAAAGAGGAACAGGGACAAGTGGTGCCGTTTCCATAGGGACCACGGCCATGACACGGATGACTATAGGGGCCTAAAGGACGATATCGAGGCCCTTATTCAGAGATGACAACACTCCAGGTTCGTGAGAAAAGACGGGGCATATCCTCCTCCGCCCCCCAGGGGGGCTAATAAGCGAACCGAGCGGAATGCTGAGACCCCGGATTCTGAAGCTGCGGCCATACTACATCTCATACAAAGAGGCCCAATGGGGGGAGACTCGAACTCCTCCCGAAAAGCCTTCGTCTGGATAGTAAATTTCGTGCAGAACCATCCTCCCCCAGGGGCCTTGGGGTCCCTGTCACTTTTTTGGATAGAGATATGGGGGGCGTCTGAACGCCCTATTGTGATGCCCTGGTAATAAACCTTTATATGGCCAATTTCGACGTGCTCCGGGTCCTGGTCGGCAATGGAAATTCGGTCAACATACTCTTCCTAGAGGCCTTCCAAGTTCTCACATTGTCCAGGGATCGACTTGTAACATCCTGTATTTTCAAATCTTAATTTAATAGAGTTGTTTGATTCCATGTGTTTTGTACGTGCAAATTTATGCACTAATTTCTCTAAAACTATTCTCATGAACATTTGATCCAATTTCTTCGTTTTTTAATCTAGAAAGCCTAATTAAATCCTTGGCCTAATTGTCTCTTTCTAGTCCACCATAATTAATTTATTTATTTATTTATTAGAGCCCATGGTTAATTGGCCCATTAGTGAGCCCATTAACTTAATTCCCCTTTAAATTAGTCTAACTTGTAGTGTAGACTAATTTAGTAGACAACTAATTAAATTACATGAACATACTTATAAATGGGGGTACTAGTGTTGCACGTGCATGGAGCACCCTATAGGTGTGGCCGGATTGTACAAAGAGAAAGAGAGAGATGGGTCTAGTGGTGAGTTGGTTATCTCATCATGGGTAGTTGCTACAAATCACTAATTCATCATAGCCTTTGATCCTTAACTATTTGGACTAATCATAGCCTTCCATTTGCACTCAAAAATTGTATAAATACCCCCCCCCCCCCCCCCCAATTCCCTCATCATACTTGCACCTAAATGATTGACAGAAAGAAAGAAAAGAAGAGACAATTACTAAGTTAAAAGAGTAGGAGAGTTGTGAGTTAAAAGATTGAGTATTGAGTTTGTGTGTGTTCCTCTTCCAAAGTTGGCCGGCCTACCATAGGAGCAAGAAGAAAGGAGTTTCAAGTACCATCAAGGTAGGAGGAGAAGTCAAATTGGTGGCTCAAGCTAGGAGAAGAATGCTTCATTTGTTCATTCTAGGAGACCTTAGGAGTTCTTGGTTATTTTCTCTCCAAATAAGGTGGGTGATTTTCTCGAACTTCTAATTAGATATCATGCTAAGGAATTGTTTGATAAGATTGGGAAGAAACTATAATTAATTTAGCCATATGTTGTGAAAATGAGACAAATTGCAAATGGTTTGAATGCTTATTAAAAAGAATGTTAATTAAAGCAAATTGTGATTTGTTATCTTAGAAATTACCATGCTACCATGATTTATATTTTTGTTATGTGCTAAACTAGGAAATTATGCTTGTATGTTCGGTTAATTGGAATGAGAACCATGAAAATGTGATTTGCCTAATTGACTTGATAATGGCATGAAAAAAGAGAATTTATTGTAGAAATGATTGCGTAATGATAATAAAAATAATAAAAGTGACCTAGGAAAAGTTTTGAGTACAAACTTATAAAGAAACTACACTTGTATTCTAAATTTCGAAATTGTAGAGACAAATATATGTAGAAAGTAAAATTATAATTTTTATATCAAAAATCAAGTCTTATTTTACTGATATACTGTAAATACATAGAAACTAAAATCTGGAAATTTTGAATACAACTGGGAAAGAAAAGAACTTAAAAATACTTGTTTTTATAAATATTCAAAAAGAACAGCGACTTGAATTATAAACCCCGTAATCCAAACCATATCAGGTTAGTCACTTGGACTTATTGGTCAGCGGGTGCTTTTGGGTTCGGCTAATGTAGCGGGCGGGTTGGCCTTTGGTCTCGACTTCGAAACTGGGCATTAGTCTTTTGTTTTTTCTTAAAAATCCAAAGAAACCCCGAGAACTAATTTACATACAATTAAACCCCTATTCATATCGCTTGGGCGCCTTGGCCTTCCTAGCTTTCGGTGGCGCCACAGTCCACTTACTGTAGCGGGCGAGTGTGCCTTGGGTCGCAGGGTTCGAAACTTGAGTTTGGCATTTAAAACAATTTTTCGGTTTTGGCTTTTTAATTTGATTTCTTTTTACTTTCAAAATTCCAAAAAATATATTATAATTATTCCAAAAATATATGGACTTCATGAAAAATACTTATACAATATTTGATTTAAATAAAAGAGATTGAGGAGCAAAAATTGAGTAGAACTGATATTTGCATGAGTATAAAATGTGAATATTTCCATGAGAAAATTCTACATAAATTATAAAAGAGGATCTTGTATAAAAAAAAATTGAAGTGTGTTTATTTATGGATTTCAATTCGTTAATTTGTGAAAGTTATGCAATTGAAATTTAAATGAAAAATATAATTGTGATTTTGGACCAAGTAAAGGAAAGAAATAATAGTGTGAGAATTATATGGAATTATTAAGATTAATTTTGAATGTGAAAGGTACAAATTGAAATTGAACTTTATGTATGAGATTGATTCATAGAAATGAAATGTAAATCATGTTCAATTACGAAAAAGACTGTATGAGTATGACAACTCAATTTTGTGAATATGAAGTGAAATTGAGAACTAGAGTGTAGCTAAGCCTCATACCGACATTGAAAGAATTCGTTGAGATAAGATTTGAAATGAAAAGACCAAGATTTGGGTCGTGTTATTTAAATGGTTAAGACCAGTATATTGGGAGTGCTAACTCTAGGGGATTGATTTTATTCATGATTCCAATAATTTAAGGACTAGATACATAGTGGAGATGTGATGAAAGTAAGAAAAAAACTTGAGTATGAGGGCTATTGGATTGGCGGCATGAGAGTATTCACAGGATGTCCTCATGATGCATCATGATTAGGGCGTGGATTCTACTCCATAGTACCGTCCCGGTGGCGACGCTTATGGGGTGGTCTAGTGACTATGGGTGGTGCCATGTCTATGGTAGGAGGTGAATTGACCACAAGATGCCTACATGATGAGTCATGTGTCAGTGCGTGGGAATCTCTCCAAGGTGCCCGAACTTGGGCTCGTAACTTATAGAATACCTAGGATACTTACCAAAGTTACCATAGTAGTCTCATTGTGTCTCTTCAGAAGTAAGTGGAGACTCAGATGGAGAGAGCTGAGCTACTACAGGCCCAGTGTACGAAGTGCAAGAAGAACATTGGAACCCTCAGTCATCGTGTTTGGGAACCCGAGAAGAGGAAAAACATGTATGATGTGCTGAAGAAAGATGTGGCGGAACAACGGGAAGAGCTTCGAGACGCCAAGAGGAACAGTAGGAACTAGAATGTTGTATCTTCTTACTGCTTTCATTTGATGTCAGAGAATGTTTAAATTTGAATGTACAAAGTTTGAATTCAATTAAATGAAGAAATTGATTTAAATTCTTGTTTTATTACTTCGAATTTAATGGATCTCTTGCATCAGAATATGGTTGGACGAAGAGCTAGAAGTGGAGAAGGACTTGACTTGGAAATGGAGCAAGCGAGAGTGTATCAGACACTCAATTCTGTTGCCATGAATCAAAACAGGAGAGGATGCCTCCAAATCCAGTTCCTGAGGCAATCAAGCTCGTGGAATCATTCAAGAGGATGAAACCACCAGTGTTTGAGGGGAAGTCAGACCCATATGCAGCTGACAATTGGATCAGGCAAGTCGAGACTATCTTTGAAGTCTTGGAAACTCCGAAAGCCAGTAAGGTGAAGTTGGCTACACTGTAGTTCGAGAAGGACGCAGCTGTTTGGTGGCAGTCCATGAAGCGGACGATGGGAAATGTTGTTCTTGGCTTGGAGGAATTCTTAGAGGAGTTCCACAGTCACTACTTTCCATCTGACATCAATGAGAAGAAGGATATGGAATTCCTGGCACTATAGATGGGCGGTATGTCAATCAGAGAGTATGAGACAAGGTTTACTCAACTCTCGAGCTACGCGCCCGAACTTGTGATGGACGAGACAAAGAAAGCTCGGAAGTTCGAGTATGGATTAAGGCCAAGTCTGAGATCAAGGACGATACCCCTCGGTATCAGGAGGTTTGACAAGTTGGTCAAGCACGCTGCTGCTACTAAGGCGGATATGGAGCAGTTCCATATTGTTCAGAACTGGAGGAGCAACTAGCATGTGGGGAAGAGGCCCGCAGTTTCTGAGAATGTCAAAGGATAGCCGCCGGCTCAAAGGTTCAAACCTACTGGGGCGAACGCTGTCAATGCTGGAAGACCCGGGAATGGTTGGGTGAGACCTCCTATGACTTGTTTCAACTGTGGGGAGACATGCCACTACAAGTCTCAGTGCCCTAAAGTACAACATGTTGTCCGTAATGGACCAACTTAGTAGGTCGAGAAGAAGTCATACCAGCAAGGGCGAGTATTCATTTTGACTGAAGCTGATGCTGATGAAGTGGATCATGTCATCACTGGTACGGGGACAGATGTTTAGAAGTTTTTCTGTTGTTCTCTTTTCCCGCTTTATTTAGTGGACTATTATGTAACGAGTGTGTGTTATGTAACATGAGAACTTTATTTGAATGGAAAGAAAGTTGTTTTTTTGTTCGATACTAGATCCTCTCACACTTTTATATCACCTAAATTTGCTAAAGTCTTGGGAGTCGAACCGAAAGTCTTTCCAGGCAAGGTCTTAGCCGTAGCTACTCCATCAGGGGAGACTTTAACTACTGATCGGTACTATGCGGACTGCGAGATTGAGATTGGGGACATGATTTTTGGGATTTATCTGATCGAGCTGACTATCCAGGGGGTCCTGAAGTCACTTTCCAGGGGAAGAAGAGATTTTCAGATTTGGTGGCTGCTATCAACAAGAAGGAGATTCCTGTGGAAGTGCAGCAGATTCCAGTGGTTCGAGATTACCCGACTGTATTCTTAGAAGATTTGCCCTGGTTACCCCTGCATCGTGATGTAGAGTTTAGCATCACTATTCAGCTAGGGAGTGCACCCATTTTCAAGGCACCGTATAGGATGGCGCCGGTAGAGTAGGATGAGGTGAAATAGCAGATTGAGAAACTGTTAGAGAAAGGCTTTATTCAACCGAGTGCGTCACCATGGGGAGCACCGGTGCTGTTGGTAAAGAAGAAGGATGCATCGATGAGGAAGTGCATCGATTACCGAGAGCTAAATAAGGTCACTGTTCAGAACAAATATCTGATTCCACAAATTGATGACCTATTCGATCGTCTACAATGAGCGGCTATTTTCTCCAAGATAGATCTTCGATCAGGAACCTTCAAGTTCGAGTGAAGAATGAAGATGTGCATAAGACTGCGTTCAGAACTCGACATGGGCATTACGAATTCTTAGTTATGCCATTTGGATTGAAGAATGCGCCTGCAATCTTCATAGATATGATAAACAGAGTTCTGAGGTCGTTTATTGATAATTTCATCGTGATGTTCATCGACGATATCCTTGTGTACTTCATGTCGGAGGAGGAGCACACAGAGCATCTGGCTGTAGTTTTGAAGAAACTTCAGGAGTATGGGTTGTATGCCAAGTTACCCAAGTGCAATTTCTGGAAATCTGAAGTGGCATTCCTGTGTCACATCCTTTCTAAGGAGGGAGTGGCAACTGATCTGCAGAAGATAGAGGCGATGAAGGATTGGGCAAGGCCTACTACAGTGAAGGAAATCAGAAGTTTTCTTGGGCTAACTGGATACTACAGGAGGTTCATTCAAGGCTATGCTCAGATAGCGGTGCCGCTCACTAGTCTGACAAAGAAGAATGTGAACTTCAAGTGGACTGAGCAGTGCGAGGCAAGCTTTTAGGAGTTGAAAGAGAAGATAACTACTGCTCCCATTTTAGCTTGCCTAGAGCAGGTGTTGAGTATGATGTCTACAGCGATGCTTCACATCATGGGCTTTGTTGCTTCACATCATGGGTCTAGGCAACTAATACCGCATGAAAAGAATTTTTTGACACATGATCTGGAGTTGGCTGCGATTATCTTTGCCTTGAAGCAATGGAGACATTACATGTATGGTGAGAAGCTGAACATGTACACAGACCATAAGAGCTTGAAGTACAGCTATCAACATAAGAACCTGAATCTGAGGCAACGGAGATGGCTGGAAGTACTTGAGGACATTCGTCCAGAGATCAAGTACCATCCTGGGAAGGATAATGTTGTTGCTGATGCACTTGGCCGTAAGAGCAGTCTGGCTAGTTTGATTACAACTCAGAAGCTTCTTGCAGAGGAGTTGGATCGGTCTGGTATTGAAGTTGTTCTGCATGGTTTGGGAGCATCCTTAGCTCAGTTGAGGCTTCAGCATACGCTGAATGAAAGAATTATTACAAGTTAGAGGGAAGATGCTGAGATTCTGAAGATGAAGAAGCAGGTTGGTGCAGGCAGATTGCCTGAGTTTCAAATCAGGGATGAAGTGCTATGGTTTGGAGAGAGACTATGTGTTCCGAATCAGCCGGACTTGAAGGAGAGTATTCTTCGTGAGGTGCATGCTACTCTTTTGTCTGTGCATCCTGGGAGTGCAAGGACATTAAGCAGCATTTTTGGTGGTCAGGTTTGAAGCGGAATGTGGCTGAATTTGTGGCAGGGGTGTGGAATTTGTCAGCAAGTCAAAGCCGAGAATCAGAATTCCGGAGGTTTATTGCAACCGTTACCTATTCCATAATGGAAGTGGGATAACATCAGCATGAATTTCATTACGGGTTTGCCCAAGAGTTCAAAGGGCAACGATGCGATTTGTTTTGAAGAATGGGATGGTGCTATACGAAGCTCTGTATGGCAGGAAGTGCAGAAGACCTGTTTGTTGGTTTGAAGTGGGGGAGTGGCAGATGTTTGTGCCTGAGATTGTGCAGCAGACCTCTGAAAAGACCGATCTGATCAGGAAGAGGTTGGTAGATGCTCAGAGTAGGAAGAAAAGCTACGCAGACAACCGGAGGAGGGACCTTGTGTTTGAGGAAGGTGACTTTTTCTTTCTAAAGGTATCGCCCAGTAAAAGTGTGATCCGCTTTGGCAAAGGTGGAAAGTTAGTCCCAAGGTTCATAGGTCCATATAAGATATTGAAAAGGATTGGGAAAACTGCTTACCGGTTGGAGTTACCGAAAGAGTTGTCTCAGGTGTACAATGTTTTCCATGTCTATACTGAGAGGTTATATTCCAGATCCAAGTTACCATTTGTCCGAAGTGCCAGAGGGTTTGCAACTGGATCTGAGTTACATTGAGCTCCTGATTGAGATTATTGATCGTCGAGAGAAAGTCTTGAGGAACAAGATGATACCTATGGTCAAAGTAGTCTAGAGAAACCTGTTGGTTGAAGAGGCTACTTGGAAATCCGAGGAGAGGATGTTGAAGGATCATCCTGAGCTCTTTGTCTGATTTGTATTTTGTATTTCCTTTTTCTTATTGTATTTCTTTTCTCACCCTTTATGGGTAGTTCCGGGGACGGAACTATTCTAAGGAGGCAGTGTTATAACATCCTGGATTTTCAAATCTTAATTTAATAGAGTTGTTTGATTCCACATGTTGTACACATGCAAGTTTATGCACTTATTTCTCTAAAACTATTCTCATGAACATTTGATGCAATTTCTTCTCTTTTTAATCTAGAAAGCCTAATTAAATCCTAGGCCTAATTGTCTCTTTCTAGCCCACCATAATTTATTTATTTATTTATTTATTAGAGCTCATGGTTAATTGGTCCATTAGTGAGCTCGTTACTTTATTCCCCTTTTAATTAGTTGAACTTGTAGTGTAGACTAATTTAGTAGACAATTAATTAAATTACATGAACAAACTTATAAATAGGGGTACTAGTGTAGCACGAGCATTGCACTAGCACGTGAATGGAGCACCCTATAGGTGTGGCCGGATTGTACAAAGAGAGAGGGAGAGATGGGTGTAGTGGTGAGTTGGTTATCTCATCGTGGGTAGTTGCTACAACTCCCTAATTCATCACAGCCTTTGATCCTTAACTATTTGGACTAATCCCAGCCTTCCATTTGCACTTAAAAATTGTATAAATAACCCCCCCTCCCCCCCCTATACCCTCTTCATACTTGCACCTAAAAGATTGAAAGAAAGAAAGAAAAGAAGAGACAATTAGTAAGTTAAAAGAGTATGAGAGTTGTGAGTTAAAAGATTGACTGTTGAGTTTGTGTGTGTTCCTCTTCCAAAGTTGGCCGGCCTACCATAGGAGCAAGAAGAAAGGAGTTTCAAGTACCATCAAGGTAGGAGGAGAAGTCAAATTGGTGGCTCAGGCTAGAAAAGAATGCTTCATTTGTTCATTCTAGGAAACCTTAGGAGTTCTTGGTTATTTTCTCTCCAAATAAGGTGGGTGATTTTCTCGAACTTCTAATTAGATATCATGCTAAGGAATTGTTTGATAAGATTGGGAAGAAACTATAATTAATTTAGCCATATGTTGTGAAAATGAGACAAATTGCAAATGGTTTGAATACTTATTGAAAAGAATGTTAATTAAAGCAAATTGTGATTTGTTATCTTAGAAATTACCATGCTACCATGATTTATATTTTTGTTATGTGCTAAACTAGGAAATTATGCTTGTATGTTCGGTTAATTGGAATGAGAACCATGAAAATGTGATTTGCCTAATTGACTTGATAATGGCATGAAAAAGGAGAATTTATTGTAGAAATGATTGCGTAATGATAATAAAAATAATAAAAGTGACCTAGGGAAAGTTTTGAGTACAAACTTATAAAGAAACTACACTTGTATTCTAAATTTCGAAATTGTAGAGACAAATATATGTAGAGAGTAAAATTGTAATTTTTGTTTCAAAAATCAAGTCTTATTTTACTGATATACTTTAAATACATAGAAACTAAAATCTGGAAATTTTGAATACAATTGGGAAAGAAAAGAACTTAAAAATACTTGTTTTTATAAAAATTCAAAAAAAAATAGAGACTTGAATTATAAACCCCGTAACCCAAACCATATCAGGTTAGTCACTTGGACTTATTGGTCAGCGGGTGCTTTCGGGTTCGGCTAATGTAGCGGGCGGGTTGGCCTTTGGTCTCAGCTTCGAAACTAGGCATTAGTCTTTTGTTTTTTCTTAAAAATCCAAAGAAACCCCGAGAACTAATTTACATACAATTAAACCCATGTTCATATCGCTTGGGCGCCTTGGCCTTTCTGGCTTTCGGTGGCGCCACAGTCCACTTACTGTAGCGGGCGGGGGTCTTGGGTTCGAAACTTGAGTTTGGCATTTAAAACAATTTTTTCGGTTTTGGCTTTTTTAATTTGATTTTTTTTACTTTTAAAAATCCAAAAAATATGTTATAATTATTCCAAAAATATATGGACTTCTTGAAAAATACTCATACAATATTTGATTTAAATAAAAGAGATTGAGGAGCAAAAATTGAGTAAAACTCTACAAAAATGATATTTGCATGAGTATAAAATGTGAATTTTTCCATGGGAAAATTCTACATAAATTATAAAAGGGGATCTTATAGAAAAAAAAATTGAAGTGTGTTTATTTATGGATTTCAATTCATTAATTTGTGAAAGTTATGCAATTGAAATTTAAATGAAAAATATAATTGTGATTTTGGACCAAGTAAAGGAAAGAAATAATAGTGTGAGAATTATATGGAATTATTAAGAATAATTTTGAATGTGAAAGGTATAAATTGAAATTGAACTTTATGTATGAGATTGATTCATAGAAATGAAATGTAAATCATGTTCAATTACGGAAAAGACTTTATGAGTATGAAAACTCAATTTTGTGAATATGAAGTGAAATTGAGAACTAGAGTGTAGCTAAGCCTCATACCGGCATTGAAAGAATTCGTTGAGATAAGATTTGAAATGAAAAGACCATGATTTGGGTCATGTTATTTAAATGGTTAAGACCGGTATATTGGGAGTGCTAACTCTAGGGGATTGATTTTTATTCATGATTCCAATAATTTAAGGACTAGATACATAGTGGAGATGTGATGAAAGTAAGAGAAAAACATGAGTATGAGGGCCAATGGATTGGCGGCATGAGAGTATTCACAGGATGTCCTCATGATGCGTCATGATTAGGGCATGGATACTACTCCAGAGTACCGTCCCGGTGGCGACGCTTATGGGGTGGTCTAGTGACTATGGGTGGTGCCATGTCTATGGTAGGAGGTGAATTGACCACAGGATACCCGCATGATGAGTCATGTGTCAGTGCGTGGGAATCTCTCCAGGGTGCCCGAACTTGGGCTCGTAACTTATAGAATACCTAGGATACTTACCGTAGTTACCGTAGTAGTTTAAATCATGGCGAGGGATTGAACCCTACAAGATGAAGTACGATTAAGGTCTTGCCCTTGGACCTATGTAGTATGGGATGCATAGAATCCGAACAAGTGCGCATTAGTCTCATGTAATATAAATAATTGCATTAAGGACTAAGTGCACTGCACAACACGACATCAATAAGATTGTCCCCGTAGTTATGTTTGGGACAATTTTGTGTTTTCCAGGTAAGAGAAAATTGATGTATTATATCCCAGCATCAGTTGAATGAACTGACGTGCCCATAGTTTCTATGCAGGATAAGATGATTGACAACATTAAAGTATGCATGGTTCTCAAAGAATGGTTCAAGTGATGTATGTTTTATTCATGTAATTGTTGTAAATTGCTTCCGCTGTATAAGTGTAACGTTGATGTAACTCTGATGTAATAAAAGTTTTTAATTCCTTGTAAAGTTGTACGAAGTGAAGTGTAACGATCCCATGGAACATCGAATTCGGTCTTATTTGGAATTCGGGATGTTACACGACTCAAGCCCACCGGCTACACTCCCCCCAAGTTCACAGGGGTGCCAGTGACGATCGAGGGTGTCATAACTCTCGACGTAACCGTTGGTAAAACTCCCATCACCCGAACCGAACCAATGGACTTCATGGTGGTAGATGTGAAGGCTGCTTACAATGTCATCCTGGATCGACCAGGCCTAGCTGCTCTCCAGGCCATACCCTCGGCTTACCACATGAAGATGAAGTTTCCCACCACAGCAGGCATGGGGAGGTCAGGGCGAGCCAGGAGGCAGCTCGCAAATGCTACATGACCTCAGTAGGGGGACCGGTCCTCTCCCTTGAAGCTCTTGAACTCCCCCAAGGGAGTAGCCAACCTATATCAGAGCCGTTCGATGAGCTAGAAGAGGTGGCTTTATCAGAAGGCCACCCGACTAGGATATTCCAGATTAGCAAAGTCCTTCCTCCCCCGTCAGATCCGACATTATCCACTGTATAAGGGGAAATCACGATCTGTTCGCCTGGACTGCGACTGACATGCCGAGAAATTTTGAAGAGCTCCTCATGCACCACCTCAGTGTCGCTTCGGGGGCCAGACCTGTCCAGCAAAGCGACACAAATTCGCCCCCGAGCACCAGCAAGCCATCAAAGAAGAGGTTAAGAAACTCTTGAAAACTCGGTTCATACAGGAGGTCAACTATCCAGAATGGCTGTCCAATGTCGTGATGGTCAAGAAAGCCAACGGAAGCTGGAGGATCTGTATTGACTTCACGGATCTAAACAAAGCCTGCTCCAAAGATCCATTTCCGCTCCCAAGCATTGACGCCTTGATTGATGCAACCTCGGGCCACGAACTCTTAAGCTTCATGGATGCATTTTTCTGGGTACAATCAGATCAGAATGTTCCCTTCAGACATTCCGAACACCTCTTTAGTCACCGACCAGGGTCTATATTGCTACCAGGTCATGCCCTTCGGGCTTAAGAACGCTGGAGTCACCTATCAACGCCTTGTTAACAAGATTTTCAAGGAGCAGATCGGTCGGAACATGGAAGTCTATGTAGACGACATGTTGGTAAAGAGCGTTAGCAAATTGGATCATGTCTCTGATCTCCAAGAAGCTTTTGACGTGTTGAGGAGACACGATATGAGGCTGAACCCGAACAAGTGTAAGTTCGGTGTCTCATCCGGCAAATTCCTGGGGTTCATGGTCAGCCAAAGGGGCATAGAGGCCAACTCCGAGAAGATTCAGGACATACTCAACATGGCTCCCCCCTCCAATTTTAAAGATGTGCAAAGACTCACCGGACGCCTCGTGGCCATAGGGCATTTTCTCTCCAAATCTGGAGAAAAATGTCTCCCGTTCTTCAAGGCCCTCAGGGGGCTAAAGGTTTTGAGTGGGGGCGACAGAAGCAAGAGTCCTTTGATCAGCTTAAGGCCTACTTAGTCAACCCTCTACTCTTGAGCAAGCCAAAGCCCAAGGAAGTCCTCTACATGTACCTCACCACTTCAGAGCAGACCCTTAGCCCTGTTCTAGTAAGAGAAGAAGAAAAGACGCAGAGGCCTATCTACTATGTGAGTAAGGTCCTCAGGGATGCTGAACTTCGTTATACGAAGCTAGAGAAGATGGCCTATGCATTGGTCATGGCCGCCTGCAAGCTTTTCCCATACTTCTAGTCTCACTCGGTGGTCGTTCTTACCGACCAGCCGCTCAAACAAGTTCTCCACAAGACCAAAATCTCAGGGCGCCTTATGAAGTGGTCTATTGAGCTAAACCAGCATGATATCAGCTACCATCCTCGAACCTCTATCAAGGCTCAAGCCCTAGCGGAGTTCATAGTAGAGAGCACAATTCCCGACACTAGCAAAGCGATTGAAGAACCCCCATTCTGGACAGTGTATGTTGATGGGTCCTCGTGCGTCGATGGGAGTGGAGCAGGGGTCATCCTGGCTGGCCTAGATGATTTCATCCTCCAATACTCACTCTGTATCAACTTCGGGCATCCAACAATGAGGCTAAATATGAAGCCCTTATAGTCGGCCTGTGTATGGCTCGCAAGGCCGGGGCCATGCGTGTGAAAATATTTAGCGACTCACAACTGGTGGTGAACCAAGTATCAGGGAAATACGAAGCGCGAGACAGACACATAGCCAAGTATTTTGCCAAAGTCAAAGAAATTTCGAGGATGCACAACTCAAGCAAATCCCCCACGAAGAGAATGCGCAGGCGGACGCACTCTCGAAGTTAGCTTCCACTTTCCTCCAAGGGCTTGAACAAACTATCTTAATAGAAGTTCTTCTGAGGCCCAGCATCGAGGAAGAGGATCCCAAGACAATGGAGACGCTGCCCTTAGAACTCGGGGAGAATTGGATGAGGCCCCTGCTCGAGTCATTCAAAGATGGGATCCTCCTCTTAGACCCTTAAAGAGGCTCAAAAGATCCGAACCAGAGCCGAGCGGTACACACTCATCGAGGGAGTCATGTACAAACGCTCCTACACTCAAGTAGACGACAGACCCTACTTGAGATGTCTTTCCCCCGAGGAAGCCTAGTATGCCTTAGAGGAAGTCCATGAAGGAATGTGTGGCGCTCACTTAGGAGCAAGGTCCCTCGCCCGAAAAATCTTGAACTATGGATACTTCTGGCCCACTCTCCTTCTCGATGCCGAACAATACTTTCTCCGATGCGGCCCTAGCCAAAAATTCTCAACAATTTGCCACTTAACTCAAGCCCAACTCTCCTCTCTATCCTGTCCAACCACTTTTGCAATGTGGGGAATGCACCTGCTCGGGCCTTTCCCTCCAGGACCGGGACAGCTAAAGTTCCTTGTTGTGGTGATCGACTATTTCTCTAAATGGATCGAACCCGAGCCCCTAGCGACGATCACGGAGAATACATTGTAGCGTGTCTTTTGGAAAAATATTGTCTGCAGATTCGGTGTGCCTCGAATCTTGGTAACGGACAGTGGAATGTAGTTCACAGGGGTGCCCTTCCCCACTTTTTGCGGAGACCTGGGCATTCAGCAACAATTCTCCTCGGTCTCCCACCCACAGTCCAAAGGTCAGGCAGAGCACGCCAATCGGAAAATTCTCTCCAGCCTGAAAAAGAGACTGAGCAGGTCTGCTAAGGGTTTATGGGTAGAGCAGCTCCCCAATGTGCTCTAGAGCTATCGCACTACGAAGAGGACCCCAATGGGAGAATCTCTCTTCAACTTCACATACGGATCCGAAGTCGTTATCTCACTAGAGGTCGGTCTACCCTCCCCCTGTTTGATCGCCTACAACGAAGAGCAGAACGCGAATGAGCTTCGTAGCAACTTGGACCTCATTGATGAGATCCGCGAGAGATCCTACATTCGGTAAGAAATTTATTGACGTAGGATCGAGTAATCCTACAACAAGAGAGTCCACCCAACAAATCTCGAAGAAGGAGATTTAGTGCTCAGAAAGTTGTCAATTTCTTTTCCAAGCAAGAAAGGCAAACTAGCACCTAATTAGGAAGGATCTTACAGGATCTCCAAAGTTGTCCAACCTGGTGCCTATCAACTTGAAGACCCGGGGGGCAAGAGAGTGCTAAGGACATGGAATGTAGAGCACTTATTGAAGTACCAATAGGGTGTCAAAACACCACTCCAAGCAACTTCTATCTAGCTCTAGAGCATTTCTAAGTCGTTCCTTTCTTACTTAGTCTGTTTTTTGCAAATGTAATAGTGGCTTGCAATACAGAAGTAGCCACTTAGTAGTTATTTTTAATAAAAAGCAGTTCTCTTTCTCTCAGAAAAACTATTGCCTCACTGTTCTTTCACCAAGCACATACTCTCTTTAACGACAAGTTCGGAGTCCAACACTTGGTTCGATGAAATTTTTGTATCTTGCGAACGAGCGAGTACAAAGTAGATCACCATTCAAAATTACTCCTACAACTGTTGATACTCTCCAAATGACAAGTTCGGAGTCCAACACTTGGTTCGATGCAACTTTCGCTACTTGCGAACGAGCGAGTACAAAGTAGCTCACCATTCGGAATTGCTCCTACAATTGTTGATACTCTCTAAACGACAAGTTCGGAGTCCAACACTTGGTTCGATGCAACTTTTGCTACTTGTAAACGAGTGAGTACAAAGTAGCTTGCCATTCGGAATTGCTCCTACAACTGTTGATACTCTCCAAACGACAAGTTCGGATTCCAACACTTGGTTCGATGCAACTTTTGCTACTTACGAACGAGCGAGTACAAAGTAGATCACCATTCGGAATTGCTCCTACAACTGTTGAACTCCTCTTCCGAAAGTTAGCCAAACACAAACTCTTCAAAAAAGCTCGTTACCAGATTAAAGGATACAATATATTATTTCATCATGATTTGGGATACAGGTCTAATTCTAGACCAAAAACTCATACATTATTTTCATCAAGATTCAAGATAAAACTCATATGAAACAAAGAATACAAGATTACAAAATTCTGCCCTAGCCCCTCTTAGGGAGCGGGATACTTCGGTTAAGCGACACGCAGGGTCGGCGAGCGTTGTGTTGTTGCTGCCTAATTTCCGCATAGGTCTCTAACCCAGCGAGCCAAGTAGGGTCGTCGGCTCCCAAGAGCCTAACAGTTGCCCCAACAGATGCTCCACTCGACGAGCCGGTCACTCCACTTTGTGCGTCCCCAAGACGTCGCAAAACGGGAGGCGAACGAAGTGCAAATTCGTGGAACGACCTTCCTTAAGGATACTCACCCCAAGGGCAGGAAGTGCTTTTGACGTTACTCCCCTCAGAAAGCCGTCACAGACGAAGCTTCTCTGCCTCTAGCTCGATGGCCCGCTCTTTCAATGAGTCATTCGTCACTTTAATCTTCAAGCGAGGTGTCCTGCCCGAATTGCCCCTACGAGAGACATCAAAGATAGTCCTTCGAAGATGCGCCACCTCCAGACTCTTCTCAAGCACCACATTCCTCAACCCTTCCCTCCCGGATCTCGCTTGGAATAGAGAGTGACGTAGGAACTTGAGTCTCAAGCCTTGGCCGATGGCCATCGATGGACAGGAATTCTTGCCTTCGGGTGGCACTTTGCGAGTCCTCTCCTTAAGGCACCTCATCTCAATATCTCGACGAGCTAAGGTCACCTTTAAGTGACCTGCCTCTCGCTCGGCCTTATAAAGCATCTCTCGGGATCGGGCTAACCCCAATTTGACGATGCCAAGCTCAGAATGAGGACGTGGCACCTCACTGACCTGGAAAATCCAACAAAAGAGGCGAGAATCTCTTAGCTCGGGACAAATCCAAAAACATGACTCCATATCCAACTAGGGCTACAAGATAGTTCTATATTGAATAAAAGTCACAAGTGTTCCCGCATAAAAAGAGTTTGCATACTTAGTAGATATACAAAAGCGGTGGTCAGTCCGCTATTAGGCATCACTACAATCAAACCACGAAGAGAAATCTACGACTAAAAGTAAAATAAAAGATGTAACATCCTGAATTTTAAAATAATTAAATATAAAAAATTTCATTTGTTTTCACGTGTTTCGCACGTGCAAATTAATATGTGTTTTTGGCTTTAAAAATTATTTTAATGTCATATACAAACATTTTTCATTTCTCTTTTAAAAAGCTTATTATTATCTATTATTAATTCTTAGGCCTAATAGCTTAATTCTAGCCCACCCAAAATTAATTAATTAATTAATTAAGAGCCCATGGATTTTAGCACACTAAATTAGCCCACTAGTTAATTCTATTATTAATTAAGACTTGTATGGTAGACATGATCAAGTAACAAATTAAATAACAATTAAATGAACAAACAACATGTGAGGGCACGTGCGATGCACATGCATGTGCAATGGGACAAGAGGGAGGCCGGCCAATGCATGAAGTGGGAGAGTGGGTGAGTGGAGTGTTGGTTGCTCACTAGTAGGTAGTTCTTCTAACTCCCAATTGTATCCTAGCCCTTCATCCAAACTCTTCTCAACCCTCCATTTGTTCATGAGTTGAGTATAAATACCCCTGCCTTGTCACTCTTGTCATTTGCATTTAGAAATTCTAAAGAGAAAGAGAAAGAAAATGGCATTGCGAGGAAAAGACTGAGTGAGAAGAAAATTGTGTGAGAGAAAGAAAGAGAGTGTGTGTTCCTTTCCATTGGAGGCCGGAAAGCAAGAAGAGGGGAATCTCGGGTTCATGCATAGCTAGGAGGAGGAGCTCGGATTTTGCACAAGCTAGGAGGAGAAGGGAAGGTGATCGTGTTTTCAAGGAGTTTTCTTTAGGAGTTTTCATTGTTCTTCAAAGAGGTGGGAAATTTCTCTACTTCTAATGTAGATATCATGCTAATAGGTTAATTTTATGAACATGCTGGAGAAAATAGCAAAATTTGCTATATAATGCTTGAAAAGACTAGTAAGAAAAAGAGAAAACTCTTATTTGTCTATATGAGGAGATTAGTAAAATGGATTGAGATTTGTTACTTAAGATTTATCATGATGCTCTATATTGTCATGCTCGAATATATAATTTAATGGACCATGCTTGCATGAAAATTGTGCTTGTGAATGAATTGTAGAATGTAAAATAACACCTATGGATTGTGAAATAAATTGATTAGTATAGAAAGTTGCAATAAGTGTTGATTTTTAATTATATTGTATGAGTAGTATTATATCCACTTGATTGTCAAATATGTTGTCTCTTAGAATCATAAGAAAATGAGTTAGTTTTGTAAAGGATAAAATTAACTTAAGAGAATTAACCATGTTAAAGAATGAAAAAAATTGTACAAAACACATTGTGAATAAATGTGGGAATAAGTAGATTAAAGATTTATCTAGAAAAGAAATTTCAATGTCGATAAATACACTAATGTTTCATTTTCTCAAAAGAAATAAGATGAATAGTTCTATTATGTTGTTAAAAATGAGAATTTTGGAAATCTAAACAAATATATTATACTGTTTTTCAAAAGAACACATTCTGGAAAAGATCTAGATTTTAAATAAGTACAATTTGATTGAGAAATTGAGTTTATTAAAGAAGGAGTTAGATACAGATTAGTAGAATAAAACAATTTTAAGTCATGAGTATAATAGAAAATGGAATTTGGCATACTGGTTTACGGTGTAGGTTTATTGCGCTGTGAACAATATAGGAGGTCCTGGGTTCGAGTCTTGAAGGGACTCTTTTTTATTGAATTTCGATTTTAAATCAAATCACCGAAAGTATATGTAAATATAATTCGAGCTCACCTTATAGCAGTTAGTAACTCTGGACTTCTTGGTCTTCGGGTGCGCTTTGGGTCTGTTACTGTAGCTGGGCGGGGGGTTTGGTCTGGTTTCGAATCCAACCCCTGCCTTTTATTTGTGTTTTTTTTGATATTTTTAATATAGTTTGATTTGTGGGTTTATTTTTTAGTAATAAAAATTGGGAAAAAATTCTAATATTCTGTATATATTATCTAGGCTTTATGAATAATAATTCTGCAACATTTTAATGTATTTTGTGAAGATTGGATGTGGTTTTTATATTAAAATGGAATAAAGAACTTGATAAATCTTCTTTAAAATATGGTTTTAGTATAATTAAAGAAAGAAGAAAATTTTGAATGCAAGAAATTATGTGGAGATTATAATGTGGTAAGTTAAATAAGAAATTGATGTTTTGTACATATAATTTTGCTTGGAAAATGAAACAAAAAGATCATGATGGATTATAGAAATTGATGACTATGAACACTCAAATTTTTGGTGAACATGAAAAGAGGTTAAGAACTAGAGTGTAGCTAAGTCCTTATACCGGCATGAATGAATTCTTGAAAAATAAATGTTGCAGATTAAGACCAAGATTGGGTCGTTATTATCAATGGATGGTTAAGTCCGCTGTAGAGGTGATGCTAACTCTAGAGTGTTAATTTTACTCATGATTCAAATATCTAAGGACTACACTATAGTGAAGATGTGATGAAAGTAAGAGAAAAACACTAGTATGAGGGCCTCGGATCTACGGTGGGAGAGTGTTCACAGGCTGTCTGCATGATGCATCATGTCATGACGTGGATACATCTCTAGAATTATCGGGACCATGGCGGCGCTTGTGAGGTGCTTGGTGACTACGTAGTGCCATCGTTCCATGACGGAGGCGAATTGTCCATAGGTTGTCAACATGATGCATCATGTCATGACGTGGGATTCCCCTCCAGGCTGTCTGGACATGGGCTCGTAACTCATAAAACATGTGGGATACTTACCGTAGTTATCATAGTAGTTAAACTCATAGCGAAGGATCCAACCATACAAGATAAAGTACGGTTAAGGGCTTGCCCTCAGATTTATGTAGAATGGGATGCATAAGTTTGAACAAGTGTGCATTAGTGTCATAAAATAATAAGTAACTGCATTTAAGACTAAGTGCACATTCACACATGACATCAATAAAATAGTCCCCCTTTAGCTTTGTCTGTGATCAAGTGTGTGTTTTCCAAGTAAGTAAAATTGATGTATTATATCCTAGCATCATTTGTATGCAACTGACGTGCCCTACAATTTCTATGCAGGATAAAATGAATAAAAGGACTAAAGAATGAATGCTGCTTAAAGAAATGTTCAAATTGTTATTTATTTCATGTATCATGTTGTAATTATAATTCCGCTGCATTGATGTAAACATTGTTGTATAAAAAAGTTTTAAATTCCTTGTAAAATTATACGAAGTGATGTGTAAAGATCCCGTGGAACTTTGAATTCAAGCTTCTTTGGAATTCAGGGTGTTACATAGTGGTATCAGAGCCACGCTTCCAAGTAGTACAAATTTATAAGAGACGACACCCTAGAGTGGACATTAGAGTGTGAGTTGGGTATAGAAATTTAAATGTAAGCTACTTACATTTGTGTTGCTCTATGATTAATGCTTCTTCTTCTCCCTCCATAAAGGTGGAGAACCACCATGACCCCGCAGGCGATGATGATTGGCACATAATTGAAGAGGGCTACTACCCCGAACAAGGAGATTCCATCCCGAGGAGTATGAAGGAGAATGGCCCGAGTCCCGAGAGATCACTCTGCCTCCGGACTCATCAGACGTTTCATCCGACGAGGAAGAACCAATTCCTAGAGATTGCACCAAATCTCTTCAGAGGCAGGTGGAGACTCAGAAGGAGAGAGTAGACCAGTTGTAGGCCCAGTGTGCGAAGTTCAAGGAGAATATTGCAACCCTCAGTCGTCGTATTTGGGAACTCGAGAAGAGAAAGAACATGTATGATGTGCTGAAGGAAGAGGTAGCATAACTACGGGAAGATTTTAGGGAAGCCAAGAGGAACCGTAGGGATTAGAATGTTGTATTATCTCAATGTTCTTAGCATGGATGTCAAACTATGTTTTTAAATTTGAATGTAACAAGTTTGAATTCAATGAAATGAAAGTTGATTTAAATTCATATTTTCTACTTCGAATTTAGTAGATCTTTTGAATCAGGTGATGGAACTGAGATGATTCCCAGGACTACGGATTGGTGAGCGTATCGATCATAAAAGATAAACAGATTAAAAATGTGATCTAACCCTATATAGCAGAATCTAGGGTTCACAAATTATACATGCGGTGAGAAGAAGACGACAGCGACCCCAAGATCTTCTGCACGTATTCCTTCCTCGGGTTGGACGTCGTGTGGGCGACGATCTCCCAACCTTTCTTCTCCTTGGCTGACCTCCCTTTCTCTCCTTACGTGAATCACGAATTTAGAGAAAAATCTTATATTTCATATTATCAATGACGGCCAGAGAAATAGAGGATATATATAAGGCTACGGCAGGGACCATGAGGAGAAATTAGGGTTAGGTCTCCTAACAGATCTGGGTATCCCGTGTTCAGCCCGAATACACAACCCAGGCCCATTAACAATAGCTCGGTCCACTAAGGAGCTATTGTTGCACTACCTTCGTAATCCCAAATTATATTTATGGGCTCCTTTTATTATATGCTCGTTCAACTCCCCATGTTAAGATATCGAATGTCCGTCGATCAAATTAAGTTACTGACAACTATATTGATCAACATCTTTTATCCTTAAGTAGTACCACTCAACTTTATTTGTCATGTCGGATGTAATCCACCTGCAGGGTTTACATGACAATCCTTATGAGCTCCTTAAGGGGACATCATCAACCCGACGTATCGGGACATGGATTCCTTTTACAATCAACAGCCCATCATACATACAATGCTATTACCCAATTCATAGAGGTTGTTGATCCATAATGAATCTCACTCTTTTATGAGTCAAAGTAATGCACACTGCATATACATGTCTGTTATTATATCTGGATTAAGAGCATAAGCATCCATAATAACAGAGGTGTTTGTTCTCTTTTGTAGTCAGTACAAAGAGAACAACCTCAAGTGGTCCTGTTCAATACACACAAAGTGTACTAGTGTAAACCTATAGTCAAGACAGACTAATACCAGATTACACTACAACCTTTCTAATGGATTGTCCAAGTCCGTCTAGGTTGTGAACTATTTATATATTCCATAGGGAACTGATAATATGATCTTCTGTGTGTCACCTCACACCATATTATCAACCTTATAGAATATCAGACACTTGCATTAATATTATAATAAACACAATATGCAAACATATGCCCATATGATTCTCATTCAAAAAAAATAAGGAAATAAAGTTAATACAAAAGTGATGCTTTCAGTATATAACCCTAACAATCTCCCACTTATACTCAAAGCATTGCTTTTCAGTATACTGGTAAGGAAATAAAGTTAATACAAAAGTGATGCTTTCAGTATATAACCCTAACATCAGGGTATGGGTGGAAGAAGAGCTAGGAATGGAGAAGGGCTCAGTTGTGAACTCGACTTGGAAAAGAAGTTGGCCAGGGTCTATTAGACCATCAACGTCGTTGCCATGAACCAAAACCCTAGGGGGATGCCTGCAAATCCAGTTCCTGAGACGATCAAACTAGTGGATTCATTCAAGCAGGATGAAGCCGCTAGTGATGAAGGGAAGTCAGATACAGATGCAGCTGACAATTGGATTAGGCAAGTGAAGACTATTTTTGAGGTCTTGAAAACTCCAGAATGTAGCAAGGTGAAGCTAGCTACATTGCAGCTTGAGAAGGACACAGCTGTATGGTGGCAGTCCGTGAAGTGGACTATGGGAAATGGGGTTATCGGTTGGGAGGAATTCTTGGAAGAGTTTCGCGGTCACTACTTTCCATCCGACTTCCAAGAGAAGAAACCGATGGAGTTCCATGCACTGCAGCAGGGAGACATGTCTGTCAGGAAGTATGAGACATGGTTTACTCAACTTTCGAGGTATGCACCCAAACTTGTGATGGACGAGGCGAAGAAAACTCAGATGTTCGAGCACGGATTGAGGCCGAGTCTGAGATCGAGGATGATACCCATTGGTATCAGGAGGTTTGACAACTTAGTCAAATGAGCTGCAGCTACAGATGAGGATATGGAGCTGTTTCATGCTGCCCAGAACAGGAGGAGCAATTGGAATTGGAACTTGGAATTTAGGTTTATTTGGAATTCGGGGTGTTACAAAGGAAGTTGGCGGACAATTCTACGAGGGGTGTTAGTGAGTGGCCGCTCCTGTCAACCGCCTCGACACTGTCACTATGGCCGTCTGGGGGTCTGCCACAGCATCTTCCTCCCCCCCCTCTATCTCTTCCCATTCCCCGACATCCTCCTCCTCGTCAGGAAACAAATGATACCCCGAGCGATCGAAGTCAGGGATGCGCTCGCCAACGTCGTTCAAAGCCCTGGCGTATGCCTTCCGCAAGTTCTTCTCCAAATATCCGATGGCCTTCTTCTTCGCCGCGACCGCCACCTCCTGCACGGCTGCCTCCTTCTCCCGAGCCACTTTTTCTCTTTCTGCAGCCCTTTCTCGAGCGACTTCCTCTATCTCCAATTCGGCGCCCCCCTTCGCCATCGCCAGCGCCGCCTCCAACAGAGTGATCTTAGTAGCTTGAGAATCTGCCAAGATAGCGACCGCTTCATACTCTTTCTTTGACTTCGATCGCTCGACCTTCTCCCGGTCTTGGACAGCCTTCAACTCCCGCTCCTGCTCCGCCATTTGCCTCAGCAGGTAGCTAAAATGGTAGATCGACTGCGAGAAAGCAAGAACCAAAGGTTTAGAACAAGGAGTAAGGGAGGTTTTGCGAAATAAGGCCCATGACTAATGTAACCCCTATTTTCGGAAATACGTATTTTCTGTGTATTTTTTGTATTTAAAATTTTTGTAAATTATTTTTCCGCTTTCAAATTCTTCTGTCAAAATGTATTGTTAGAACTTCTATTAAAATCTATTTTGATCAATAATTTTATTTGTAACAATTTTCTATGATTTTTATATTGTAATACAAATCTTATAATTGTTATTATTACTTTGATTTCTATTATTATTGCTATTATTATTTTTATCATTTTTTTCATTATTATTATTTTTATTAGTATTATTGTTATTATTGCTATTAATTTTGACTGGTTATTAAAAATCAATTTCTATGTACTAATTGTATTTGTAGTTATTCCAAATAAATTCTATATTGTAATGCGAATTACATTTTATTATAAATCATATTTGTATTGGATATTTTATTGGATCTTTTAATATAAACCCTATTTCCCCCTATTGGATCTTTAAAACCCAATACCCAATACTAAATCCCCAACCCGACAACCCTGTTAACACCCTAAACCTATATTCTTGCGAAACCCTAGCCGCCTATATCCCCCCCCCGCCCCATTTAACCCTTATACTCTTTCACCTATATATATTACCCTACCCCTGTTCACCCAACTCTATTAACCAACCTTTTCATTTCCTACCTCCCGCTCTCTCTCTTTACCTATTCCCCTGTTCTTCATCTCTTCACTCAGCCGCTTTCTCTTCAACCCATCTCTCTCGACCCTCTCCCGACCACCAGCCTCCTCTCCTCTTCTTCGACTCCCTGTGCTCCTCTTGCCTGCTGCACCGCGTCCCTATGCCCCAACCTCCCGTCGCTTCATCACAGCGCCACCGCATCAGCAGCAGCCCCCAGGCGCCAGACCGTTGTGCGCCTTTCCCTGCCACGACGCCCTCCCCAGCATCATCGACAGCGGCCGCCAGCCTCCCTTCCGGCAGTGCCTCCCTGCTCACGAGCTCCATGTCGCACCACTCTACCGACGTCGCGACCGCCCTGTGCTGCCCTACTCCGCAGCCCCCGCCTTCCCTTCCTCTCTCCCTTCTCCACCCTACCAACGATCCCCCTATGGTGCAATGCCATACTGGTGCCATCCCCTCTCCCCTTCACACCAATGTTAGTGCGTCCCCCTGGCCCCTCCCTGCTTCCTGTCGCATCGCCAGAGCAGCGACAGCACCTTAGTGTGGAGTTTCGTCGACCACAGCCAAGCCAGCAGTCGCGCCAGCCAGCGTGCCGCCCTCCATTGCCTTCCTCCACCTTGCCGCCAGCTAGCCACCGTGAACCAGTCGCCGCCCGCCGTCGGAGCCAAGCCCTTCGATCTTGTGGTTGGTTTTGATCTCCTTGATCATGGGCCGTCGATCATCATGAAGTTCCTTGATTGCTTTGTATCTGGGCCATCCGATTTCCACCATGATTGTGATCTTGATCTCTTGATCTTGATCTTGATGGTTTGAAACCTGGTTGTGCAATCTGATCATGATCTCTTGATCTCGACCGTCGAATCTATTTCGTGATCATTGTAACGCCCCGAATTCCAAATAAGACCGAATTTGAGATTCCATGGGATCTTTACACTTCACTTCATATAATTTTACAAGGAAATTTAAACTTTCCATCATACATCAGAGTTCTTTACAAATTTGTACACAGCGGAAAATAAATGAATTACAACAATGAAAATAATATACAACTTGCAACATCTTTAACATGTAACAACATCATATCAACTTTACTTCTTCATGAGAAATCCAATTCCTACATAATAAGCTGTAGGCACGTCAGTCACTTACAACTGACGAAAATGTTATACTCGGTCATCCTCTCTCTGCCGTACATATAACGATCTCAATACTTTAACAAACCACAGAAAGTGAGTATGCTACTCGGTTTGTAGTATTGAGAAGGGAAAATCACAGATGAAGTTGTTGCATACTATAATTACATTAATTGCATGACAATTATGATTAGGTTTGGAATAATGAATAAATAATTGCACTGGAGAAAGTGAGTATGCTTGATTTTACTTTATTTTGCTATTGTTTATATATTTCATGGCAATTTTGATGCTTGCATGATGAGATCTCTTGGTATGATGAGTTGAGTCTATTATTGATTATTTTTAATCCCTTATTCATGATTTTACTTTTTGCTCGAGGACAAGCAAAATCTTAAGTTTGGGGGTATTTGATGTGTCTAATTTTTATACAAATATTTGTACTCATTGACCCATTAAAATTGCTTTTATTCGTCTATATTGTGTTTAATTTATCTTATTTTCATAAGATTTCAAGTAATTAATTATTTTTGGAGAAATAAGGATTTTTATGCAAAATGTGAAGATTTTTGGTAAAAACTCAACAAACAAAACAAACAGAAAGATTTATTAAATTTTATTGTTTTGTTAATTTTTAAATCTTACAATTTCGCCGTGTGAAATGCAAAATATAAATTTTGACTTGCCAATAGAGGTGAAAGTGCAATAAACAATTTTAAAAGGGATTAAATGAGCTAATATGATTTTTAGTTAGTTTAATTAATTTTAAACTAATTAATTTTATTTTTATTTTTATTTTTAAATCCTAATTTATGCTTTATTTTGTGTGCAGCACGTGAAAGAAGAAAAAGAAGCAAGAAAGAAAAGAGCAAATTAAAGAAGGAAGGAAATAAAGAAAGAATAGGGAATTTTCTACAAAATTAAACCCTAATTCCTATGTCTCCTACGCCTATAAATAGAAGAGCAAACAAGAGAAAATGGAGCGCTGAACGAAGGGAAGAGCGACGGCTAACCCTATCATATACAAAATAAAATAAAATAAAACAAAGAGGAGGCGACGCGTCTGCTGTGTGCTGGCGTGTGATATGGCTAAAAATAGGATTAAATCGGGACCGTTCACATCGGGCACGAATCTTAAAGCTCAGGGGTAAAACGGTAATTTCACATGCTAACGGGTCTGAAATGGGAACTGGGTCTTTCTTCACGACCCAATAACCCACGAATGGATCCACCTCAACTGGGTACGGGTCCCAACCCGAAACACACCCAGTCCAGAAAAGATAGAATTAGGGTTTCTGATTAATCCTAATCAACGGCTCTGATTCACATCTATCTTTTCACCGGGAATTAAGGGATTACATTCCTAATCTGATTACGAGGATTTTATGCCTTATCAGATCACAGGAATCACATTCCTTATCTGATCCCAACGGCGACTATAAATACCCCACACCCATGTCCATTAAGAGGTAATCAATCTTTTGCTAGTTAAACGCTCTTTCATAATCATTTCTGGTTACTGACTTGAGCGTCGGAGGGTGCGTCGCCGGGATCAACCCCGGTGTCTCGCACTTCCTTGCAGGTGAACGGCGGGAGTCAACGGTCAAGCTCCGGCGGAACAGGTTAGGCGTTTGCTATTCAGGTTTTCCACGAACTCACAAATTCTATCTGTTTGCCCCCACACCGAAATTAGCGGCAACAGATTGGCGCCGTCTGTGGGAAAACCAAACGAATAGCAGCCCCTCTTTCCATTGGTCCGATCTTCTCCAGCCATGCCTCCGAGAAAAGTCAGGTCCAGAGGGTCCAACCGCGGGCCCAACCCCACCGATCAGCAAGAGGTAGTCCCCGTCCAACCCGCTCCGCAGCAGGGACAACCCTCGCCTCAAGTGGAGGACCCTCTTCAACAAGATCAGCCTCTTCTTCAGAATCAGGAACCCCCCAAGGGTCCCACCGGTCCTCAGAATGCCGGTGCGGGGGGCTCCCGCATGAAGCAACCTCTCCACCTAGACCGCGTCTCCATACACAAAGCCTCTACGGATTCCATGGCCTCTCACAATCCTCAAAACCGGCAGAAGGTAGAGGATTTACGCCACCGTCTGGACGAGAAGCGGTCCCGAGAGGGAGCCTCCCGCCAGCAACGTCCGGGTGAGCGATCCCCACACCGCCAAGACTACAAAAGGTCCCATGTCCGAAGGGGAAGGAAGGAATCCCCCGAGCACTACAGAAGAAGACATCGTTCCCCCGCCGATCGGCAACACCCCAGGAACTATGAGGCACCCATCACCCATTCCGAGTTCCAACAATTCCAAGCAATGGTACAACAGGCTCTCAACCTCCGTCCTCATAACAACAATGCCCAACGGGATCCTACACCCCCGCGGGTCCAGAGTCCTCACCACCGGCAGCGTACTCATAGCCCTCGCCACTCCCAAGGTCATCGTCGCCACAGTCCTCGCTCCCCTTCCTACGAAGACGAGTCCAGAGGCTCGTTCGACTACCACTGGAGGGACGATGCCCTCTACCACCGTCTCCACGAAGTAGAGAGGTGCATCAGCCGAATCGACCGAGACGAAGAAGAAAGGGGTAAGGCCATCCGTCCGAGCCGACCCCCCTTCTCCCGGACCATCATGGAGGCTCCCATCCCGTGGGGTTTCAAGCCCCTGCAGTTCGAAACCTACTCAGGGGATTCAGATCCCGTCGACCATATCGAAAGCTTCAAAACCCTCATGCTCATCCACCAGGCTTCCGATGCCCTACTGTGTAAGACATTCCCTGCCACTCTTAAAGGCTCGGCTCGGGAATGGTACTCCCGCCTCGCACCGTCTTCCATATTCTCCTTCGAGCAGTTCGAAACACTCTTCATCACCCACTTTGTGAGCAGCAGACGCACGGAGAAGACCAGCATCTCGCTCCTCCAACTCAGACAGGTGAAAGGTGAGAAATTAAGAGACTGTGAAGAGGTTCACAGCGGAGGTCAGGTCCATGGCCTCCCTCGACCAATCCGTCGCAACAGCCGCCTTCCAATCCAACGTCTTCAATTCCAGCCTCCGCTCCTCTCTTGCTAAGAAGCCTCCACAGAACTTTGCTGACCTCCTTCTCAGATGTGACAAGTACATTCGTGCCGAAGAGGCCGCCTACCTCCCAAGCTTCGGAGGGTCTACCTCAGGGACGAAACGAAAGTTGACCGAAGAAGAAGAGGCTAAGAAGCTTCAGAAGGACGGCAATGGCCAGCACCGCCCGACTCCTCGGTTTGAGAAGTTCACCCCCTCATTGCTAATATATCAGAAGTCCTTATGGAGGTGGACAAGGAAGGACTACTCCGCGCTCCCTCAAGAATGAATACCCCTGGCAAGAAGAGGGACAAAGATAAGTGGTGCCGCTTTCACAGGGACCACGGCCACGACACGGATGATTGTCGGGCTCTCAAGGAGGAGATCGAAGAACTCATAAAACGGGGGCACCTGATCAAGTTCGTCCAAAAAGAGGGGGCCGAGCTCCTCCCCTGACCATCACCTCTTCCAAACGAACAGAAAGGCCCGCCGAGCTTCAAGACTCAGCTCCTCCCAAGAGGTCCTCACCTTATTGTAGAAGTAGGATTCTGATTTTCAATAAGGCCGATGCTTGTAACTCGGCCAACAGCATGTAATAATGGCTCGCCCTATTGGAGCAGCCACTTAGTTTATTTCAATAAAATTTTACATCTTTTCATTGAAAATTATTGCTCTTGCTTTTCTATCTCTCCGAGTCACGACTCTCTTAAATGGTGGGTTCGGAGTCCAGCTTCTTCTATATGGCTGCTCCCGCAACTTACTAACCCTTAACACCAATGGTTCGGAGTCCAACACTTGGCTCGATTCCTCTTCAAATAACCTGCTCTTCAGCGGGTTAGAAGTGGTTCGCCATTCAAAATTGCTCCCGCAACCGTTGAACAACTCTACCGATGGTTCCGGAGTCCAACACTTGGTTCGATTCTGCTTCGAATAACTTGCTCTTAAGCGGGTTAGAAGTGGTTCGCCATTCGGAATTGCTCCCACAACCGTTGAACTTTTCTAACGATGGTTCCGAAGTCCAACACTTGGCTCGATTCTACTTCGCAAGTTCGCTGTTAAGCGATCTAGAAGTGGTTCTCCATTCGGAATTGCTCCCACAACCGTTGATTCCCTCACTTAAATAACGAGTTCGGAGCTCACCACTCTTCTCCCAGAGTTGCTCCTCAGACTCGTCTCACAAATGGCACTCTCCTAGAGTTGCTCCTCACACTCCCCCTCCAAGTGGCTCTTCCCTAGAACCGAGCTCTTCGCTCCGCTCGCCTCCAAAGCGGACCTTTTCTCAAACAAGTTCGGAGCTCACAACTCTCTCCTAGAGTTGCTCCTCAAAACTCGTCTTCCAGATGGCTCTCTCCTAGAGTCAAGCTCTTCACTCCGCTCGCTTCCGAAGCGGACCTCTTCTCTATGAGTTCGGAGCTCACAACCCTCCCATGGAGTTGCTCCTTGCACTCACTCCAGAGAATGGGTCTTCCCAGCACCTCTTCCTAGCACCTCTTCTCCTAGGAGTGGAGCTCCTCTTCAAAAATCTCTAAAACCAAACAGAATAGAGACAACTTCAGAGCCCCTCACCTCTCCCATATGCTGGCCCATCCTCCCGAGCCGAGGAGCAGAGCTTCATCGACCCATCCCCTTCATCACCTCACTGAGCTTCTCCTCATGCTCGAGCCATCCGAACAGCCGAGCTACCGAACAGCTCAGCCGAACGGTCGAGCCACTGAGCACGGAGGGCCGGAATCTTCAAGGAACACTTCCTCCAAAACGCCTCAGCGCCTCGGCCAACAGCACTGAGTCTCCGAGCCGAGGTGCCGAGGTACCGACCCTCGTATATGGAGAAAAATCGTCCCGAGGCGAAGTCACCGTCGGATCTCTCCAAAATTCGCGACACAATCTGACGGACGGTTTAGATCGTGCCACACCACCACAAAACGACAAGATAACGTTTTCTCGAAACTCGTGCCTCTTGCCTCGTGATTCGCGCCACGATCGTGATCAACCGTCCAGATGGCTCTTCTACAAGTCGAGCTCTTCGCTCCGCTCGCCTCCAAAGCGGAGCTCTTCTCAACGAGTTCGGAGCTGAAAACTCTCTCCTAGAGTTGCTCCTCAAACTCCTCTTCTAGATGGCTCTTCTACAAGTTGAGCTCTTCACTCCGCTCGCCTCCAAAGCGGAGCTCTTCTCAACGAGTTCGGAGCTAAAAACTCTCTCCTAGAGTTGCTCCTCAAACTCCCCTTCCAGACGGCTCTTCTACAAGTCGAGCTCTTCGCTCCGCTCGCCTCCAAAACGGAGCTCTTCTCAGCGAGTTCGGAGCTAAAACTCTCTCCTAGAGTTGCTCCTCAAACTCCTCGTCCAGATGGCTCTCCTAGAGCCGAGCTCTTCACTCCGCTCACTTCCAAAGCGGAGCTCTTCTCCACAAGTTCGGAGCACAACTTTCTCCTGGAGTTCCTCCTCAAACTTGTCTCTCAAATAGCTCATCTCAAAGAGTTCGGAGCTAAAAACTCTCTCTTAGAGTTGCTCCTCAAACTCCCCTTCCAGACGGCTCTTCTACAAGTCGAGCTCTTCGCTCCGCTCACCTCCAAAACGGAGCTCTTCTCAGCGAGTTCGGAGCTAAAACTCTCTCCTAGAGTTGCTCCTCAAACTCCTCGTCCAGATGGCTCTCCTAGAGCCGAGCTCTTCACTCCGCTCACTTCCAAAGCGGAGCTCTTCTCCACAAGTTCGGAGCACAACTTTCTCCTGGAGTTCCTCCTCAAACTTGTCTCTCAAATAGCTCTTCTCGACGAGATCAGAGCTAAAACTCTCTTAGAATTGCTCCTTGCGCTCACTTCAAAGAATGGGTCTTCCCATGGCTCTTACGAGGATCTTCCTAGCACCTCTTCTCCACCCCTAGGAGTGGAGCTCCTCTTCAAAAATCTCCAAAAACCAAGCAGAGCATCACCTCTTCCATATGCCGACTCATCCCCTTCATCAACTCACCGAGCTTCTCCTCACGCTCGAGCCGTCCGAACAGCCGAGCTACCGAACAGCTCAGCCGAACGGCTGAGCCACTGAGCACGGAGGGGCAGAAACTTCCAGGAACACTTCCTCCAAAACGCCTCGGCCAGCAGCACTGAGTCTCCGAGCCGAGGTGCCGAGGTACCGACCCTCGTATATGGAGAAAAATCGTCCCGAGGCGAAGTCACCGTCGGATCTCTCCAAAATTCGCGACACAATCTGACGGACGGTTCAGATCGTGCCACGCCCACAAAACGACAAGATAACGTTTTCTCGTGATCTGAACCCCATCCTCGTGATGCACGCCATGATCAATGGCCTAGATCCAGCCACGCGTCTCTTCCGAGCTGTCTGCCATCGGCCTGTTCAGGCGAGCTACCGAACAGCTCAGCCGAACAGCTGAGCCACTGGGCACGGAAGGGAGCTACCTTCAGAGAACACTTCCTTCAAAACAGACAACTCAGCACCTCGGCCAACGGTACTGACCCTCCGAGCAGAGGTGCCGGGGTACCGACCCTCGTATATGGCAAAAAATCGCCCCGAGCCGATCTCACCGTTAGATCATCTCCAAATTCGCACTCAAGCGTGATGAACGGATCAGATCGCACCACGTCGCCACAAAACGACAAGATAACGTTTTCTCGAAACTCATGCCTCTTGTCTCGTGATTCGCGCCACGATCGTGATCAATCGTCCAGATTGAGCCGCGTAGCTCGGATCTGCCAATCTACCCAACTGCGGAGCGGCGAAAAATGCACCTCGAAATCCGGGCTCGGATTCGCCGAACGAAGCAAGCAGATGAAGAGGGAGAAAGAACAAGAGGCTAACGGTCGGGGTCGGACCAGATACCCACGGTCCGACCCATACCCTTCTTAGCTCATTCATTCTTCTCCTCCTCCCCTTCCTCTTCTCCTCTTCTCCACAGTGCGGAAGAACAAGGCAGAGGAGAGAACCCAATTGCCTCTCCTCCCCTTCCTCTTCTCCTCTTCTCCACTGTGCGGAAGAACAGGGCAGAGGAGAGAACCCAATTGCCTCTCCTCCTCTTCCTCTTCTCCTCTTCTTCACCGTGCGGAAGAACAAGGTAGAGGAGAGAACCCAATTGCCTCTCCTCCCCTTCCTCTTCTTCTCTTCTCCACTGTGCGGAAGAACAAGGCAGAGGAGGGAACCCAAATGCCTCTCCTCTCCTTCCTCTTCTCCTCTTCTCCACTATGCGAAAGAGCAAGGCAGAGGAGAGAACCCAAATGCCTCTCCTCCCCTTCCTCTTTCTCCTCAGAAGTGCTGCCGACCCTGTCCGATCCGAGGTGCCGATCCGAGCCGAGGTGCCGGGGTACCGACCCTCGTATATAGAGAAAAATTCGGCCGATCCCATCTCACCGTCGGATCATCTCAAAATTCGTGCTAAAACATGATGAACGGCTCAGATCTCGCCACGTCTCCACAAAACGACAAGATAACGTTTTCTCGAAACTTGTGCCTCTTGTCTCGTGATTCGCGCCACGATCGTGATCAACCGTTCAGATTGAGCCACGTAGCTCGGATCTCAAATCCGAGCCACCGACCTATCAAACAGCAAAGTGGAAAAAAAAATTCTCCTCAAAATCCGTGCTCGGATCTGCCGAACCAGAAGCATTAGCCGAGCAACGAGGAAAGAGAGAGAGAGAGAGAGAGAAAGAAAAAAAAAATAGAAAGGTCGGGTCGGACCCGTTAGTGTACCGAACCTGAACCCTTCCTCCTTCTCCCCTACGCTCTCCCTGCCAAAACCAACAAGAGAAAAACCCAACTTCTCCTTCGAAAACTTCTAGCGCCAGCGAGCTCCATTCGTCGCCGGGCTCTTCGCCTGCCTCCGACGCCGAGCTCCTCGCCTGCCTCTGTTCACTAAGCTCACAAAGCTCCACGCCAACACCCGTCTTCAACATCGAACCGAAGCTCCAAGCTCCATCTTCCCTGCCGAGCTCACTGTCGAGGGTCCCCACGACAGCCGAAGTCCCCTTCGTCGAGCCCCATTATCTCCGAGCTCCGAATACCGACCACGGTGCCGCGCTCCGCAGTCGGGCTCTCCTGACTTGACAACCACCTTCGAGCTCCCACGGTAGCCGACCTCATTCTTCAAGCTCGAACCCACTCCACCTGTCGAAGTTCCGAAGCGCCGAGCTCTCCCTCCATGAGCTCGTCCGTCTCCAAACTCCGCCATGGCCGACCACCTCCGCTCCGAGCTCCGCGATGCCGAAGCTCTTCAAAATGCCGACCCACTTTGCCGAAGCTCTTGCCTTGCCGAACTCCATTCGTGCCGAGCTTCGCTGCCAAGCTTACCTCCGAGCTCCAACGGGTGCCGAACCCATCGTCTCCTTCACGAGCTCACCTCCAAAACATAGCTCCGCTATTCGTCGAAGCTCTTGTCCACGTCCACTGTCGAGCTCGCCTCCCATCGCCAAAGCTCTTCTCTGCCATTGCCGAGCTCGAACTGTGCTACCTCCACTGCGTCGAGCCACCACAGTCGAAGCTCCGAAGCATCGAGCTCCGACTGTTGGCAGAGCTCCATTGAAATTGCCGAAGCTCCAACATCGTCAACCTCCATAACAGTCGAGCTCTGAACCCATCACCGTTCGCCAAAGCTCGCCCATTCTCTTCGTCGTCGAGCCGAACCTAACTCCAAACGCAGCGCCGCTCCGAGCAGCTCACTCGTCGTCAAGCTCCGAAGCGTCGACTCTCCATGCCGAGCCGAACCCATCAAACCGAAGCTCCAACTCCTCGCCACCTTCGCCCAAGCTCGAACTCCGCCACAACTCCTCGCCGCCTTTCCGAGCTCCACCTCCGAAGCACCAAGCTCCGCCATGTCTCGACTCCGAGCCGAGCTCCTCTCCACGGAGTCGCCGAGCTCCGAGCACGAACCACCTTCGCCGAGCTCAAGAACCCATCAAACCGAAGCTCCAACTCCTCGCCACCTTCGCCCAAGCTCGAACTCCGCCACAACTCCTCGCCGCCTTTCCGAGCTCCACCTCCGAAGCACCAAGCTCCGCCATGTCTCGACTCCGAGCCGAGCTCCTCTCCACGGAGTCGCCGAGCTCCGAGCACGAACCACCTTCGCCGAGCTCAAGAACCCATCACCATGGCTCTAACGAACTCCCTACTCCGCAAGCATCCCCTACATCGAGCTCCGCCTCACCATCACCGAGCTCCAATAGAGCTCTCCTCCTTCGACAGTCGAGCTCCGCCATGCTCCTCGTCGAACCCATCGAACCGACAGCTCCTTCAACTCTGAGCTCGCCTCTTCTCTTCGCCGAGCGCCGAAGCACCGAGCTCGTCAAAACGCCAACCCACCGCCGAGCTCAGTCTCCTCCGCCGAACTCCACAGCCGAAGACGAACTCTCCCAACGAGCTCCGAGCTCACCACGAACGATCTCGTCATCCACAACCGAGCTACGTTCCGTCGCCGAGCTCGTCTCCTCGATAGCAAGCTGTCACCGTCGCTGAGACCCTCTCTCTCACCGAGGTTCTTCGAAGATGAGGAAGTAAAACGGGACGAGACGAAGAGTAGAAGAAGAGAAGAAGCAGCGGGAAGTAGAAGCAGAGCGGAAAGAGAGAAAAAAAAAAAGGGGGCGCCACGTGGCACTGCCACGTGGCATCACGCCGAGCCGAGGTGCCTTCGCCAAGGCGCTGAACCGAAGTGCCGAGGTACCGATGCTGTAAATTGAGAAAAAAATTGACCGACCAACACGATCCGTCCGATCGTCTCAAAATTCGCGTCGCGACACGATCGACACTCAGAAACGCGCCACGTGTCCCGATCGTGATCTGCCTCACGATGCACGCAGATCTGATCATGATGGACGGCCAGAAACGCGCCACGTGTCCAGATCGCGATCTGCCTCACGATGCGTGCTCATCTGGTCATGATGGACGGCCAGAAATCTGCCACATGTCCAAGTAATATTTAAATTATTTATTTATTTATTTATTTGTTTTTTTTATTTAAAAAATCCGAAAAAAATATTTAAAAATCGAAAAAAATTAATTAAAAATTCTAAAAATAATTATTAATTCAGAAAAAATTATTTTTAAATTCTGAAAAATAATTATTAAATTAGAATAATTAATTAATATTTTAGATAATTAATTATTTAATTCGGAAAATGAATAAAAAATTCAGAAAAAATGAGAAAAAATTCAGAAAAATCTGGAAAAATCACCAAAAATCCAGAAAATTCTTAGAATACTTTTGGGCATTTTACAAGCCCATAATAACACTGTTACACCCCGAGCAAGATTCCAAACTCCCTTAAGAACACCGATAAAATCCCGTACGCCATTGAAATAGTAAAACTACTCCTCAAAGGCTGATCAAACTCAGTCTTCGGGAGTGGGGGGCTCGTGATATGGCTAAAAATAGGATTAAATCGGGACCGTTCACATCGGACACGAATCATAAAGCTCAGGGGTAAAACGGTAATTTCACATGCTAACGGGTCTGAAATGGGAACTGGGTCTTTCTTCACGACCCAATAACCCACGAACGGATCCACCTCAACTGGGTACGGGTCCCAACCCGAAACACACCCAGTCCAGAAAAGATAGAATTAGGATTTCTGATTAATCCTAATCAACGGCTCTGATTCACATCTATCTTTTCACCGGGAATTAAGGAATTACATTCCTAATCTGATTACGAGGATTTTATGCCTTATCAGATCACAGGAATCACATTCCTTATCTGATCCCAACGGCGACTATAAATACCCCACACCCATCTCCATTAAGAGGTAATCAATCTTTTGCTAGTTAAACGCTCTTTCATAATCATTTCTGGTTACTGACTTGAGCGTCGGAGGGTGCGTCGCCGGGATCAACCCCGGTGTCTTGCACTTCCTTGCAGGTGAACGGCAGGAGTCAACGGTCAAGCTCCGGCGGAACAGGTTAGGCGTTTGCTATTCAAGTTTTCCACGAACTCACAAATTCTATCTGTTTGCCCCCACACCGAAATTAGCGGCAACAGCGTGCTTCAAAAATGAAAAGTAGAGAGAGAGGACAAACAGAAGTGAAGTGGCTACCTTGCTCTGGTGCACTCCAAGATAGGGAGGGAAGAAGATGTGAGCACGTGCTGACTCAGGAAAAAACGAAGCAGGGACGTGGTAACGTGGCAGCTTGAGTCCAGAGGTTGACTTGGCATCCTGTTGTGTTGGCGCGTGCTCCAAGACAACCAAAGCCCAGGCATGTGATAGAGGACAGCAGAGGACGGGACAACGGCTCAGTGGTGACGTCAGCACACGCTGACGTGGCGGATCTGGCTCGAAATTCAAAGACGACAGAGAGAGGATTTGACTTGTTTGGGCAAGCTTTTCGAGGCTATTCGGTTTGCAATTTTTTTAAAAAGCAGTCTCTTTTTATATCTCTTTTCTCTCTCTAATTTTTATTATGCAATCCAAGATAATATTTGTTAGTTGCAAATTGATTATGAACTAAATTTGTTTTTCTAGGGCTTTGATATAGCCTGGTTTTGAGAACACAATTTTAATTCTATATTATTTTTCTGTTTTTCCATGGTTGTGTGTTAGATTTTTATTCTTAATGCGTATGATGGGTGGACAGACATTTTTATGATTTATTGAATCATGGAGAGACCGAGAGGTAATTTGTGATTAAGAACAATAAAATTAAACACCATTAATTGAGCGAAATTAGAGATGATTTACCGTGATTGATGTGACAGTTAAGAAATCCATAAAACTTAATGAGTCTTCGATTAATTAAATTTACATTGAGATATGACAAACTGTTAGTTGGAGATATTTTTGGTGTTGTTCGAGAGAAAGCATTGAATAATTTGGGGGTTTTGGTCTACAACTTGGAAAATAATCTCTTTATTCATATGGAGTTACAAATTGTATGGGATTAACTAGGTGAAATCAAAAGCCCTAGAATCTATTTTGCAATTAATAAATAACCATTTTCATATTTCGCCCTCTTAATTAATTTAGTTAGATTTGTAGATTAATTTAATTTAGTCATTTTCTTTATTAATTTCGATTTTCCAAATAGTAGTTAATCTAGTAATATCGGTACTCAATAAAATAATTAGTCCCTGTGGGTTCGACACTCTTTTCACTAAAACTATACTACTTGTTGCGATTTTGTACACTTGCAAATATTCACATCAAGTTTTTGGCGCCGTTGTCGGGGACTAGTTATTCTTTTATTGATATTGAAAATTGCTAGATTATTACTAGTTTGGATTTTTTTTATTATTTCTTTTGTTTTATTATTATTTTACCTCTTTATTTTATTTTGACTTAATTTTACTTATATTTATTTTTCTTGTTTTATTTTTTTTAGTTTTCTATTTTTTTAATACTTATATTTCAGGACATACAAATACATATCATGGCAAATTATGGGAACAAGGCTTTGAGAGACTATGCTATGCCCTCAATTCATGGAATAATATCAAGCATAAAGAGGTCGGTTATTGAAGCTGATGATTTTGAGATTAAATCGGCCATTATTCAAATGATTCAACAGACTGTTCAATTTTTGCGGACTACTGCACGAGGATCCTTATATTCACATTGGAAACTTTCTAAGGATTTGTGACACTTTTAAGCACAATGGAGTATCAGATGATGCAATCAGATTAAGACTCTTTCCTTTTTCAATACGAGATAAGGCGAAGGCTTGGCTACATTATCTACCACCCGGTAGTATTACTACTTGGGAGGGACTTGCACAAAAATTTTTGGCTAAGTATTTTCCGCCAGCAAAGACAGCAAAACTAAGGAATAATATTGCCACATTCTTTCAATTTGAGACTGAGTCTTTCTATGAAGGAATTAAAATTGCCATCTAGGAAAAATAGAGGAATTAAAATTTGTGTTCTACAAAACTCGGCTACATCTTAGCCTCTAGAACAATAAATTCAGTTCATGTTCATTTTGCAATTAATAAAAATATTTTGGATTGCATCAAAAATTATAGAGAAGAAGAGATACAAAAAGAATACAAAATTTAAAGCAAACCCCTTTCTGTCTCAAAAATTGCACCCAAAAAGTTGTCGCCTTGGGAGCCGTAGCCAGTCAGCCTGCAACGTCAGATCTGTCACCTTGGGAGCCGTGCGTCAGCAGCTGTCTGCTATCAGCGCGTCACGTCAAGTCAACAGCAGGTTAGCTGCTGCACTGGGTCCCACGTGCTTCGGACGCCACGTCAGAATCAAAGAAGAAGAGGAAGCAGCAGCCTGGTCACTGTTTGCCAGGTGTATGAGTCACCAAGTCAGCAGCTCTTGTTGGGTGCGCTTCGAATACTGTGCCGAAGAAGACAGCAGCCCTACTGCCCACACGTGCTGTTTTGCCTTGGAACTCGCACACGCTTTCTCTCTCCCTTTTGTTTCAGGCTGATTTGAAAGCAAGAGACAGAGATAGATGAGTTGATGAGTTCTCTCTCTCTTACTTTCTTCTCTTATTTTTTTCTTTGTATTTGGTAGCCGTCACCTCTTCCACCCTTCTCTCTCCATCTCTTCATGTATTTATAGAGAACGGGAATAGGAGTTAGGGTTTGCGCTTTTGCAGAAAAGTCCTTTCTCTTCATTTATTTCCTTCCTTTTTAATCAAGAATTTTATTTCTTTCTCTTCCTTTGTTTTCTTCCTTTTCTGCCAACCACGTGCTGCTGCATACACAAAATAATACCAGAAATTAGAATTTTTAAATAAAATAAAATTAGTTAGTTTAAAATTAATTAAACTAACAACAAATCATATTAGCTTATAAAAATCCTTTTAAAATTATTTGTCGCACTTTTAACTCAACAAAACAATAAAAATTTATAAATCCATTATTCTACTTTGTTTGTTGATTTTTTTCACAAATCTTTACTTTTTGCATCAAAAATATTATTTCTTTAAAAATGATTAAATAAAATGAAATCTTATAGAAATAAGATGAATTATAGACAATATCAACGAAAACAAGCAGTTTTAATTGGTAAATGAGTACAAATATTTGTATATAATTTAGACACATCAACAATTATGATTGGGTTTGAAATTATGAATAAATAATTGCACTGGAGAAAGTGAGTATGCTTGATTTTACTTTATTTTCTATTGTTTATATATTTCATGGCAATTTTGATGCTTGCATGATTCGATCTCTTGGTATGATGAGTTGAGTCTATTATTGATTATTTTTAATCTCTTATTCATGATTTTACTTTTTGCTCGAGGACAAGCAAAATCTTAAGTTTGTATTTGATGTGTCTAATTTTTATACAAATATATGTACTCATTTACCCATTAAAATTGCTTGTATTCGTCTATATTGTGTTTAATTCATCTTATTTCCATAAGATTTCAAGTAATTAATTATTTTTGGAGAAATAAGATTTTTTATGCAAAATGTGAAGATTTTGGGTAAAAACTCAACAAACAAAACAAACAGAACGATTTATTAAATTTTATTGTTTTATTGATTTTTAAATCTTACAATTTTGCCGTGTGAAATGCAAAATATAAATTTTAATTTGCCACTTGAGGTGAAAGTGCAATAAACCATTTTAAAAGGGACTAAATGAGCTAATATGTTTTTTAGTTAGTTTAATTAATTTTAAAATAATTATTTTTATTTTTATTTTTATTTTTAAATCATAATTTCTGCTTTACTTTGTGTGCAGCACGTGAAAGAGAAGAAAAAGAAGCAAGAAAGAAAAGAGCAAATTAAAGAAGGAAGGAAATAAAGAAAGAATAGGGATTTTTCTGCAAAATCAAACCCTAATTCCTATGTCTCCTACGCCTATAAATATAACAGCAAACAAGAGAAAAAGGAGCACTGAACGAAGGGAAGAGGACGGCTAACCCTATCATATAAAAAATAAAATAAAATAAAACAGAAAGGAGGCGACACGTCTGCTGTGTGCTGGCGTGCTTAAAAAATGAAAAGTAGATAAAGAGGAAAAACAGAAGTGACGTGGAAACCTTGCTCTGGTGCACTCAGAGACTGGGCAGGAAGAAGACGTGAGCACGTGCTGACGTGCTGACTCAGGAAGAAACGAAGCAGGGACATGGTGATGTGGCGGCTTGAGTCCAGAGGCTGACTTGGCATCCTGTTGTGTTGGCGCGTGCTCCAAGACGACCAAAGCCCAGGCACGTGACAGAGGACAGCAGAGGATGGGACAGCGGCTCAGTGGTGACGTCAGCACACGCTGACGTGGCAGATCTGGCTTGGAATTCAAAGACGACAGAGAGAGGATTTGATTTGTTTGCGCACGCTTTTCGAGGCTGTTCGGTTTGCAATTTCTTTTATAAAGCAGTCTCTTTTTGTATCTTTTTTCTTTCTCAAATTTTTATTATGCAATTCAAGACAATATTTGTTAGTTGCAAATTGATTATGAACTAAATTTATTTTTCTAGGGCTTTAATGTAGCCTAGTTTTGAGAACTCAATTTTAATTTCATATTATTTTTCTATTTTTCCATGGTTGTGTGTTTAATTTTTATTCTTAATGCGTACAATGGGTGGACAGACATTTGTATGATTTATTGGATCATGGAGAGACCGAGAGGTAATTGGTGATTTAGAACAATAAAATTAAACACCATTAATTAAGCGAAATTAGATATGATTTACCATGATTGATGTGACCATTAAGAAATCCACAAAACTTAATGAGTCTTCGATTAATTAAATTTGCATTGAGATATGACAAACTGTTAGTTGGAGATATTTTTGGTGTTGTTCGAGAGAAAACATTGAATAATTTGGGGATTTTGGTCTACAACTTGGAAAAATAATCTCTTTATTCATATGGAGTTACAAATTGTGTGGGATTAACTAGGTGAAATCAAAAGCCCTAGAATCTATTTTGCAATTAATAAATAACCATTTTCAGATTTTGCCCTCTTTATTAATTTATTTAGATTTGCAGATTAATTTAATTTAGTCGTTTTCTTTATTGATTTTGATTTTCCAAAAAGTAGTTAATCTAGTAATATCGGTACTGAATAAAATAATTAGTCTCTGTGGGTTCGACACTCTTTTCACTAAAACTATACTACTTGTTGTGATTTTGTACACTTGCAAATATTCACATCACTTCTCTGTTCATTCTCTTTTTGATTCCAGTTCTACCTACTCCCTTATTGCTTTGTTATCTTATGTTGTTATTTCCTTTTGATACTATTTATTCTCTTTCATGCACTCCATTTGACATCCTTCTTATCCATCTACTTTCTTATTCTGGTGTTACCACTGCTTTGTTTCTTTCCCTCTGATTCTCTATTTTGTTACCCCATGTTTGCTTTTGCATTGTCTTATGTACTGCCTAAGCAAATTTCGAGGACGAAATTTTGTTATAAGGTGGGTAGGATTTGTAACCCCTGTTTTCGTAAATACGTATTTTCTGTATTTAAAATTTTTGTAAATTACTTTTTCGCTTTCAAATTCTTTTGTCAAAATGTATTATTGGATTTTCTATTAAAATCTATTTTGATCAATAATTTTATTTGTAACTATTTTCTATTATTTTTATATTGTAATACAAATCTTATTATTGTTATTATTACTTTGATTTCTATTATTATTACTATTATTATTTTTATCATTTTTCTTATTATTATTATTGTTATTAGTATTATTGTTATCATTGTTATTAATTTTGACTGGTTATTAAAAACCCATTTCTATGTACTAATTATATTTGTAGTTATTTCTAATAAATTCTATATTATAATGCAAATTACATTTTATTATAAATCATATTTTTACTGGTTATTTTATTGGATCTTTTAATATAAACCATATTTTCCCCTATTGGATCTTTAAAACCCAATACCCAATACTAAATCCCCAACCAGAAAACCCAGTTAACACCCTAACCCTATATTCCTGTGAAACCCTACCCGCCTATATCCCCCCCCCCCCCCCCCCCCCCCCGTTTAACCTTAATAGCCTCTCACCTATATATATTACCCTACCCCTATTCACCCTAATCTATTAACCAATCGTTTCATCTCCAACCTCCCGCTTTTTCTCCCTCTTTACCCATTCCCCTGTTCTTCATCTCCCCACTTAGCCGCTTTCTCTTCAACCCATCTCTCCCGACCCTCTCCCGACCACCAGCCTCCTCTCATCTTCTTCGACTCTCTATGCTCCATCTGCCTGCTACACCGTGTCCCGGTGCCCCGGCCCGTCGCTTCATTACAGCGTCACCGCATCAGCAGTAGCCCCCAGGCGCCAGACCGATGCACGCCTCTCCTTGTCGCGACGCCCTCCTTAACATCGTCGACAGCAGCCGCCAGCCTCCCTCCTGCAGCGCTTCCCTGCTCATGACCTCCTTATCGCACCACTTTGCCGACATCGCGACCGCTCTGTGCCGCCCTACTCCGCAGCCTCCTCCTTCCCTTCTCCTCTCCCTTCTCCACCGTGATGGTGATCCCCCTGTGGTGCAACACCACACCGGTGCCAGCCCCTCTTCCCTTCACTCTGATGTCAGTCGCTTCCCCCTGGCCCATCCCTGCCTTCTGTCGCACCGCCAGAGCAGCGACAGCACCTCGGTGCGGAGTTCCATCGACCCCAGCAAAGCCAGCAGTCATGCCAGCCAGCGTGTCGCCGTCCGTTGCCGTCCTCCAACTTGTTGCCAGCCAGCCACTGCGAACCAGTCACTGCCCACCGTCGAAGCCAAGCCCTTCGATCTTGCTGTTGGTTTTGATCTCCCGTATCATGGGTCGTCGATCGTCATGATCATCATCATCATGGAGTTCCTTGATTGCTTTGTATCCGGGCCATCCGATTTCCATCGTGATTGTGATCTTGATCATGATGATTTGAATCCTGGTCATCAGATCTGATCTTGATCTCGACTGTCGGATCTACTTCGTGATCATCATCAACATATTGATCATCCTCTTGATCATCAAGATCTGTGCCAATCCGCCTGATCATTGTTTGATCATCTTGGTCTTGATCGTCATCATGATCCGTTCGTTGGATTGTGTTTGTGATTGGTTCGTGATTCGTTCGCTCGTGTTCGTGCTCGGGAATCCATTCTCGTTATTGTCTTTGCATCGCCATTTTCGTCGTCGTCTCTCAGGCAAGTAACTTGTATTCTTTTCATTGTGTAATACAAGTACTAAATACCGCATGTAGTGTAGTTGTGTTCTAGAGACAATTCTTGTGTGAAACCCCTGTTGTATCTTGTCTCTATTGTGTTGACCCGCCCGTAGTTGCCTCAGTACACACTTGACATGAAATAACCTTGGGATGACCACTTCCTGATGTATACATGCATGTTGTTCGTATGACATCGTATGCTTGATTGTGTTAGTTGTACTGAACTTGTTGAAGACCTGTAAAATACCCTATACCAGGTTTTTTGGACATCTAGTATACCATATTTCACATTTTGTTATGATTTGGATGAGTTTCACATGAACTAGTTGGTTTGTGCATGAAGGATATTTTCTGTTTTGCCGGTTCCCCTTTTTTTATCAGTATTTTAGACCCTATTAAGGTCAGTATATGAAAATTATTTGTGAATATGAATTATAGAGAACTCTATCTACTTTCCAGATTTTCTGATAGATTTCAGTTTCGCAAGTTATGGCTATTTTACTACAGACGTGTTTAAAATTCCAGATCTAATTTTATATAAATTCTGTATGGTAAATTATTTTTCTATTGATGTTAAAGATAATATTTTGATTCAATATTTTGCTGGTTACAACTAGGCTTTATTAGTATTAACCCCTAATTTTGGTGGATTTAATTGATAACTTTTATAAACTATTTTATACTTGCAAACAACTACTACACTTGCAGAATTTTCATGTTGTTCAGTAAAGAAACTTAATTTTAACCAAATTCTATTTGTTGTTTATAAAAACTTTGTGAATATAAATTATAGCCTACTATATCTATTTTATCACCCTTTTGACGGATCAGGATTTCAATTTATATTTTGTGAGATATCGTTGTTTTAGTACTGCAGTGTTTATGATTCTAGATTTACAAAACTATTGTATCTTGTTGTTTTCTAATTTTACTTGACTATTCTATCTATGTTGGAAAATTATGAAACATTATTTTCATTTACTAAACATACTAGGGAATACCCAAGATTTTTCTTCGATTTAATCAGTGAGTTTTTATGCTGTTTTCTTGGTTATGAATACAATCTCCTGATTTCTGGCTGAACATATTTTCTGGATACAATTCTGTTTTGAGTCTTGTTTTTGTAAAATAACATATGACTTATATATATTTGCTGGATTCGGATGGGAGTCTATTTTCTAGATCTTCTGACAGATCTAGATTTTTATTTCTATGGTAGCGAGAATATCAGTTTTGGTGCAGCAACATCTTGCTGTCCAGAATTGGCATTTTGCTATGTTTAAATATTTGCGTGTTGTTTCTTGCATTTTGTGATTTAGAACATATTCCTTGCTTCACATGAGCTCTTGATACATCCTTGTCTTCTCTCGATTTTGTTCTCGTTATCTCGTCATCATGTGTATTTTGTAATAAAAAGTAACAAGGCAGGGTTAAGGGAAAGATCTAGTAGTGGACAATATAGAAAAGTGTACTCGGAAGGGGGCCGTGTTTCCCTCATTTGTTACAAGATATGATTTGGATTACATTTGGATAATTTGGATTACATTTAGATGATTTGAATTACATTTGGATAATTTGGAATTTTGTTAGTATGATTTGGTTAATATGACTTGGATTACGTGATACCTGTGTACACGGCCTAGAATCCCCTACAAAATCTAAACGTAACTTGTTTTAATGTAGCAACCATGTGGTAAATGGATGGGACGCATGAAGTGCTACCTAGATAGTAATAAATTCAAGACTTGACATGACATAATATCTGTTACATGATTACCTGTACATGCTACTTGACACCTATTACATGTTTACTTTCTTGCATGATACCTGTTACCTGTTACATGTTATATACACGTGTTATCTCACCACATTACTTGATGCTGTTCATGATTCATGCTAGTTGTTTTATTTTGTTTCCATGTCTATTCCATGCTGATGTCGTTTTTTTTTGGGTGTGGGAGCAACAGGTGTGAGTTCTTGTAATTTGTGAAATGGAAATTGTAATAGTGGCGTTGGACCGATCCTGGGGAGTGGGACCGGCTCGGGTGTGGGAGACGAGAGTTAGAGGCTGGGTGCTTGGCTCGAATACAGCAGCTCGGCTCGATCTTCTGTACCTGCACACTACTTAGAAACACCGGGAGTAGTCCCGGCGATAGGCCCTCCAATGATCTAGTCAGTCACTGAGAAAGAGACTGGGCAGCTAGGGTTCAGGTGGGGAGAGATTGATTACCTTGTGAAGTGAGGCAAATGGGTCTGGGACCTTAGCAGGATGGGTCAGACCTGTTTGTCTGTGAGCCTGAGGCTGTAGGGGCCCGTTGGACTTCAGTAGTACCTGATGATCAGGGAAGAGCGGGATTTGAGGAGATCTAATGGCTTAGGAGCGGCCACATCATCTAACCCATATCAGGAGCCCCCCACTCCTGGAGGGCGAGGTAATCCATTCGTGGAGGAGTGATTTGTCTCAGTAGGAAGAGTGGAGCGGTGTGTACGGTGAAATTGTGGTTCGTATCTTTCTAGAGAGGCCAGCAGGGTAGGATGAAGGAGATCCCTTCAAAGATATGAGGGGCATCAAGAGCCGAGAATAGAGGGTCATGAGCCAAGCATCGAGCGTCGAGCTCTTATTCGGTCGGATGTCGGGGCCTGTTGTTGAGTCGCCGAGCACTTGCTGTCGGGTGCCGAGTCCGTAAGCTTGTCTATGGGAGCCAAGCATGGCTCGGAGTTGCCACCGACCATCGGGCCCCAAAGCTCGTTGGAAAAGCTAGGAGGTAGCTCGAGGTCACTGTTGAGCGCCAAGCTCCCATACTTGTTGGAGAAGTTATGGGGAGACACGGAATTGCCACCGACCGTCGAGCCCCAAGCTTGTTGTAAAAGCTAGGGGGTGGCTCGAGGTCACCACCGAGCGCCGAGCTCTATACTTGTTGGAAAAGCTCTGGGGCAGCTCGGAATTGCTACCGACCGTCAAACCCCATGCTTGTAGTGAAAGCTAGCAGGTGGCTCGAAGTCACCACCGAGCACCGAGCCCCTATGATTGTTGGAAAAGCTCTGGGGTGGCTCGAGATTGCCACCGACCGTTGAGCCCCAAGCTTGCTGTAAAAGCTGGGGGTGGCTCGAGGTCACTGCCGAGCATCGAGCCCCCCTTCTTGTCGGAAAAGCTCTGGGGAGGCTCGGAATTGCCACCGACCGTCAAGCCCCAAGCTTGCTGTAAAAGTTAGGGGTGACCCAAGTTCAATGCCAAGCACCGAGCTCCCATACTTGGTGAGAAAGATCTTTTACGGCTCGGAACTGCTACCGACCGTCGATCCCCAAGCTTGCTGTAAAAGCTCGGGGTGGCTCGAGGTCAATGCCGAGCGTCGAACGCCCCAAACTTGGTGAGAAAGATATTTTATGGCTCAGAACTGCTACCAACTGTCGAGCCCCAAGCTTGTTGTAAAAGCTGGGGGTGGCTCGAGGTCACTGCCGAGCGTCAAGCCCCTAAACATTGTGAGAAAGATCTCAGGGGTGGCTCGAAACCTATACCGACCGTCGAGCCCCACGCATGCTATAAAAGCTTGTGGTGGCTCAAGGTCACTGCTGAGCGTCGAGCTCCCCAAACTTGGTGAGAAAGATCTTTTATGGCTCGGAACTGCTACCGACCGTCGATCCCCAAGTTTGCTGAAAAAGCTGGGGGTGGTGCAAGGTCACTGCGGAGCGTTGAGCCTCCCAAACTTGGTGAGAAAGATCTTTTATGGCTCAGAACTGCTACCGACCGTCGAGCACCAAGCATGCTGTAAAAGCTGGGGGTGGCTCGAGGTTACTGACGAGCGTTGAGCCCCTAAACTTGGTGAGAAAGATATTAGGGGTGGCTCGGAACCTATACCGACAGTAGAGCCCCAAGCTTGCTGTAAAAGCTGGGGGTGGCTCGAGGTCACTGCTGAGCGTCGAGCCCCTAAACTTGGTGAGAAAGATCTCAGGGGTGGCTCGGAACCTATACCGACCGTAGAGCCCCAAGCACGCTGTAAAAGCTGGGGGTGGCTCGAGGTCACTGCCGAGCATCGAGCCCCTAAACTTGGTGAGAAAGATCTTAGGGGTGGCTCGGAACCTATACTGACCGTCGAGCCCCAAGCTTGCTGTAAAAGTTGGGGGTGGCCCGAGGTCACCACCGAGTGTCGAGCCCCTCTTCTTGTCGGAAAAGCTCTGGAGAGGCTCGGAATTGCCACCGATCTTCGAGCCCCAAGCTTGCTATAAAAGCTACGGGGTGGCTCCAGGTCAATGCCGAGCGTCGAGCCCCCATACATGGTGAGAAAGAACTTTTATTGCTCGGAACTGCTACCGACCGTCGATCCCCAAGCTTGCTGTAAAAGCTGGGGGTGGCTCAAGATCACTGCTGAGCATCGAGCCCCCCAACCTTACTGTAAAAACTGGGAGTGGCTCGAGGTCACTGTCGAGCGTCGAGCTCTCCAAACTTGGTGAGAAAGATCTCAGGGGTGGCTCGGAACCTATACCGACCATCGAGCCACAAGCTTGATGTAAAAGCTGGGGGTGGCCCGAGGTCACTGCCGAGCGTCGATCCCCCCAAACTTGGTGAGAAAGATCTTAGGGGTGGCTCGGAACCTCTACCGATCGTCGAGCCCCAAGCTTGCTGTAAAAGCTTGGGGTGTCTCGAGGTCACTGCCGAGCGTCGAGCTCCCCAAACTTGGTGAGAAAGATCTCAGGGGTGGCTCGGATCTTCTGCCAACCATCGAGCCCCAAGCTTGCTGTTAAAGATGGGGGTGGCTCGAGGTGAAGTGAGCTCCGACCCGCTGTGCCTGCTGTGAATGCCGGGAGTAAAAACTAGAATTTTGCGAGGTATGCTGACGTCATGGGCATGGAATTCAAGGCGCTTGAAATCCTGGGAGCTGTTAGATCTTGATGATCAAGATTGGACGGTGAGGATTTTGGCAGTGAAATCAAGGCGTCTCTCTCACTCTATAAATCCCCCCAGCCCTCCCTCATTTCTTTACTTTGCACTCTCTCTCAAACTAGGAACTTCTCTCTCTAAGCTACCGGCGATGACTTTTACAGTGAACTCTCCGTTTATTCAGGTTAGTATTTCTCTTTGCAATGTCGCGCGCTCGTTCTGGCTCTGAGGCGAGTTCTTCCGGTCGGGGCAAAGGTGATCGTGACTCGGACTCAACGTCTTGGGAACTGGACGACCGACCTAAGGAGGGGAACCAACCTGAGGAGGTGGATGGAGAGTCAGATTTCGAGTCCTGGGATATGGATGAACAGGTCTTGGATGTGGTCCCCTACAGATCCGCGAGCCGGAGGTGGAAGAGTCTTCAGGTGAGGAGGTTGAGTAAGAAGAGTTGGAGGAAGGAAGCGAGGAGGACGAGGAAGGAGGTGAGGAGGTCGAGGAAGGAAAGGCCGAGGAAGGCGGTGGCGAGGAAGGAGGGGCTCTCCCCCCTCACCCTCCTTTGTAGACACCGTCTCTGCTGAGGAAGCCTCGAATTCGCAGTAAGAAGAGGAAGTGGCGCGTGCCATATAGTCCGGGCTCGCCGGACGGGTTCACACCAAAACCTGCGTTTGACGTCCCCTTTTCCAAGAGGGCAGGGTCGATCAGGATGTATCATGACTACGTGGAGAGCCTTGTTCAATTCCACATGGAGGTGCCTTCGACTAGCCGGTTTCAGATAAAGATGGACAACACGCAGTGTGTGTTGAAGGACCGATTTCCTACTCATCATAAGGGCCAATTACTTCATACCCAAGGAGTATGAGTTGATGATTCGAGCATCGGTTTTCGTCCTACCAGCGAGTTGGCCCCCGGCTTCTGCATGTTTCCCGAGGATGCTTTTGTCTCGGGACTAAGGTTGCCGCTGCATCTGTTCATCACGAGGGTGCTGAGGTGGGGGGAGCTGAGCTCGATGCAGTACGACCCCAATTCTTGGAAGCACCTGATTTGCTTCATTTTGAAGTGTCAGGAGAATAAGGTCCCCCTTAAGTTGAAGTGCTTCCGCACGGTCTTGGGGGTGAGCTCGCTCGGTGATATGGACGGCATATTCTACAAGTTGCCTCGTCCTCATAAGAGGGTGATGCACGGTCACTCGGACTCCATAAAGGGGTGGAAGGAGAAGTACTTTGTTGTTGGGAGCGAAGTGCCTTGGGAGGTCCCTACGGTTTGGAACTTCTTCAAGCCGAACTTCAAACCCTCGAGGCGGAGGGACTTGACTAAGGCAGAGTGGGCTGATGTAGACAAAACGTGGAGGGGCACAGCATCGGTTGGCCCCACGTGACCGAGATACACCTCGCGCAAGCCAGACTGAAACCAGCCAATCCCCGTTTGTTTTTGTTTCATTCCTGTCCAACATTCTGCTTTCGTCTTAACATTTTCTTTCTTTCTTGTAGTGATGGAACCAGCCAAGCATGTGGCGAGGAAGGCTCTGTTGGTGCTAGCCCAAAAGAAGAGAGCCCAGAAGGCAGCAACAGCGGCAGGGCCAGCCCACGAGGCGGTGAAGGTCCCTTCGGAACTGCCCCCTAAGAAGCTAAAGAAGAAGCAGTCGTCCCGAGAGGCGAAGGAGTTGGGGCCGAGTACGAGTAGCCAAAACGTTACTGAGGTCCTTAGGGTTGGGACCCTCGCCGTCCGTCCTGATGCCAGGAAGATGGTTGGCGAGGAGGGGCTAAGGCCGTATGCCCCGGACTAGGAGGTGAAGGAGGGAGACTCACTAGCCGAGGGCCCGATCTCAATGGAGATGGCCGGCAAGCTCGCCACGATGCACGACCAGAATGTTCTGGTGACGGAGACCACGGAGACGGCCCATATGAAGTGGGCTCATGCTCAAGTGGTGATAAGTGTTGGTTTTTTCTGTCTTACTCATTTCTTTTGTACCGGGTAATCTTTTGACATTCCCTTCTCGACCAGGTGTTGACGACCGGGGACCAAATGAGGAGGTGCCTGGAGAAAGAGGTCCAAGCCGAGAAGCAAAATGCCGATCGATACATTCGAGAGTCGAAGAACGTCAAGCTCGAGCTAAAGGCCGCTCAGGGGAAGGTGCAGGCCCTTCCAGCCGAGCTCGCCTCTCAACAAGACAGGCATCTCCGTGAACTTGCCGCGGCCCGGGGAAGGCGCAGGTGGAGTACGACGAGATGGTGATGGCGACGGCGGAAGAGGTGATCAGCGCCCAAGTCGAGGCGTATGATAGGGCGAAGGAGCACTTTCTACTCCTTTACCCCGAAGCAAAGATCGACCACCTCAACTTCGGGTGGGTACCCCCCATGCATCCACCAACCCCCAGGGGCGAGGGTGATGAGGCTCCGAAGGACCCCGCCTTAGAGGAGGAGGCGGGGGTGCGACAGTCGACAAAAAGGTGTAGCTCCCCCCTCCGCAGTAGCTAAAATACTTTCTTCCCCTCTTTTTTTGTTTCGTTTTGTATTGCGAAACGCGGACTGGCCACCGCTTTTTGTAATCAATTTTTGAATCAATAAAACTGGAATTTTTGGCCGACCTTCTATGACTTATGGATTTTTAGTGAATTGTGGTTTCCTTCTCTCTTGCCAGATTAACGAGGCTCTAGGTGCCGATCTCAGTTCAGCCGAGGTCCACTGACTTCGGGATAGGCTAGAATCCAAGGAGAGTGTCTTGATCCGCTATCGCAAGCAGGCTCGCGATCGAGAAGCCGCGGTCAGTTACTTTATGAACAAGTCCAAGGAGCTCAGCTTAGAGGTGGCACGCTTGAAGAAGGCCATAGCCAATCGGGACTGGGGGAGTGCCGAGACGAACTTGTCCGTATCTGATGTTTCCACCAGGCGACTGAACTCTGAGTCCATTCTCCGCAGGGTGGTGGTTGAAAAAGAGCTGGAGATTCAGAGGTTGAAGGTCCTGCTAGGTGCCGGACAGTCTCAGTTCGGCTATCCATAGCCGGGAGGCCTCTCTGTTTTGGGTTCCTCGCCGACCCTGTATCTGGAGATGGCGAGGCCCGCTGATGCACAACCGTTGTGGGGACGTCGACAATGGCTATGCCCAGGATGGGAGATGTGGCTGCCGGATGGCGGACCAGTTCCGCAGGACTCGAGGTGGCTCTTGTGAGCCTGGGGGGTCTGACGGGAGACCCTTAGGTAGAGGTAGAAGTAGGATGCTGTAATGTTTGTACTTGTACTGTAGCCTTTGAGGGAGCTTATGAATAAGATTTGATTTGTCTGACCCTCTTTGACTTGGAAAAAGTAGGATGTTGACTGTTCCTTGAACCGGGCGCCGAGCCCCCTGCTTTGTAGAAAACGAGGGAGTGACTCGAGACCCATGTCGAATGTAGATTCGCCTTGATCAGGGTTGTGACTCGAGGGAGGATCCCTGTTTCGCTCTGGAGCCATGCCGTTTTGTGTAGTACCCCGTATTTTTAAATATTATTTTTAAGAGTGATAAATATATTAAAATGATTTTTGGAGATTTAATAAATATTTTTATGAAGATTTATCTTTTTACACGTGCAAATATTTTTTTGGGATGTTCAAAGTCAAAATTTATTTTGTGGAAAATCATTATTTATTATTAGATATTCTTTGCGAATTTTCTGGAATTTTCTGATATTTATTGGACCTATTTGCAAATATTACGAAAAGAAGGACTTTTGTGCAAAATTACCAATTGGAGTGAAAACTCTAGATTTTTGGATTCCTAGGCTTGGCTTGATTCCTAGTCAACTCAGGGTTAAACATTTTACTTTTTGTTTTGATGAATTTGATTTATTTTACAAGTTTCGATAAGAGATGATCTTTTTGCAAAATTATCATTTTGAGAGGTAAAAGTGTAAATTCGTTTTCTGGGTTTTCCCTACAGTGCCGGCTGATGCTAGTGGGGGTCTTTTTGATTTTTGAACTCTATTAAAGTGGTTTTAACTAATCTCCTAGTATATGTATCTATTTATGTAAAGTTATATTTAAAAGGAGTATTTTTGCAAATGGGTTCAAAACCCTAAAAACCTATATTCCGGCCAATTTAAAAGGTGGAGTGCAGCCATCTTTTGTGGCACAACACAAAAGATTTTATTATTATTATTTCTTGAAGTTTTAAAGAGAAGATCTTGGGTTTCTTGCGAAGGAGAGATTTTTCTTGTTCTTTATTATCTTCGTTTGATCTCTTCAACAAGGTGAGTGGTATATTTATTTTGTTTTGTTCTTTGAATGTTGTATGTGATGTTTCATCTACTAAAAAGCATGCTAGGGTTTGAATATGAATATATATGATGGATTGGATGAATTGGTGAATTAAAATTGGATCTTTTATGAAAACCTAATTATTTACGAGTAGAATTGCATGTGGATGATTTGAGATTTGTTGAATGACCCATTATAAATCATGAGTAGGCTATTTTTTTTGGATTAATGCTAATTTGATTGAGTATGGTGAATGTCATGTATACATTGATTAAAGATGAGATTTTATTAAGTTTGGATGAATGCAACTTGGTTATGGTAATGTTAAATTTGTGTATGTTTATGAGTCAATAATGGTGATTGAGTTTGAGAAAGTTTGAGAAGGACTAGGAGATCATGTCTTGAGAATTGGATTTGGGATAAATTGAATTGTATTTGATGTAATACAACTAAATTGGGGATTTTGTGATTTTAAATGAGGTTTTGTTAGAATTTGGATTTCTCCATTACTAAGATTTAAATCTGAAAACTTTGTTAATTTTAATTGATGGATTTGTGAAGTTCTTTTGGTGCACAAACATGCACAAACATTTTACATGAAGATCGTAATTCATTGTTTTGAAGAAATTGAGTGTTTATGTGTTTTCGGAGAATTTGACTATATCCCAATTTATTTTGGTATTGATGTGGTTTGGAATATAAAACGAAGTTATTTTGATGTATGATTGATTTTTAAAAACTCTACTTTTGATATATGCACAAATTCATATTCTATTTGGAGTAAATCAACAAATTGTGATTTTTGTTAATTCAAAGTGGTTTTGGTTGTTTTTTTTTTTGGACTCTTATATATCCTATAAGTTGTATTTGATCATATCGGAAATATGCTTTTCACATAATTTCGTTTTCATAAAGTAAAACTCTGTATTGATTGAAATGTGTAGAACTAAAAACTGCAGTCTGCAGGTCGATAGTCGACCGAGTGAATTTTACAGTCGATCGTCGCTCCTGGCTGCTGTGTTTTCTCGTTTTCTTGAAATTTCGCGCGGAACAGTCAACTGACCCATTTTTACAGTCGACTGTCTCTGCTCTGTTTTGATATTTTCCCAAAGTTTGGATTTTCGCTCTGGACCGTCGATCGATGACTTTTTACAGTCGACTGCTACTACTTAGAATTATATTTCTTGAAGTGTTGGGTTTTTGCTCTGGAAAGTCGACCGACTGCTGTTTACAGTCGACTGTTACCGCTCTGACTAATGTTTTCTTGAGTTTTCTGATGTTTCTTTGATCGATTGTTCCTTCAATATTATATTGTTTTAAAAAATATTTTGCTACAGATTAAGAATGTTTTATAGAGATTTATGTTGGAACTTTAAATGTATTATTTTGGACCTTATTGGGCTATACGTGTTTTCAAAGGAGTTGGTGTTTTGTGATGTTCTACAACTTAAAAATATGGTTTTTAGTTATTCAATGGATTTAATATTTATTTGGATTCGAGAATTTTATATAAGATTTGGGTTTTGTTGATTTAAGAAATTTCTTCATATGATTGTTTTGACAATGGATTTGTGAGTTTTTTTCTTGATGATATCTCTAGGAGTTGAGTGGGATTCCTATGAACCAGCAGATGAGATTTGTTGATTTAGACCTGTGGGGTCTTGGTTTGGTTGTGTGGAATTAAGTCCGGCAGGATACACTAACTTTAGATATGGGAATTTTGTGTTTTAAATAATAACCAACTTAAGGATAGACACTAGTGGAGATGTGATGGAAGTTGGGAAACGTGGGTATATGCTCTTGGTCTGTTTAGTCCAACGGATGCGTTCTAGGACTGTTTGTTGTTCTGTCTCGAGAGGACATTTGTGTGTTCGCGTGTCAAGGGTTTGCAGGTCTATTCACGGAGCATGCAGGGTGCATTCGTGTGTCGAGGGTCGGTAGGCCTATTCATGGAATGTACCTAGTGTATCTGCACGTCGAGAGCCTTGCAAGCCTATTCGTGGGGTACACGGTTGGGAGGTGATTCTCCAGTTGTTGACCTATTCTTACATGATGCTTGCGCGTTGAGGGCTTTGGTACCTATTTGCGGAGTAATCTTGTTTCCATCACCATAGTAGGATTAGTTGCATAACGAGGGGTTTAACCCTATAATGTGGAGACCGTTAAGGTCTTGCACCGGACCTATGTACTATGGAATGCATAGAATCTGACAAGTATGCATTAGAGAGTCAGCATATAGCGATTGTGTATTCTTGACTTGGTTTTATGCTTGTATTTTCCTGTTTTTTCTACACTTGACACTTAGTCTAGATTCACTTGGTGTTTTCATGTATTACTATTTACTATCTTATATTCCTTGATGTTTTCATGCTTTACTTATTATTATTTCTCATTTTATTTATTCTTGCTGTTAATACATGTTGTTGATGACTCTATGCTCTATGTTTTATTTATGTTGTTTTCTCTTATGTCACTCACACCGTTATGGCTGACCCCTATAGTTTTGGCGGTTAGGGTTATCTCTAGCCTCATGTTTTACAGGTAGTTACTTGTAGCTTTGGATTTGGATGCTTGAGTTAGAATGAAGTTATAGTTTATGTAAAATTGTAAAAGTGTTGTAAAGAAAGATTGTAATTCAAGGTGTTTTGTATTCCGCTGTGTTTTGTAAACAATTGTTGTAATAAAAGTTGAAATAAAAATTATCTGTGTTTTTGGCTATGTTTACTATTGCAATTAAAGTTGATGCTGGGAAATGTGCCACGTATTTCTAAGATATCATATTGGAAATTTGGGGCACTACAGAGATTGGTATCAGAGCATGCTTCAATAGTAATAATAAACATGGTATAATATAAACCTAGGTGTGGACATTAGAGCGTGAGTACCTAGGTGTGGACACTAAAGCATGAGTACCTAGATGTGGACATTAGAGTGTGAGTATCACATCGAGTTAGAACATGGTGTTTTGGTTTGGGGTGTGGTTGAGGTTTTGCCATGGGGTATTGATGTGGATGTGAATTGTGTTGTGATGCTCTAACTTTACCCTTATTTTGCAGTATTCGGTAGAATGGCAGGACCCAGGACCAGGAATGGTGGTAATGGTGATGGGACTGAAAGTTCCTGTAGCTCCCCGGATCCCCGTTACCAGACATTCGTGACACTCACCAGAATCTTTTCCTTCAAATGCATCTCAACACAGTATTAACACAGAAATTTAAAAACTTTTTATTGCCAAATAAAGTCATTACATCATTGATTACAACCAATGTCTTGTTCTTGACAAGAATACGATTTACATAACCTCAGTACATCTTATTACAAACATACATCACTCCTTTTAGTAAAGTTAACAACTTCTTTCAGACTGGCAGTCGATGGCTCACTGCGGAAGCTCCGCTGAACGATCAATTTGCTTCCCTGGGACTTGCTCCTCGGCTGGAGTCTTCTGCTGCGTGACTCTGATATCTCTGCACCTGCTCAACAGGTAGAACCTGGTACCTAAAAGGTGGGTAACGTCAGTACTTCGACTGACGCAATACTAATAATAACAGCGATCCTCCAAACTGGCAACCACAAACCATCTTGAATGGAAAAGAAAATGTGCATCCTAAATTATGTAGTGCTCGTGTATGCCATGATCTAACAACTAAATGCACAAATCACAAACCTATTCTAAAGCAAGAAAGACTTGGAATATGGATTCGCATGCATCCCATACTACATGCATTCCAGACCCAAGCATGGCCTAATCTAATGCACAACCAAGAATGCACACGATGCACCTACTCTAATGCAATTCAGTTGGGAATGTATGCATCCCATACAACATACTTTCCCAAAATCAACTTTGATGGAAACGTATGCATCCCATACTACATACTTTCTAAGGAGTTTGCCTCTCCTCATTGTAGGGTTCAATCCCTCGCCATGCATCCTACCCTTGTACCCATCCAGTTCCCATTAGATTGTCCGTCGCCCAAGGAGGTTGCAGCTGGTCGATCTAGTTCCGCCACTGCAGTGCCTAAGTGGTGTTCGTAGCTGCCACTTCGTACCCGCCTACGGACCTCCTCAAAAAGCTGCGTTGAATCCAGTCGCCCGACCGTATGATTCCCATGTCCACCCATATGGACCGATGCATGCGTGTTCACCCCTGATCGGGTTATGAACTTAAATATATATCAAAACACAAAACCCCCGCGCATAAGGATGTGATCACCTCGGGAGGTCAAATCCTCCTAGCCTCCCGTGCCTTACTCCGGCAAAGCTTTGGGAATTAACAGATCGAGATACGAGCCAAGGACTCAATCCATGAGTGCCGAAAACGTATCCCTACGACTAGAAGGCACAACACCGAATATGGTTTACTAGAACTAATGCAATTTCCCAACCCCTTAATATGTCATTCTAACCCCTGCCTTACTCTAATTACTTCGGGTAAAGATAAAACTGCTTCCACACTTGCCCATCAACCTCCGGCCCTGGCGATACCGATCCGGTTTGCCCCTTCCCCGGCTTGGAATTGTCCAGCATTATGGCCTACACTCGCCGCTACCCCAGTTGTGAATGTATGTTCTCCCTTGTGAACTTATCTCACTGGCACGCTCAGACGTCCTATGCTCGGTAGAAATTTATAATGTAGGGTTGACAGGTGCAGGGTATCCCTTACCTTAGTGACTAACTCGAGTCACACATCCCACTCTGGGAGTCAACACCTTAATAACAGATATCAACCATACCTAGACAAGAGTCATCAACTCTGATAGTTCACACGGAACCATGTCCTCACAATGCTTAGTCGAAACCAAGACAAAACGACCTATGAGTTTCTGCCCGAAACTTGAAATGGTCATAACTCCCTCGATACAACTCCGATTGGAGTGCACGAGCCCAATCTGGAAAGGTGAGGTCCTAGGCTACAACTTCCTAGTTGATCCTGAACTCAAATTCAACCATCTAAGTCCTTAAAATAGCCTCTCAAGTTTCAGCCTGCGTGCTTCCTGTGCACGGGCTGCACCTTACCGGTAGCACTAAATACTACTCGTTCATCAGAATGTCACAAACCCAAGTTCTATAGAAAGGTGTGGGTGTTCTAAACAACTCTCTAGTTGGTCATGAGTCCAAATTATACCATTAAGTCACCCTAACACACTCATCTCTCACCGATGCACCAATTTTCACAATGGGTCTGTCCCAAATCAGAGCACTCAGATCCACTCTAGGTCTCTGTCCAGTTTTACAAAAATCACAGTAAATCAACCCTTTACTGGAATTGCCTCAAATTGGTCTTGTTGGAAAGATCTAGGTCTCTACTAAACCTCTCTAATGAATCCGGTTCCCAAAATGTGCTCTTAAGGAGTCTCAAATGCCTAATCTCTACAGGGTATCGAAACTGGCTGAAACCAGCACAGTGCATACTCATAAAATCATATTAAATTCCGTACTCATCCAAATGACACATAATTTATGGTGATGAAACTAGAGATCATACTAAACAATATGCAAAAGACCTCATGTCAAAACTCCAAATATATAGTGAGTTCTATCTATTTCAATTTAGCACAGAAACAAACAAGTTCTTTAGTTCAGCTTCAGCTACTGATTAAAGCTTGATTTTTCTCATGCCTATAAACTCATCCAAATAATTTCCTGATTTTTGTATAGAATCTGCATGCATGCAGGAACATAGGGTAAAAATTTTAGATCAAGAAAATGCTTCAATAAATAATGAAAATCCCTACAACATCAGTCATTCTGTTTATCATTTACTAAATCTGCCTTACGAAACAGTTGCATCTTACTATTTTATTAAAATATCAAATACCACAAAAAAATCTAAAATAAATCACCAACTATCTACAAATATATATGAACAAACCCTAGTACATCCTATCATTCCTTGGAAAAATCAACAAAATGACATTCTGAACCAGTTTTCTAGTTTCAGTTCTGATTTCAACTTTCAACTCTTAGATGATCATCCTAGTACATCCAATCATACATGCATGCAAAAAAATCAATTAAAAGACAAGAAATTAAGGTTTAGAGAAACTCCCCACCCTTAGTTGTAGTAGAGGAATTGATCTTCTCAAGCTTCCTTCCTTGAAAAATCTCTCCTCGAGTCTTCTTCTTCACTCTCTCTTCTTTCTCTCCTATTTTCTCTTGAAGGGGTTTCTGAAATTTCCAGAGCAAAGTGGTGGGAAAGAGTGGAGAAATGAAGGACAAGGGAGGGGGGGGTATGGCCGGTTTTGAAGCTTGGGGTAGGCTTAGGGTGTAGGTGGTTTTGGGATCAAAACCATGGCTTGTAGCCCATTGGTTTGTGGTTGTTGTGATGGCTGCCAAAATTAGCTTAAATGGGTTCTAACGAGTGCGAGACGAGTGGTTTAACGAGCGCACGCAATATATATCCACTGTAGTATCATACAGTGTTATATTTGCATGGACGTCGTGCCGAAAATTAGCGTTTATATTAGTATCAGTCCTCCTCGTTCTCGTGCATTTTTTAGAATGCAATACTCCCATGAACCGTCCCATAAACATGGAGTCACTCCATCATTCATATACTCGAACAAAATATTGCAATCCTATGCACGCATACAAATTATATATACGTATATATAGAAGTATCGTATAATCCGGGGTATTACAGTTCCCATGGAGCAGGACTTGACCTTGAGACTGAGATTGGTAGAGTGTATCAGACCTTGAGCACATTCATGGTAGCTAATTTGGCACAGAATCAGAATCAGAATCAGGGGCTGGACCAGTGTTTGTTAATGCTGATCCTACAAGCAGGTTGAGTCCTTCAAGCGGATGAAGCCGCCTGTGTTTGAGGGTAGTCTGATCCAGATAGGGCTGATGATTAGATTAGACAGATGGAGATGGTCTTCGAAGTCTTGAAGACTCCAACAGTCAATAAGGTGAAATTGGCTACGATGCAATTACAGAAGGATGCTGATATTTGGTGGCAGTCAGTGAAGAGGACCTTCGGAGATCAGCAAGTGACTTGGGAGGCTTTTCTGGATGAGTTCAGGGATCGTTTCTTTCCTTTGGATATTCAGGAGAGGAAGGCAACGGAATTCTTGAATCTGCAGCAAGGCAACATGATAGTGCGTGAATATGAGACTAAGTTCGCTCAGCTATCAAGGTATGCACTGGAGCTGGTTGTGGATGAAGCAAAGAAGGCCAAGAAGTTCGAGCTGGGCTTGAGGCCGAATTTGTGGTCGAGGATGATTCCTTTGGACATCAGGAGGTTTGATAAGCTGGTCAGGAAAGCAGCTATGACAGAAGAAGACATGCATCAGTTCCAGAAGAAGCAGGAGACCTGGAACAAGAATAAGAGACCAGCAGATTGTCAGAGTGGGAAGGAGTTCCCAACGAAGCAAGGCAAGTTCAGTGGGCCAATGCAAAAGGCACCTGCAGTTCAAGGCGTGACTTGTTTGAACTGTGGAGAGTCAGGTCATTATCAGGCAGCATGCACCAAGCCTCGGAAGGCGCAGGTTTGTTATCAGTGTGGTCATGAAGGGCATATCCGACCAAATTGTCTGCAGCTGAAGAAGGATGGTACAGACGGAGGCAAAGTTCTGGGGCAGGGGCGAGCGTTCGCATTGATTGAAGAGGATGCGGATAACTCAGGGATGTGATCTAGAGTGTGCAAGAATTTTGAATTCATTCATTTATGTATTAAGTAAAATTTTGTTTGAGAATAAATTAGAGATTTGAGTATCATTCTCCATGCAACAGAATTTGTTTTGGTTAATGGAATAAAAACAAAACTTTTATTTGATACTGTTTTCTTGCATACATTTGTGTTGCCCAATTTTTGCTTAACTCTTAGGTGTGGTACCTAAGTTGTTTCCAGGTAGAGCCTGGACGGTGGCAATACCATCAGGGGAAGAATTGATTGCTGATCAATATTACGAAGAATGTGATATCGAAAGTGGTGGGAGATCATTTGGTATTGATCTCTTTGAGCTGCAAGTTTGAGGTAGCTTCTCTTGGTCATGTCCTTTCTAAGGAGGGAGTGGCCACTGATCCTCGGAAGGTTGAAGCAGATGGTTGAAGGTCAGAGCTAGATGCAAAGATTCAGAGATTGTTGCAGCATGGTTCCGATGGCAAGTTATCAGAATTGTGCAACAGAAGGTTTTTCCTTAGAAAGCCCTCGTGTTCCACGCAGGAGGATGAGGTGTACTCTTCCAGACAGTCCAGAGTAGTCGGGTGAGTTTCTCCCCAACCATGGGCTCGACATCCCATATCTACAGCAGCCGGGATCTATTAGGATGTATCTGAACAACGCTTAAGACTTGGTTCGGTACGGGGTGTATCCTTCTTCGCCGAGTCGACCCAAGATAGAGATGGAAACTTGCTGACAATTAATGACCTGCCGCTGATATGAGAAAACTATTTCATAGGGTGAGAGTTTGAGCTAATGGTTCCGAACCCTAGTCTCCACCCAACGAACGAGTTGGCATCCTGCTACTACATGTTTCCTGCGAACGCCTTTAGCTTGAGGTTGTGGCTGCCGCTACACCTGTTTTTCAGAAGGTGTTGAATTGGGGGGAGGGGGGAGGGGGGGTTCGAGTCCAATGCAGTACGGGCCCAACTCCTTGAAGTAGCTTGTGTGCTTCATGTTGCTCTGTAAGGAGAGGGGGGTGCCTCTAAATCTCCAGTACTTCCAAGCTATGCTAGGGGTCAGCTCGTCGGGAGAGCACGATGAAGTATACTACATTTTGCCTCTGCCCCACAAGAAGGTAGTCCATATGCATCCAGACTTGATCAAATGATGGAAGGAGAAATACTTCGTCGTCCGGAATCTGGTGCATTAGAAAATTTCTACGACTTAGTATTTTTACAAGCAGAATCACAAGCCTCCGAAGAGAACGGTTTTGATGGACGAGGAAATGGCTGATGTGGATCGGATCGTCGCTGGCAACAGCATCGGCTGGCCGAACGTGACTGAGAAGCACTTGGCCAAGATCGAACCGAGCCCCATTGATCCTTGTATGTTATTCGTTTCCCTTTAGGTCAAACTTTTTTCCTTCGTTCTTATGGTTTTTTTTCTTATTTCTCAACAATAGATGATGCAGCGATCGACGCGTTGAGGGCCCTCTTGGCGAAGCAGCAAAACAGGCCCTCTTAGGGGGGCTCCGAGGGGACTTCAGACATGATGTCCAAAAAGCAGGGGCCCTTTTAGCAACCGGGAGCCCACATGCCAAGAAGGAGGCACCGAGCTCGAGTAACCTTAGGGTTACAAACACTCTGAGTGGCGACATTCCACTCGTCCACCCCGTGGTCCAGGAGATCGTGGGCGAAGAGGGGCTCCGAGCATGGGTGCCCAACTAGGTAGTGAAGATGGCCGATACGCTAACCGAACAGCCGTTGGCGATGGAGGTAGTGGAGCACCTCGTCCCGCCTCGCGATAGGGAGGCCCTGGCAACCGAGACCATTGAGTCGTGTTATATGCGGTGGGCACAAGCCAACGTGATGGTAAGGGTTCTTCTGAACCTCGTTCTAGTTGTTGATACTTTTTCTAGTTGATTTTCCTATGTCTCAGCCCATTGCTTGCAGGCATCCATGGCCGGATCCCAGGTGAAGAGGTTGTACACTCGTGAGCTCCAACAAGAGGTTAAGAACGCTCAACGATATGAGCACGAGATGAAAGACCTGAAGCTGAAGCTTGATGCGTCTGAGTCACGTGAGAAGGCTCTTAAGCCAATTTGGCTTCCTTCGTTGACAACCAGGATCAGGTTGAAAGGGAAATAAAGAAGGCGACCGCTCGGGAGATCAAGAAAATAAATAACGCTGCCATGGTCAAGGTCATCGAAGCCTAGAACAAAGCCTACGACCGAGCCCTTGAGAACGTCTAGGACTATTACCCCGAGTGTTGGCTCGAGGGGTTTGATTACGCCATGACACTTCCCGAGCACCCGAAGATGCCCAGGGGAGACGACGAGGAGGACGAGCGTGAAGTGTCGCTGGTTGAGGAGGACCTAGCGGTGGCGGATGACCCCGATGCCGATGTGGAGGCTGGCGAAGAGGTGCCTCTTTCTATTAGGCAGTAGTTTAACCCTTATCGTTTTTTTTTAATTTGCCGAATGCGGACTGGCCACCACTATTTTGTAAGAATTCCTGTGAATGAAATGATTTTTTGGGCGGAACTCTTTTACTTTAAAATTTTTGGTTTAGTATATACTTGTGATTTGTCCAAGTCCCCGAGGCTCGGAATGATATGTCCTTTCCTTCTGTGTCAGATGAATGAGCCCTATGTGACCGACCCGCGTGATGCCGAGGTGGAGCTCCTTAGGGGAAAGCTAAAATCCATGGAGTCCGTCTTGGCGCAGTATCGCAACCAGGCCCGAGACCGGGAAATTGTTGTTTCTTATTTTATGAATAAGTAGAAGAGGCTTAGCTTGGAGTTGGCTTGTCTGAAGAAGACGATTGCCGACCGCGACTTCGGGAGCACAGGGACTAGATGATCAATGTCTGGTAGTTCCGCTCGGCGACCGACCTCTGAATCTTTCCTTCGCGAGGTTATAGTGGAGAAAGAATTGGAGATAAAAAGGTTCAAGGTCATGCTTAGAATGAGTGGATCTAATCCCATTCTTTCGGGGGCGGTTGGCGCTCCATTGGAGGCCCATCTCCGACCCTGAGGCTAGAGCCGACGAGGTGAGGGGATGCCCAGAGTTCCATTTCGGGGGTGTCTACCTTACAGACCTTGAGGGATCTCAGTGGGCTTGTTGGTAAGCAAATGCTTTTGATCGTGCTTGATCTGGTTTATGTTAGTTTAAGGCCCTCCAGGAGGAGGGTTAGGCCGAGATTGTAACAATTGTAATCATATGGTCGAGATTGTGATAGTTGTAATATGGCCTCGCCGATTGTATCAACAAAAATTTTATGTCTTGTAATAAAAATGTTGCATCTACTTTTTGTGAAGTCTCTCATTATGGGCCAAAGACTAAGCCGAGCGGTGAGGACATGAACGACTTTGCTAGAAAGCCAGTAGTTAGCTCGAAGTTCAGGCCGAGCATCGGGCATGGTAGGCTTGTGAGAAAGTCAGTAGCTAGCTCGAAGTTCAGGCCGAGCGTCTAGTGTGATAGGCTTGTGAGAAAGCCATTAGCTAGCTCGAAGTCCCCACCGAGTGTCGAGAGTGTTAGGCTTGTAAGAAAGTCAGTAGCTAGCTCGAAGTCCCAGCCGAGCGGCGATGACGTGAGAGGTTAAGAAATCCTTCGTTATGGTTCGAAGTCGAAGCCGAGCAACGAGGACATGAGAGATTGAGGAATCTCTCATTTGGGGTCAAAGTTCATGTGAGAGATTGAGAAATCTCTCGTTATGGTTCAAAGTCCAAGCTGTGCGGCGAGGACGTGAGAGATTGAAGAATCTCTCATTTGGGGTTAGAGTCCATTTGAGAGATGAGAAATCTCTCGTTATGGCTCGAAGTCCAAGCCAAGCGGCGAGGATATGAGAGATTGAGGAATCACTTATTTGGGGTCGAAGTCTAAGTCCAGCGGCGAGGATGTGAGAGATTGAGGAATCTCTCGTTTGGGGTCGAAGTTCATGTGAGAGATTGAGAAATCTCTCATTATGGCTCGAAGTCCAAGTTGAGCGGCGAGGACGTGAGAGATTGAGAAATCTCTCATTTGGGGCGAAGTCCAAGCTGAGCGGTGATGACGTGAGAGATTAAAGGAATCTCTCATTTAGGGTTGAAGTCCATGTGAGAGATTGAGAAATTTTTCGTTATGGCTCGAAGTCCAAGCCGAGCGGCGAGGACGTGAGAGGTTGAGAAATCTGTCGTTATGACTCGAAGTAAATGCGGGACATTTTGGCTCAAAAAATGAAGGAAACTTCATTTCATTTTCTTGCTTGATTACACAAAAGGGATAGCTCACAGCGCCGATTACAACTGCGGACGCCCCTATGTTCCCTCCCGAAACTTAATATGGTGCTAGCGTTCCAAGGTCACTTGACTATCCTGCCCCCCAGGTCTTCGAGTCAGTACGTGCCCAGGCGTACCACTTGGGAGACCTTGTACTGGCCCTTCCAGTTTGGGGCCAGTTTGCCTCTCGTGGTGGGGTGGGAAATAGAGAGCTTCCTGAGTATGAGGTCACCCTCCATGACATCGGTTGGGTGGACCTTCTTGTTGGAGAACATTTCAATCCACTGCTGATAGATAGCTCTTATGATGGTGGATCTTTCTCGGATTTCGTCGACCAGGTCCAAGTTGGCCCTGAGGTCGGTTGAAATGGATTCTTCATTGAAGCCCATGATCCTGGGTGAAGAGAGCACGATTTCCAGTAGGATGACTGACTCTGTCCCATATGTCAGATTGAATGGGGACTCGCCTGTGGGGATTCTCTTGGTCGTTCGATATGACCAAAGAACACTCGACAATTCTTCAACCCATAGTCCGTTAGGAGATTTGTCCAACCATTTTTTAGACCTTCAAGAATTTGGCAGTTTGCATTTTTGGCCTTGCCGTTCGACTGGGGATGTGATATTGCTGAGAATCACTGTTGGACCCCGAGGACTTCACAGAATGTTTGTTAATTTCTGTCGGCGAATTGAGTCCCAGTATCAGTGACGAGTGTGTGCGGGATCCGGAATTGACAGATGATGTGCTTCCAAAAGAATTGTTGGGCTTGATGCTCGTTTATTGTGGCCAAGGTTTCTGCCTCGACTCACTTGTGGAAAGAGTCGATGAAAACAATGAGGAAACGCCTTTGGGCCGTAGCGTTGGGAAAGGGGCAAACAAAATCCATCCATATTGCAAAGGGGGACGGACTGGATAGGGTTTTGAGTTCCGCTTGTGGCGTGCGCCTAATCAGAGAGAATCTCTGGCAGGGGCCCATTATTTCACAACTTCCAATGCCCTCTTCAATTCTAAGGCACGGAAGAAATTCGCAAGCCCCTTCTATTCAAAGACAGATAAGGATACGCCGGAGATTACAGGCGCCTTGTAGTATTGTTGACCAGTAGTACCCGTGGTTGAGCACTTTTCTTACAAGCGACTTCCTACCGATATGGCACCCACAATTTCCTCGTGTAATTCTTCCAGCACATACCTCACCTTATCGGGACCCAGGCATCGGAGGTATGGTCTCCCGTTCACCTTGTTGTATGAATGCTTGAAGATGATATTTTCAATCAAGGTGAACCTTTGCGACTGAACCCTTATCTTTCTAGTCTCAACGAGGTCATGTAGTAGTTTGCCTTCTGCCAAAAATTTGTGTATGTGATACATCCAATTATGCGAATGCGAGCCCTATTGAGGCAGATGATCTCGAGCTTCTCGATGCTATGCTCGTGGAGGACCTCGATGAGGATGGTGTGGTCGAGGCCCTCGAAGCACGACGAGGCGAGCTTGGACAAGGCATCTGCCTAGCTATTTTTGCTCTCTAGGTATCCGGTCGACAACGGCATGCTCGAAGGCTTCCAGGAGGAGTTTGATGCGTGCCAAGTATCAAACCATCCGAGCATCACGGGATTCGTAATCCCCTGAAACTTGGTTAAACACGAGCTAAGCGTTACTGAAGGCGCTTACTCGTCTTGCCCCCGCATTGCGGGCCAGCGTGAGGCCGGCGATCATTGCTTCATATTCCACCTCATTATTGGATGCCTAAAAATTGAGGTGCAGGGAATATTGTAGGACGAAGTCGTCGAGACCACAAAGTATGACGCCAACTCCACTTCCGCCCTCGCCGGACGATCCATCTACATAAATTTCCCAAGTGGGTTCCTCCTCTGGGATCTTGAGTGATTCGAAAATGGTACAATCTGTGATGAATTCTACGAGGGCTTGCCCCTTGATGGCTTTCCGGGGTTGGTAGTTGATGTCATGTTGGCTCGGCTCAATCGACCACTTGATTAGTTGCCCAGAATTTTCTGGTTTGTTGAGGACGAGCTTCAGTGGCTGACCTGTTAGGACTTGAATGAAGTGAGCTTAGAAGTACGGTCGGAGTTTTCGAGCAGCCATTACCAATGCATAGGCGACCTTTTCCATTCTGGCATATCCGAGTTCAGCGTCATGATGGACTTGCTAACATAATAGATGGACTTCTGGACCCTGTCTTCCTCTCTAACGAGTATGTCACTGAGCGCTTGTTCAGATGCAGCCAGATAGAGGTAGAAAGGCTCGCCCGGTTCTGGTGTGCTAAGGTGCGGGGGGTTAGCTAGGTAGGACTTCAGCTAGTCGAATGCCTGCTGTTGAGGTTCTCCCCATTCGAAGCCTTTAGCCAGAATGGTGGACTTTAAAGAATGGGAGTGACTTTTCACCGGACTTGGAGAGGAAACGGTCGATGGCCGCCAACCGACCCGTGAGCCTCTAGACTTCTTTGACATTTCGTGGAGGGCCCATTGTAACACCCTAAATTTTATTTATGAAGAATTTTTGATTTTACGTGTTTTGCACGTATAATTTTATATGTATAATTTCTTTTATAGAAATTTTTTTTATATAGTATTTGTTATCTTTATTTTCCAAAAGACAATTTTTTAAAAGCCTAATTAAATTCTAGGCCTATTTGTCTCTTTTAGCCCATTCTTATTTAATTAATTAAATTAATTGGTAGTGCCCATGGTTAATTGGTCCATTAGTAAGCCCATTTAACTTAATCCTCTTTTAAATGGCCTAACTTGTAGTGTAGACTCATTTCATGAACAATTATAATTTTTCACATGAAAAATTTGTAAGTGGGGGACACTAGAATGGCACGTGCATGCACTAGCATGTGCAATGTGCACACTCTATTGTAGGCCGAATTGTGCATGGGAATGAGGGAGAGTCGATGAGATAGTGGAGTGGTTACTTTCATCATGGGAAGTTATTTCAACTCCCTACTTCATCTTGGCCCTTAATCCTTAACCATATGATCTCATCCTAGCCTTTCATTTACCCTTAAAAAAATTATAAATACACCCCCCCCCCCCCTCTACACTAGTTATCCTTGCACCTAAAACTGAAAAAGAAAGAGAGAAAAGAAATACAAGTAGTGAGACAGAAGGTTGAGGAGTTTGTGAGTTGAAAAGATTGAGTGCTAGTGTGTTCTTCAACCAAGGAGAGGAGGCCAACATTTTCAAGGATCAAGAAGGGGAGGCTCGGGTTCTACCTAGCACTAGGAGGAGAAGCAACTTGGTGGCTCAAACTAGGAGGAGAAGGCTTTCCTTGTTCATTCTAGGAGATCCTTAGGAAATTTTGTGTGTTTTCTCTCCATTAAAGGTGGGTGTTTCTCTTAAACTTCTAAGTAGCCATCATGCTAGGGCACGTTTGATAAGATTAAAAGAAACTATAACTAATCTAGCCATGTGATGTGAAAATGAGACAAATTGATATTTGTAGGATTGTATGTTAAAGTATGTTAATTGATTGCAAATTTTGTGATTGTTAATTTAGAATTTACCATGCTACCATGCTTTATTTGTTTGTTATATGCTAAATAAAGAAGATATGCTTGTATGTTAATTGAAATAAGAACCATAGGAAAATGTGATTTGACTACTTGATTGTTAAATGGCATGAAAAAGGAAATTTATTACTGAAATAAACGTATAACATTAGTGAAAAATTTTATAAGGGAGTTGGGAAAATTTTAAGTGCATTTTATAAAGAGAATATGCTCATTTCCCAAAGTTTCGAAAATTGAAGAACAATATGCAAGTAGAGAGCAAAATTATGTTTTTGTATCAAAAATCAAACTTTATTATACTGAAATACTATAATAAGATAAAAAAATAAAATCTGGTGTTTTTGAATAAATTTGGAGAAGAAGAGAACTCAAAAACATTCATTTTTGTAAAAATTCGAAATAATTGAGTCTCAGACTTAATCCCTTAAAAACCCCACTCTGTATCAGTTTGGTCTCTTAGACCATTTGGTTAATGGGTGCTTTGGGCGCTTATTGTAGCTTGCGGGTGTCTGTGGTCTTGGGTTCGAAACTGGGCTCTGCCCTTTTCTTTTCATTTTTGAAGAAAACCCCAAACCGAAACCTAAATCCCTTATCCATTAAACCCCATGTCATATTGTGGTTGCGCCTTAACCCAGTTGGCTTTTGGTGGCGGTTGGCTAGTCTCAGGTCTTCGGTTCGATTCCTGGTTTTGGCAGGTTTAAAACTTTTTGATTTTTTTGGGTTTTAAATTGATTATTTGGCTTTTTAAAATTCGAAAAAAATACTATAATTATTCTAAAAATTTGTAGATCTTCTGAAAAATATTTGTGCATGATTTGACTAAAATAAAGGTGATTTAGAAGTGAAAATTAAGTAGAATTGCATGAAGTTGACATTTGTATAAATATGAAATGCGGTTATTTTTCATGAGAAGATTATACTAAGTTATAAAAGAGGATTTTGAATGGAAGAAAATTCAAGTGTGTTATTTATGGACTTTTATTGCCTAATTTGGGTATTGTATATGAATGAAAAATACAACCTTGTAGTTTGAATCAAGTAAAGAAAAGAAATAACAAGTGAAAAACATATGTGTTTATTAGAATAAATCTTGACTATGAAATGCATGAATTGAAAATGAACTTGATATATGAGATTTGATTCATAGAAAAGAATGGAAATCATGTTAATTGTGAAAAATAACTTATGAGTATGAAGACTCAAATTCTGTGATTATGAAGTGAAATTGAGAAACTAGAGTGTAGCTAAGCCTCATACCGGCATTGAAAAGAAATATGTTGAACTGAAATTTGAAATGAAAAGACCAAGATTTGGGTCATGTTGTATAAATGGTTAAGACCGGTGTAGTGGAAGGGCTAACTCTAGAGAATTGATTTTGTTCATGATTCAAATAACTAAGGACTAGATGCATAATGAAGATGTGATGAAAATAAGAGAAAAACACGAGTATGAGGGCCTCGGAGCTACGGTATGAGAATATTCACAGGCTGTCTACACGATGCGTCGTGTCATGACGTGGATATGTCTCCAGGAGTCCGTACCACAGGCGATGCTCGTGGGGTGTATGGTGACTGCGGGTGGTGTCATGTCCCATAACGGAGGCTGAATTGTCCATAGGTTCTTCACGATACGTCGTGACAAATGTGGGATTCCCCTCCAGGCTGTCTGGACATGAGCTCGTAACACATAGAGCATCTAGGATACTTATCGTAATTACAGTAGTAGTTTAAGTCATGGCGAGGGATTGAACCCTACAAGATGAAGAACGGTTAAATGCTTGCCCTCAGACCTATGTAGTATGGGATGCATGGAATTTGAACAAGTGTGCATTAGTGTCATGTAACATACATAACTGCATTAAGGACTAAGTGCACCGCACAACACGACATCAATAGGATAGTCCCTTATAGTTCTGTTTGTGATCAAGTTTGTGGTTTGTTTAAGTATTTGAGAATTGTTATACTGTTCGGCATAGAGAGGATAGTCGTGTATAATATTTCTTCAGTTGTAAGCAACTGACGCGCCCACAATTTCTATGCAGGCTAAAGTGATTAACAAGACTAAAGAATGCATGCTGATTAAAGAATGATTCAAGAGTTGTACATTTCAATTCATGTAAATTATTGTAAATAGCTTCCATTGTAAATATGTAATGTAAATGTAAACTCTGATGTAACAAAAGTTTTTATTTCCTTGTAAAATTGTACAAAGAGAAGCATAAAGATCCTGTGGAACTTCGAATTCAGTCTGTTTTGGAATTCGGGGTGTTACACCCATGTCCAGTATGGCCTGAATTATCTTGGGGTTCGCCTCATTGCCCCGTTGGCTGACCACGAATTCGAGAAATTTTTCTGAGGTGACGCTGAAGGTGCATTTGGAGGGGTTGAGTCTTATGTTGTGGGATTTTAGGACCCCGAAGGCTTCCTCGAGATCGGTGACTTGTTCTTGCCTTGTACAACTTTTGATGAGCATATCGTCGACATAGACTTCCATGTTCTGACCTATTTGCTCCTTAAAAACCAGATTGACGAGCCTTTGTTATGTAGCACCGACGTTCTTCAGCTCGAAGGGTATGACCCACTAACTATACAGGCCCTGGTCGATCACAAAGGTGGTTTTGGAGATGTCAACGAGGAGGGGTGGGGGAGGGAGGGAAAGGGGAATATTCTGATTTGGTTATAGCTAGAAAAGGCATCCATGAAGCTCAGCAGATCGTGACCAGAGATCACATCTATCAGGGTGTCGATGCTCGGTAGCGGGAATAGATCTTTGGGGCAGGCCTTGTTGAGGTCTGTAAAGTCTATGCAGATCCTCCACCTCCCGCTTGGTTTCTTTACCATCACTACATTGCCCAACCATTAGGGATAACTGACCTCCTGGATAAAACGAGTTGAGAGGACCATGTTCACTTCTTCTTTGGGAGCTTGTTGCCTTTCAGGAGCGAACTTGCGGTGCTTCTTCTGGACAGGCTTTGAATCCGAGTGGATGCTCAGCCTGTGCATGATGAAGTCCTCTGAAATTCCTGGCATATCAGAGTGCATCCAGGCGAAGAGATCCACATTCTGCCTGATGCAGCCAAGAATGTCCAGTTTTAGGTCTAGGGCGAGAGACTGACTCGTTCGGAACCATTTAGATCTGTCCTCCTCGGAGAAGGGGATTTCTTCCAATTTTTCGACTGGCTCCAAGCCCAATGAATTCATGACAGACAGAAGTTCGACCGCGTCGAGGTGGAAAACTCTGTCGCCTATTGAGACCATATAGCATGACCGAGTTGATTCTTGATTGCCTCAGACCAAGCCGACTCCATCATCTATAGGGAATTTCCTATTCAAGTGGTATGCAGAGGGCATTGCTAGAAGGGAACATAGGTCGGGCCTGCCGAGGATCGCATTATAGGCATCTTCGACATTGACCACCATGAAATCCATGACTTCTGTTCGGTTGTTTGGAGCTGTTCCGGCTGTGACATCGAGCGTGATGATTCCCTCGATCTGTACTGGAGTGCCTGAAAACCCATGTAGCATATACCCAGTCGGCTTCAGACTTTCTCGAGAGAGTTTGAGCGCTTCGAATGCGGCCTAGAACAGATTGTTGATCGAGCTTCTGTTGTCAACAAAGATGCGGCAGACCTCATTATTTACCATGCCAAGACTAATCAGTAGGGCATCACAATGAGGCAGTCGAATGCCCTGCAGGTCATCGTTGTAGAATGAGACCGCCAGTCCTTGGTCCCTGGGGGGCGAATGATGATGGACCGAGTTAACTTCCTGTATGAAGGCCTTGTAGGAAGTATTCGACTCTCCCCACACTGGGCCACCGTGGACACAGTGAAGAATGGCCAGTGTGGAGGCCCATTCGGGCTCGGGTCCCACCTCTACACGGCTGTTGGATGTTCAGTGAGGAGAAGTCCTTGGGTTGGGTCTGGTGAACTCCGTTAGGTACCCTCTTTAGATTATGGCTTCAATTTCGTCCTTCAGGGTGTGACAGCTATCGGCCTCGTGCCCGTGGTCCCGGTGGAACCGACAGTAAAGTCTCTGGTCCCTTTTTTGTTGTTGTGGAGTCGAGGATGATGGCGTACGATTCCCTTATCTTCAATCTCCATCAGGATGGTCGACAACTATAAGTCAGTGGAGTGAATTTTTCGAAGTGGGGGACTGGATGCTATCGAATCTGACCAAGTGGATATCTCTGAGCCTTCTTCGTAAGCTCGGGACCATCTACCTTCCTCTTCCCCTTAGCAGGGGCTTCTGTCAGACCTTCAGGGTGTAGGGCCTCTTCGGCTCGGATATACTTCTCGACCATGTGGACGAGGTCGAGAAAATCAATTGGAGGTTTCTTCACCAAGGAGGCTTTAAGTTATTCGTGGTGAACATTATGCCAAAAGGCTGCGGATGTGACGTCAGCGTCGAGAGAAGAGACCGCCAAAGCCTCGGCGGTGAACCTCCGCACAAACTCCTCAAGGGACTCCAATTTCTTCTGTTTGAGGTCCAAAAGGAACACACTCGTCTTCTCGTGTCCTGCCCCGCTTCCCAAAAACACTGAACACAAGCACGTGACATTGGCCCTAGCGAATGACTTGCGTCATTCATAAGCTGTTTACCCATTCAACTCAACAATATAAACAATACAAAACAATTGCGCAGGAAATAATAACAACCACATGAACAATTATACTTGGAATAAGACAATATGCAATAACCAAATGCGATAATCCAACATCTGCAAACAAATAACAATATTCGGGTCATAAGCCGAATTCAATAATGAATCCAAACACAATGATAGTAAGTCTCAATACAATAAGTCCATTGAAATAACCTTCAACTAGAAAGCAATAAATCTTTAGAAATCTTGTTCTCCAATTCCTGCAGGTAATTCTCCATGATCACCTGTGAACACTTCATCTAAAAAGAGAAGAAAAATTGTCCTTAGAGCAAGTCAAGGACAGTAAGTAGAGAAAGAAAGAAACAATGGAATAACGATATAACAATGAATTCAATGGATCAATAGGAATCAACAACGTAGGACAATAGCAATAATCAATATCATGGTAATCAAAGCAGTAGTTATATACGATAATTCAATATTCGATGTCAATGTTCAATGGTCGATGTCAGTAACACTTAGACAATATTCGATATCAATAGAAACAATGATGTACAATATACAATGACGATATTGTGTTAATTCTTAAGTCTATTAATTTTTAACATAACTAATGCACGTACTACTGCATCCTATAACTACAGGTTCGATGCATACAATCAATTTCATTTAGACTTAAGTGGAAGATTCTATAGATCATGTACACGGCATGATATCATTAATTGCAACATTGGTGCACACTGGTCGGCACAATAACATTAAAATAATACACGCTGGTCGGCACAATAACATTAAAATAATACACGATGAATTGGGATAATGTAGTCAGTAATCCAATACTAAATCTATAACGATAACACTAGCCGAAACACATTATTTTGGGAAACAGGGCCCACACTTCCGAGTATAGTCACTATATCATCAACTACACCAGTCAATCCCTTAAACCCTGGCTTGTTAATTATTTTATCGATGCAACAATATATTATGCAATTTAGAGACATTAGATGAACGATAGTAACAATAGGAGAACGATAGGATGATAACTTTGGATGGAACAAATAGAAAGATGACAATAAAACATTAGGATCATGCAATGCAACACATACGCTCTAATTCATGCAATACAATGATATATATATAAATACTTATATTAAGAAAATCTAGAAAATGAATTTCTGGACAGCAAGAGGTGACTGTACAAAACTTAGTTTTCCCGTTGCTACAGAAATCGAAAACTGAAACCGTCAGAAATTTTAGAAACTAGACTTCCACACAATTCCAGTACATATTTAAAATACAAAATCCAACACCAGTAGCTAGGTCAAGTACATCATTCTTTACAGATTACATGTTCAGACAGAAAATCGACATCAAGTTGTTATATCTCTAGAATTAGCGAAAACTCAATTATAAATTCATCAAAATATTCTTTAGACTCCTAAACATGTGAAATATCATTCTGGAAATTATCAGAGCATTATTCTAACATTAATTAAGCTTTTTAATCGTTTAAATATGAAAACATACATGCATCTAAAATTCTAGAAATAAAACACAGCAGTAGTAAAATCATCATAACTTTTGCAATTCAACTCGGAATTTAAATATCTTAGATGTTCTGGAAACTGGAGACATAGTCTACAACTCTTATTCAGAAAGTTATTTATTTCTATGTCAATTACTAGATCGAAAACATCTCACAAATTCCAGACAGAAAACAAACAGACATATTTTCAATAGATTTCACAAAATAAAGCGATCTAACATGATGGATTCCACTTAAATTAGTCAATAAACTTCATAATCAGCATGGTAGGTATAATAGCATGGTAAACATCATTAAGAATACACACTTACAATAATTTAACGATCACAAAACATCAATCGATCATTCAATCACACAACCTAGCAATTAATTCTACAATAGATTATTTGTATGTTGTTTGTATGAATAAACCGTACTATCACTACAACATGGATGCATGAAAGATTCAATTTTTGGAGTCAGCAAAGGCACAAAGTCAAGAATATTTGGGTTAGCTCATGTAAACCCTCAATATACTCAATGAAAAGGGAAGAACAATATACGATACGATGACCAATTGGATATACTTGCAAGAATTTCAATAAAAACTTGAATTTGATATAATATTCAATTTAAGAGGAAAAGTGACTTGCCTTATGGATGATTCATTCGAATATAAAAGAATAACAGGATGAGAATCTCGGAGCAACGATCCCACGAAGAATTTCGTGCACACTACGTGCACAAAGAAACTCAGCAACAATAGCAGCAATAGAAGAATGGCAGCAACAGCAAAAGAGGGCCACGACAGCATGGGGGTCTGCGTGCGGGGCTGACATCGACTGGAGGACAGTGGTCGACTGGCGGCGTCGGGGCTCGGGTCTGTTGTGTCAACGGAAAATGGGAGCAGCAGAGCGTGGCTTGGTGGTCGGCTGAGGTTCTGGGGTCTACAATAGGGAAATGGGTGCTCGGGTTGGAAAATCTGGGAGGGCGCCAAAGGTGGTCGGGGAAGACTGTCGGGGTTGGCAGACGGGATGAGAGAGGAGAGAGAGAGAGAGATGGCTAGGGTTTGCAATAGGGTATTATTTATAGGATACAATTAGGTTATTGGGTTAATGGGCTAGGATCCAATAATAATGGGTTTGGGTCTACAAATAATTGCAATTGGGTTTTGGGTTCAAAAAGAGATGAATTTAAAGACAATAGGGTTTGACTAAAATACTCACAATCAAATAAAAATGGGATCAACAAGAAAATAGCTCAATAAGAAGAACAAGAGTAATTCATGAACAAAATTTAATTAAGATGATCAAGGAAAAAAAATAAAGTATTTTATTCAAGTGCAAAGAAAATACTACAATGAAGGGAAAAAAAGGAAAAGAATGGAAATGGTAGTTACAATCCTATCCAACTTACAATAAAATTTTGTCATCGAAATTTAAGCAAGTGGTAGTAGGGTAACTCCAAAGAAAAGAAAAGAACTACAAAAAAAGATGGGGAAACTTCTCCTGAATCTCTTCTTCAAGCTCCAAAGTCGACTCATTCAGCGAGTGAGGATTCCAAGCAACTCGAACCAATTTGATAACCTTGTTCTTCAAAATCTTCTCCGGTCGGTCCAATATTGAAACCAGACGAATCTCACAGGACAAATCTGGTCAAAGAGACAATTCCAAGTAGTCAATAACATGACTATCATCCCTGACATACTTCCTGAGTTGGCAGACATGGAAGACATCATGCACTCTAGATAGAGCCGGCAGCAACACGAGTCTATAGGCCACCTTGCCTACTCGCTCCACCACATCAAACGAACCAATGAATCTAGGGCTTTGCTTGCCCCCTCCTCCAAACCGAATAACACCTCTCCATGGTGATACCTAGAGGAAAACATGGTCCCCTACTTCGAATTCCAACGGCCTCTTGTGAATTTCCACCCATTTCCTCTGTCTGTCCTGAGCTGCCTGTAGATACTTCCTGATCTGGGCCACTGCATCAACAATCCTCGTGATCAACTCTGGGCCCAAAAGCTTCCTCTCACCAATGTCATCCCAGCACACTGGCGATCTACACTTCCGACCATACAGAGCTTCATATGGAGCTGCCTTAAGACTTGCTTGGTAGATATTGTTGTATGAAATATGCACCAAGTGTAGATGATCTTCCCAAGATCCTCTAAGCTGAAGAACACATGACCTCAACATATCCTCCAATGTTTGATTAGTCCTCTCCGATTTGTCCATCTATTTGCGGATGGAATGCAGTACTGAATCTCAGCTTACTCCCAAGACTGTTCTGAAGACTCTCCCAGAATTGAGATCTGAATCTAGTGTCTCTGTCTAATCTAATTCTGACAGAGACCCCATGCAATCTGACAATCTTCTACATGTACTTCTCTAAAAGAATCTCCTTACACTGACCCCACTCTGAAGGGAATAAAATGAGCACTCTTCGTCAAGCGATTCACAATCTCCCAGATGGCATTATGACCCTTGGGACTCCTCAGCAAAGCAGTCACAAAATCCATAGTAATATTCTCCCACTTCCACTCCGAAATAGGAAGAAGTTGAAGAAGTGCAGCAATCTTCTGATGTCCTGCTTTCACTTGCTGACAGATCAAACACTGCGAAACAAATCTTGCAACAGCTCTCTTTATACCATGCCACCAGAAATGCAACTTCAAATCCCGATACATCTTCGTACCATCGGGATGAATAGAATATGGCAAACGGTGAGCTTCTTCGAGTAGCTTTTGCCTGACTTCCCCCTTCGAAACACATAGACGGGTCCCAAAGCGGAGAGATCCTCATGAATAACCATATTAGTCCTTGAACCTACTTCAACTTCAGCTCAAAACTTCTACAACTGCACATCACCAGACTGTGCTTCCTTAATCAGATCCACCAAAGAAGATGGTAACTAAAGCACCATACAACTCTGCTCGGAACCAGGCAAAACCACTTCCAAATCTAATCTCCTCATAGCTTCCACAAGCTCGACCTGCTCAGTTAGAACCATAGCAACCGGTCTTCAGCTCAAAGCATTAGGCACCAAATTAATCTTACCAGGGTGATACTGCAAACTGATGTCATAATCCGCCATCAATTCCAACCATCGTCTCTGCCTCATATTCATCTCCTTCTAAGTGAACACATACTTGAGACTTTTGTGGTCAGTGAAAATCTCCACTCGATTTCAAAGTAAGTAATGCCTCCAAAGCTTCATGGCAAAGATCATAGCTGCAAGCTCCAAATCATGTCTAGGATAATTTTTCTCATGCGGCCTCAATTGTCTAGATGCATATGCGACAAACTTTACTCGTTGCATCAAAATAGCATCCAAACCTCTTCCTGAAGCATCAAAGTGAATTACGAAACCTCTTGATCCATCCAGTATAGTCAAAATAGGTGTTGATGTCAACCGATTCTTCAATTCAGCGAAGGCTTCTTCACATGACTCATCCCATACAAACTTCGGATCCTTCCCAGTCAACTTGCTCAACGGCCCGACAATCTTTGAAAAATTCTGAACAAACTTTCTGTAGTATCCCATTAGACCAAGAAAACTCCGAACTTCAGATACTGACTTCGGCGTCGGCCAATCCTTAACTGCAAAAATCTTGGACGGATTGACAGAAACTCCACCAGAAATGATATGCCCCAAGAATGCCACACGATCTAGCCAAAACTCACAATTACTAAGCTTCTCATACAGCCGATTCTCCCTCAATATTTGCAAAACAACCTTCAAGTGCTCAGCATGCTCATTACGATTCCGAGAATAGACGAGAATATCGTCAATGAACACCATAACAAACTTTTCCAGGAATGGAGAGAAAACCTAATTCATCAAGCTCATGAACACAGCTGGAGCATTAGTAACTCCGAACGGCATCACCAAGAATTCATAGTGTCCATATCTTGTATGAAAGGCAATCTTCTGCACATCCTCAGCTTTCACCTTAACCTGATGGTTACCAGAACGAAGATCCAACTTCGAAAATACAGAAGTGCCTCCTAATTAATCAAATAGGTCATCTATCCTTGGCAAAGGATACCGGTTGTTCACTGTGATATTATTCACCTCACGGTAGTCAACACACAACCTGCGACTACCATCATTCTTATTGACGAATAGTACCAGAGCTCCTCAAGGCGAGACACTCGGCCTGATAAAACCTCTATCCAGCAACTCCTGAATTTGCTCCTTCAACTCAGCCAGCTCAACTGGAGCCATTCTGTACAGACTCTTAGAGATCATAGCTGTACCCGACTGAACATCAATACTGAACATCACTTCATGATCTAGCGGCAATCTCGGGCCTCGGGAAAAACATCCAGAAAGTCTCGCACAACCAACGGTGCAACATCACCATCTGCACACACTTCTTCCATCACTCCAGCTTCTTGACTTGCTAACTTCTCCATACAAGCAAGCAATGTTTCACCGGCACAGAATTAAAATTCCTAACATCCTGGCATTCGGAACACCACCTTCTTCACATAGCAGTCAATTACAGTATGAGTGACACCAAGCCAATCTGTCCCCAAGTTAACATCAAAACCAGAATTATTGATGACAATCAGATCGGCAACAAAATCAACACCACCAATAACCAAAGTACTGCTCACAGATCTGAGAACACACGATAACACTTCCACCTGTAGTGATATTCCATGATGCTGGCATAGGGCTACTAGCCAAGTGATGCAGGTCGACGAAACGGTAGGAAATAAATGAATGAGCAGCACCAGAATTAAAAAGAACATGAGCGGAAAAGGAGTGAACAAGGATAATGCCTAGTAAGAAGTTAAAGATGAGAACACAGTATGCAGAAAGCAAAATACAAGAAATAGACATTAATGGAAGGATAACATGACAAAGCAACAGAATAGGATAACAAGATAGCAAGGAAGAATAAAATCCAAATAAACACAACTAAAGATATATCTACAACAATGCCCAAAGTGGTTTCAGCATCCTGCATAGTTAGGTTGTAGGCCTGGCCATGACATGCAGAAAGATTACCCGTTAGGAGCGATTCTCCTCTGATCAAAGATCTGCCTCTGAGGTGGGAGTGGTGGTCCACCCTGACCACGAGCAAGTACTCCCTGCCGAGCGGAACCTCCAACTAGTGCAAGGGATCTGGAACTTGGACAATCACGAACCATGTGATCAATGCATCCACACAAAAGGCACAGGCGATTTGCAATCCCACAATCTTGGTACAAATGCCCAGTCTTTCGACAATGCGAATAGATTAGATACGACCTCTGAACAGCAGGTGGGTACAACAATGCCTTAGCTGGAAAGGTCAGTACAGGCCTCCTAATAGGCCCTCCAGAAGGCCTGGCAGCAACAGGGTGCGGAACAGACCACTGAATGGCATGCATCTAGGATATCAACATAAAAACGAAGTCGCAAGGCAGCAAGACGATCCTGAATCTCAATATCCAAGCCCAACAAGAAACGACGACCTCTATCCTCGTCGTTCGCCACCATAGAAGTAGCAAAACGAGTTAGTCGGGTGTATTCTGCAGTGTACTCGTCCACTGTCCGACTTCCTTGATTCAAGATAGTATTTAGTTTAACATCGGTACTTTATAAAATAACAACAAAAAAGCATGATTAAACACTATCTAACGAACCTGAGTTAGTGAGACAAACTGTCGTTCCATTTTATTCTTGGTGTCATTAGGGAAGAACTTCGTGAGGAAGCTCTCAGTGAAGAAGGTCCAGTGGATGGGTTGCCCCAATCGTTCAGCCTCAGCTTGCCACCAGATGTGGGCAAGATCAACAAGTTGGATGCTTACAACATCCACACGGTCGACATCCAAGATCCGTGCTGCGGTCAATAGCTACTCATTCCGAATAGTGCCCGAGAATTTATCTGGATGGAGCCTCATAAAATCTACCACATTACCAGGTTTCAGTGGCAACAACCTGGGCACTGGTACAATGGGTTCCCTGATGGTAGGTTCAAAAGCCACCATCATCAGTTCATTGTGCTTCCACTGCATCTGCATCATTTGTTGCATTATCTGTGCAACAGTCAGCTCATCAGACTGATCATCCCTAGCTCGAGAAGATGAAGCACCTTTTCAAACCATGGTCTGCAATAAAAATCAAATGGTTAGCATCCAGATCATAAGTTGGTTATTAATTATCCATGTGATTCCTGTATTGCACATACTGTTGAGTCAAATCGGTTAAAACCCAAATCTGACTAATATATCAGTCAAAGCAAAACCTCCATAGTCAAAGCCAAACCTCCATATGTTAGTCACGTTTGACTGATATATTATCCAAATCCGGACTCTAATACCACTAAAAACATTGTCACGCCCCGCTTCCCAAAAATACAGAACACAAATACGTGACATTGTCCCAGCAAATGACTTGCGTCATCCATAAGCTGTTTACCCATTCAACTCAACAATATAAACAATACAAAATAATTGCGTAGGAAATAATACAACCCACATGAACAATTATACTTGGAATAAGACAATATGCAATAACCAATTACGATAATCCAACATCTGGAAACAAATAATAATAACCGGGTCATAAGCCCAAATCAATAATGAATCCAAACACAATGATAATAAGTCTCAATACAATAAGTCCAATGAAATAACATTCAACTAGAAAGTAATAAACCTTTAGAAAGCTTGTTCTCTAATTTCTGCAGGTAATTCTCCATGATCACCTGTGAACACGTCATCTAAAAAGAGAAGGAAAATTATCCTTAGAGCAAGTCATGAACAGCAAGTAGAGAATGCAAGAAAATAATGGAATAAGGATATAATAATGAATTCAATGGATCAATAGGAACCAATAACGTGGGACGATAGCAATAATCAATATCCTGGTAATCGATGCAATAGTTATAAATAATAATTCAATATTCGATGTCAATATTCAATAGTCGATGTCAATAACACTTAGACAATATTCGATATCAATAGAAATAATCATATACAATATGCAATGACGATGTTGTGTTAATTCTTAAGTCTATTAATTTTTAACCTAACTAATGCACGTACTACTGCATCCCATAACTACAGGTTCGATGCATATAATCAATTTCATTTAGACTTAAGTAGAAGGTTCTATAGATCATGTACACAGCACGATAACATTAATTACAACATTGGTGCACACTGGTCGGCATAATAACACTAAAATAATACACAATGAATTGGGATACTGTAGTCAGTAATCAAACAATAAGTCTACAACGATAACACTTTCCGACACACATTATTTTGGGAAACATGGACCACACTTTCGTGTGCAGTCACTATATCATCAACTACTCTGGTAAATCCCTTAAACCCCGACTTGTTAATTATTTTATCGATGCAACAATATATTATGCAATTTAGAAACATTAGATGAACGATAGTAACAAGAGGTCACTGTACAAAACTGAGTTTTCCCACTGCTACAGAAATCGAAAACTAAAACTGTTAGAAATTCTGGAAACTAGACTTCCACACAATTCCAACACATATTTAAAATACAAAATCCGACAACAGTAGCTAGCTCAAGTACATCATTCAATACAGATTACATTTTCAGATAAAAAATCGACATCAAGTTGTTATATCTCTAGAATTAGCGAAAACTCAATTATAAATTCATCAAAATATTCTTCAGACTCCTAAACATGTTAAATATCATTCTGGAAATTATCAGAGCATTATTCTAACATTAATTTAGCTTTTTAATAGTTTAAACATGAAAACATACATGAATCTGAAATGCTAGAAATAAAATACAGCATTAGTAAAATCATCATCACTTTTGCAATACAACTCGGAATTTAAAGATCTTAGATGTTCGGAAAACTAGAGACATAGGGCTAAAACTCTTATTCAGAAAGTTATTTATTTCGATGTCAATTACTGGGTCGAAAACGTCTCACAAATTCCAGATAGAAATCAAACAGATAGATTTTCAATAGATTTCATAACATAAAGCGATCTAACATAATGGGTTCCACTTAAATTAGTCAATAAACTTTATAATCAGCATGGTAGGTATAATAACATGGTAAATATCATTAAGAATACACAGTTACAATAATTTAACGATCACAAAACATCAATCGATCATTCAATCACACAACCTAGCAACTAATTCTACGATAGATTATTTGTATGTTGTTTGTATGAATAAAGCCTACTATCACTACTACATGGATGCATGAAAGATTCAATTTTTAAAGTCAAAAAATGCACGAAGTCGAGAATATTTGGGTTAGCTAATGTAAACTCTCAATATACTCAACGAAAAGGGAAGAACAGTATACGATACGATGAACAATTGGATCTACTTGCAAGAATTTCAATAAAAACTTGAATTTGATACAAAATTCAATTTAAGAGGAAAAGTGACTTGCCTTATGGATGATTAATTCGAATACCAAAGAATAACATGATGAGAATTCTGGAGCAACGGTCCCACAAAGAATTACATGCACACTATGTGCATAAAGAAACTCAGCAACAACAACAATAATAGAAGAACAACAACAACAGCAAAAGAGGTCCACAACAGCAAGGGGGTCTACATGTGGGGCTGACAGCGAGAGGTGGCGCTAACGTCAACTGGAGGACGGTGGTCGACTGGCGGTGTCGGGGCTCGGGTCTGTTGTGTCGACAGAAAAGGGGAGCAAAAGAAGGCAGTTTGGTGGTCGACTGGGGTTCTGGGGTCGACGATAGGGAGATGGGTGCTCAGGGGTGGCAACGTTGGGAGGGCATAGGAGGTGGTCGGGGAAGAGGGTCGGGGTTGGCAGACGGGATGAGAGTGGAGAAAGAGAGATGGCTAGATTTAGGGTTTGAATTTTGTATTTTTAAGGTTTGCAATAGGGTATTATTTATAGGATACAATTAGGTTGTTGGGTTAATGGACTAGGATCCAATAATAATGGGTTTGGGTCTAGAAATAATTGCAATTGGATTTTGGGTTAAAAAAGAGATGGATTTAAAGATAATAGGGTTCAAATAAAATACTCACAATCAAATAAAAATGGGATCAACAAGAAAATAGCTCAACAAGAAAAACAAGAGTAATTCATGAACAAAATTTAATTAAGTTGATCAAGAAAAAAAATAAAGTATTTTATACAAGTGCAAATAAAATATTACAATGAAGAGAAAAAAAGGAAAAGAACGGAAACGGTAGTTACATCTTGACCTTGCGACTGGTCACAAAGTGAGCGAGAAAATTCACCTCGAGCAGTTCAAATGAGAAGATCGAGTTGGGGGCGAGCTTTGAGAACCATTTTCGTGTCGTGCCACGCAGAGTGGTGGGGAACGCTCGACAGAGGAGAGGATCTGAGGCGCTATGAAACATCATGAGGGTTTTGAATCCCTCCATATGATCAGCCGGGTCACTCTTTCCATCGTATGTCTCGAACTGAGGCAATCTGAAATTTCTCAGAATCGGGGCGTCGAAGATTCGCTCAGAGAATTAGGGTCCGGTAGGCTGGTGCTGCCGACTGGATTGGCCTCCATGCTTTCTGATCTCCATCTCCTGGAGTCGCTTAAGGGTAGCGTCATCCCTCCTCGTCGGTTGGGTCGAGCCGTGCGACTCGCTACCCAGGTTCTGCTCCTCTTGGAGGGGGTCGTCGTATTGATGTTCGGTTCTGGGGGCGCCTCGGATGGCCGGGAGGACCTCGTTGCTAAACTCCTCAAACTCGGTCTTCGACTGCGACCTCTTTGAATTGGACCATCGGAGGTCATCGATCTCTGGGGGAGCGACTGTGTCGTTGCTCCCGACCCTGGGCCGAGTGTATGCTATTGGTCGGAACCTGGTTAGAGGGGGCAGCTCAACTTCTAGAGCGGTTGAGCTGTTTTCGGAGGTAATCCTTAGGTTTTCGATGATTGATGACGTTCCGAAGGTCATCAGCTTCCTAGCACTCGGGTTGCCTAGTAGCCAAGTGTGAAGCGCTCGGGCTTGCCCCAGACAGATCCTCGGCTCACTGCCTTCCCTAGGTGTTCACGCGACTGTGAGACGGGTGATGATGGTCGGCATACCGTCCTGCTGTGGTCGCTCTCCAAAGTTTGGGTTTCATGGAAGGAAGGAGCAACAGAAGGAGTCCGGAAGCTAGTGTTGATTATGTTAATTTTCCTCATACGGCGCCAACCTGATGCTGTTTGTTTTAGTGGTGGGAGAAACATGTGTGAGTTCTTGTAATTTGTAGAGGAATAGACAGATCTCAGCTGCAGATCCGGTCTAAGTGTAGGATCTCCTGGGAAGCTGGAGAGGAGGTGCTAATGGAAGCTGGCCGACCGAAACACCTACAAGAAGTCTAGAAACACCGGGAGATCTCAGCAACAGACCCTCCGACGATCTAGTAAGTCACTTGAAAGTGACAATGAGAGCTAGGGTTCAGATAGAGAAAGAGTCATTACCTGGTGAAAGGGGGAGGGGATCTGGTATTGATAGGTAGAGAGAGAGTGGGAGCAATAACCCTAATGGGCCGGGTTGACCCGTTTCTCTGTGAGCCTGAACCGGCAAAATGCCCGCTGGATCCCCTGGCCTGATGATCAGAGATAAGCGAATTTTGAGGAGATCATAGGGCTCTAATCGTGCTAGATTGTTTACCCGCATCATCTTTCATTATGATAGGTTGGTCATTTAATTTAAAAAAAAGATACAGAAAATTCTCTAGTTTCAAGTGAATATCAAATTATTCTCGTTCCCACTTAAATCATCAAAAAGAGAAATAGTATTCTGTAATTAATTAACCCCTACTTCTAATGAAACATCAAAACCAATCTTGAGTTCCTGTTCTCCTCTCACTAACAAAGTATGTTGCATGAGAAGTTGTAATTTGTTGCTGAAATAAATATTTTGATATACAATGCAAAAGCTTTTTGCATGTATTCCAACGTGCTTTTCGTCTTTAAACTTTTACTACCAATTAAAACCAGCACTAGGAAATGATGAGAAATAATATTTACTCAAATGTATATGAAATTTTTTATCGACTCTTCAGAGCTTTTGAACACAGCCAACAATAAAGGCGAACCTCTCAGCACAATGTTCAACTATACTATTCCCGTTACTTGTGTTATATGTTTTTTTTGATGAATCGGATAGAGCCAAAAGGCTTCAGCCATCACAAAATATATTAATCAATAAAAACAGTTAATGTACAAACAAATAATCACTGGCTTTACAAGTTGTAAAACAGAAAATAAGCATACAAAAAGGAAATCAAAAAATGGCTGACTAATCCAGCCAAACAGGGAACTGCGCAAGAAACAGAAGCAGCACTCCGATCGGATAGGATGAACAAAAAAACTAGTGAAGCCAAGCCAACTTGTCGCACCCGAGAAGGACCAGGACCTTAGCCACTGAGCCATGAAAACGGATGCCAAAACTTCCCACTCGAAGACATCCAACTCCACTAGCGGTCCATGAGAACTATAGCGGCACAATGGAGGAAACGCACTGCCTAAGAGACGAGAAGGCTCCCGCAGAGAGTCACAATCACCAAGCAACAGGAAACAGGCACAAACAAGAAGGGGGGGCCTAAAACTCAGACTACACGACTCAAAAAAGCTGAAGGCTAGGAAAACGGGGCCCAAAGTCGGCTCAGCAAACCAAGAAACACTCTAGAAGCACAAAAAGGATAAGCCTGTCCGCCCAGACTGAGGAAGGCGAGGAGGACGAAAGCTCAACTGTGCACAAGCTGGACAGACGAAACGGAAGCTGCTTTCCTAGCAAGAATACGAGCACTCACACGTATCTGTACTCTATTGAATACTTTCTTGTTGTATTTCCGCTTAGTGGGGGGCAGAGCTACCTTCACCAACGGGGACGAAAATGCATCTGGGGCAGGCAAGGAATCTTCATCTTTGATGAAGCAAGACGAAGGAAAGAGAAAGCTGAGGGAAAAGGGGTGCAGGAAAATCCTCACCCCCGAGAGGAGATGATGTATCCAAGATTGAAACCCTAAAACTTGATACATCGAAAAGATGCATCCGGGAAAATGTAGGGAAAACGTAGGAAGATTGTGCGAAGAGATCAACATCGAACAAGGATAATGATAGACTAAAGAAGGTACCTTAATATCAATAAATGCATTGGCAGTTGGCGCATGAGGGACCGAAGAGCTGCGATGCAGGGGCGAGCCCCATCGCACTGTAGCGCCAAGAGTGGCGCGAGGCAAAGGATTTAAACAATCCTTCATTATAACTCGAATTCAAGATAAACGAAGATGTCATTGAAGCAGTAAGTGGACGAGCCTTGTTAACACCCAATCGGGGGGAGGGGATAAGTTTCGTATAAACCTTAAGATCCTTAAAGCGGTTAGCAATCTTAGAAGGCCGAAGAGTAGCCTTCGAATCACATAACACTGAGGAGGGTGAAGAGGGGAGCCTAGCTGGACTGGAAACAATCACTGAGGATTCTAACTCCTTTCCAGAATGAATACTTAACTTCTTAGATGCGCAAACATGAAGTTTGCGCTTTAAGAGAGGATAGTTAAGAAATGAGAGAAGTTTGGTCGGTAATAGAAAGCCTCTAGGAAATCCAAGGAGTTCTTGGAGGGGAAAGCATCGACTGCGTAAGTGACCAAACTTCTCACAGAAGAGGCACCTCATTTTGTTCACGCACTCACGTTTAAAGTGCCCTGGAAGAAGGCACCTATAACAGGACAGTAGAGGGTCAGCCCTACCGAGATAAGGGGAAATGGTGGAGCAAGGTGAGCTCAAGGAACGATAGGTATTACCCAAGAGCGGAGAAGATAAGTCGCTATTCAAAACCCGAACCGTCACTAAACTGTTAGGTCTAGCTTCAGACTCGGTGAGCTCCATGACTGAAACCAACGCAATGATACCTTAATACAACCACCAACAAGAAAGAAGGCAATAGACAATAGTACCAGAGGCACTATAGAACCAACTTCACCAGCACACCACAACCGAAGAAACAAACCTAGAGCTGTACTAAATGGTGCAACAAACACCCACAATTAAAAAAATAGGAATAGCTCCAACTGAAGCTCAGGGAGAGATGAGCTACAGGGGAAAGAGAGAAGATAACCAGTGCTGGTGGTTAATAGAGAATACGCAAGATCCCCAGGGAGGGGGAATAGAAACGCAATCTAGACGAGAGAATAAACTGAGAATAAAGAATAGATAAGCAGTCACACCAGAAACAAGTAGACGCACTCGGCGGCTAATCAAAAGGATCCACAACCTCACAAAGGATCCAAAATGTGATCAGACGGAATTAGAGAGAGGAGAAGATCCAAAGGAGGGGGAAGAGAAAATCAGTGATGTCGAGGGTCTCGAACGCTCACCAAGATGACAACGAAAACACAACTAAAACACCAAAGGGCGATCGGTGCCCAACAAACTGTACCACAACCACGCTAGCAGAAATCGAGAAACTAAAAATATACCTACAGTGATGGGATATCTCGAAAACGAAAATAGGACACACACCCACCGAAGGCGCCGCACAGGAGAGAGGGAGAACGAACGAACGAGAGCGGCTACGGAGGACAAGGACACGATACAGATATCCGAGGTACGGACAGGCGCTGAGGCGGGAGAAGCCTGCCTCAAACTGGAAGCAGAGGGAGAAAAGCGGCTGACGCACCGGGGGGAGGGGGGGATCGATCGCGCTAGCTAGGAGAAGGAGGGCGAGGTCAAGTAGAGAGAACAGACGCGAGCTGAAAAGGGTATGAAGCTCTTGGAGAGGCGAACAATTTTAATGAAGGTGATAGAGGGAGAGGGAGAGAGGATTTGCCGGATCTGAGCTCAGAAGAGCGATGGAGGAGAAGAGAGAGTTTTTGAATTTTTCTTTTTTCAATCGAATTGAATCCCGTAGATACACTGTACTTGCATTTAGATACATATAACATATACTTGCGTTATATGTTGTTGTTAGTTTACTTGCATTATAAATAATGTGAACAAAAAATTAAAAAGGAAAAAGTACATGGAATGCACTTGAGAAGTCTATTCAAGAGAGGAGAGGTCTCAGAAAAGAGACGGCCGGAGGTTGTAAACCAAGCATAAAATTGTTTTTTCTGAAAACAAGATCCTAAGAAAATCTAATTATATTTTTTGACGCAGCTCTCAAGAAGGAGCAGTTAGAAGGCTACCTCCACATCAGCGGCAAATGCCCTATAAGCTCTGCCACAAACCTCTGAAGCCGTTTCCGCAAGGATTTCCGGATCCCAGATTACTGCAGTTCTTCTTAAATGCTTGCCAAGTTCGAGAAAGGCATCCTCAAGATCACCATCACACATCGTGTCACCATGGCCATCACCAGAATTACTCTGCCTCAAACACCAGATATTTCACCAGCACCACCTCAATCACTGAAAGCTGCGAAGCCAGAGCCTCAACCAGAGCCTATAAATCATAACAAAACAGACTTCTGGGACTAGCCAGAAAGTTGATGAGGTTGTGAAGGAAATGGAGAGTAAGTACGGAGTTGGGATGCAGAGGAAGTAGTTAAAGATCATAAATGTTCTATTCGATTCTGCAGTATTGTTGATTTGGATTGGGGTGTATCCAGTTTACAAATTGAAGAAGGTGGGTGATGCTACTTGTTTTCAGGTGTGCTCAGGTGTGGGAGCAACAGACTAAGTGAGTTCTTTTGGAGAAGAAGAAACTCAGATTTCGGCCTCCGATCGGACTCCGCAGTGAGGCTGATGTGATGAATTGGGTGGATCAGGGTGGTTTGATCGTCGTCGGACACCTACAAAAAAAATCTGAGACACCACAAGGACTCCCGACAATAGACCCTCCAACACTCAAGTCAATAACCAGAAGATTAAGAATGTCTTAAGTGGTGAAAATTGTGATTACTTGATTACTGTAGAGGTAGGGCAGTATTTATAGGTGTGAGAACCTGATTGTGGAGTATTCCCGGGTCCGGGTCCCTTGATTAGGGGATGTGACCCGGTACATGTGGGGTTGAATTTTGGTGATGGGCTTATAGGTGACCCGTAAGTAGTTGTGAGATCTCCTCGAGATTCGCGCAAGGATCGAGCGGTGCAGATTGTCCGCCATTTTTACTCTCATCATAAGCCCCCATTCTCGGAGGTGACTTTTCGGCCTTCTTCGAGGAGTAGTTGATCCATGGTAGATGTCGCGGAGACAATGGCGACCTGCACGTGCCAGAATTGGGAGTGTCTCGTTGTGGCGTGAATTTGTGGAATGGAGTGAGTCTCCCCCGCTCGAGGTCCCCGTGGGGGTCGGCCTCGGATGACTCGCTTAGGGCGAGGAGGTCGAGAGGTCTAGTGAGCCTCTCACGAGGGTCGGCCTCGGACGTCGAGGGCGTGGCGAAGTTGAACCCTTGAGAATGTCCCTTATGAGGGTCAGCCTCGGGTGCCATGCCGAGGATGTGGCGAAGTTGAACCTTTAAGAGAGTTCCTCATGAGGGTCGACCTCGGATGCCACATTGAAGGTGTGGCAAAATTGAAGCCTTAAGAAAGTCCCTCATGAGGGTCGGCCTCGGATGTGACGCCGAGGGCGTGACAAAATTGAAGCCCTCAGAAAGTTCCTCATGAGGGTCAACCTCAGATGCGACGCCGAGGGCGTGGCGAAAATGAAGCCTTAAGAAAGTTCCTCATGAGGGGCGGCCTCAGATGCCACGCCGAAGGTGTGAAAAAATTGAATCCTTGATAAAGCTCCTCATGAGGGTCGGCCTCGGATGCCACGATGAGAGTGTGGCAAAATTGAAGCCTTGAGAAAGCCCCTCATGAGAGTCGTCCTCGGATACCATGCTGAGGGTGTAGTGAAATAGAAGCCTTGAGAAAATCCCTCATGAGGGTCGTCTTTGGATGCCACGTCCATGTCGTGACGAAATTGAAGCCTTGAGAAAGTCCCTCATGAGGGTCGGCCTCGGTTGCCACATTGAAGGCATGGTGAAATTGAAGCCTTGAGAAAGCTCTTCATGAGGGTCGGCCTGATCTGGCTTGGAAGACCTTCACTCCTGATTGGCCGGTGAAGCTCATCGACTCCATTAGAAAGTATCTGATGGCCGTCGAGGTGGTGAACAATCTTTTGCTTCAAAGGGAAAGAAATTCCCTTGCAAAAGAGATGTTTATCTTAGCGTACCTTCAGTACTCAGCACTCGATGGTGGTAAGTGCTCATTCTGGAGCATATGTATGCCTTAGTTGGTATCTCATTGTTTTCCTTTTCCGTTGTAGGCTACACTTTATGGGAGTGAGCTGATGAAGCAGTAAGATTACGACTTGGAATATGCTGAGCGCATGGCCCAGCAGTACCAGCCAAGGTGGCAGGATGAGAAGGTGAAGGAGTTGGAGGCAAAGGTCGATGATGCAGCTCACCAGATCGTGCAAGGCCAGGAGGAGGGCTACGATCGAGCCCTTCAACATGTCAAGGATAGGCACCCCAATGTCGACCTTGAGGGGCTCTACTACAACCCAGAGCCGGGTCCTGGCAGCACCCTTTTGACCGCGAGGGAACTCCCTCTCGATATTGGCAATCACGTTGGAATCGAACTCATTCACTCTCCTCCTTGGGAGGTCATCACTTAACTTGTAGTTTTCCTTCTTTTTTTTACATGTTCCCAATTTTATGCACGTCGGGCGCAGACTGGCCGCCACATACTATAACTTTATTGTCTAAATGAAAGTTCACAATTGGCAATGACTGTCTATTTTGTGTCTGAGTTGCAATGCACCTTGCTGAGCAGGTTATGGGATGTGGACCTCAAGAGCGAGGTTCACGCTCTTCGCAATAAGTTGAGTCAGGCCGAGGAGATGATCGCCCACCTTCGCAAAGAGGCGATTGATCGAAAAGGGGCATTCGGTTATCATATCAGTCGATCGCAAGAGGTGGCTTGAGAGTTGGCATGTCTGAAGGCGTTATATCTCGACGCCGACATTGCTCTTGCTCAGGATAATGCTGGTGAGCCCTCTCCTCTCTTCAGTGGTCAGTCCTCGGTGTAACGCCCCGAGTTCCCAACACAGAAAACTCAAGTCACAAGCCAGAATCTTTCCTTCAAATGAGTCCAAACACAGTAAAATCACAGAAAGTTTAAAACTTTTATTGCCAGCAAAAATGTTACTACAAGTACAAATTATACAACAAAGAATTACATCATGAATTACATAGATTACATCCCAAAACTTTACTGTACAACACTTATAATCTCACAGGTACAATAATCAGGAAACCCTGCAACATATTGGACATCAGCTTCCACCGATCACTTCCCACAGCTCGAGTCTCCCGTTCCAAGATCAGCATTCCTGCACTAAACAAACTGTGAGCACGTCAGTTGAATACAAATGGCGTAATGCTGCTAAAACTAGCGGCTCCCCAAAACTCAACAACCTGTATTGATGCAAACGGAAAATGTGTAGACAAGTCACAAGTGTTAGTGTATGCCATGTCCTAGAGTCTAATGCACAATTCAAAATGTACTTCAAATGCACAGGATGCACCTACTCTAATGCAATTCATTTGGAAACGTATGCATCTCATACTACATACTTTCTCAAAATACAACTTCAATAGAAATGTATGCATCCCATACTACATACTTCCCAAGGAGTTCACTTTCTTCTGATTGTAGGGTTCGATACCTCGTGATCCATCCTACTCTTGTACTCATTCCAGTTTCTGACTGTTAACTTGTAACTAATGAGGTTGCATATGGTCGGTCTACTTCTGCCAATACAATCAGTGGTGGTGTCCCTTGTTTTCCACTACACTCGGCTCCCGACAGTCCAACTACTCCGGACCTCACCCAAAAGTTGCTACAAACATAAATGTAGCCCGCAAGCTCACCGAGACGCATAGATTTCTTACTCCCCCTTGGAACTAACAACATAGAACTTGACAGACTCGTAGGGTTCATTCCCAACATCTGACAGGAGCACCTCCCGTTCTTATCACCGTACTTAAGGAATTAATAGATGAGATCACGCATCCCGTGCTCCCAACTCGTGAGAAAGCACCACACGTGTCCCTTTGACAGGCGAGTACAACCACCCGACTAGTACCTATCCTAACAATCATAAGACAATAGCTCGACCTAACCCTAGGACACTACCATGCCCACGGGTACCCACGCTAACCAAACTAAGCGGTGAACTGACCACCGTCTATCACCACCTCGCCTACCACGCTTGGAGTTGATTATGACCTCGGCCTGACCAACATGTTGCTCACGTTAAATAATTTTACTCCATGGTCTCTTGACCAAGTGGTAGCACCAATAACAACGGACATCCCTCCGTTTTCGGTGAGCACACCGGCGCACGAGTCGTCTCCTCCAACACGTTCGAGGTGACACGGGCTACTAACTACCCAAAAGATTGAGTAGTAACAATAGCCCCGCTAGGGTAAAAATCCATTACCCTAAGCAACAGCAAACAATAAACACACCGGGGTAGGAAGAACCACCTCGAACAACAACACATCATAAACTATTCTAACTTTAAGCAAGGTATAAAGTTAGAACAACAAGCAAATTACCCCAAGCAACCACGAGACAAAAATATATATTTCATTCATAAAACATACTAAATGCATACGAACACAACTCCAACATAGTCATCATGATCTCAAGGTTGGAATAAACACCATTCTAAGGCCCATTCCAAAGACCTAGTATGATGAAACACGCACATTCAATCAAATCAACTACTTAGTCATCCAAAATCATGCAATACTAAGGACCATAGGGTGCGGCTTACTACCCTAAGTCCTTAACCTCAAAGGTCAATTTGAAAGAAACAATGAGTGTGCCAAATGGCCAACTAAGATTCATGCCGCTCTAATATAAGTAAAAGATGCATGCGGGCACACACAAGCATGCACAACCAAAATTTAGAAGCTAGATATACCTCGATTTGAAGCCCAATCTAAAGTTCAAACATGACGAAGGCTCAATTTGATCAAAACAGCAAAAATCCAATAGCACATGCAACTGTGATGTTTGGAAAATCATTATAATTCACTTGCTCAATGCAATTTCATGTTTTTAGATTCTTTAAAAAGATCATTGTGTCTACTCTAAGTTCTCAGTTGAAAGTTTTCTCAAATTATTCAATTTTGAAGGCGAGAACGGCCGAAAAGCAGACACGCGTAAAACCTTCCAGCATTAACAAAATTGTCACCTAGTCACACGATAAAATTCTTTTAAAATAACAAGTGATCTCTGAAGTTCATAAATTTTGGTAGTAATGTTCTACACATATAAAGTAACCACATATCTAAAATTCTCCAAAAATTTCCAAGTACAAAAGGAGTTATGACATTTTGAATGAAGTGCAAATTTTCATACTGCACTCTGCGCTGCCTCTCAACCATGACAGCAAGTTGTATTTTAAAACGAAAGAAATTCTCTTCCAAAAATTACAAATTTTGGTGGGAATACTCCATACCGATTTAGGAAGCTACTGTAAAAAATTCAAAGTAAAATTCCATACGGATACTAAGTTATGATTTTTGTATGTTGTGCCAGTTATAATCGCAGAGCAGAATTTCCATCCCCGAAAAAGGAGCAAATTTGATTTTTGTTAATATAGCAATTCATCTTCAAAAATTACAAAATTAAGGATAGTTGTATTAGACATGCATATAAAGTCAACATAGAAATTTAAGCTCTAAAATCATAATAATCATGGAGATACAATTCTTCTAAGTTGAGCATGACAATTTCATTCACATGCATAAAATACATAGCACAACAGCAACTTGGCATTTTGTAAAAATATCAGACCACCTCCAAAATTTTTGAAATTTGGAGAAACTGATCAAGACATGAAAAAACACATACTGTAAAAGTTTCAAATCTATATTCATAGCATTCAAGGAGATACAAATTTTACAAGTCGACATGTTAAATTTTGCAGACAGCAGCTTTTCTCTTCAAAACTGCAACTTGGTCGATTTTGTAAAAATATCCAACCACCTCCAAAACTCACTAAATTTGGGGTAGACATTAGGAACATATCCAAGATACTACCATAAGAATTTCAACCTTAATTTATGTCATAGCACTAAGTTTTGATTTTTCTAACCAACCATGTTTAAAATCCAACATCAACTTTTTTCCCAAAATAACAACTTTGACGATTTTATTAAAATATCAAATCACATATAAAATTCATGAAATTTGGGATGAATTTTGAGGATACAATGAAGATGCTACCATAAAAATTTTGTGTCTAATTTTCAACATAGCAAAGAGTTATGAATTTTCTAATCAAACATGCATGATTCCTCACAAGATGCAATCTTTTCCCATCAATTGATATTTCTAGCTCTAGTATTGAACTACACACATAAAAAAAATCTTCATAAACCCACTCTTTCATTCCAAATCAGTAACTTTCTAACAATACACACAAAAAATAAATTCACAAACAAAGAGTTTGAGAAAGTCACCCACATGAAGCTTTTGATGATCTTTTCTTTGCTTCTCTTCAACTTTACTTTCTTTGGCCTTCTCCTTCTAGCTCCTTGCCTTTCGTCTCCAATTCTTGGTTTCTTCTCCTCCACCTAAGTTCCGAGAATAGATTTAGAAGTGTAAAGAATGCTAGAAATGAGAAAAGATGGACTTTTGAAGTAGTTTTTAGGATGTTTGGAAGAATGAAATTGAATGGGATGGGTTTCTTGAAGAAGAAAATAGAAAAATGGGGAGGGGGGAGGGGGTTGTCGGCCATTTAGAGAAAAGAGAGAGAGAGTGGGGGGGGGGGAGCATACCGAAACTAGCACATAGTTTTGGTAGGGTAGTTTAGGGTTGGATTAGTGGTTTTAGGGTTTTAATTAATGGATTAGGGTTTTGTTGTATGGATAATTATACAAAATACACACACACAAACACATTCATTTCATACACATATATATCCATACATGCATACAAGATAAATGCATACTCACCTAAAAATTATTTGTATGTATACAAAAAATAATTTTATCACTATAGGAATACTATACGTTCCGTCTCGATTATAATTGAGACAAACGTACAACTTAATGAAGAAATTATCCCAACTCTGGTTCAACAAATGTACCATAGTTGGGATCGAAACATATTAAATAATATGTCCCAACACTTACTCAATTAAAATAATTTTGAAAAATTCATTAATACGTGCAACTCTGAATTGTGCACGGACTAATGTATAAAATAGTTATATACTATTTTGCGGGACCATACACTCGGACTCCTTCCTAAGTTGGATGCTCGTGGAGATGGACTTTGAGATCTTCCGGTTGAGGACTAGACTGGGGCAAGTGAGCCAGGCTCCACCTTTTACAGTCCCTTCTCGAGGCTAGCGCCTTACCCTCGGATTCGCTCGAGAGTGGGGGCTCTTTGGGATGCCCAGAGTGGAGTAGCGGAATTGAACAGTGTAGCTAGCGTGTGAGGTTTGGAGGTGCTCCGCCTGGGTGTCGATCTCTCGACCACTGAAGCGATACCTCCTTGACTGGGTCCGGACGATGACCTCGGGGCCCAGAACCTAATGCCTTCAACTCGTGATTCTATTTTATTTATGTGAATGTAATCACTTTTGTTTATTTAAAGATGCTTTTTTTATGTAATCACTTTTTTTTGTCTTTGATGGATCGATGCTTGAGATTTCTCTATGGAGGTTCGGCCCCGGAGGCAATGTCGAGAGCGTTGGACCCTTTTTTGGAGGTTCAGGTCGGAGAACATGCCGAGGGGATGGAACTCTCTCTTTGAAGCTCGACCTCGGTTGTCACTCCGAGGGCGGAGAAAATTGGTGGCGCTTTGAACTCACCACAAGATGTTTAGCCTTGGATACAACTCTGAGGTCATGGCGAACCAGTGGTGCTTTGAACTTTCTTCTTGCTGCTCGACCTCAGATGCCACTCAAAGGTTGTGGTGAACTGTCTCGCCACCCTGAACTCTCTTGAGGCACGGCCTCGGGGAACATGTCAAAAGTGGAGGAAATGTGCATTTGACATTTGCTCACGTGTTTCCACGTGTGATCATGCACTTGGTGCAGTTATCGATGTCTCACTTTGTAACACCCTATTTTTTAGATTAATAAATGAATTAAATTTTTTTTGGTGATTTAATAAACATTTTCTGAAATTTATCTTTTTGCACGTGCAAATATTTTTTTGGAAAATTCAAAGTCAGTAATTATTTTGGGAAAACCTAATATTTATTAGTATGTATTATTTGTGAATTTTCTGGATTTATTTTATATTTATTTGGCATGTTTGTAAATATTACAAAAAGATAGGCTTTTGTGCAAAATTACCACTTGGAGTAAAAACTCCAGATTTTCAGTTTTCTGGGTTGAGCATGATGGCTAGCCAACTCAGAGGTAAAGATTTTAAGTCTTTTCTAATAGATTTGGTTTATTTCATAATTTTTTTAAAGAAGGTTCTTTTTGCAAAATTACCACTTGGAGGTAAAAATTTCAAAATTTGATTTTCTGATTTGATGTAGATGCCTGCCAGATCTGGTGAGGATATTTTGATTTTTATCTCAACTAAATTTGTTGATCTAGTTACCTAGTATAAAGGATCTATATATGCAAAGATATATTCTAAAGGAATATTTTGCAAAATCTTCTCAAAAACCCTAATACCCAGATTTCGGCCTATATAGTGGCTGTTGCAGCCATCTCTTTGCTACACAAAACAAAAGTCTATTTTTATTATTGACTTATTGGAGTTTCGAAGCGAGGATCTTGGATTTTTGCGAAAGGAGGAACTTTTTTTTATTCTTTATTATCTTCGTTGATTCTTCAATAAGGTGAGTGGCATATGTTTAATTTCTTGTTGTTCTATGCATGTTATATATGATGATTTGTCTAGTAGAATGCATGATAGATGATTGTATGATGATATAATGAGTTATTGATGGATGGATGATTAAAAATAGAACTTTTCTTGAAAACTATGAAATTGATGAATAAAATTCTACATAGATAACTTAAGAATGATAAGAACTTAGTAGGAATCATGGGTATAATGTTTTCTTTCATATTTCTTACTGATTTGATTTTATATTATGAGATCGTAAGAAGTATAATGCATATGAATAGATAAAAGTAAGTTCTTTACTGTGTATATACATACATGTAATCTGTTTTGATGTTTTGATGAGAAGAACTGTAACCCCTATTGCTCCTATTTGTATTTTTAATTATATTTAATAAAATTCTGGATTTTTTTGTATTTAATTTCTTTTAATTGTATGGTGTGTTGTTCCTCTCTCTTGTGATTCATTCTCTGTTCGACTCAGCTTTTGATTCTCATTTATTTGGCCTACAGTTTGTTCTTAATCTTGTCTATTGTTTAAACCTATTTCATGGCCTAATTATCTCTTATTGGATTCTTCATACCCTATTCGATACTACCTAGTTCACCCAATCCCATATTGTCTCTATTTAAACACCCTAATTAAACCCAAACCCTAATTATCAACCTTAATACCTATTCTCTCTCTCCTCCTAGCCGTCACCATCTCTCCCCTCACCCCGACCTACCCCCGACTTCCCCTTTGATGTCGTCGTCGACCTTCGACACCGGCGACACCCCCTCCTTCATCTCTTCTTCCCCGTCGCGACGCTCACCCAGGCCGAACCCCCCTGTCATCCTCGCTGTGGTCGAGCGCAGCACCGCTGCGACCCCGACCTGCCGTCGTTGCCGCCCCTTGCATCGACGTCGTCATTGCCCTTGCTATTGGTGTTGATGCTTTTGCTGGTGTTACTGCTGCTGATCTTGCTGTTGGTTGGCTGTTGTTTTTTTGGGTGTGTGTGCACGTACGTCATGTGCACGTGCTTCGGTTGGATTGGATCTTGTCTCTCGTCTTTCGTTCGTGTGTTCGTTGTTCGGGATCTGTTCCCGTTATTCTATTCTTCGTCTTCGTCGTCTTCATAATCAGGCAAGTAGCTTGTATGTATTCTTTTTGTCATACAAGTTAATACGTAAGTAATCTAGTATGAAAATATTTGTACTCTCATGATGATCCTATCCTGTTAGTTTAACTGTCGACATCATCTCTTGATAATGAGTAGTTACAACAATTGACACCCATTGCATGAAACAAATAGGTTAGTGGACATTTTGATTTGTATGGTTGTTGTGACACACGCCGTATATTGTACAAATTGCTACATGAATGCTTATTGATTGTGCCATCTCATTATAGACCGTTTATTCACATGCTATGCTGATTTGGGTAACCCACATATACCATGCTTTGTATGACATCTAGATTGAACCGTTTGTAGTTAAGTTGTTTGATAAAATGCATAAGAGAACTTTTGTTTTGCTGCTGTCCTATTTTGTACAGTAATTTTGACCATTTTAACATCAGTAAAATAAATAACTTTGTGAACATGAATTGTATCCTATGATTTCTAGTTTCCATGACTTTCGACAGATCTAAATTCTGAATTCTTATGCATGAGTTATCGTTGTTTTACTGCAGACATATCGTATTTTTCCAGATTCTGAACTATATGTATTCTGTATGGAATTTTATTTTAAAACCGATATTAAAAGTAGAATTTGAACTCTATATGTTGCTGAGTATGTTTAGACATGAATGGGATCACTCCCTAATTTCTGTAGAATTAACTATTGACATATACATCTCATTTTATACTATTGAAACTAGTCGATATATTTCAAAACTGCATGTTGTTCAGTAAAGAATTGTGTTTTCAACCTGATTCTATTCGTTTTTGATGAAAACTTTGTAAATATGAACAATAGCCTTATTTATCTATTTCATCACCCTTCTGAAGGATCTGTATTTCAAATTATATTTTATGAATTATCTCTGTTTTGGTATTGCTGTGTCTGAACATTAAGAATTGAGATTTTGTTGCATTACTCTGTTTTTCCAATTTCGGTGACTATACCATCTCTAATATAAATTTGTGATATTTTATATTTTGAAACTAGATATATTAAGGAATCTTCCAGATTTTTCTCAGACTTAATTATGATGATTTTAAACTCTTTTCATGCTTATAAACACGATTTTGTATTTTCTGGCTGAATATAACTTCTGTATTAAACGATGTTTTCAACCCTATTTCTATTGCTGATATGTGACTTATATATATGTGATGGAATCGGCAGAGAGTCTAGTTTCTAGATTTTCTTATGGATCTGGATTTGCTAATCTGTAGCAACGAAAATCTCAGATTTGGTACAATAGTGTTTTGCTGTCCAGAACTGAAAATGTCATTGTTTTGACTATGAGTTGTTTTATCAACCGTTGTAATCACTATTTTATCTTAGACTTATTTCCTGTTCTTGCCATGTCTTTAGCTTGTTTGTATTCATTCACACATGTTTTGTAATAATAAAAGAAATCAAGTCGGGGTTTTTAAGGGAAAAGATCGAGTAGTGGACAATATAGAAATACATATTCAGAAGGACTTGTTCCCCCACTGTTTATTTCTAGATGCATGAGGGCATGATCCATGACACCGTTACTGTTTGTTATTACTGTTACTGTTACAGTTTGTCTGAATATGTTGTCCTATAGAAGTTCCACTACAAAATCTTAAAGCAAAACTGTTTGATGTAGCAACCATGTGGTAAAATCTGGGACGCATGAAGTACTACCTAGTTAGTAATGAACATTTGACACAAGAATAACTGTTTACACTATCATATCTTGTTACGGTTATTGTGGATCTTTACTATTACTGTTGATGACACATTATTACTGTTGATCCTTACTGTTACTGCTATGCTTCTCCTATTATCACTGCACTGCTTACTGCCATCTGTAGATTGTTGTATTTACTGCTTTCTCCATGTTAATATTACCAGTTTAGTTTAGTTTTCCCCTCATTTTCCTACTTGTATTGCTTGCGGAAAGGTCTTGTATCTAACGGGCGATATGTTTTCCTGTTTTCTCTATTTTCTTGTAATTACCATATAAGCAGGTTTTGCTAATCAATTGCCGACTGGAGTTGGTGAGCAAAAGTTTTGAGCTGTGCAATTGGAATAATTTGCTTAAAATATTTTTATGAACTATTTTATTTCATGAACTGTATTGAGAGTTGTATTTGGGCTTATTATCCCAGGATTATTGTTTTGTTCGGATCTAGCATTTGTTGGAACATTTATATTTGATGCAATGAATATTGTTGAGTTATGATTATTTTTGCATGCCTGGTTGGAGTATACTATTATATTTATTATTATGTGAGTCAAGCAGGATCGTATAGCTTATGGATGGTGAAAACTATCCGCTGGGCTTAGTCATGTACCGTATTCCGTATTCTTTTGGGAAGCGGGGTGTGACAAGAACTTGACTAAATAATTGTTGTATATGTAAATAACCAAGGGAAATTTGAATTTAATTGGTTGTATATATGTTTGATGAATTGCAAGAGAGGTATTGAGATCAAAAGATCGAGTCTTTATGCATTGAAAGCTTGGGTTTTTGGTTTCGGATTGGTTGTGCAGGTCGAAGGGGGAAATTTAGAATTTGTGAAGTTTTCTATGGATTTTGAACTTATATTGATACAACTAGTTTTTACATGTGTTTAACAAGTTGCAAGAAGGGTTTTTCAAATCAAAAGATCATGTTTTGAAGGTTGAAGTTGGTTTTGACTTTGGATCTGATTGTACACAGCCGAACTTGGATTTTTGTGTTTTGCGAAGTTTTCAATTGTATCTTTGGTTTATATTGTGACTGAGATTGAATTGAACATTTCACTACTCTCATACCACGATTCTTGTTGATTTCACACACACACACACACACACACACACACAGATATATATATATATATATATATATATATATATACACACACACACACACACATATATACCGATATATTCAAAAGTTTCTGATTTGAAGAGTTTTAGTAAAAAATGCTCTTATGAATTTGATGAGAGTTTGATTTGATTTATAAACTCCATTATGTTAGACAAGTTGTATTTTGTCATCTCAGGGTTTTAAAATTTTAAATTCATGCTTTTAAAGAATTAAAACTATATATCAGTTGTGAAGTGCATAATTTTAGAGCTACTGTGTATCAGCTGTCGGTCGACCATCCTATTTCTGAACTAGGATATCGGTCGACCTTCATTTGAGATTTTGGATTTTTGGCATGTGCGGTCGAATGTCTCGAATTTGAATTGAGATGTCGGTCGACCGACACCTGCTGTTCTTGCTGTTCTGTTGAGTTTTCCTGATGATTTCTTGAACGATTATTTCTTCGAACTTATGGATTATTTATCTACTGTTTTAGATGAAATTTTTGCTACAGATTACTGAATTTTATAGAGGGTTATATTTCAATTTTATCAGAATTTAATTAGTATTTCTATGATTTTAGAAAGCGAACTATATATGGATTTTGAGGAATGGATGTTTTGTGATTTTTCTTTGGCTTCAAAAATGTGAAACTCAGTTGTTTAAGGGATTTAATCCCAGATTGTTACTTCTAGAAATTTGTGGGTATTTGGATAAATTTGGATTTGTTTGATTAGAAGAAGTTTCTTAATATAAACAATTTGATGATGGAATTAAGAATTTTATTGTGAGATTTGTGTTGATATTTTGATTTGTGAGTCTCTAGAGGTTGAGTGTGATTCCTGTAAACCAGGCAGATGAGATTTTGTGGATTTGGCCAGTTGGGGCCTTGGCGTTGTTGTGGGGAATTAAGTTCGGTAGGGCACACCAACTCTAGAGAGGTGGAAGAATCAATATAAGGACAGACACTAGTGGAGATGTGATAGAACTTGGAAAACATAAGTATGGGCTCTGTTGTTAGTCCGACGGATGTATTCCAGGACTGAAGACAGTTGGTATGTTCGTGTGTCGAGGGTCGGCAGGCCTAGTCATGGAACATACGGTGCATTCGCGTGTTGAGGGTCGGCAGGCCTATTCACGGGATGTACTGTGTATCTGCACATCGAGGGTCAGCAGGCCTATTCGTGGGGTACACGACAGGGAGGTGATTCTCCGGTTTTAGAGCTATGCTTACATGATGCTTGCACGTTGAGGGTTGTTAGGCCTATTCACAGAGTATTCTAGATCTTGTTTTTATCACCATAGTATGATTAGTTGTATAACGAGGGATTTAACTCTATAAAGTGGAGAAAGATAATGGCTTGCACCGGACCTATTTAGTATGGAATGCATAGAATCTGACAAGTATGCATTAGAGGGTCATCATACTACATTTGTGTTTTCTTGACTTGTATTATGCATGATGTTTTCTTGTTTTCCAACACTTGACACTTAGCTTAGTTTCACTTGATGTTTTCATTCTTTATTTATCATTATTTCATATTCCATTTGTTACTACTATGGGTACGTATTGATTATGAATTTATTCTTTATGTTTCATTTATATTGTATTTCTTTTGATGTCACTCACACCGTTATAGCTGACCCCTATAGTTTTGGGGGTTAGGGATATCTCTAGCCTCATGTTTTATAGGTAGGTACCGATAGCTTGGGATTGGATGCATCTGGTAGAATGATAAAATGGCTTATGTAAATTGTGAATGAATGTGTTGTAGAAGAAAGAAAATATAATTCAAGGTGTTTAATTTCCGCTGTGCTATGTAAAGAATTGATGTAATAAAAGTTGATTAAATTTCTGTGTTTGGCTATGTTTACTATTACATTGAGGTACATGCTGGGAATTGTGCCACGAATTTCTGAATTTATTTATTGGAAATTCAGGGCGCTACACAATTCTATATATACAACCTCAGTTGTTGATCAAGACTCTCCTTCCACTTCCTTTTTTTTGACCGCGCATCTTCTGACCAAGACTATCGAAGATGGTGGTTCCCGAGCTCATTAAAGCGAAACGTAAGGAGATTAGGGCCGAGAAGAAGGTCCGGGAGGAGGCGAACGTGAGGATGAAAGTTGGATCCTACGTCAAAGCTCCCAAGGGGGAGGCCTCGTAGAAGCAATCGCCTCCAGAAGTGGAGGAACTTTCTAGCAAGAAGGCGAAAGGGGTGGAGCCACCCAAGTCTAAGGTGTTCAAATCGATCGTAAAAAAGAAGCGGGAGAGACCTCTTCCGTCGCCCGTGTCCGGTGCCACAGCCTCAGCCAAACCTCCCAAGTCAGCAAAGGTGTGGGTTCTCTCCTGGTCTATGAAGGAGACGGAGGCGTCAGTCAATCGGACTGCTTTGTTGGAGATGGTTTACCATCTCGCTACTCCTCGTGACCTTGTCAATTTCGAAGGCAAAACTGAGGAGGACATTTACGTCGGTTGGGCATAGGCTTCGGTTCTGGTGAGTTTTTCCTCCATCTGTTGTAATTGCTACCTTTGCGCTTGACTAAATGCCCTTCAATGATCTTGTACAGAAAAACATTCATGGAGCCGAGCTGAAGCAGAGATGAGACCGGCTTCAGCAAGATGTGCAGCGCACAGAAGAAGCCGAGGTCGGACTCCTTTCACGGGCCGGTGACCTTCGGGAGCATATAGGCCAGTTGAAGGTAGACCTGGCTAAGGAGAGGGAGGCTCGAGCAGAGCTTTCAAAGGAAAGGGACCAGCTGATCTCCGAGAATGAGACATTGCAGGAGAAGGCGGCAAAGTGGAAAAGAGTGTGATGGGGCCCTGGTCGAGGTTGTCGAGGCTGAGGACAAGGGGTATGGGAGTCAAGCACTCGGGAATCGACCTCAGTGGCCTTCCCCCTAAGTCGAATGATGAAGGGGCCGATCCCAAAGTTGGGGAGGATTTGACCAACCACGACCTGATCATCCCTGTCCTGCCAGTCGAAGAGGAGGGCTCCGTCCCCAACGTAGGAAGCTAGATCACTTGTATTTCGCCTTTTTGGCGTAGTGGCCACCGCATTTATACTTTTTAATTTGATTAAAGAAATATTTTTGCTTTCCAATATTCGAATTTGCTTCATTGCCTTTGATACTCGAACCGTCTGCTCAGGACTGTAGGTCCGACCCTTAATTTCTTCATTTCTTCCGTGCTAGACAGGTAGATCGGGAGATCACGTAGCTTTGCTTGCATCATGTTCTCTGACAATTGCAGTCACTATTGATCTCATAGGCTGAGTGTTGACCGCAATAAGTGCTAAAACTTTTGTGGAGGACTCCAATTGCTTTTAAATCTCGTTCCTCTTCACTCTATCATATCTCAAGAGTGAGTGGTCGATATGTTGAGTATTGCTATCCGAGAGTTTGACCCAGAAGGGATCAGAACTCGTGCTTGTGGTTTCAGGCTGCTTGCCTCGGACTCTGAGATATGAGGATTTACCCCTGAGAACCGAGAGGCATGGCTCGTTCGCAGTGTGGCTTGTCCACGGCTCAGAGGGAATTTGGCCCGGCTGGGACTTCTCGTACTGGCAGCTTTGGTTCATAGGATCCCATTGAAACCTCATAAGGTACGTTTCAGATTCCGAGACCAGATAATTGTCGTTGGTATCTGAAGGTCGAGACCGAATGTCCATCCTTCGCAATGGGCTTAGGGATTCGCCCGAGAGGCGGGAGCAGTGATCTGGTGCTTTTCCATCGCTTGGGCATCTTTGGTGTGGCTCCCCGAAATCACTGCCCGAGAAACCCTTAAGGTGGAAGTTTGCAGGGGCGCTCGTGTCCGTACGTGTGGTTTGTAACGCCCCGAATTCCATTTATATGTAATTTGTAGCACAACAGGAATTTTTGCTTCAAATTCGTACAATTTTACAAGGAAATTAAAACCTTTTATTATACAACGTTGTTCATTTCATCAACGCATCGAAATTTAAACGAATACAACAACTTAAATCTGAAGATAATCATTAGCATAAATCCATCTTTATGTCTTTGCCAATCCAAGCCCTGCACTGGAAAACTATGGACACGCCAGTTGCATACAACTGACGCAATGCTATAAAACAGCGATTCTCTTACTTTAGCAAACACAAACTTAAATGCATTTTAAAGTGTAAAAGAGTGACTATCCTAAACATGTCAATGTATGATATGACTTAATGCCTAATGCAGATGTTACACTGTAATGACGCTAATGCATAATGCATACTTTTTCGGATTCTATGCATCTCATTCTACATAGGTCTGAGGGCAAGCCCTTATCGTACTCCACATTATAGGGTTTAATCCCTCGCTATGCATATTCTAATACGGTAACAAAATCAAAGTTTAGACACTCCACGAGTACGGATTCTAGTCCCGGAGTCCACCATCAAACCTTACGGAATCCTCGTCGTGCGAACATTCTGCAAGTGCCTCTCTAGCCCCGATATACGCATATACACTAGAGAACGGCCTCCCATCTGCCTGACAATTCATGATCCTGGAGTCCACCGCCAAATCAATCATAGTCCCGGAATTAATTAAGGCTGATCTCCATCGCAAGCAACCACAGTCCCGGAGTCCACCGTCAAACTGGGTCCATAATCCTATAGTCCACAGTCAGGCTATATATAGGCGCCCTACTTATGTTTGCCCAAGTTTTATTACATCTTCTCCTAGTGCCTATCCTTAAGTTTGAAACATGAATAAATAATACCAAGTAGAGCTAGCTTACCCTCTTACCGGTCTTAAACAATACACCGAGAATGATAGCCTATATTGGCCGCTGCTCATATCAATTAATCACTTTCATGAATTGCTGGTACCTAGGTCTCACTTAGCCTTTAGAATCAACATCTTTTCAAGTTCAACATTATCGGGTACTCATACCCTCATTATTCATATTCTCAATTTCATTTATTCACATCTCATTCAATTCTTTCATCCTCTTATTTATTCATGATGAAGTAAGCTCTTCTTGGTTAACCAACCAAACTATTCATTTTATTAATTCACAATGCTCTTGTGATTACTAAAAACCCCTTTTCATATTCTCTAATACTACAAGTATAATTCTTAATCAAAAGTTGCTTAAGATTTAAAAAACACAGTTTCTTAAAGATTTATCACTAGAAGTTCATTATTAAAATCTCATCATTATGCTTTTATTACAACCCTTAAAATCTTAATCATGTATATTTTCTTGAATTTAAATCTCATCTTATACAATAAACATGATCTTTATTTCTCAAAATATTTCTTAGAATACTATATAATAATTCTCAAGTGATCTAATAATATTCTAGATTATTTAAATGACTTTTTCCCAATTTTAAAAAAACATGAAAAAAACACAAAAATAATAAAGAAAAATCAAATGTGCAAGGCTGGGATCGAACCTAAGACCAACAAGCAACCCAATAGTCGCCCAAACCAATGAGCCACTCTGAAAATCTGATAATGAATTCACTAAGTTGTTTTAATACCCAAATACACTCGGATTTTATATAAAAAAAATTAATAAAACAGAGTCAACCCCAGGCTCGAACCCGCGACCAAAGGGAAACCCCCACCGCCATGTGACAGCGCCTAGCGCAAGGGCGCCTGCGCTAGCCACAAAGACCAAGCACGTTTACTGATAATATAGGGGTTACATTTCATTTAACTCCACTCTCTGTTAAATCTCAATTTTTATTTTTAAATAACTTTTGATTTCTAATCTTTTCTTCCAAGTTAATATTACAAAAATACATTTCCACAAATACTTCTTTACTGGTTTTAACCAAATTAGCGTAAAATAGTTCACAAATTAATTCAAACCATTTTTTTATAGAAATCTAGTATTTCAATTAGAATAATTTAACTACTATCATGAATGTATATACTTTCCTTTTAGCAATTTTCAACCCCATTGATTTTATGATTCTCCTCTAACAATTACATAATTTCTTGTGCCTAATTTAGACTTATATATATATATATATATATATATATATATATATATATATATATATATATATATATATATATATATATATATATGCACAATTCTTATAATGCAACCATGGCATGATATTTGTGCCTAACCACCACTTCATCATAATAATGAAATAGAATTTGAATTCAACAACCTAATGATATAATAATGAAGTTTTTATTTAGCATGCAACAATTTTCATGTTTCATTTCTGCCAAACGTTCTAAATAGCTACATCACATGCATCACAAAAATCAACTAAAACTCATACAAAATATCAATTTGAAAAATCAATTTTTCCCACACATAAATACTACAATACTTTAGAAGGCAAAAGAAACGCCCACCTTATGGATGCAAAAATGAGAGAAAACTCCTAGAAAAATTGTTCTAACGCTCCAACGAAAAGCTCTTCCTTCTCCTCCTAGCAATGTCGAAATCCTCCTTCATCTTCTAGCAAAATCGCAAGCCTCTCTTTCTTTCTATCTTTTGTTATCTTTTGAACTTTTGTGCATTGTTCATACAATAGGAGGGATATTTATAGGGTTATTGGGTGGATGAAAATACTCCCACTACCCAATTAATTACCCACTTTCACAATCCACTCTCCCCACTTCTTAATGGACGGCCAACCTAGGGGTGCACAACACGTGCACGTGCACCCAATGTGCACACACTTCTTAATCTTTTAATTAATTGTTATTAATCTATTTGTAGGTATTTGTTACATGACAAGTGTGTAGGATTTAAAGTGTACATTTAAAGTGTAGAATTAAATCATGGACTTCTCTTTTTTAAATTAATTTTCTAGTGGGCTTTAAAATAGACTTTAGGACTATGGGTTTTAATTGAAAGTAAATAATATAAATGTGACAAATAAAAGAGAAGAAAAATGTGCATAACTCCTAGAAGATTTTAGGGACTTGATGTGGCTAAAAATAGAGTTAAATCGGAACCGTCCAAATCGGGCACGAATCTTAAAGCTCAGGGGTAAACTGGTAATTTCACGTGCAAACGGATCCGAAATGGGTACTGGGTCTCTTTTCCAAAGGCCCAACAAACCACGACCGGATCCATCTCAACTGGGTGCGGGTTCCAACCTGCGAAAGCCCAATCCAGCTGGATAGAATTAGGGTTTATGATTATACTTAATCAACAGCCCTGATCCCTTCTATCCATTTACTGAGAAGTAGGGATTTGATCTTATCCCAAAACTGGTCCCTAAGGCGACTATAAATACCCCCCCATCCCCCACTGTTAACTGGTAATCAACCTTTCGCCAATCAAAGCTCATTCATAATCTTTCTGATTACTGACTTGAGCGTCGGAGGGTGCGTCGTCGGGATCAACCCTGGTGTTTCGCACTTTTTGCAGGTCGACAGCGGGAGATCACGGTCAGACTCCGGCGAAAAGGTTTAAGGTTTGACTATTCAACTTCCCAAGAATCCACAAATCTATCTGTTTGCCCCCACACCGATTTCAGCGGCAACAGATTGGCACCGTCTGTGGGAAACACGAATAGCACCCCATACTCTTCCATTGGTTAAGATCACCTTCAGCCATGCCTCCAAGGAAACTGAGATCCAAAGGGTCCAACCGTGGGCCCACTCCCCTCCAAACCGTCTAGCAGCAGGGGCAACTCCCCCTCAGCCTGATCAGCCTCTGCAGCAGGACCAACCTCCTCTTCAGAATCTTCAGCACCAGTGGGCTCTAGCCGGGCCCCAGAACACCGGTATTGGGACCTCCCGTCCTCCTCCCCAGAAGCAACCCCTTCACCGTGACCACGCCTCCATACATAACCCTTCCACCGACTCAATGGTATCTCATAACCCCCGGCTTTCCGAAGACCTCTGCAACATCCTTATCAACCGGCAGAAAGAAGAGGACCTTCGCCACCGTTTGGATGAAAGGTGGGCCCGTGAGGGAGCCACCCGCTCAGAACGTCCAAATGAGCGATCTTCTCATCGCCGAGATCATAGGAGGTCTCCCCTTCATAGGAGACGGAGGGAGTCCCCTGAGTACCGTCGAAGAAGACATCGTTCTCCTGCTGGTCGGCAGCCCCAGAGGGACGAGAACGGACCTATCACCCGAGTCGAATTCCAAGAGTTCCAGGCTACAATCCTGCAAGCCCTCAATCTCCGACCGAACAACAACAACAATGCTCAGAGGGTCCCTAGTCCTCCTTCGGTCCAAAGTCCTCGCCATCGGTCCCTAACTCCTTCTCAAGCGCCGAGCCACCGTCGTTACATCCCTAGTCCTCACCTTTCCCTAGCTACCATCGCCAAACTCCTCGCTCCCCTTCGTACGAAGATGAGTCCAGAGGCTCGCCAGGGTACCGTCGAAGGGATGATGTGGTCTACTGCCGTCTCCACGAGATGGAGAGGCGCCTCGGCCAACTGGATAGGGAAGAAGAACTAAGAGGAAGGAGCCTCCGTCCGAGCAGACCCCCATTTTCTCGAACCATCATGGAGGCACCCGTCCCAGCAAACTTCAAGCCCCCACAGTTTGAGACATATACGGGGAGTCAGACCCCGTAGATCACATTGAGAGTTTGAAAACTCTCATGTTGATCCACCAAGCTTCCGATGCTCTACTGTGCAAGACCTTCCTAGCTACTCTCAAGGGTCTGGCTCGTGAATGGTACTCCCGCCTAGCCCCATCCTCCATATTCTCCTTTGAACAATTTGAGACCCTCTTCATCACCTACCTCGTAAGTAGCTGTCGCACCGAGAAGACTAGTATTTCACTACTCTATCTCAGTCAGAGGAAGGGCGAGAAGCTGAGAGATTATGTGAAACAGTTTACTACCGAAGCTAGGTCCATTGCCTCCCTCGACCAATTGGTCGCTGCAGCAGCCATCCAGTTAAATGTCCTCAACTAAAGCCTTCGGTCCTCCCTAACCAAAAAGCCCCCGCAAAACTTTTCCGACATTCTTCTTAGAAGCGAGAAGTATATCCGGGCTGAGGAAGCTGAACACCGCCCCACATTTGAGGGGTCATCCTTCGGAACCAAGAGAAAGGCAGCCGAAGATGAGGGTGCTAAGAAGCTCCAGAAAGACAATGGGGGTCACGCCCCCACCTCCCAGATTCGAGAAGTTTACCCCTCTCAACACCAATGTTTCAACTATTCTCATGGAGGTTGAGAAAGAGGGAGTCCTGCCTCCAGCCCCTGAAGATGAATACTTCCGGGAAGAAGAGAGATAAGGAGAAGTGGTGCCGATATCACAAGGACCACGGCCACGACAACAATGACTGTCGGGCTCTGAAGAATGAAATTGAAGCCCTCATTCAGAGAGGGCAGCTGTCCAAGTTTGTGAGAAAGGACCAAATCGATCTTCTCCCTCCCTCCAGGGGGGCTAACAAGCGCCCCGAGAGGCGGGATGAGACTCTCGAGTTTGAAGAATGGGTCTTGCACCTTATCCATGGAGGTCCAATGGGAGGAACCTCCAACTCTTCTCGAAAGGCTTTCATCAGAGAAGTCAACTCGGTACATGGCATACCCCCTTCCAAAGGCCTCAGAGTCCCAGTTACTTTCTTGGATGAAGACCTAGAGGGCATCCGAACCCCCCATTGTGATGCACTTGTAATTAACCTCTACATGGCTAACTTCAAAGTGAAGAGGATTCTAGTGGACAATGGCAGTTCTGTCAACATTCTCTTCCTGGCTGCCTTCTGAGGACTCAAGTTATCGCGGGATAGGCTCAAGCCCGCAGGCTATACGGTCCATGGGTTCACGGGAGTGCCAGTAACTATCGAAGGGGTGATCACCCTGAACGTAACCGCTGGCAAAACTCCTACTACCCAGACAGAGCCAATGGATTTCATGGTCGTCGACAACCCAACCGCTTACAATGTCATTCTAGGCCGACCTGGCCTTGCTGCTTTAGAGGCTGTTCCCTCGGCTTATCATCTCAAAATGAAGTTCCCCACCAAGGCAGGAGTGGGGGAAGTAAGGGGTAGTCAGGAGATGGCCCGCAAGTGTTACATGACCTCCACCGGGGGACCTGTCCTTTCCCTCAAGACACTCGAGATTCCCCAAGGGAACACCCAGGCCATGTCCGAACCAGTTGACGAGCTGGAGGAAGTGCTCTTTTAAGAGCAAGATCCGAACCGCAAGTTCTTCATCAGCAAGACCCTCCCCTCTGCCCTCTGTTCCGACTTAGTCCAATACATCAGAAACAACCACGACCTTTTTGCCTGGTCGGCTGCTGACATGCCAGGAATTTCCGAAGACCTCCTCGTCCACCACCTAAGTGTTGCTCCGGGGTCCAAACCGGTACAGCAGAAGAGGCACAAATTCGGCCCTGAGCTCCAACAGGCCATCAACGAAGAAGTGGACAAGCTCCTCAAAGCCCGGTATACAAGAAGTCAACTATCTCAAGTGGCTCTCTTATGTTGTTATGGTCAAGAAGGCCAACGGGAGTTGGAGGGTCTGCATTGACTTCACGAATTTGAACAAAGCATGCTCTAAGGATCCTTTCCCTCTCCCCAGCATAGATACCTTAATCGATGCTACTTCGGGTCATGAGCTGCTGATCTTCATGGATGCCTTCGTTGAATACAACCAGATCAGAATGCCCCCCCCCGGACATCCCGAAAACCTCCTTCGTCACTGATCAAGGTCTCTATTGCTACCAAGTTATGCCCTTCGGGCTCAAAAATGCCGGTGCCACCTACCAGCGCCTCGTCAACAAGGTCTTCCAGAACCAGATCGGTCGAAACATGGAAGTGTACGTTGATGATATGCTAGTCAAAAGCATCCATGGGACTGACCATGTTTTCAACCTACAAGAAGCCTTCGACGTGTTGAGGAAGCATGATATGAGACTAAACCCGAACAAGTGTGCGTTCGGGGTCTTGTCTGGTAAGTTCCTAGGCTTCATGGTCAGTCAAAGAGGGATCGAAGCCAACCCCGAAAAGATCAAAGCCATACTGGATATGGCCCCTCCTACAAGTGTGAAAGAGGTTCAAAAGCTTACAGGACATCTCGCGGCCATAGGGCGCTTCCTGTCTAAGTCAGGAAAGAAGTGTCTTCCTTTCTTCAAAGCCCTTAGGGGGGCTAAGGGCTTCGAGTGGGGCCAACAGCAGCAAGAATCGTTCGACCAACTGAAAGCTTATCTGGTCAACCCCCCACTCCTCAGCAAGCCTATTCCCAGGAAAACACTCTACCTCTACCTCGCTGCCTCCGAGTAGACCCTCAGCGCTGTCCTAGTGGGGGAAGAAGACAAGGCTCAGAAGCCTATCTATTATGTGAGCAAGGTTCTCAGAGACACCGATCTCCGCTATCCGAAATTGGAAAAGATAGCCTATGCCTTGGTAATGGCGGCCAGGAAGCTCTGCCCCTATTTTCAATCCCACTCGGTGGTCGTTCTTACCGACCAGCCGCTAAAGAAAGTCCTGCACAAGCCCGAGACCTCCGGGCACCTAATGAAGTGGTCGATCGAGCTGAGTCAGTATGACATATCTTATCAGCCTCGGACCACTATCAAAGCTCAAGCTCTGGCTGAGTTTATCGTAGAAAGCACCATTCCGGAAGTGAGTCAAGCTGCAAATGGGCCACCCATCTGGACAGTATATGTAGACAGGTCTTCTTACGCCGAAGGGAGCGGAGCCGGAGTCATTTTGGCAAGTCCAGATGACTTCGTTCTCCAATACTCCGCATCAACTTTAAGGTCTCCAACAATGAAGCTGAGTATGAAGCCCTAATAGCAGGCCTGGGTATGGCTCGCAAGGCAGGAGCACAACGTATCCGGATATTCAGTGACTCGCAGCTGGTGTTGAACCAGGTCTTAGGGGAGTACGAGGCGTGATACGACCGAATGGCTAAGTACCTAGCCAAGGTCCAAAGTCTCATGGCTTCATTCGAAGAGGCACTAATCCAGTAGATCCCTAGAGAAAAGAACTCCCAAGCAGATGCCCTCTCAAAATTGGCCTCCTCCTCTCTCCAAGGTTTCGAGCAGACCATCCTAATCGAAGTACTCCTAAGACCAAGTTTAGAAGAAGAAGCCCCCGACTCGATGGAGTCGCTGCCCGTCCAACTCCGGGACAACTGGATGAAGCCTTTGATAGAATTCCTCAGGGATGGGACCCTTCCCCAAGATCCAAAAGAAGCCCGTCGAATCCGAACGAGAGCAGAGCGGTACACTCTTGTTGAAGGAGTCCTGTATAAATGCTCCTATACCCAAGTAGATGGCAGACCCTACTTGAGATGCCTCTCCCCGGAAGAAGCCTTATATGCCCTGCAAGAAATCCATGAAGGCATAGGCGGTGCCCACTCGGGATCAAGGTCCCTCGCCAGGAAAGTATTAAACTACGGGTATTTTTGGCCTACACTACTTTGAGATGCCGAGCAACACGTCCGGCAATGCGGCCCTTGTCAGCAGTTCTCCAACATCCGTCGCCTACCCCAAGCACGACTAACATCTCTCTCAAGCCTGATTCCATTCGCAATGTGAGGGATGGACTTGCTAGGTCCATTTCTGCCAGCTCCGGGCCAGCTCAAGTTCCTAGTCGTGGCAATCGACTACTTCTCTAAGTGGATCGAAGCCGAACCTCTGGCCACTATTACCGAGAGCAAAGTGCTGCAGTTCTTCTGGAGAAATGTAATCTATAGGTTCGGCATACCTCGGGTCCTAATAACAGATAATGGAATACAGTTTACAGGGGCCGCATTCCGATCTTTGTGTGAAGACCTCGGCATTCAGTAATGCTTCTCCTCCATCTCCCATCCTTAGTCCAATAGTCAAGTAGAGAATGCCAACAGACAGATCCTCTCCGGCATCAAGAAGAGATTAGATAAGGCCGCCAAGGGCTTATATCAGAACAACTTCCTAACGTAGTGTGGAACTACCGCACTACGAAACGGACCCCCACAGGAGAGTAGCCCTTCAATCTCACCTATGGGTCCGAGGCTGTGATCCCGTTAGAAGTTGGTCTGCCATCCCCTCGCCTTATTGCTTATGATGAAGAGCAGAATGCCAGAGATCGCCAAGCGAATTTATACCTGATTGACGAGCTTCGTGAAAGAGCTTCAATTCGCCAGTAAAATTATCGGAGAAGAATTGAGCAGGCCTACAATAAAAGAGTCCGTCCCACAGATCTCAAAGAAGGGGACTTAGTCCTCAGGAAGCTAGCTATCTCGTTTCCCAGTCAAAAGAGTAAGCTAGCTCTGAATTGGGAAAGACCGTACAATGTTTCCAAAGTAATCCACCCCGGAGCGTATCGTCTTGAAGACCTTGAAGGCAGAGAAATACCCAGGACATGGAATGCCGACCATTCACTGAAGTACCAAGAGAGCGCCTGAACGCCTCTCCGAGTACCTTCACATGTCGAGCCATTCCTATCTTTTTATTTGTACTTGCTTCTTTATTTTCTCATTGTAATAACTGTAGTACCCCGTATTTTTAAATATTATTTTAAAAGTTTATAAATGAATTAAAATTATTTTTTTTGGAGATTTAATAAATAATTTCAGAAAATCTATCTTTTTACACGTGCAAAACACGTGCAAATTTTTCTTGAGAAGTTCAAAGGCCAAAATTATTTTAGAGAAAATCATTATTTATTATTTGGGATTATCTGTAATTTTCCTAGATTTTTCTGATATTAATTGAATCAATTTGCAAATATTAAGAAAAAGAATGATCTTTTTGCAAAATTGTCAATTTGAGGGGTGAAAGTGCAAAAATATTTTCTGGACTTTTAAAATAGTGCCAACTGGAAATATGGAGGTTATTTTGCTTTTAAATCTCAATTCGATCGATTTTATCAAGTTTTCCAAGTATAGGAATCTATTTATGTAAAGTTATATTTTAAAGGGATTATTTTGCAAATGTGTCTAAAAACCCTAAATCCTCTATTTCCGCCCTATTTAAAAGAAACGCAGCCGTCATTCTCTGCACAACATAAAGTGTTATTATTTTTTTGGAGGAATTAAGAAGAGAATCTTGGATTTTGCAAAAGAGAAGTTTTCTTAAGGGATTTCTTCATTTGAGGTGAGTGACATGTTGGTTTTGCTTTGTGTATATTGCATGTACTTGTTTTGTTGATTTGTTTATGTATGTGATTCAGTACAATTTGGTTGTTTGATCTATGAATGTTTAATGGATCTTGGATGTTGAATCTTATTGCTAGAAAGCATGTTTAGGGTTTGAATATGAATATGCACATTATGAATTGGATGAAAAATTGGATCTTGTGAAACCCTAGTTGTTTGCAAATAGGAGTGTATGTGGGTAGTCTTTCTCTTTTGGGTTAATGTTGGATTGAATGAATATGGTGAATTTTATGCATGAATCTAATAAAGGCGAGACCTTTTATGATTTTGAGTATTTGGTTGAATACAAATTGGACATAGTGATGTTATCAATTAATTATGGTTGTGAGTTGTAGTAGTAATTCAGTTTTTGAGGAATTCGAATGGAAAGTTATGAATCAAGAGAGCATATCTTGAGAATCAAAATTTTTGAGAATTTAGTCGAGTTGAGGAATATACCCAAATTGGGGATTCTTTGAAATTTTGATATTTAAATGTTTGGATCTGTATACGAAGAAATTCAATGAGTAATTGATTTTTAGAAAAACTCTATTATGGTGATATGCACAATTTCATGTTTGATTGAAGGAAATCAACAAAATCTCTATTTTTATAAATTCAAGTAGTTTGATTTAGTTTTGTGGACTATTATATGTCCTACCAGTTATATTTGAACATATAAGAAATATGCTTTTTGAAGAAATTGTTTTCATAAAGTAAAACTACGTATCGGTTGAATTGTGCACAACCAAAAGTATACAGTCTATAGGCCGACAGTCGACCGGTATGAATATTCAGTCGACTGATATGACCCGGCTGCTATGTTCTTGAGTTTTCTTAAAATTTCTTTCTGGACAGTCGACCTATACCGTTTACAGTCGACTAGTACACTTAGAATTATTTTTCAAAGTTATTGTAATTTTTTTTCTCTGGACAGTCGACTTACGCTTGTTATTAGTCGACTGATATTGATGTATCTTTATATTTTTGAATGTTCTTTCAAATGATTTATTCTCCAAACGCTTTAATCTATAACTTATTATTTTATACCTCATCTTCTATTGAACATATGTTTTCAAGATGTTAAGTTGAGCAATTTATGTTGGAAAGTTGGTTTGGACATTTGAGTGTGAGTCTCTAGAGGGAGTGTGTGACCCTAGTATACCGGCAGTTGAGTTATTTATGTTTGGGCCAGTTGAGGCATTTTAGTTGATCAGTTGTCGAGTTAAGTCTGGTAGGGTGCACCAACTCTAGGAGATTCGTTAAGTAATTAAATAACCTAAATGATAAGGACAGGCACTAGTGGTGATATGATATGGCTTGCGGTGTGAGATAATCCCCGGAATTATCCAGGTGTGAGTGAAATAGTTTTCGGAATTACCTGTGGTGTGGGATTGATCTCCGGAATTATCGGGGTCGAGGCGACGGACATGTAGTATTCGTGTGATGAGGTGCCATCGCTTGCGGTGTGGGGTATTCTCGAAAATTCCCAGGTGTGAGTGAAATAGTCTCCGGAATAATTTGTGGATAGAGATTGACCTCCGAAATTATCGGGGCATGGGCTAATACTCACAGTTTATCTTTATCTCGTATTAGTCATCGTGATAGGATTAGTTGCATAGCGGGGATTAAACCCTATAATGTGGAGACGTTAAGAGCTTGCACCGGACTTATGTAGAGTGGGATGCGTAGACTCTGACAAGTACGCATTAGAGAATCAGCATATAGACTTGATGTTTTCTTGATTGGTTTCACGCATGTGTTTTCCTGTTTTCTACACTTGACACTCAGTTTAGCTTCACTTGAGGTTTACATGTTTCCTTACTATGTCATATTTTATGTGTTATTTTTTACCATATGTTGTTTATGAATCCATGCTTTACTTATGTTGTTTGTTTTATGTCATTCACACCTTTATGCCTGACCCCTTTAGTTTTGGGGTTAGGGTTATCTCTAGCCTCATATTTTATAAGTGATTTCTTAAGCGTCGGATTTGGATGCTTGATGTTCAATTGATATAGTGACTCATGTTATTTGTAAAATAAAGTATTGTAAAGAAAAGAGAATTGTGATTTAAGATGTTTTGTATTCCGCTGTGCTATGTAATGATTAGGTATAATGAAAGTTGATAAATTTTACTGGTGTTTGGTTGTGTTTAGTATTACATTGAAGTTGATGCTGGGAATTGTGCTACGTATTTTCTAAGATATTATATTAGAAATTCGGGGCGCTACAAAGATTGGTATCAGAGCATGCTTCAATAGTAATAATAAACATGGCATAAAAATAACCTAGGTGTGCACACTAGAGTGTGAGTACCTAGGTGTGGACATTAGATATTGAGTATCACATAGAACTGAAACATGATGTTTTACGTTTGGGGTACGGTTGAGATTTTGCCAAAGGGTATTGATGTGAGTATGAATTGTGTGTGGTGCTCTAACTTTTCCCTCATTTTGCAGTATTCAGAATGGTTGGACCCAGATCCAGGATTGGCAACAATGGTGATGGAGCTGGAAGTTCCCAAGGAACTGGAATTGATCTCGAGGCCGAATTTGCCACGGTGTATCAGACTTTGAATGCACTAATGGCAGCTAATTTGGCACAGACTCAGAACCAAAATCAGAATCATGGAGCTGGACCAGGATTGGTTAACGCCGATCCCATCAAGCAGATCGAGTCCATCAAGAGGATGAGGCTGCCGGTTTTTTAGGGGCAATCTGATCCAAACGAATCTAATGATTGGATTAGACGGATGGAGACAATCTTCGAGGTCTCGGAAACTCCAGCAGCCAATAAGGTGAAGTTGGCCACTATGAAATTGGAAAAGGACGCTGGTGTTTGGTGGCAAACGGTGAAGAGGACTTTGGGGGACCAGTAGATGACTTGGGAAGCTTTACTAGAAGAATTTAGGGATCTCTTCTTTCCCCTAGATATTCAGGAGAAGATGGCGACCGAATTCCTGAATCTACAGCAGGGCAGTATGACCGTGCGAGAGTATGAGACCAAGTTTGCTCAATTGTCGAGGTATGCACCAGAGCTGATAGTTGACGAGGCGAAGAAGGCCAAGAAGTTTGAGCAGGGCTTGAGGCCAAACTTGAGGTCGAGAATGATTCCGTTGGGCATAAGAAGGTTCGACAAGCTGGTCAGGAGAGCAGTTATGACCGAGGAAGACATGGACCAGTTCCAGAAAAAGCAAGAAACCTGGAACAGGAATAAGAGGCCAGCATCAGGTCAGAATGGGAAGGGATTCCCAGCGAAGCAAGTCAAGTTCAGTTTTTCAGTGCAGAAGGCACCTGTAACTCAGGAAGTGACTTGTTATTACTGCAAGGAGGTAGGTCATTACAGGTCAGCGTGTCCTAAGTTGGCAAAGCAAAATTGTTTCCAGTGTGGGCAGGCGGGACATTCTAAGTCTCATTGTCCGCAGTTGAGGAAGGATGGTCCAGGTGGAAGTAAATTCCAGAGGCAAGGGCGAGTATTTGCATTAACCGAGGAGGATGTGGGTAATTCGGAAGATGTGATCCAGGGTATGCAAGAGTTTTGATTTTATTTTAATCAATGTAATAAGTAAAACTTTTATTTTGAGAATAATTGGAGATTGAGTATCATTCTTCATGTAACAGGAATTGTTTTGATTAATGGAATTAAGGCAAAAGTTTTATTTGATACTGGTTCTTCGCATACTTTTGTGTCGCCCAATTTTGCAAAGGTCTTAGGTGTGGAGCCTAAGCTGTTTCTAGGGAAGGTTTTGTCGGTGGCAACACCGTCAGGTGAAGAATTGATTGCTGATCGATATTACGAGGGCTGTGATATCGAGATTGGCGGGAGATTATTCGGCATTGATCTGATCGAGCTGCAAGTCTTAGGAGTGGATGTGATCGTGGGCATTGATTGGATGGCAATATATGATGTCACAATTGAATGCAAGCAGAAAGAGGTGTTAGTGAAAGCACCATGTGGCCCCACAGTGACTTTCCAAGGAAAGAAGAAAGTTCCGAAGGTGATTGCAATGGTATCCAAGATAGCGATTCCAGATGAAGTCCAAGGCATTCCGGTTGTCAGAGATTTTCCTAAGGTGTTCTTGGAAGATTTTCCAGGATCACAGCCGCAGAGAGATGTGGAGTTTTGCATTAATGTTCAGCCAGGGAGTGCTCCGATTTCTAAGGCTCCGTATAGGATGGCACCTGTAGAGCAAGACGAAGTGAAGAAGCAGATTGAGGAGTTGTTGGTCAAGAAGAAGGATGGGTCAATGAGGATATGCATTGACTACCGGGAGTTGAATAGGGTGACTATTCAGAACAAGTATTCACTACCGCGGATTGATGATTTGTTCGACAGGCTTCGAGGAGCAGCTGTGTTTTCGAAGATTGATTTGAGATCAGGGTATCATCAGGTTCGAGTCAAGGAGGAGGATGTGAGTAAGACAACTTTCAGGACTCTTCGTGGACTCTATGAGTTTTTGGTGATGTCATTTGGGTTGACGAATGCACCAGCAGTGTTTTGAAGCCATTTATTAACTCCTTCGTAATGGTTTTCATCGACGATATTTTGGTGTATTCGAAGTCGTAGGAGGAGCATTCTAAGCACTTGACAGCTGTATTACAAAAATTGCAGGAGCATAGCTTGTATGCCAAGTTGTCGAAGTGTGAATTTTGGAAGATTGAGGTAGCTTTCCTTGGTCATATCCTTTCTAAGGAGGGAGTGGCCACTGATCCTCAGAAAGTTGAAGCAGTGAATGATTGGCCCAGGCCAACGTCTGTGAAGGAATTCAGAAGTTTCTTGGGTTTGGGTGGTTACTACAGGAGATTCATCCAGGGTTATTCTCAGATTGCAGTTCCTTTGACAGGTTTGACCCGGAAGAATGTGGCATTTTCATGGACTGATAAGTGTGAGGCGAGTTTCCTTGAGTTAAAGAAGAGGTTGACTACTGCACCTATCTTAGCTTTGCCACAAGCTGGGAAGGATTATAATATCTTCAGTGATGCGTCTCTCAGAGGTTTGGGCTGTGTCTTGATGCAAGAAGGCAAGGTTATTGCTTATGGTTCGAGGCAATTGCGTCCGCATGAGAAGAATTATCTGACGCATGATTTGGAGCTAGCAGCTATTATCTTTGCCTTGAAGAAGTGGAGACATTATGTTTATGGTAAGAAGGTCAATATGTACACTGAACACAAGAGGATGAAGTACATTTATCAACAGAAGGATCTAAATCTTCGGCAGAGAAGGTGGTTGGAAGTTTTGGAAGACATTCGTCCTGAGATCAAGTATCATCCGGGCAAGGCGAATGTGGTAGCCGATGGACTTAGCAGGAAGAGTAGTTTATCAAGTTTGATCACTACTCGAAGCGAGTTGGCAGCATAGATTGATTAGGCAGGTAATGAGGTGGTGCTGCAGGGTTTAAGGGCGTCCTTGGCTCAGTTGAAACTGCAACCTTCCTTGAGAGAGAGGATTGTGGAAGGTCAGAGGTCAGATTCAGAGATTCAGAAGATGCTGCAACAGGTTTCAGAAGGCAAGCTATCAGAATTTCGTGTCCAAGATGGAGTTCTTTGGATAGGAGAGAGGTTGTGTGTTCCCGATCATGCAGATTTGAGAGAGAGTATCTTGCAGGAAGCACACAGTACCTTGTTGTCAGTACATCATGGAGGCACGAAGATGTACAAGGACATCAAACAGCACTTTTGGTGGTCTGGTATGAAGATGGATGTAGCAGATTTTGTGGCAAGGTGTCTGACTTGTCAGCAGATCAAAGCAGAAAATCAGAGACCTGGAGGTTTGTTGCAGCCATTGCCCATTCCGGAGTGGAAATGGGAGAACGTCAGTATGGATTTCATCACAGGTTTGCCGAGGAGTTCGAAGGGCAATGACTCGATTTGGGTTATTGTGGACCGTTTGACTAAGTCGGCTCACTTTCTAGCCATGAAGATTACTTGGTCGTTGGAGAAATTGGCTGAGTTGTACATTGGTGAAATTGTGAGGCTTCATGGAGTCCCAGTATCGATTGTTTCCGACAGAGATGCAAGGTTCACTTCAAGGTTTTGGAAGAGCCTACAAGCAGGTTTAGGCACCAGAACTAATTTCAGTACCGCTTTTCATCCACAGACCGATGGTCAGACGGAGAGAGTGAATCGAGTGCTGGAAGATATGCTGAGGGCTTGTGTTATGGATTTCAGTGGTAGCTGGGAGAGATACTTGGCATTGGTTGAGTTTGCTTATAACAACAGTTACCATGCGAGTATCGGGATGGTGCCGTATGAGGCTTTGTACGGGCGGAGGTGCAGGACACCTGTTTGTTGGTACAAGGTTGGCGAGAGGCAGATGTTTGGTCCTGAGATCGTGCAGCAGAAGTCAGAGCAGAATGAGCTGATTCGCAAGAGGTTGGTCGAGGCTCAGAGTCGACAAAAGAGTTATGCTGATACTCAACGAAGGGATTTGGAGTTTGAGGTTGGGGATGCAGTTTTTCTCAAGGTGTCTCCGACCAAAGGAGTGATCAGGTTTGGTAAGGGAGGCAAGTTGGCGCCAAGGTATATTGGGCCATACCGGATCGTAGAGCGGATTGGTAAGGCAGCATATAGGTTGGAGCTTCCAAAGGAGTTGGCACAGGTGTATGATGTATTCCATGTGTCGTTGTTGAGGAAATATGTGCCAGATCAGAACCATCAGTTGGTAGAGATTCCTGAAGGTCTACAGGTGAACTTGAGTTACAAGGAACAACCTGTTGAGATCGTTGACCGTAGGGAGAAAGTTCTTAGGAGGAAAGTGATACCTATGGTCAAGGTGATGTGGAGGAATCAGCAGTTCGAAGAGGCTACTTAGGAGCCAGAGGATCGCATGCAGAAGGATTTCCCTGAGCTTTTTGTATGAATGTACTTTCTTTTATGTGATTGTAATTCTTTTGAATGATTGTACCTTTGAGTTGAGTGGTATTCCTTCTATTTAGATAATGTTCTCATATGCTATTGTTTGAACTATGTTTCCATTTATGAGATATTGTTTTCCTTGTTGGTATGCTTTTGGACCTCATTAGCAATAGTTCTGAGGACAGAACTCTTCTAAGGAGAGAGTGGTATAGTACCCCGTATTTTTAAATATTATTTTAAAAGTTTATAAATGAATTAAAATGATTTTTTTGGAGATTTAATAAATAATTTCAGAAAATCTATCTTTTTACACGTGCAAAACACATGCAAATATTTTCTTGAGAAGTTCAAAGGTCAAAATTATTTTAGGGAAAATCATTATTTATTATTTGGGATTATTTGTAATTTTTCTAGATTTTTCTGATATTAATTGGATCTATTTGCAAATATTAAGAAAAAGAATGATGTTTTTGCAAAATTGTCATTTTGAGGGATGAAAGTGCAAAACTATTTTCTGGACTTTTAAAATAGTGTCGACTGGAAATATGGAAGTTATTTTGCTTTTAAATCTCAATTTGATTGATTTTATCAAGTTTCCAAGTATAGGAATCTATTTATGTAAAGTTATATTTTAAAGGGATTATTTTGCAAATGTGTGTAAAAACCCTAAATCCTCTATTTCCAGCCTATTTAAAAGAAACGCATCCGTCATTCGCTGCACAACATAAAGTGTTATTATTTTTTTGGAGGAATTAAGAAGAGGATCTTGGATTTTGCAAAAGAGAAGTTTTCTTAAGGGATTTCTTCATTCGAGGTGAGTGACATGTTTGTTTTGCTTTGTGTATTTTGCATGTAATTGTTTTGTTGATTTGTTTATGTATGTGATTTAGTACAATTTGGTTGTTTGATCTATGAATGTTTAATAGATCTTGGATGTTGAATCTTATTGCTAGAAAGCATGTTTAGGGTTTGAATATGAATATGCACATTATGAATTGGATGAAAAATTGGATCTTGTGAAACCCTAGTTGTTTGCAAATAGGAGTGTATGTGGGTAGTTGTTCTCTTTTGGGTTAATGTTGGATTGAATGAATATGGTGAATTTTATGCATGAATCTAATAAAGGCGAGGTCTTTATGATTTTGAGTATTTGGTTGAATACAAATTGGACATAGTGATGTTATCAATTAATTATGGTTGTGAGTTGTAGTAGTAATTCAGTTTTTGAGGAACTCGAATGGAAAGTTATGAATCAAGAAAGCATATCTTGAGAATCAAAATTTTTGAGAATTTAGTCGAGTTGAGGAATATACCCAAATTGGGGATTCTTTGAGATTTTGATATTTAAATGTTTGGATCTGTATACGAAGAAATTTCAATGAGTAATTGATTTTTAGAAAAACTCTATTTTGGTGATATGCACAATTTCGTGTTTGATTGAAGGAAATCAACAAAATCTCTATTTTTATAAATTCAAGTAGTTTGATTTAGTTTTGTGGACTATTATATGTCCTACCAGTTATATTTGAACATATAAGAAATATGCTTTTTGAAGAAATCGTTTTCATAAAGTAAAAATACGTATCGGTTGAATTGTGCACAACCAAAAGTATACAGTCTGTAGGTCGACAGTCGACTGGTATGAATTTTCAGTCGACTGATACGACCCGGCTGCTATGTTCTTGAGTTTTCTTGAAATTTTCATCTGGACAGTCGACTTATACCTTTTACAGTCAACTGGTACACTTAGAATTATTTTTCAAAGTTATTGTAATTTTTTCTCTCTGGACAGTCGACTTACGCTTGTTATTAGTCGACTGATACTGATGTATCTTTATATTTTTAAATGTTCTTTCAAATGATTTATTCTCCAAATGCTTTAATCTATAACTTATTATTTTATACCTTATCTTCTATTGAACATATGTTTTCAAGATGTTAAGTTGAGCAATTTATGTTGGAAAGTTGGTTTGGACATTTGAGTGTGAGTCTCTAGAGGGAGTGTGTGACCCTAGTAAAGCGGCAGTTTACTTATTTATGTTTGGGCCGGTTGAGACATTTTAGTTGATCAGTTTTCGAGTTAAGTCCGGTAGGGTGCACCAACTCTAGGAGATTCGTTAAGTAATTAAATAACCTAAATGATAAGGACAGGCACTAGTGGTGATATGATGAACGAGAACATGGGTTATGGACCTCAGTATGGCTTGCGGTGTGAGATAATCCCCAGAATTATCCAGGTGTGAGTGAAATAGTCTTCGGAATTACCTGTGGTGTGGGATTGATCTCCGGAATTATCGGGGTCGAGGCGACGCACATGTAGTATTCGTGTGATGAGGTGCCATCACTTGCGGTGTGGGGTATTCTCGAAGATTCCCAGGTGTGAGTGAAATAGTCGCCGAAATTATCTGTGGATAGAGATTGACCTTCGAAATTCGTGTTTTCTACACTTGACACTCAGTTTAGCTTCACTTGAGGTTTACATGTTTCCTTGCTATGTCATATTTTATGTATTATTATTTATCACATGTTTTTTATGAATCCATGCTTTACTTATATTGTTTGTTTTATGTCACTCACACCTTTATGGCTGACCCCTTTAGTTTTGGGGTTAGGGTTATCTCTAGCCTCATATTTTACAGGTGATTTCTTAAGGCTCAGATTTGGATGCTTGATGTTCAATTGATATAGTGACTCATGTAATTTGTAAAATAAAGTGTTGTAAAGAAAAGAGAATTGTGATTTAAGATGTTTTGTATTCCGCTGTGCTATGTAATGATTAAGTATAATGAAAGTTGAGAAATTTTACTGGTGTTTGGTTGTGTTTAGTATTACATTGAAGTTGATGCTGGGAATTGTGCCACGTATTTTCTAAGATATTATATTAGAAATTCGGGGTGCTACAATAACAGCTTGCAACAAGCGGCCGATTGACAGTTCTCAATAAAGAACTTCTTTCCCCTGATAATTCTCTTGTGATTGTTCTTATCTCCATGTTTAAGGCCTTTAATTGCTCTTACTTAAACGACATGTTCGTAGTCCAAAACTCTGCTCGATTCTGCTTCGCAAGCTCGCTCTTAAGCGAGCTAGAAGTGGTTCGCCAATCGGAACTGCTCCCACAACCGTTGAAATTTACTCGAACGACGTGTTCGGAGTCCAAAACATGGCTCGATTCCGCTTCGCAAGCTCGCTCTTGAGCGAGCTAGAAGTGGTTCGCCATTCGGAACTGCTCCCACAACAGTTGAAATTTACTCGAACGACGTGTTCGGAGTCCAAAACTTGGCTCGATTCCGCTTTGCAAACTCGCTCTTAAGCGAGCTAGAAGTGGTTCGCCATTCGGAACTGCTCCCACAACCGTTGAAATTTACTATAACGACGTGTTCGGAGTCCAAAACTTGGCTCGATTCCGCTTCGCAGGCTCGCTCTTAAGCGAGCTAGAAGTGGTTCGCCATTCGGAACTGCTCCCACAACCGTTGAAATTTACTCGAACGACGCGTTCGGAATCTAGACCACTTTGCTGGATGACTAACGAAATTTCTACAACTATACTAAACATGGGAGAAGAATACTTGGAGGAGTGCTTGAATGAATGCCCCATTGCTTCACTTGGCTGGATAACTAACGAAGATATTCAGGCATACATTCCCGAGCGACTTGCATTCCGAGTTGTGTATTGGAGAAAAACAACTTTCTCCTCAGAATTCATGCAAGATCTTAATCAGACGGCTCAGACTGGACCACGGCCACAAAATGACAAGATAGCATTTTCTCGTGATCCACACCGTCTTTTACATCGAGATCCGTGCAAGATCTTCAGATGGACAGTTCAGAGCGTACCACGTCCCTCGGGGCCCAAATCCGAGCGACTGGCGATCCGAGCTGCGTATTGGAGAAAAACAACTTTCTCCTTAGAATTCGTGCAAGATCTTGATCAGACGGCTCAGATTGGACTACGGCCACAAAACGACAAGATAGCGTTTTCTCGTGATCCACACCGTCTTTTACGTCGAGATCCGTGCAAGATCTCGATCAGACGGCACAGATTAACCACGACCACAAAACGATAAGATAGCATTTTCTCGTGATCCACCCCATTTTTTACATCGAGATGCGCGGAAGGTCTTAAGATGGTCACATCCGATGGAGCCACGTCCTTCGAAAATCAAAAGTTTGGCAAGACCCCACTTCTACTCTTCGCTCTTAAGCGAGCTGGAAATGGTTCGCCCTTCAGAAACACTCTTACAACCATAATGGACTAACTGAACACGCCAACACACAAGCACAGAGGGATAAACAAAGCCTTCACTTCTATAAAGTTTAAAGTTCAGAGAAACTCGGATTACAAGACCAGCTGCTCTTATCTACAACGAGTTACAAGATTCGAAAAGCTGAAATTACAAGACTACTTCAGCAACTCTTAGGAAGGAGGATGTTCCTCTTAAGAGACAGGCAGGGACGCTGCACACCCTGTCGTTGCGATCCGCACTCGTTGAGGTCCCCAAGCCAGAGAGCTTAGTAGTGTCTCTTAGTGTTGCGCCGGCTGAAGTTTCGCTCGACGAGATAGCCACCCCACATTGGGCATGTAACACCCCGAATTCCAAAATACACTGAATTCGAGATTCCACAGGATCATTACACTTCTTTTGTACAATTTTACAAGGAATTTAAAACTTTTCACTTTACATCAGAGTTACAATAAAATCTTTACACTTTACAATTTATAGCGGAAGCAAAATTACAATAAATTACATGAAATGACAGCGGAAGCAATTTACAACATTATACAAAGATACAACAATGAATAATCGATAAGCATCAATTCTCCTTTAATCTTTATCAAGCCATTTATCCTGCATACAAAACTGTGGGTACGTCAGTTTATTCAACCGACGAAAATTATACACGGCCATCCTCTCTATGCCGGAAACAGTATAACAATTCTCATTTCTTAACAATATCACAAACTTGTTCACAAACAAAGCTAAAAGGGACTATCCTATTGATGTCGTGTCGTGCTGTGCACTTAGTCCTTAATGCAGTTGTTATATTATATGACACTAATGCGCACTTGTTCGGATTCTATGCATCCCATACTACATAGGTCCAAAGGGTTCAATACTACATAGGTCCCTTAATCGTACTTCATCTTATAGGGTTCAATCCCTCGCCATGACTTAATCTACTACGGTAACTACAGTAAGTATCTTAGATGTTCTATGATCTACGAGCTTATATCCAGACAGCCTGGAGGGGAATCCCACGTCATGTCACGACGCATCGTGAAGACAGCCTATGGTCAATTCAGCCTCCGTCATGGGACATGACACCATCCGCAGTCACCAAACACCCCACAAGCGTCGCCACCGGGACGATAATTCTGGAGCAGTGCTCATGTCATGTCACGACCCATCGTGAAGACAGCCTGTGAAACACTCTCACACCGCCAATCCGATGGCCCTCATACTCATGTTTTTCTCTTACTTTCATCACATCTCCACTATGTATCTAATCCTTAATTTAATAGAATCATGAACAAAATCAAATCTCTAGAGTTAGCCTCTCCACTATACCAGACTTAATCATTCATTCAACATGACCCAAACCTTGGTCGTTCATTTCAGTAATTCATTTCAATTCATTTCTTTTCAATTGCCGGCGTGAGACTTAGCTACCCTCTAGTTTTCAATTTCAATTCACAATTTCCAAGAATCGAGTCTTTCAAACTCATAAGTTCATTTTTCATAATTACAGTAGATTTTCCTTTTCATGTTCATAGCTTTCACAATCATACAACTTTTCACAAGTTCAATAGAATGATTTACTTCATTTCATTCAAAGACATATCTAAAATGTCACAACCAATCTTTAATCATCAACAATAGATACATAATATTTATCAGAAAGCAAATCTAGAATTTTGAGATGTCGAAAAAAGATCTGGACAGTCGACTCAGAACATACTCAGTCGACTTATTCAGCAAGGAAATTATTCAAGAAAAGTTTCGGAATAGTCGATTGCTGCACAAGACCAGTCGGCTATTCCGCAGTGTTTACAACTCTAAAATATCAATCACGGGGCAGTCGACTGTTACTCAAACCAGTCGGCTGTTCTGCAGGGTTTTGATTCGAAAGCTTTTAATGTTCAGGACAGTCGACTACTACATTTATTCGGTCGACTGAATAGAGTTAAATTTCGAAATTAAGGAAATAATTCTTCCTTTTGTCTTTCGATTAGCACACAGCACTTTTATTAAACTACAGTATGTTCAATATCGATACAAACATGCAATTTTATCCGGTTACCATCATCATAAACATAGTTTACAATTTAATGTAGAATTCTCATAACTTGTGTTTTCTTTCACACAATTGCGATTTCTAACCATACATTTTTCCTTTACTCATTGTCTATCTACAGAGATGAATATTAACTCCGAATTAGCATGCTAGATTAAAATCAAGATAATAACACACATTAACCATATCATTTCATGGAATTTCGAACTATACATATTTTATTTCATCAGACTAGTCGACTGTTCGACGTGATCGGTCGACTGCACGGATGAATTCCAGTTTCTCAAAATGTCTTTAGTTCTTTTCCATTCATTTAAGTTTTCACATGGAAGATTTCAATATCACAATCATTCTATCAATCCAATTTTTCACACGCATAATGACAATTCAATCTCAATCCTAGCATGATTTCTATTCTAGAAGTCATGAGAAACACCTACCTTTTGAAGAAATAAAGCGAAATCCCTTAGAGCTTCCTAGTTTGCGATGCACGAACTTCTCCTCCTTGCTCCTTGCCAAAAACCGAGAACTCTTCCTGTAGTGATGGCCGGCCTCCAAAGGAACACTCACACTCAACTCACACTAATATGTCTCTTATAAAATTTTCTCTTCTTTCAATAGATTACTAGTGTAAAATACAAATAGATGGAAGGGGTATTTATACTAACTTTGAAGTAGATTGGAAGGCTATGATTCAATGGATGGTTATAGAATGGAGGGCTAGGATAAGAGAGAAAGTTGTAGTAACTACCCACACTCTAAGTAACCACCCATGCACACTCACCCACACTCCCATTCCTTCCAAGCATGACCGGCCCCAAAAATGGTGTGCATTGCACACTACGTGCTTCGCACGTGCCACCTAGCCCCCATATTAAAACTTGAACAATTTTAATTAATCAAATTGTTCACATTTTGTCTCTACATGACAAGTGTGGCCATTTAATTAATTAATTAAATTTGTGGGCTTCATAAATAGTGGGCTTAGGTTCGTGGGCCAAGACAACAAATTAATAACAAATTAAAGTGGGCTAAAATAATTAATTAGTGTTTTAGACTTCTTTAGAAAATTAAGCTTTTTAGGAAAATAAAGGAAAGGAAAATAATTGTTCATACTATCAAAAGAGATTTTGTATATAAAAATAAATAAGTAATATACATATGAAATTTTCACGTGTACAACACGTGAAAGTCAATATTTTATTGAAAAGGAAATTTAGGGTATTACAGGGCATCACCTGGACTCCGTCGAGAAATAGGCGAACGAGTTACAAGCTCATAAAACAAAATCCCTTGCTCATTCTCTTCACGGGTACACGAAGTGCTTCTGACGTTGATCGGTCCTGAATGGGGCTTGAGGCGAGCAACCTCAGCCTCTAGCTCGACTATTCGTTGCTTCAGAGAGTCGTCCTTCACGACTATCTTGAAGCGAGGAAGCTGAGTAGAGCCTTCGGCACCAGAACCATCGGTAATAATTCGACAAAGATGAGTAACCTCGATGCTCCTATCGACTGTAACCCTCTTCAACACGTCGACCTTTGCCGCCAACTCGTCGCGCTCGGCCATTAACTTGCCCACCGTCTCTGCTAATTCCTCTTCCTCCGCCGAAAGCTCTTCCTCTACTATTTTCAAGTAGTGAACCTCGGCCAGCAGTTCACCCCTCTCCTCCGTAACATCAAATAATGCCTTCCGGAGCAACTCCACCTTGCCTTCAATACGAACCCCGCGAGCTCGTTTCCTTAGTTGCTTCAACTCAGAAAGTCACTTCGCCAGTGTCACCTTGAGATGATCTAGCTCCAACTTGCTCTTGAGAAAGCACTTTCGACTGCGGGAGAGGGCCAACTTTGTTGCTTTCAAGTCAACCCGAAGACGAGAGGCTTCAGCTGCCGAACTCGACTCGACGACCTGAGAAGCGAAAACATATCAACACAAAGAGCAAAAGGTGTTTTCAACACTTAGCAAAATTTTCAACAACAAGGCGTTCACAACACTTGAAATCTCAAACACTTGGCCAAAGTCTCAAAAAGATAGTCGTTTTCATTAAAATCCAAAAAGAGTACATGAGAGCGGTGGCCAGTCCGCAGTTCGGCGTTACAACAAAAAAAATAATAATAATAAAAATAAAGAAAGAGGCGACTAAGTCAGGGGGCCACCTCATGGCGCCGCTCCGAAGTATCCTCGCTCGGCATAGGGATGAGCGTTCCTTCGACATTCACTTCGCCCTCGGCGTCCTCCTCGGTCTCTTTGCCTTCTTGCTCGGGCTCGACCTCCGCCAGAGGAAATAGCTCCTCGCCCTCCACGGGATCGTAGAAGTAATACGAGGAGCTGTCGAAGTCGAGGATGCGAGCCGCCACATGCTTCAGCGCTCGGGCATAAGCCTCCTCCATGTTTGTCATCATGTGGGCCTCGGCCTCATCCCAAACTGCCCTCTCTGCCTCCGCCACCTTCATTGCCTAGCCAGTCAGCACCTCTTCAGACACCTTCAGGGCCTTGGACAGCTCATCCTCGAGGCGAGCCCTCTCTTTCTCCAATGCCTCGACCTTGGCAGTCTCGGCTACAGAGTGCTTCAGCACTTTGGCGAGCTTCGTCTCGAGGGCCCCCACCTCGGCCGCTCGCAAAGCTGAGAGTCGCTGTTCGGCCTCGAACAACTTAACCGCTTTGGAGCACTCTGACCTCTCCCGATCGTTTGCCAGCTTCATCTCCTTCTCTTGCTTGGCGAACTATTCGAGCACGTGGTTGAAGTGGCAGAGAGTCTGCGAGCAGAACGAAGGAAAAGAAGCAATTAGAACCGAACGGAAAAACTTAGAAAATTTATTGGGATGTCATAATCAACCCATACTTACCGACATAGTATTCCGAGCTATCTCCAAGGCGTCGTCGCCCACAGTGCCGACCTTCAGCGCGGCACGGTCCTTTGGGGTCGGTAGGTGCTTCACCGCCTGCATGCACATCCCCGAGTCGCCGAGGAAACCGTCTACCTTCATCACCCTCCAGTCGGGGACGAAGAGACGCTTGTGCTCCTCGGTGAGGATGGCCTCCGCCTCGGCAGTAAGCGGCGGCACCTCCAAAGCCAGAGCTGCGCTGGCAGTGAACGCCCCGCTCGACGAGCTCGGGGCGTTGACCAGAGGGGCCTGAGCGGGCGTTTCTGAAGGGGCCTCGGTCACCGGCTCTAAAGCAACCGAGGGCACCGAGGGAGCCAAGGAGACTTGTGCTGTTCGACCCGAAAGAGGCCCCGCCGTGGTCCTATTCCTCTTTCTCGTCTCCGTATCCTTTGCCACGTGACTCTTTGCCATCAACGCCTTGTAATCCATGCCGGGGGACTCTGCATACGAAGAAAAAAAACCGAGTAAGAGAGTTAGAAAAAAAAAGCTATACTAACAAGAAAAAAAAAGCGTACTGGGGTCGATTGGACTGAAACCTCCACCGAACAAGACCCCCTCGGTGATATCCTCCCAATTGAGGGTCGGAAGTCCGAGGATTTTCACCACCACCTCCTCTCTTGTGAGCACCGGCTCTTTCTTCGCCTACTTTGGGACCCCATCTTTCCACAACGTCAGGAATCCCCACGGCTCGGACCACGGATGAGAAAATACTTCTCCTTCCAGTGTTTGATCGAGTCCGGATTCTCGATCAACTTCACCCCCTCCTCAGCGACAAATAATACCGATCCTCCATCTTGCTCATCCGGCAGATGCGATAGAGGCTCCAAAGCAGAACGAGCTGTGGTTGCACACCGACCGCCTGGCACTAAAGGACGAAGGCAATGACATGTTGCCACATGTTCGGCATAAACTGAACCGGGCTCAAGCCGTACCACTGCAGCACCTTGACCACGAAGGGGTGCAGTGGTAACCGAAGACCGGCGTTGAGTGCATCGTACGAGAAGATGCACGTGTCCGTCGACGTCCCCATACACGCTCGGAAGCCAAGGCCGAGAAGTATTAAGACGAACTCCTTCGGGATGCGAAATCCCTTTCTGATCCGTTGCAGATCTGCCTCGGTCATGATGGAAGGGAACTCATCCACTTCGGAAGGATCCCTCGGATTATTCTCCTCATATGCCGGAGCCATCCCACGCACCACCTTCTCTAAGATGTCCTCGGGGTAGCTCCTCACCCTACCGACACTCGACAATGAGGACGGCAGCCGACCCAGCTCTCCTGCCCCCTTTGGAGTCTCAACTATCATCGACACCCCGACCGGATCAACCACTTCCTTCCCCTTCCTCGGCTTAACCACTACCGCATGGCCGGCGTCTCGGTCCGAGGTGGAGGTCTTGTCCCTAGGAGAAATTCTAGACATTCTCAAAAAGAAGGGGGAAAGACTAACCTTGAAGTGACGTGTATGGTCGGAAAAGATGTCGGAGTTCAAACTCGCCTTGCCACAAAAGCTAGTAGCGCCACTCGAGAGCAAAAACACCACTAGCAAAAGTAAAAGTAAAAGTGAAAGAATGAGAGAAAGAGTGGGGGAGGTGAAAACTTATAGTAAAAGAGGTGACTCCTGGGCTTTGTAACGTAAAGTTGCGACTCTTGGGCCCCCCTCAAGCCCGTTAAAGAAGGCTAAACGACAAAGTAGAGAAGAGCGGCGACGGTTCATAAGAGTAACGACGATTTAGACCGGGCCACACAACTCGACTATTCCTCCACACAACTCGACTATTCCTCTAGTTCCGAGCAGCTAAGGCACTCTGCCGAGCCACCGAGGTACGCCACAGATCGCCCTACGTCCTTCGAAATCCAAATCTGAGTGACTTGCGATCCGAGCTGTGTATTAGAGAAAAACAACTTTCTCCTCAGAATTCGTGCAAGATCTTGATCAGATGGCTCAGATTGGACCACGACCACAAAATGACAAGATAGCATTTTTTCGTGATCCACACCGCCTTTTTGCATCAAGATCCGTGCCAAATCCTGTGATGAACGGTCCTGATCGCCCCACTTCCTTCGGAATCAAAATCCGAGCGACTGGCGATCCGAGCTGCGTATTGGAGAAAAACAACTTTCTCCTCAGAATTCGTGCGAGATCTTGATCAGACGGCTCAGATTGGACCACAACCACAAAACGACAATATAGCATTTTCTCGTGATCTATGCCGCCTTTTTACATCAAGGTCCGTGCCAGATCCCGTGATGAACGGTCCTGATCGCCCCACGTCCTTTGGAATCCAAATCCGAGCGACTGGCGATCCGAGCTGCGTATTGGAGAAAAATAACTTTCTCTTCAGAATTCGTGCGAGATCTTGATCAGACGGCTCAGATTGGACCACGACCACAAAACGATAAGATAGCATTTTCCCGTGATCCATGCCGCCTTTTTGCATCTAGATCCGCGCAAGATCCCGTGATGAACGATCCTGATCGGCCCACGTCCTTCGGAATCCAAATCCGAGTGACTGGCGATCCGAGCTGCGTATTGGAGAAAAATAACTTTCTCCTCAGAATTCATGCAAGATCTTGATCAGACGGCACAGATTGGACCACGACCACAAATGACAAAATAGCATTTTCTCGTGATCCATCCTGCCTTTTTGCATCAAGATCCGCGCCAGATCCCGTGATGAACGGTCCAGATCGCCCTACGTCGCTCGAAATTCGGATCCGAGGGACTGGTGATCCGAGCTGCTCACATGAAAGAAACAACATCGCTCGGAATCCCGATCCGAGTGACTAGCGGTCCGAGCTGATCACATGAAGAAAATAACGTCGCTCGAAATTTCGATCCGAGCGACTGGTGATCTGAGCTGCACATTTGAAGAAAAATGTCACCGAGCAACTGCAACCGTCAGATTGTCTCAATATTCGCGCTGAAAGATGATGAGCGGCTCAGATCACGCCACGCCCACAAAACGACTAGATAGCATTTTCTCGTGATCTGAACCTCTAGCCTCATGATCCACACCATGATGAGCGGACAAGATCAACTCATGTCGCTCGGAATCCCAATCCGAGCGACTGGCGATCCGAGCTACTCATGGGGAGAAAATAGCACCGAGCGTCACCGGCCGTCAGATCTTCTCAAAATTCGCACCTCGATCTGATGAACAGCCCAGATCACCCCACATCACTCGGAATCCCAATTCGAGCAACTGGCTATTCGAGCTACTCAGGTGGAGAAAATAGCGCCGAGCGACACCGGCCGTCAGATCTTCTCAAAATTCGCGCCTCGATCTGATGAACGGCCCAGATCACCCCATGTCGCTCGGAATCCCAATCCGAGCAACTGGCGATCCGAGCTGCTCATGTGGAGAAAATAGCGCTGAGCGACGTTGCTCGGAATCCGAGCAACTGGCGATCCGAGCTGCTTACGTGGAGAAAATGGTGCCGAGCGACACAGGCCGTCCGATTTCTCGAAACTACGTGCTGATGAGAGATGGGCGGCCTAGATTGCGCCATGTCATAAATAATATTTAAAATTAATTTTTTATTTATTAAATTCGAATTATTTATTTAAAAATTGCAAAAAAATAATTAAAAATTCAAAAAAATTAATTAAAAATACCAAAAAATAATTATAAATTCGGGGAAAATTTTTTGAGCCCCCGTGTAAATAAATATTGCTTGGAATAATTAATTGAGGCCCCCGAACAATAAATCACCACTTCGCAAAATTAAATAAATGGTCCGACAAATAAATAAAAATTAAGAAAAATCACCAAAAGTCCAGGAGAGCTCAAGAACAACCTTGAGCGCACAACCAACTCTGAAGATCACCATAATACCTCACATAGGGGTTCGACACCCCTCATTTAGACTCCGATACAACTCCGCAAGCCATTAAAACAGTAAAACTACTCCTCAAAGGCTGATCCAACTCAATCTTCAGGAGTGGGGGGCTCGTGATGTGGCTAAAAATAGAGTTAAATCGAAACCGTCCAAATCGGACACGAATCTTAAAGCGCAAGGGTAAAATGGTAATTTCACCTACAAACGGGTCCGAAATGGGTACTGGGTCTCTTTTCCAAAGGCCCAACAACCCACGACCGGATCCATCTCAACTAGGTGTGGGTTCCAACCCGCGAAAGCCCAATCCAGCTGGATAGAATTAGGGTTTATGATTATACTTAATCAACGGCCCTGATCCCTTATATCCATTCAATGGGAAGTAGGGTTTTGATCTTATCCCGAAACTGGTCCCTAAGGCGGCTATAAATACCCCCCATCCCCCACTGTTAACAGGTAATCAACCTTTTCCAATCAAAGCTCATTCATAATCTTTCTGATTACTGACTTGAGCGTCGGAGGGTGCGTCGCCGGGATCAACCCCGATGTTTCGTACTTTTTGCAGGTCGACGGCGGGAGATCATGGTCAGACTCTAGCAAAAAGGTTTAAGGTTTGACTATTCAACTTCTCAAGAATCCACAAATCTATCTGTTTGCCCCCACACCGATTTCAGCAGCAACAGGACTAAAATGCTTAAATTTTACATGCAATGCACATAAAAAAATAAATATTCAAATATAAAATAGGTTTGATTAACAAGAAAATGTTTACAAATAATCGAAATATAACATACAAAAAATATCTTTTTTGATAATGTTACGGATATTTCATGTAACGGTAAAACATACTTAATCGACACGTGTATTTAAAATACGTGCAATGTACATAAAAACACAAGAATTAAAAATAAATGTTTAAGTTGGCTCAAAATAGAATAAAATGAGTTTTAAGGAGACGGAAAATGTATAAATAGTTGAAATACAAAAATACGTAGGAAAATACGTTACGACTATTACTCGTAACAGTACGAAATACATGTGTGTACACACGTGGAGCAAAATTGTCATAACTCAATTTGTGGGGTGTTACACAGTTGGATCAAAATATTTTTGCAAATATTCTTGCTAGGGTTCCGCTATCGGGGAGCGTCAGGTTCGGCGCGTCAGTGACGAGAGGTGGATTGTACGAGCGTTTAGCTGCAAGTTGGCTATAACTTTCTTGTAACTATTTGATTTGTCGACCGCAGACTGGCCACCGCCCTTGTAATTTTCTTGCTTAATAGAAATATTGTTGATGGCTTATGTAGACCTTAAACTGGTAGACTCGTTAATGTTGAGTCGTCGATGTAAAGTGCGGCGTCCAAGATGACCGAGTTATGATGTCAACCTCGGAGACCACACTCAGAGCATGGCGATGTGAAGCCTTGTGATTACTCCTGAGGATCAGCCTCGGATCACACGCCAACGGCATAGAGAGCAAAGGCCTGTGGGAGCCCATGATGGTTGGCCTCGGCCCACTGATGTGATATTATTTGCAAGTATACAAAATCGCAACAAGTAGTATAGTTTAAGTGAAAAGAGTGTCGAACCCACAATGACTAATTATTTTAATGAGTACCAAAATTGATTAGATTAACTATTATTTGGAAAATCAAAAATATGATAAAAATAACAACTAATTCTAAATTAAACTAGGGAAAGAAATAAACTAATTTAAAGGAACGGAATCCGAAATTTGGTTGTCTGTTAATAGCAAAATTAGTTCTAAGGCTTTCGATTTCGCCTGGTTAATCCCACACAATTTATAACTCCACGCGAATAAAAATATTATTTTTCCAAGTAGTAGACCAAAATTCCTAAATTATTCAATATTCTCTCTCAAGCAATATAAAAAATATTCTCAACTAATTATTTGTCACAGTTCATGCACAAATTACTAATTGAAAATTCATTAAGATTTATGGATTTCTTAACGGTCACATTAACAGCGGTTCGGTCTTGTAACGGTATTTAATTTTATTAATTCGAAATCACAAATTACCAATTCGGTCTCTCCATGATTTAATAAATCATACAAAAGTTGGCCAAACAATTGTAAGCATTAAGAACAAAAATCAAACACACAACCATGGAAAAATAGAAAAATAATATGGAATTAAAATTGTGTTATCAAAACTAGGCTACACGAAGCCCTAGAAAAATAAAATAAGTTCATAATAAATTTGTAACAAAAAAATGTATTGTTGAATTGAATAATAAAAATTAGAAGAGAAGAAGAAAAACTCAGTTTTTTTTCAAAAATCCAAGTCGAAGCTTCTCGAACTCCACGCTATTCTCTCTCTTTCTTTCTCTACTTTTCTTCTCTGTTTCTGTCCAGAGCCGCCTAGAATCAATGCTGATTTCATCTCAGAACTCAGCACTGATTTCAGCCCCGATAACGCGCTGTGTTATCAAAACTAGGTTACACGTGCGCTGAGAAAAATGCATCAACGGGCATTGAAAAGTCCAGTAGTAAATGCGGCTAGTTGGGGAGTTCTCCGTGGTGTCTATAAAATTTCTGTCACTGGATGTTAGATTCACAACTTTCTTAAACACCCATCGTCAACTTGTGATGCCTTGGTATTCAGCAGGGCATGTGGTGAGCAGACCAAAGATCCCTCTGACGATCAAGGATGGTGGGAAGATAGCCAGGGGGGAGGGCTCGGCCCCACTGGGATCGGTGTTCAGTTGGGGGACCCATCTTTGTCCCGAAATTTGAGATCTGAAGTATTTCCCACTAACTCTCGAGGGGCAACGATGTTGCTATATTCTTTCCCCGCGATACTTGGTGGGGTCTTCCCTGCTAGGATCCCTGGTGCGGATGTTGCTGCTTCAGCGAGGCACGAATAGGAGAGGAGTACTCATTCTTGGGGTCAACAGAGGTATCCCGAATTTTGGGATCTGATGTCCCTAGCCGAGGGCAGGGATGAGAGTTCCCTTCCTCAGACAGAACTCTCTCCAGATGAGGGACTCATCATCGGGGCCGAGAACGCACGTTGCCTTTTTTTTTTGGCATGGTAGGTTAATCCCCTGTATGGTCCTATCGCCCTGTCTAGCCTGGCAGGCTCCCTTCATCATCACTTTCCATCTCGGGGTGTCACCTCTGCCCCTAGGGCATGCGTGATGCCTCTTCTGCACTCTAGGCATTAGAGATGGCGATGAGTCGGGGCATAAGGCGGTCGCGAGCCGATGCTAAAGTGAGATGACCACATGGCACACAATGAGCGACCTCAGCCGGTACTGAAGTTGGAGATGAGTAGAAGAGGGTGTATGCAGTAGTTTACTTGGTTCTGTTGTAATTGCCAAAATACGGACTCGCCACAACCGAGCTTGTAATTGTATTCCTTTTTAATGCAAAGTGTTTTTGTCTCGATTTTTTGTTCATGCATGTGATTTGTGCATTATTTTTGGCATGTATACCCTCGACGTCAGATGTCATGTCGAGAAAGGTACCCTTCAGAGTTTTCGGTGATGAAACTTCCTCGTTGGACTTGCACCCTAAGGGAGATCCTCCAAGAATTTTTGGCGTTGGAGCCTGTCACGCCCCGCTTCCCAAAATACGGGAATATGAGTCCCTGACAAAGGCCCAGCGAATGATATTAACACCATCCATAAGCTGTACCAGTCGTAACTCAACAATTTGAAGAATTAATAATCACAACCGCACAGATAAATATAATCACATAAACAACAACTGAGATAAAAACATGCAGTAGTCAACATAATAACTAACAACTGGAAATATAAACAACAGTTACGGGTCAACAAGCCCGGGATACAAAGTTCAACAAAAGGAATAACAATGCGATAAAAGAATAGCATGGAAGAAGATATTTTATCTTAAAACAGCTCCTGCTCCAATCCTAGAAGAACTGCTCGCCAATGCCTCCTGGCAAATCTCATTGTTCACCTGTAGCTGGATCAACTAGAGTGGAAAATAAAATATCCCTAGAGCAAGTATGGACAGCAAGTAGTGAAAAGCAAAGAGTAAGGGAATATGGTACATAAAAGTGTATGAAGCAAGATCAAAATCCAAAGGCAGTAATAATGTCAATTAATAATGGTCAAGTGTACAAGTGTCAACTTAGGTTTATTAGTATTTTGTTTTTCCTATCTAGTGCAAGTACTACTGCGTTCCATACCACAGGTTCGGTGCATGCAAACAGTGTACGTTTTAGACATAGTGGTGGGATCTACAGAGCGTATACTCGGTATAACAAGATAACAAGTTCACAAGTTCAAAAGTAATTCTCCACCTTCCATATCAGTATTCCATGTAAACAAGAAGGGCCCTACCGAGTACATTTTCTGAGATTATCCACTACTAAGTCAACCCTTATTAACCCCGGCTTGTTTAATATTATATTATTTCATTCATGGTCATCCAAGTGTATGTATAATACTGTCAAAGCGATGATAAATGTGCAACAAAATGATACAATGCATGATACACTACAAATAATTGTAAATCTGAAAAGAGCAGACACAGCAACACTAACACAGCAGTAACTCACAAACTACAACTCAGAATGCGATTCCGCAAAAAAGGGAAAGTAAACTAGACATCTGGGGCTACAATTCATATTCAGCAAGTTTTTATTAATTCTGACTGTAAATAGGTCAATTATCATAATCTTTATAGGTTAAATGTTCTGGCAGCAACTTAAAGTCAAAGTTTAACGGGTGAAAACTAGGTGTAAAATCAGTATAAAAATCTACAAAAATTACTAATGGATCCTAGCATGTCTACTAAGTTTCTGGAGATTTTCATGGCATTATACTACTGTTATCATTGTGTTTCAACTGAAAGTTGTGTCGATATTTCATTAATTTGTGATATGAAAAGTACAGACCAGCAGTGACTAAAACTGCGATATCTCACAGCTCACAGATCAGATTCTAGATCCGTCAATTGATCCGGAAACTAGATTCATTAGGCTACAATTCTCTTTTATATGGTTTTGGTTGATTCCTATTGTAACAGGGTCGAAACCTCAGTACAAAACAGAATAGGCAGCAAGACATAACAAAGGTCATCATATATAATTGTCAAAGTGAATAATCAACATGTTCTTGCTATCACGCAAGGCATTAACATTAAGGTACAAAAAGTTGAGATGAAGTTCTACTGTATATAAAGCAAGATTATAATATCACGATTCAATTCTTGAAATTTCAATCAATCAACATGTGTCCATACCATGGTATATTTCTCGTATACAGGTTCTAGTTAATTTATTCATGTCATGTGTGCATGCAAGTTTGGGTTTGAATCAATGGATATTGGCATGAGTCAAGGGTACTTTGGGTTAGCTCGTGTAAACCCTAGATATTCCCAACGGAAGGTATACAAAGCAATATTAAGATAATCAAAGTGAACTACTTACGGAGGAGATCAATAATCTTGAACTAGAAAAATAAATCGAGTTCAAGTGGACTTGCCTTTTGTGTGAGAGATTCGAATAACTAGAATAACGGGATCGGAATCACAGTCAATGAACTAAAGCACGGGCAAGACACGTGCGAAACCAAAACAGCACACAAACTCCACCAAAATAGCAACACAAGGTCGGATCCCCAACAAGCACCAAACAGCCAAGAGCAACAAAGCAGCAACCACCCACACACAAAACAACAATGCCGTCTCGGATCTGCTACACTGGTGAACAGCAAACACCCAAGCAAAGCACCACTGTGCTTCTTCCCCACTCGACAGAGAGAGAAGGAGAGAGCGGGAGAACTTGGCGATGACTGGCGGCGTGAATGGAGGTCGCGACTGGCGACAGGAGGTCACCGTGACATCGGAGCATTGGCGGGAGGCGAGGCGATGGGGTTGCGGTGCACAGAGCGAGCTCAATTTTTGCTCAAAACAGGGGAGATGACGGCAAGGGGATGAAGGCGATGGCAATGGCGGAGGAGAGGGAGGCTGTCACGGCACTGGCGATGTTGATGAAGTGCTAATGGGTGTTTGGGGTTGGAGACAGAGTGCGATGAGGTCAAGGAAGAAGATGGGTTCTTGGAGTTGTGACAATGGAGGCAGGCAAGGCAGAGGGCAAACTAGGGTTCGGCAATGGTGGGAGGCCAGGGCTCAGGTGGCTCGAGCGAGAGGAGGAAGAGAGGAATGGTGATGGCGGCGACTGGGGGTGGTGCAGGCAGAGTTCGAGAAGGCGACGAGGATGGAGATGGTGATGGAGCAGGAGGTGCGAGGGGCTCGGTCGACTACAAGAGACGATGGGGAGCTTGACGGGGGAGACAATGGGTTCAGGCAGAGCTTCGATGATGACGACGAGGGAGACTCGAGCGGTGAAAGGAGCTCGAGCAGGAGATTGAAGGCAAAGGAAGAGGATGGGGTGTGCTCCGATGGTCGAGCGGGGCAAAGCTTCGGAATGGCGGTAATGGTGGTGGATGCAAGCGGGGTGCAGGGGCGAGCGGCGCAGTTGGGTTCGGAGGTGGGTTTTGAAGTCGGGAGGAAGATGGGGGGTCTCTATTGGGTGCTCTGTTTCTGTTGCGAAAACAGAAGAGGGAGAGAGAAAGTAATGGGGGAGAGAGAGTGGGACGGGAGAGAGAGTGGGAGAGTTTTTAATAAAATATAAATAAAGTAGTGGGCAGTTAAAAGATACGGGGGAGTGTGCAGTTGAGGAGATCTGGGTTGGTTGTTAGGGAGAATATGGGTTGTGGGTTTGGGTAGACTATGATTTGGGTTTAGGATCCAATAAGGAGATGGGTTTATCTAGATAATAGTATGGACTTACAAATGGATTGGGCTAATAAAAGATAACAATAATAATACTAGAAAAATAAAGTGCAGTAGAAGGTCCACAACAAGACCGAGACCCAAAATACCATAAAACAGAAAGAGAATACCACAGAAATACAAGAAAAATCCGTACAACCGGAAACAGGGATTACAGAGCCTTCCGCATCGGATGCCAACTCTGATGGGGATTTTCGGCGTTGAAGCCTCGGGAATCGAATGCCAACCCCGAGGGGGATTTTTTTGCCTTGAAGCCTCCGGCATAGGATGCCAACCTTGACGGGATTATCAGAGGATATCCTTCAAGGATTGAGGCAGGGCCTCAGGTGCCCTTGCAACGGACATCATAAACACAAAGTAAAAATACAAATATTGTATTTTTAAAAATAAAAAAATAAAAGAACTAGAAATAAATAAATAACACGAAATCACGGGAAACAAGAAAGAGCTAATTAGCACAAACAAGAAGTAAGGAACTATAACAAGATCTTTTTAAAATTTAAGAATTTTTTTTAAAGGAGTGCAAACAAAATAAAGAACCTGATGTGTCTTTTACCCTCCCTAGGAGGTGACCACCCCATCTAATCCAAATACAAATCTAACCCAAAATAAAAGGAATAATCCTTCTCTCAAGAAAACCATTCGGGGAGTCTGCTATATAAATGTTCATACTTCTGTTTCCATCTTCTCACATACATTAGCTCAACAATATTTCTGTTTAATATCAGCAGGCAGAAGAATAACATTTCATAGATACAATGGCTACATCGATGGGAGGACCGCACTATTATGAGGATATCGTCCCTTCTTCTGAATGGATCCGAGAGGAAGGAGCCGACACGCTTACTGTTGAGCTCCCTGGTAGTATTTACATTATATCTTTCCGTATGATAGGTTGATCCTTATTTGTATGTATAAAGACAGACACGGAAAGTCTCCATTTTCCATTGAATATCAATTTAGTCCAAATTTCAACTTAAAACATCATATAGAATTTGTATTCTCTTACTAATTGACCTTTACTTCTACTTGAACATCAAAACTAATCCTGAGTTCCTATTCACCTCTCTCTAACAAATTAAATATGTTACACAAAAGTTGTTGTTGCTTAATTAGATATAAAATACCTAATCTTTTTGCCATGTATTTCAACATGCTCTTCCTCTTCAAAATTTATTACTAATTCAAACAATCATTATAAAATGGTGTGTAATTTTATGTTTTCAGATGTAAATGAATTTTTACCAACTGTTCATAGCATTTGAGTATAACCAACTGTAGAGGCCCTATTCTCCTCCCTCCATTCATAATGTTCGCCTCTTCTATATATACCTATTATTTGCATGATACATATAGTAAATAAAAAAAATAATAATAAGGAAAATGTAGGTGCAATGCACTTAAGTAGGCTGATAGCTGTCAGCTAATGGCACACTCGAGAAGTCTACTTAGAAAGGGACAAAAATTTCAATTATGCAGGGTTTAGAAAAGACCAAATAAGGGTTCAGCTGGACAACAATGGAAACCTCCGGACCAGCGGCGAGCGCCCTCTAGATGCCACCTCAAACCGCTGGCACCGTTTTCGCAAGGAATTTCGGATCCCAGACAACTGCAATGCCCCCGAAATCCATGCTAAATTCGAGAATGGCATCCTCATGATCACCCTCCCAAAGCTCACCACAACCATCACAACAGCTACTCAACCTCAACCTCAACCACTTCAACCGCAGCCTCAACCTCATCCACCTCAACCTCAATCTCAATCTCAATCTCAACCTGAACATGTTTCACCACCTCCAGCAACACAATCTGAGAATCCAGAGCATCAACCTGAGAATACAGACCCTAAAAAAACACAGACTGCAGAGGCTAGCCAGAAAGTTGATGAGTTCGTGAAGGAAGTGAAAAATCAGTGTAAGAGGAGGCAGTTAATGATGCTAATTGTTTTATTCATTGCTGTGGTGCTGTTTAGGATTTGGACATATGCAGTTTGTAATTTGCAGGAGGTGAGAAATGCTGGAAGTGAGAGGCTACTTAACTTTGATGAGCTTTAATTTGTCAAAGAACTACTATGAAATCAACTTAGTAAATAAATGGTTGTACTACTTGATGGAATATGAATGAGAAGAATACCATTTCATTTTATTTTTCTTTTTTCGAAAAGGTGAACAAAAAGGGTAAAAAGGACTCAAATTTACCATATTTTTATCAACATACACAGCTAGAGTATTTAGAGAGGTCTCAATATAGTTATGAATTATAAAATAACATAACCGATTAATTGTTCTGAACCAATATGGTTACTAAATATCATTTCCACTCCCTCTACTTAAAAAATGACCAAATCCCTGATTTCTAGAGGTATACACTTTCCTTACCTAGTCAAATATTTGGTCTTTTATGAGGGAAAAAAGGAGTACGGCAGGGTTCAACCTAATGAAATGAAATAAAGGACTACTTCATGTAGATATATAGTGAAAATATGAGATACAAGCTATGAAACATACACGAATTCATGTAGATTTATGGTAGGTATATTTTGTGAGATACACGAATTTCATCACGACACTAGCAATTTACTAGAGGTTTCACTTTTAGAAAAAAGTTCATGTCGGTGCGTCGTGTCGCATAGTATCCATTTTAGTGTCTGTTCCATCTTGTCCTTCCTTCCTAGGGTACAAGAATAACGTCCACAAACAGATAATCTCTACTATTATATTATAATCAGTGATATGCGTAAAAATAGAATCAAATCGGGACCGTTCAAATCAAACACAAACCTTAGAACTCCAAGGCTAAAACGGTAATTTCACTAGAGACAAGTCTGAAACGGGAATTGGATCTCTTTCAAACTCAACAGCCCAAAACAGGTTTGACTAACTGGGTTGTCCTAGCAGCCCAATCAGAAGGGGTCCAGATTATTTAAATATGATTTAAACTCATAATTATTCATAAGAGATGATTCAAAAATCATACCTCTTATCCTAGGAGAGTTTAAACTCAATTCCCTCAACCACTCTTATCTCTTCATGAAGAAGAGATAACTTATTCAATTCAAAAACACTGAGAAGTAGAGATAAATCATTATCTTGAAGCTGACCAAAGTGACTATAATACCCCCCCCCCTTACCTCCATCAGAAACAGGTAATCAATATTTTCTCCACAAAAACTCCCTCATAATCTTCTTGATTTCTGGCTTGAGTATCGGAGGGTCTGTCGCAGGGATCAATCCTGGTGTTTCAAACTTTTTGCAGGTCATCGGAGGAGATCATTACCACACAAATCAAATCCAATGTCGCAAACGAGTCAGATCGAGAAGTCAACTGCAGTCAAAAGTAGTCAATACCATTGAAAGTCAAGAGGTCAGTTCTTGATTGTTGCTTGAAAGAATCAACATCATCTAGTTGCTCCCATACTGAAAAAAGCAATAGATTGGCTTCGTCTCTGGGAACAACAAGAAGTCCTGACCAGAATTCGCCGGTACAAAACTACTTTCAGCCATGCCTCATAAGGGAAAAGGGAAGGCGGTAGCCTTAAGCCAACGAACCAACCCTCTTCTTCCATCTCCTCCACTTGAGAACCTTCCTCTTGCCTTTCAACAAATGCAACCCCTGCAAACTTAGCAAGAAGAACCTTTCCTTCAGCAGGTTCAACCTCCCTCCGGTGGATCTGAGTGGGGGACTTCCGCCGAAATCGTCCCGAACCACCCGCAAGACCCTTCATCGAAAATAGAGGTTCAGTTTATACCTCAACCACAACCAGATCTCCGTCAGGTCATCATCAGCCGCCAACAGGGGTCTAACCTCTGAACCCGCCTCAACGAGAAGAGAACTCGTGAAGAAGCCCCCATCCAAAACAGCAAGGAAGTAGGAGAAGCCTTTCTCCTCGAAGGCCAAAATCCAGGAAAACCCCCTCTCCAAGGAAGCATAGAAGAACCCTGTCACGCCCCGCTTCCCAAAAAGGAATACGGAATACGGATATGTGACTAAGTTCAGCGAATGATTTTCATCATCCATAAGCTGTCAGGATCTTTACAATATTTCACAGGAATAATAGGAAGTAAACAAGGATAAACCAACCATGCATGCATAAATGAATAAATATACCAACAGAATTTACTTGAAATAAAATTTAATAATTTCAAATAAACCAGATCTGAACAAGTTGATAATTCTGGGTCATACTGCCCAATACAAAATAATCCAAGTAGCAAATACACTTATTCAAGAATAGCAAAAAAATAAATAATAGCAAGGACTCCAGCAACTAAAATCTTTGATCACCTACTCCAGTGGCAGCTGTTCACCAAAATCTGCAATTTAATAAATTACAGGAAAAGGGAAAAGAAAACAAAACGCTCGTCAATGCAAGTTACGGACCGCTTGTAGTGTAGGCACAAGTACAAGAAAAATAAACAAATATAGAGTAACAACGAAAACAAACATAGCATGGAATAGATATGACAGAAAAATAGGATGTCTAACATAAATCAGAAAACAGAATCAAGTAACATGGTATGCTAACAGGTACAGGTAATATGTAACAGATGTCAGGTGTCATGCAAACAGGTAAACAGAAAATAGATGTAAGGTGTCATGCAAACGATAAACAGATAACAGATGTCAGGTTATGTCAAGTCTTGTATTTATTTCTATCTAGGTAGCACTTCATGCATCCTATCCATTTCCCACATGGTTGCTACATTCAACAAATTTACATTTAGATTTTGTAGTGGACTGTATAGGGCCGTGTGTTCAGGTATCAGATAATCAGATAACAAATACAGATATAGACAGATAGAACCTACGGATTCTATTCTGAGTACACCTTCCTATAGGGAAGTGTGCATTCAGGTAATCAGATAACAAAATCGTGTATCATGTAGTCATGAACACGTAACAGATAATAGATAACAGGTAACATGTGGGAAACACGGGCCCCCTTCCAAGTACACATTTCTATATTATCCACTACTAGATCTCTCCCTTAACCCCGGCTTGGTTATTTGTTATTATTATCAGACATGTATGTATGTGTCACAAAACAGGGTAGGAATAACATGGTATAAATAAGTAACAGGTTCAGATTGAAAGATAAACATGTACAGATGAAAGACAACTCATAAAAGGATAAGACAACAAAAATTCTAGTTCAAGACAGCAAGACAGTACTACAGCAAATCTGGGATTCTCATTGCCACAAACATGCAAACCTAGATCCATCAAAAAATCTGGAAAATAGACTCTCGGCCGAATCCAGCAAATATATATAAGTCATATGGTATTTCACAAAAACATGACTCAAAACAGAATTGTATCCAGAAAATATGTTCAGCCAGAAATCAGAAGTTTGTATTCATAAAAAGGAAAAACGGCATAAAAAATTACTGATTAAATCCACAAAAAATCTGGAGTATTCTCTAGTATGTTTAGTATCAAAAAATAAAGATTCATAATTTTCCAACTTAGATAGTATAGTCAAATAAAATCAGAAGACAACAAGATGCAGTAAATTTGTAAATATGAAATCATAAACACAGCACTACTAAAACAACAATAGATCACAAAATACATATCGAAATCCAGATCCGTCAAAAAGGTGATAAAATAGATACATTAGGCTACATTTCATATTCACAAAGTTTTTATAAACAACAATTGGAATCAAGTTGAAATTAAGGTTCCTTATAGAACATCACGAAAATTCTGCAAGTATAGTAGTTGTTTGCAAGTATAGAATAGTTTATAAAAGTCATCAATTAATTTCAAAAAAAATAGGAGTTAATCCCAGTCAACTCTAGTTGTACTCAGCAAAATATTGGATCAAAATATTATCTTTAACATCAGTATAAAAATAAATTACCATACAGAATTCATATACAACAGAATCTGTAATTTTTCTACACATCTGTAGTAAAATAGTCATAACTTGCAACTCACAAATCGAAACTGAGATCTGTCAAAAATTCTGGAAAGTAGACAAATTTCTCTATAATCCATATTCACAAATAATTTTCATATACTGACCTTAATAGGATCTAAAATACTAAACAAAAACGGGGTAACAACAAAAACTGAAATCTTCTCCAAGCATAAAATCAACTAGTTTATATGAAACTCATCCAAATTATATAAAATGTGAAACATGGTGTACTAGATGTCAAAGAAACATGGTGTCTCTATGTATTAACATATCTACAGCATGATATACTACCAGTAACATGCCAAGCATGCAAGATTCTCACATCAACTAATGGATCACAACCAACATACATATATGCAACATGAATTACTAGATCTAGGTTAAGTTTCATGTCGTGTGTGTAATGAGACAACTACAGGAAAATCAACACATAGAGACAAGATATAACAGGAGTTTTGCACAAGAATTGTCTCTAGAACACAACTACACCACAGGGGGTATTTAGTAATTGTATATGAAACAGAAAATTATACAAGTTACTTGCCTTATAATCAACGACGGAAACGAAGCAAAAGCGAGAATAACGGAAACGGGTTCCCGGGCAAAAACTCAAGCGAACGAATCACAAACCAATCACGAACACACAAACAATAAATTTGGATGAGATGATCACGATCACGATCGGATCGAACGGCCAAGATCATCCCGATGGTGATGATCAAAATGATCAAAATCGATCGGATGGTTGAGATCAAGAGATCAAGATCAAGCGGATCCAACGGTCGAGATCACACTTGATCGAAACTCGATCAAACAGCAAGCACACAAGAAGAGGTGGTCGGGGTCGGGTGTGTGTGCTACGAGGAGGACGACGGCGGATAGCGACGACGGATTGCAACGGCGTCGGGAAAGCGATGACGACGTGGACAGGCCGTAAGGAGGGAGGTGTGACTGGCTGCTGTCGTTGTTGTGCTCGCGAGGTAAGGAGGAAGAGTATCGGGAGAGTAGGAGGGTTGATGAGTGGGGGCAGGGGGTCTCGGAGGTAGGGAAAGGAGAATAGGGTAGCGGCTAAGGTTAAACAGTAAGTAGGTTTATATAGGAAGGAGTATTAGGGTTAGGTGATATGGGTTGGGTTATTATTGGGTACAATGAATATTGGATTTTAAACCCAATAAGAATAGGATTTAGTTGAATGGGTTGTAGGGTTTAAAGATCCACAAGAAATAGAAATAGGGTATTAATAGGATCCAGTAAATATAGGATGATCCAATAATGAGTTAGGAACAAAATAAATAAATAAAATAGGACATGAATAATTTATTAATGTGAATAAAAAATAATAGCTCGAACAACTAGAAATGAAGTAATGGCAGACAAAACAATTAGATGAATATATAGAGAATGAAGATCCAAATACACAGTTAAAAAAAAGTAGGAGAAAACAATATGAATAAATACTCAAAAGGGAAAAAAAATACATCCATAAATAAAAATATAGAAAATGAAAAACAGGGGTTACAAATCTCCTTTCCCAAAAGGAAAAGAAGATCCCCCTCTCCTATGGGGCGAAGAAGCCATCGCTCCCCAAGGGACCACAGAAAAACTCCTCCCCGAGAGAGGAGTCATCGAACTCCAACGAACAACCCCTAGAAGAGGGAGGGAGGAGGAAGTCCCTGTTACCAGAGCAGATGTCCGAAAGATGAAAGATGAAAATTTTCAGACCCTCGGCATAATTTCTCCCAAGACCAGATGATCCAATCCTCATCGCTCTCCCCCTCCACAACGCGAGGAGTCCCATGAGTCCACTAGATCCGATTAGCAAGAGGGAGCCGTCCTCCGACATCTGAAAGATGGAAGATTGTCTAGCACTACTAAAGCAGGAAGAACGAAGACAGGAAAGAAGGTACCGTCCTGTCAGACCCCCCTATTCTCCAAGAACATCATTGAGGCTCATGTCCTCGTTAACTTCAAGATTCCAACATTTGAGGCATACAATGGGGAAACTGACCCAGTAGACTACATCGAGAGTTTTAAAACTCTCATGATGATCCACCAAGCGGCTGATTATCTCTCATGCAAAACATTTCCACCAAATTTGAAGGGCTTTGTGCGAGAATGGTTCTCTCTTCTCTCCCCATGATCTATATTTTCCTTCGACCAACTCGAGGAGCTCTTCCTCACACACTTACTCACTAGCAACAAGTCGGAGAAGACTAGTGCTTCCTTGCTAGATCCGAAATAAAGGGATGGGGAGTCACTCAAAATATATGTTCAACGCTTCACGGCCAAGTCTAGATCCATCCCTTCATTCTATTCAGCAGTGGTCACGGCCGCCTTCAGGTATAATGTGAAGCACGATGACCTCAAGGCTTTCTTCGTCAAAAAAGACATCCTCGGGACTTCGTTGGCCTTCTTTAAAGAGTCAAGAAGCACATACAAGTAGAAGATGCAATCTGCCTCCAAGAGCAGAACATACCTTCGTCCGGGAACAAACATATGGGCTCCAATGAAGATGAACCCCGAAAATCCCAGAAGGATGCCATGGGCCAGCATCGCCCACCACTCATACCTCTCTTTGAGAAGTACACCTCACTTTGTAATACCCCAAACTTTCATTTTAATAAAAATATTAATTTTCACTTGTTGTGCACGTGCAAAATTTTGTATGTGTATTTATTTATTTATTTTTATATATAAAATTTCTTTTGTAGTATGAACAATTATTTTCTTCTTTTCCTTTATTTTCTAAAAAAAACTGATTTCGTAAAGCCTAAAACATTGTTTTCTTATTTTGAGCCCACTTTAATGAATTTATTATTTTACTATTTGGCCCATGAGCCTAAAGCCCACTATTTTTTAAGCCTACAAATTAATTAATCTTTAATTGTCACCACTTGTCATGTTGATACAATTAGTAGACAATTAATTAATTAATTTTGGTACAACTTAATAATGGGGGATACTAGAAAGGACATTAAGCAGCATTTCTAGTGGTCAGGGTTGAAGCGGGATGTGGCCAAGTTCGTGGTGAGGTGTGAGATTTGTAAACAAGTCAAAGCCGAGAATCAGAAAGCTGGAGGTCTATTGCAACCGTTACCTATTTCGGAATAGAAGTGGGATAACATCAGTATGGATTTTATCACGGGCTTGCCCAAGAGTTCAAAGGGAAATGATGCGATTTAGGTCATAGTCGATCGACCTAACCAAGTCCGCTCATTTCTTGGCAATAAAACTCACTTCGTCGATGGACAAGTTGGCTGAGATGTATGTTGGTGAGATCGTCAGGCTTCATGGTGTTCCGTTAACCACTGTGTCTGATCGAGATGTGTAGTTTACTTCGCATTTCTAGAAGAGTCTTCAGACAGCTCTGGGTACCAAGACGGATTTCAGTACTACTTTTCATCCCCAGACCGATGGGCAGACCGAGAGAGTCAACCGTATTCTTGAGGACATGCTTCGGTGCTGTGTACTAGACTCTAGAGGCAGTTGGGAAAGGCATTTAGCTTTGGTATAGTTTGCCTACAACAACAGTTTTCAGACTAGTATTGGGATGGTGCCGTAAGAAGCCTTGTATGGCAGGAAGTGCAGGACGCCTGTTTGTTGGTTTGAAGTTGGGGAACGACAGATGTTTGGGTTTGAGATTGTGCAGCAGACCTCTGAAAAAATTGATCTGATCAGAATGAGGTTGGTGGATGCTCAGAGTAGGCAGAAGAGCTATGCAGACAATCGGAGGAGGGACCTTGAGTTTGAGGTTGGAGACTTTGTCTTTCTGAAGGTATCGCCCAGCAAAGGCGTGATCCGATTTGGGAAACGTGGAAAGTTAGCCCCGAGGCTCATAGGTCCATATAAGATATTGAAAAGGATCGAGAAAACTGCTTATCGGCTTGAGTTACCGGAAGAGTTGTCTCAGGTGCACAATGTCTTTCATGTGTCTATGCTGAGAGGTTACATTCCAGATCTGAATGATCATTTGCCCGAAGTGCCAGAGGGTTTGCAGTTGGATCTGAGTTACATTGAGCTTCCGGTTGAGTTTGTTGATCGTCGGGAGAAAGTCTTGAGGAATAAGATGATACCGAAGGTCAAGCTAGCCTGGAGAAACCAGTTGGTCGAAGAGGCTACTTGGGAATCTGATGAGAGGATGATGAAGGATCATCCTGAGCTCTTTGTTTGATTTGTATTTTCTTTCCTTCTTCTTGTGTTTGTCTTTTCGCTCTTTAATTGTATTTCAGAGGACGGAACTATTCTAAGGAGGAGTATTGTAATACCCTAAACTTTTATTTTAATAAAAATGTTGATTTTCACCTGTTGTGCACGTGTAAAATTTCGTTTGTGTATTTATTTATTTATTTTTATATATAAAATTTCTTTTGTAGTATGAACAATTATTTTCTTCTTTTCCTTTATTTTCTTAAAAAAAACTTATTTTGTAAAGCCTAAAACATTATTTTCTTATTTTGAGCCCACTTTAATGAATTTATTATTTTACTATTTGGCCCATGAGCTTGAAGCCCACTATTTTTTAAGCCCGCAAATTAATTAATCTTTAATTGTCACCACTTGTCATGTTGATACAATTAGTAGACAATTAATTAATTAATTTTGGTACAACTTAATAATGTGGGGTACTAGAAAGGGCACGTGCACACACTAGAGTGTGTATTGCACACCCTTCTAGTGGCCGGTTTTGGATAAAGAGAGAGGGAGAGTGGGTGTAATTGAGGGGAGTGGTTATGTGATCATGGAAGTTACTACAACTTTTCAAATTCATCTTGGTCCTTAATCCATAACTCCTTGATTAAATCTGAGCCCTCCATTCTCACCCTAAAACTAGTATAAATACCCCTCTTCTCATGCATACAACACTAGGAAAATTAATTGAAAGAAAGAAGTATATAAGAGAGTAAAAAATTGAGAGAGAGCATTAGTTATGTGTGTTCTATCTTAGAGACCGGTTACATCATCATCACCCTCAAGCAAGGCTCGGGTTGCACCAAGGAGTAAGGAGGAGGAGCAATTCGCAATCCATTTCAGGAGGAGAAGGCTACGTTCTTGCATTCTAGGAGTTTTCATTCGTTTCTTCAAATATAGGTGGGTGTTTCTCAATACTTCTAAATATAGTTGGCATGCTAGGGATGTTTGCTAAAATGGTTGAGAAGAAATTGATAAATTGTAGTCTCATGTTTGGTTGATTAGAGATAAAATAGTAGTTTAAAGATTTACTGTTAAGATGATTGCTAATGAACAAAGATGTGAAATTGAAATGCTAGAATTAATCTTATCATCATGCTTTATGTCTATGAACTATGCCATATGAGATGAATATGTACTTGTGAGATATAAATTGACGAAATGCATCTTGTAGAATTGATTGTTTAAATTAGAACAATCCAATTGTAGAGAACAAGATCGAGTGTGGGTTGATAAAGTATTAAATAGAGACGTAAAGTGAATTTTTGGAAAATAGATTTATAAATTATGAAGAAATGTAAAGTGTTTTCAAACGTCGAAAATATGGACATAGAACACCAAATGAAATTAAAAATATATTGTGTTATTGGTAAACAATGAATTTAAAAATACTAGTTTATTGTAATTGTGTATACATTAGAATCTGGAGAGTTTTGGTTCAAAAAGAGAAGAAAAATGACTAAAAATATTTTGGGAATTTGAAAACCTAGCAGCATCAGTCGACCGTTAGGCTAAAACAGTTGACTGCACTGAGTATTTATTTTCCGAGCTTTTAATCTTTTGCTGAACAGTTGACCGATCATAATGTAACAGTCGACTGCCCTGATCTTTTATTTTTCGAGTTTTTAAATCTTTACAGAACAGCCGACTGGCCAAGTTAACAGTCGACTGTCCCGACCATTTTCATGAGTATTTTAATCTTTTGCTGAACAGTCGACCGACTATGCTCCAAGAGTCGACTGTCTAGACTATTTTGACGTCTCAGATTTTTAATTTGCCTCGTGATAAAAATAAATATGCTGTTTGAAAGAACATTGAAAAAGAGATTTGATAATAGAAAGAATGAAGATTGAATGTGACAAATTAGAAAAGTAAACTTTATTCGCCTTTTGCATGAAATTGTGTATGAAGTGAAATGAAATATCTTGATGAATTATGAAAGGTTTTTATGAATATGAATGTTATGAACATGAAAAGGGAAAAACTATTATTAATCATGAAAAGAGAACTTATGAGTTTAAAAGGCTCAATCTTTGTGTGATTGTGAACTGAAATTGAGAACTAGAGTATAGCTAAGCCTCACACCGGCATTGAAAAGAAATAAGTTGAAAGGAAATTTGAAATGAAATGACCAAGAGTTGGGTCATGTTGAATAAAGGGTTAAGACCGGTATAGTGGGAAGGCTACTCTAGAGAATTGATTTTTGTTCATGATTCTAATAAATTAAGGATTTAGACACATAGTGGTGATGTGATGAAAGTAAGAGAAAAACACGAGTATGAGGGCCATCAGATTGGCGGTGTGAGAGTAATTCACAGACTGCTTGCTTGATGCGTCCTGACATGGCGTGAGCACTACTCCGGAATTATCATCCCGGTGGCGACGCTTGTGGGGTGTTTGGTGACTGCGGGTGGTGCCATTGTTCCATGGTGGCGGCTGAATTGTCCATAGTCTGCTTGCTTGATGCATCATGTCAGTGAGTGGGATTTCCCTCCAGACTGCCTGGACATGGGCTCGTAGATTATAAAACATCTAGGATACTTACCGTAGTTACCATAGTAGTTTAAGTCATGGCGAGAGATTGAACCCTATAAGATGAAGTATGATTAAGGGCTTGCCCTCGGACCTATGTAGTATGGGATGCATAGAATCCGAACAAGGTCGCATTAGTGTCATATAAAATAACAACTGCATTAAGGACCAAGTGCACAGCACGACACGACATTAATAGGATAGCCCCTTTAGTTTTGTTTGTGAACATGTTTGTGATTTGCTAAGTATTGAGAATCGTTATACTGTTTCCGGCATAGAGAGGATGGCCGTGTATAATATTTCGTCAGTGAATGAACTAACGCACCCACAGTTTTACATACAGGGTAAAGATGCTTGACAGTTGAAGTATACATGCTGCTCATGATTGATTTAAATGTTGTTTCATGTAACTTATTGTAAATAAATTGCTTCCGCTGTGATAATGTAAAAGTGAAATGTAACTCTGATGTAAGAAATATTTTTATTTCCTTGTAAAATTGTACGAAAGAAGTGAAAAGATCCTGTGAAACTTCGAATTCAGTTGTATTTTGGAATTCGGGGTGTTACACACTTAATGTCAGCATCTTCGCCATTCTCATGGAGGTTGACAAGGATGGGCTCCTACGACCTCCCCCACAAGAGAAGAGATAAAACCAAATGGTATGCCTTCCACAAAGATCATGGTCACCTCACGGGTGATTGTCGAGCCCTCAAGGACGAGGTTGAAGCGTTGCTCCGTCAAGGATACCTCGCCAAATTTGCATAAGTGAACGACATTGAACCTCCACTTGTGAGGGGGCCAACAAGCGAGCAGAGCTGCTAACCAAGTCCCATGGATCTAGACGGATGAAGATATTTCATTCTATTCATGGAGGACCTATGGGGGGCGCCTCTAGCTCCTTAAGGAAAGCATTCGTCCGAGAGGTAAATTCAATGCATAACATCCCGCCTCCAAGAAGCACAGGAGCCAGCATTACATTCTCGGATTGAGACTTAGAAGGTGTCTGAACACCCCACTGCGACACACTCGTAATCAGCATGTGTGTGGCAAACCATGAAGTGCACCAAGTCCAAGTTGATAAAGTTAGTTTAGTTCCCATCATCTTCCTGAATGTGTTCAAAGGCCTCAAGCTCAAGAGAGATCTCCCCAAGCCTGCCGGATACACCCTCCATGGATTCTCTGGAGCCTCTGTACTGATCGAAGAAAATGTTACCCTTGACGTAATTTTAGGAAAGGCTCTAGATACTCGCACAGAAGTGCTAGGTTTCATGGTATTAATTCTTTAATGGTGTTAGCTCAGTTCACATCATCTTCCTGAATGTGTAATGTTTGCTTGATTTGATTTAGTTCCCCTAATTATAGAATTTAAAGGATCGTTATGTGTTCGTCTCTTACTATTATCAAAATTGGTGTATCTATTCCATTTATAACAAATAGTTGTTTTTTTGATACCACGGTAGTGTTAACTATTTTCCCATAATATCCCTTGGGGATTATTATTCGTTAGTCCAATGGGACATCTAATACTGAATATCTTTCTATTATCATACTTTCAGCTGCTCATAAATTTAGGGCAATAGAGTATGTATTGTCTTTTGTTGGTAAAGAGACTTTTGAAGAAATCGTTTCTACCCAGATAGAATTAGCAATTTTATTAACCGTTATCATATTCATTTTTAATTATTCCATTTCCAAAGAGGAATCGGATTTATAATTGCTTTCATTAACATAGGATAATTCGTACACATAAGTTTCTTCATCGGTAGGAATCTCCTCAAGGGTTTGGGTATGAATACCATACTCTTGTAAATTATTTATTATAACCTTATGAACTTTTTCAGTGCATTCATTTGCATAATGTCCTTCTTTTTCGCATTTGAAGCATTTGCATCATTTTCGGAGTTTAGGAAATCTATTTTTATAAACCTTTTGGTTTAGAATAATTATTCTTTTAGGATTTTTTCTTGAATTCTGGCTTCCACCTTTTTTTGTAATTTTATATTTTTTGGAAGGTCTATTATAAGAACCATACTTGGGTTCACACCCATATTCTAGATTTATATCTGGATCATATCTGGGACAACATTGCATCCCTGTCTTCGAATTTTTAACTCTGTTTTTTATTTTTTTATGTGCTTTAGCTTTTTCACAAAATGCCTTAATAGTTTCCATACATTCTTGTTTTAAATATCTTGTACTTGACCCCTGAGTGCATCTCCGATGAGTCCAGCAGAATTAACTGCTATTAATTTATTGTAATTTCTTTTTATCAAGTCTCCTCATGGTTCAAGGTTTTTTAGAAAAAAATATATTTCTAACCAAAATATTTTTTAATCTGGATCTTCTAGTTTGAAGATTTGCCCGATATAATGTATGAAAAATGTTTCTGGTTCACATATCACATAATTTCATCATTAACAACTTATTTTCTTCATTTATAGTTTTTGTAGTGTTTCTCCTGTTAAATCACTATAGAATGTTGATAACAACCGAAAAACCATTTTATCAGTAGTTTCTTAAGATTCAATATTGGCTTTTTCAACCGCATTTGTAGTTTCTAAGCTTCTTAGCCAATCGACTGTGTATCCTTCCCATAAGGAATGCGTATATTTGGAAATATCTCTGTTAGTCCATCCCTTTTAGTAAATATCTTATACCGCGCATATGTAGGCCCCAATCTTTAAAATATTTTTTTACATATCTATGGGGTATTTTTATCAATATTGAAATATGTACTCATATGAGAATTTCGTTTATCATACGCTCCTTGTGTTATTCTAGCATGATCATCTCTCCAATTAAGGGTATTATTTTGGTAAAATAATCTTTCTAATGATGTTTTACCATATCTTAGAAATTCTTCCGGATTGGAAGGCTGGAAATCAGGTAATGAATTTTCTTCAGGTTCTAAATGTCTTTTTCCTCTAACTTCTGCTCGAGGATTTCACCAACTTCTGTCATTTGTTGCTCAACAGAAGTTTCTTGGCCTAAGTATACTTTATAAAGGTATTTTAGTTTTTCTTTTGAGTTTATTAACTCAATCTTTTTTTTGCTCAATAGAGCTAGAAATTTCTTACTCTGTAGAGTTTTTTGAGTCAGTAGACTCGGAATATTCTTCCTCAATAGAGCTACTGGAATTTTCTTGCTTAGTAGAATTATTGAAATATGTAGATTCTATTTCTGATTTACAATCAGATTTTTCTTTAGACATAAAGTATTTAATTGCATATTCATGTTTTTCAAAATATGATTGAACATCTTCACAAGGAATTGTTCCATCTAATTATGTTTCTCTAAACTCAAGGAAACAATTATAGTATGTTTTTCTATTTCTTCAACTGAAATAGTATTTTCTTCTAGAAATGAATATTTGACCATATTAATATTATTCATAAAATGAAAACTGGTTTTTCTACTATTGGAGAAGATAACTCATATACTTGTCTAGTGATATACTTTAAAAGATGTTTTGATTGACTATTAAGATCAATATTGTCGAGTTCAGGATTTTTTATATTATCAATTTTCTTTTCGATGTTACTTTCTAGGCCAAGTAGGCTAGATTGAATACTAGAAACCTTATCAACCAAAGTGTTTAACATTCCTATTATGTGATTGGAATTGGCAGTTTTTAAAGTGTTAGGAACATGTGCAAAATGATTGTAGCAAATGTGCACTCTTCGTCTTCGTAGATATGATTTTGGTGATTATTCATGAAGGGAGAATTCATGATGCTTTGGCTAAGCTATAATCAACTGTCTCTGTTCTCAAAAGATTTCTTGTTTAACAAAGTGCTTACTGTAGTAATCATTATAAGGGATTTCTGATATGGCTAAGCTCTTACTGTAATAAGCATTAAAAAGATTTCTTTAACAATTTTTGTGTTTTGACTATTTTTATCATCTCTAGCATCATACTCCCACCCCGTGAATTTATAGCGGGGTTCAACATCGAGCTAAGCCTTAATGTGTAATAAGCAACACGTAAGCAAGTCCTACGGGCAATTAGCACTACAATCCTATATGAATGCTTTAGAGATGAAGAGCACAACTCACAAAAATAATTATACAACATGGATTTAGCTCAACCAACCTTAAGATGAATGTATTACTACATGGCCTAATTAGACAAGCCTAAGAGCAAGTATTTATTTTAATAGCTAGCTCAACCAACATGAAGGAGATTAATCCTCCATCCTAATCTAAACTAAACCAAGTGTAATTTAAAGTTTATACCTGATAAGAAGAGAAGAACTCTAAATTCTTTAACATGCTCTGATACAAGTTTGTTAGCAGATGCAGAAAATCAATGCAAGTAGAAGAGATAGAACATAAAATAGAAAGAAGTTTTATTTAATGGATAGTAGAAGTACACAAACATACACTTTCTTTTATTTCTTACCATGAACCTTATGCCTTAACACCAACCCATGGTGTAACACCCTTAGATTTTTAAATAATTTTTTTGAGATTAATAAATGAATTAAAATTATTTTTGGTGATTTAATAAATATTTTTCTGAAATTGTCTTTTTACACGTGCAAATATTTTCTTGGGATGTTCAAAGTCAGAAATTATTTTGGGAAAACCTAATATTTATTAGTAGGTATTATTTATGAGTTTTCTAGATCTTTCTTAAATTTATTTGGCATATTTGCAAAAATTACAAAAGAGGGGCTTTTGTGCAAAATTACCACTTGGAGTAAAAACTTCAGAATTTTGTTTTTGTGGGCTGAGCATGATGGATAGCCAACTCAGAGGTAAAGAGTTTACTTTTTATTCTAATAAATTTGGTTTATTTCATAAATTTGTTAAAGGGTCTTTTTGCAAAATTACCATTTAGAGACAAAAATTACAAAATTTGTTTTTCTGGGTTTGAAACCAGTGTCGGCCGGATCTGGAGAGTTAATTTTGATTTTAAATTTGAATTGAACTGGTTAATCTAATTTCCTACTATAAGAATTTATATATGTAAAGATATATTCTAAAGGGATATATTGCAAAATCTTCTCAAAAGCCTAATACCCAGATTTCGGCTATTAAAAAGGGAGTAGCAGCCGTCCCCCTCCTCTGCAAAACAAAAGTATATTTTTATTATTAGTTTTCTTAAAGTTTCGAAGCCAGGAGCTTGGATTTTTTTGCGAAAGGAAGGACTTTTCTTATTCTCTTCATTATTTCGGTTGATTCTTCAATAAGGTGAGTGACATATGTTTGTTTTTTTACTGTTCTATGCATGTTGTATGTGATGAATTGTCTATTAGAATGTATGATAGATGATGGTATGATGATATAATGAATTATTGATGGATGGATGGATGAATCAAGATTGAACCATTCATGAAACTATGCTATTGATGATTTAAAATTGTATATATACTACAAGGAATTTGACATATAGTGACAGCAAAAATCCGTGGGTAAAAGGCAAAAAACCGTAGGTATAGCCCGTAAAACCTATACCAACGGACATATTTTTCCATCGTTTTTAATTAGCTATACCCACGGCAAAATGCCGTCACTATAGCCTATAGCGACGGTTTTTCCACCCGTTGGACAAAACCTCGGTGTTATACCCACAGTTTCGTATCCGTTGGTATAGGTTTTAAAGACACCTTTTGCTTTCCTATACCCACGGTTGAAACTCCATTGTTATAGGTTTTGGCGATGGTTTTCACATCCAATTATTTGAATATATACCCACCATGTTTATTCCGTTGGTATAGTTCTTTTCGTGCGAACTGTTGGTATAGGTTTTAGCAACATTTTTTACACAACACCCCCCCCCCCCCCCCCCCCCCCCCCGAATTTTATGGATAGGTCATAATTTGCTCTATACATAATTTTTTCTTATTAATTATGCTTATGATAATTTAATATATTCTTTTATAATATTAATTCAATTATAAACTAAGTACACAATAAAATAAATAAATGTGTTTATGAAACAAAATTAAATAAAATTAAACTTCAATCATATTAAAAATAAATATAGTATTACAAGAGTGTCAATTACAAAATAGTTGAAAAGTCAACCTAAGAGTACCATACTGACATATAATAAACATATAAAGTCTTATAACAATCTCATCCACTCAATTTCTAAGTTTGCTCCATCAAGAAAAAATTAGCTTCTAATCCTCACCTGAAAATAACAAAAAGAACAAATGAATCATAACATAACTCAACATAAGAAATATTAACAATTTCAGTAAGAATTAGTTAAAACTGTATTACATACCATCTTCAGTATCTTCATTAATGTCTGGATTTAGAGAATTCGTATGGTCAGGAGCACTTGAAGCATCTGTAACCTATTAAAAATAAAATACAACTTATAAACTCTTCTTAATAAATATTTCCATCATTCATTAAAGAAAAAAAATTATGGAAAAAAAGACATTACAAATGCAATACATTAGACTTAAACATATGAAAAATCAGTGATAAATAAAAAAATATCTCACACAAAACATAACATTGAAATATGAACTCCACGAGTAGAATATAATATACCTGTCTTGCTGTAACACCCCGTAATTTTCAAAGAGACATATATAGTATAGTGGTATTAACATATGGATTTGTGAATATATAATATACTGGTTACATATATACATATGTTAAAAATATACTTTGAAAGGTGAAATAGTGAGTTGGCTATTGTAAATAGGTTGAATAAAGGAATTGATTTGGTAATGGGGGCCCACGGTTCAAAAGAGAAGCAGAGAGTTTGCTCTGGCTTTGGTTTCATGTGTTAAGCTTCATTGGAGGGTGACGTCACACCTTTGGTGACGTGGCCTTTGCCAGGGGGCCTACCTACTGCTGTATACACGGAGGTGTGAGAGAGAACAGGTATGGTTCGTGAAATAATATCCCATATCGGGTAAAATATAGATTGAAATATAATATAAATAATATAAGCCAAGGATCAAGAGTCACCAATTCGGTTAACCACCTTTTGAGAGGCAGCCTGTGGTGGGCAGTTGTACTACATAGTATCTAATTTGTCTTATAAATTGTATAAATTGTCCGAGCTCGGGGCAGGGGTGTTACAAATTAGGGTGTTACAAATTACAAATTAGGAGATCCTGCACTAGATTGTGCATGCCCCGTGCTCAGCTCAACGAGGACACTGATTTCTGAAGGGGGGGGGTGTGTGTAACACCCTGTAATTTGTAAATAGGTCGAATAAAGGAATTGATTTGGTAATGGGGGCCCACGGTTCAAAAGAGAAGCAGAGAGTTTGCTCTGGCTTTGGTTTCATGTGTTGAGCTTCATTGGAGGGTGACGTCACACCTTTGGTGACGTGGCCTTTGCCAGGGGGCCTACCTACCGCTGTATACACTGAGGTGTGAGAGAGAACATGAGCAACTTCTCCACTTGCTTAACTCTATTACGTAACTCTTGATTTTCAGACAAAGAAACCTTCTGTTTTTTAGGCTTAGGAATCTTGCCCATACAACGCACACGTCCTCTCTTTTCAGGTCCTTGTACTTGGGAATATGTGTCATCCTTCCAAGGCATATGAATTTGTGTATTTTGGGCTGATTGAGATGTTCCAACCTCATTATTGTGTTTGTTTAGTTCAACCTGAAACATTACAAATATTAGAGAAATCATAGATTCATCAATATCTTAACTGCAGAAAATTGGAAGTCTTTGGTTGTGTAGACTAATACATCTAACATAAGAAAAAACTGATTTATTTGCACCTTCAACTGGCTTAATAATTGCCCATAGTAATTAATCCATTTCAAACATTAATAATATTAAACATACCCTAAAAGTATCAGTACTACTTTTTAATGCATAAACAAGACTAGCTTATTAATTTTCACAAAAAAAAACAGATTAGAACCCAAGCTGAAGCAACCACAAAACAAACAAAGAAATGATAAACAGAGAAAGGCAGAATAATGCTTTTAAAAAAGTTGCTCATGTCTTTTTGCTGTCCACTGTAACTTCACACATTGAATGGATGTGATACTGGGGGTTTGAATGTGATGAACCCTATCATATTTTAAGGACCACATTAACTATTCTTATTCTTGTTATTTGTTCTTTGTAATGACCTCTTAAAGGAACACAAATCTGAGAAGGTCTATTAATTGATCACAGGAAAACTTTCTTCCTCAGTCTATAATTGCCTCCCTCCCATAAGCGAGTGCGGACAATAAGACTAGGATTCCCTGAAACCATCGGGGCCTTTCTGGTTGACGTAAAGATTGAGAAGGACCACGGAAAGTTTTGTTGATGCACCAACACAGAATAAACATGGGTCCGATAAGTAATCTCAGTTGAAAGCACTCTGCTGCTAAACATAATGAAGTTTTTTATTTTTATTGGTCACAATTCAAATAACTCCATCCAAGAAATCCAATAGAGATTGTTCTAACTTGATGTTATAAACTTGCACAACAAAATAACATAAACATATAAGTAAAAAATAAAAGATATAATTAGGAGTATGCAATCAGTTACTTTAATTTTTTGTAAGAACCAAATAGACCAATATCCGCATAACGAAAAAAAAGAAAACGAGACCTACATTCAAATTCGAGAAATCTAAATTTTTGAAAAATATATACAACTTATGTATTTATATTAAAATACATACATTTTAACTAGCAGTAACATGGTTGTACTGGTCCTTGTTCCTGTAACTTGGGTGCTGATAATATAAAAAATACCCTAAAAGTATCAGTACTACTTTTTAATGCATAAACAAGACTGGCTTATTAATTTTTGACAAAGAACAGATCAGCACCCAAGCTGAAGCAACCACAAAACAAACAAAGAAGTGAACATACAGTAAAGCTTTAGTGATCTGCATTAAAATTATCGCTGCTGTTATATATTGAACATGTTCACATTAAGCAGATGCCAGACTGATTCTATAAATGCACCATTATCAAATGATTGACAGCTATCAATCTCTTGGTCAAAACAGATGCAATACCAATAGGAGTTCTAGCTAACCACTCTATAAAAACACTTGTGGATCTATCAGCTGTGTTACTACTTTCTAGCTAAAATTTTGTTACTACTTTCTAGCTAAAAATTTGTTACTACTTTCTAGGTGCAGAACACAAAAACCTGGCAGATCACATGTTACTACTTTCTAGCTGAAATTTTGTTAGAATTTTATATGTGGTGACCGAACAACCTTAACCAGTCTGACCGAAGAGCTTAAGTTATTGTGTACAGAACTTACCTATTCTGAGAACTCACAGTTAATCAAGCCTCTTCGTCGATAGTATGCGACATATCCTTACATTTAATCTCAACACAGTCACTAGGTGATTCTAATGCAGATCGAGATGTGTATCCATTACATGCCATGCACGAACATTTGTATTTGTGTTCTGCACCTTAAAAAGCACTACAAACTTAGTAGCTACAATGGCATAAAGCAACAGTGACAAAGTACTACAAACTTAGCAGCTACAATGGCATAAAGCTTGTAGCAATGATGAAAACAGAGAAGCAAAAACAGTGTCAATGGCTAGGAATGAAAAATGTGAATAATAAGATTATTTAACTCCAAAGTTCAGGTCAACAATGTTCATTCACTTCTAAAGCTTTACTGTATGTTCACTAAATAGAATATAATTATGTTCACTAAATGAACATACAGTAAAGCTTTAGGAGTGAACATACAGTAAAGCTTTAGTGAACATAATTGTATTGAGCAGATTTACATTATATTGAGCAGATCATTTAGTGAACATACAGTAAAGCTTTAGAAGTGAATGAGAACAAAATCTTACAATCAATCTAGCAGCCTTCTCATTGATAATTGATCCATCTTTACGAGTGCGAGTATCAATGTAAATCTCTTTACGTTGAGGGGATAATCCTTTGCTCCTTTTTTTCTGAAACCAAACAAACAAGTTATATGTATCTTGTAATTACATTTTACTGAATGAAAAGTACAAATATAAACAAACCTTTTCATCAATCAGTTTTGGGAGACTTTTTGTACCCATACAATGGAGATCTTCAAACTTAGCACGATTCTGTCTATTAATTTTACTTACTTTCTACAATTGATACAACAAATTATTAGACGAATGAAGAAACCAAAGTCAAAATATTACTCATAGTATGCAAGAATCTATTTGCTATATGACTTACTTGTCCTTCTTCAGAAAATCAATAACGAACCAATTCACGATATTGATTTCGGTCAACCCTATCATCCGGTAATGCAGATGCAACTTCTTCTTCCGTTTTACTCGGGTCATATGCCATTGACTTTAAATCGCTCTTCCATTGCCTCCACTTTTCATTCAACTTAGATTTAACATTTCTCTTGTTGTGTCATTTATAGGAGGACAAACTCAAATTTGGACTAAAAAAAGAAAGATGTTAAATAAATACAACATAAAATGAATCATATTACAGCTTTTGATACAATATAATTTAAATATACAATTATAATACCTCTATTATTCCCAGCATCGCATCTTTGTCCTCCTTTGGCATGTCTTTCCAGGATTTGTAGCTGATGGGAGCATATTGATGCCTTCGAACCATACTGCCTATGAAACAAGTAAGAGTTGTCCCTTCCTCACCAACGGGTCGACCGTACTTGTCTAAATTAACAATTATGAAATCACCATCTTCCATGTCCCACACATCTAACATTCTTGTTGGACCTCTCAACCGTTTAGGTTCCGCATCTATAATTAAAACAAAACTTACATAATTAAGACAATTTAATAATGTTGATTGTTCCTTAGTTTCAATATCCTTTCTTCTCACTATCTAATTAGTGAATAACTGGAGAGACTTGATACCTACTGCTGGTATGTCCATGCTAACTTAATCTATATAAGTGCTCCATTCTATACAGTTATAAAGCCTCCCCTATTCATGCTATCAGAATTAAGTTCCTACATAGATCCATTTAATATTCAATCTACCTTGCATTGGCAATTAGAACCTCCTAAATATTTGAGATAGGACCAAGGTTCACTTTGGAAACTACATGCAGCTGGATACATTAAATTGGGAACATTCTACAATGAGAGGAACTTAAATAAATCTGAAACATTTCGCGACAAACTGTATTAATACAGACATTTCTTCTATAGCTATTAAACACCAGTGCATAGTTTTAACCGGCTAAATTTACAAGTACATATTCTTTAATCACATATTACTTAATGGGCTCAGATACATGTGGTAGATATTGGAAAAAGGAAAAAAAATATCACATAGAAGCCTGATGAAATGGCATGGCATATACATACTGCATCGAGAAGTTAAGAAGAACCAAGCATAAGAATCGGTGCCTTCTCAATATGTTCATAACTATATCACTTATATAATAGTGATGTATGCAAAGAATTCTGAGAAAAATATTGTTACAGGACAAAACTGTTAAAGATCTATGGTCATCTTGAGCAAACTTTTCAAAATGAGTTTGCAAGCATGTTTTGTTGTACCTTGCATAAATATGTTCAGATTCTATATGATTTATCAGCTCAATTTCAATATCTTAATTAAGCGAACGTACAAATTATTGTCTGAGCTCACTGCAAGAGAAATAATTTCTGAGATCACTGCAGGAGAAATAATTTCCAGATGTGGTAAAACCATTCGTTGATAAATGGTGAATAAAAAGTGTGGCAAGCAAACAAGTTGAACAAACCTCATGTTTCGTATGACCTCATATTTAATATGATCTGAATAATTCATTTGATTGCACCTAAATAACATACCCATTAAAATCCTAGGACCTACTAAATTAAACCACTATTAGTTTACATCATTCATGAAGGCTGATCTATTATACCAAATTCAAGGAAATAACACTTAATATATAAGCCTGAAATCTATTTAATTTACTCAAATTTGAATATTTGATTTTAGGCTAAATTTTAGAGAACCCCTGTCTTTTCAGCCAAAACCAATTTACCCCACTTTTTGTTTTGACAGTTTATCCACCTAAAAGATGGTTTTAAGCATCAGTAAACCCCTCTACAATGTGCAATGGTCCTAGAGTTGTTTAAAAATTAAAATGCATACTTAACCAATGTACCACCATCCAACCAAAATGTATATGCAATGGTAACTATGCAGACATTGCAAATGTCCAAAGACTAACAATATGTTTCTTAGGATCGTCTTTTTGGGAAATGCCACGTAAAAATAACCATAAGAGAAATGTTACACCCACACCATATGTTCTGATGACTACACGTTATGCCTATGACCAAAGTAAATTAGATTCATTAGTTAAAGATTAAATACTTAAATGGACAGTTAAGAAAAGCAATCACCATTATATATTGTTATAGATAAATAAAGTATAAAAAATAGAAAGTATTATTCATACCTTTTTCAATTTGTACTTCTCTTGCTGCTATATTAGATGGAATGGAGTTGGATTCTACAGACTCATGTATGACGCCTTCTATATGACCCGGACTAGGCCGAGTTTCTTCAGCATTACTTCCTTGGGCATGGGTTGAGGTTGTATGAGTAGGAATAGATTGTGTTCCTTCATTGTCACTTGCTTGTATATGTTGGTTTGAGTCTTCTAACATACGGCGCCCAATATTCAATTTTCTTCTCTTTCCCATTGCTGTATACTTTCAAATAAATAAACAAAGGATCAAATCATAACACAAGCTTCAACTAGCTTCTGACAAAGAATAGCGTCTGAAAGAAATATAATTTTCAAATTATCTAGACTCAACATATTAGCATAAAAAACAACATTAGAATGACTATAAAACACAAAGGGAAAGAAAAGATAAAGAAAAACATAACACGGATCAAATTCATATTCAAAACATAAGTAAAAAAATAATCAAGTCTAATTGCATAGAAAAAGTACAAAATCATTCACAATTAAAACATATCCTCCCATTCTTCCTCCCCATCCTCATCATCAACTGAAAGCCCAATTAAATCATTATCATTTTGAGTAGCTTCGCTTGTATCATGCATTGGTTGCTCATGGATTTCTTCAATTTCATTGGATTCCTCATCACCCATATCATAGATATCCCTGACCTTTGCATTCAGAACAACAGGCCAATCCTTGTTCCTCTCATAATATACATAAAACACATTTTTTGCTTGTGATGCGAAAACAAACGGATCATCACAAATATCTTTTCCGGTGTGTTTCAAAAAATTGAAATTCACAAGTGTCATCCCAAACTTATCTTTCTTGACGCCTTTCTTGATATCAACCCAATCACATTTGAATAACACAGCCTTGTACTTGCCAGAATAATCCAACTGGATTATATCAGCTATCACCCCATAGTAATTAATTTCATCTTTTGAGGTCTTAGTCCTTACAACTACTCCACTATTTTGCGTTTTCAGGTATCTCTCTCTTTTCCTTGTGTGGAACCTAAAACCATTAATGGCATAACCAGTGTGTCTCCTTACTACCTCAGATGGTCCACGAGCTAACCATCTAAGTTCTTGAGTAACTTGTGGGCTCCTTTGATCATCCAGGCAATGAATCTGAAACATTCAAGAACAAAAGTTAGTTACACTATAAAAATAACAATTAAATTTTCAATAATTCAATTTTTTCACGCTCACCCTTTCTTGAAACCAGTCACTAAATTTTTGACTATGTTGTTTATCAATTTCAAGTTGTGATAATCGCCGCGGCCGAGACTGTCTCTTGAGAAGTCCAATGTGTTCTCTAAAAATAATGATAATAGAATTTAAGGAGTTATAAAATATTTTAACTAGTGTAATAGTGAATAATGATTGGTGTCTTACTCTATAAATGGAGCGACTGCGTCACGATTAGAAAGAACATATCTATGAGCTTGCATTAACTCGTTCTTATCAAGCTTAGTTCTACTCACTCTCTTGCGCTTCCCTAATTGTAACTTTTGTTGTTTTTTCCTTCATAATGGCCTTCCAACAGGATGTAAAAAGGTCACATCATCTATCAATGTAGAATCAATTTCATCATCATTTCTACTAGGTCTATTGAACCTAGTTTCCACCCCATAAAGATATTGCGAACAAAAGGTCAAGCATTCATTTGCCAAAAAACCTTCTGCAATCGATCCTTCTGGATGTGCTTTATTGCGTACAAATAACTTAAGAGTAAGAAGAAACCTGAAAGTAAATTTAGTTTTAGATATATATGCTCTTAGCATCCTAATAACTTCTTTAACAGTTTTAAATAAAATAACATCTTCAAATGAAGAATTCATACCTCTCAATAGGTTACATCCATCGATACTGTACTGGTCCAGCAACCTTGGCTTCATATGCCAAATGAATTACCAAATGCACCATAACAGTAAAAAATGATGGAGGAAAAATTGTTTCGAGTTGACAAAGTGTTATAGCTATTTGAGACTCCAGTTGTGCTAGAAAATCCACATTAATTACCTTAGAACATATTTTCTTGAAGAAATTGCAGAGATCAACCAAAATTGAAGTGACTTTATCTGGCAATGAACCCCTTAATGCCACTAGGAGAAGCTGATGTATCAAAACATGACAATCATAACTTTTTAAGCCAAATATCTTGCGTTGCTTGACTTGCATACAACGTGAGATGTTTGATGAGCATTCATCCGGAGCTTTTACATTCTTGAGGATGCTCAGAAAAGCATCCTTTTCTTTGGTAGTCATTTGATAACATGCTCTAGGCAAAAGCATTGTATTACTTTTTGAACTCGGCTGAGGGTGAAGCATACTTCTTATGCCCATATCTGCAAGGTCGGCTCGTGCTTTATAATTATCTTTGGATTTGTCCCCTTGGTTTAACAATGTACCAATGATGTTATCACATACATTTTTTCCAATGTGCATCACATCAAGATTGTGACACAATACATTATATTGCCAATAAGGCAAAGTGAAGAAAATGCTCTTCTTTTTCCAAGGTTGTGCCCCATCCTCTAGACCTTCTTCTCTAGTTTCATCTATTTGCCTTAAAATTTCAATCCCATCAAGTCTTCTTGGAGGATTTCTTCACTCCCTTGTTTCGTCAAAATCCCTGCTATTCAACCTCCACTTGTGGTTAGGCGCTAACCAACGACAATGGCACATGTAGCAAAAATTTCTACCATGACGTAACCATCGTGAGGTTGTTTCAATACCACAACATGGACAAACATATTGACCTTTAGTACTCCATCCAGATAGGTTTGCATATGCTGGAAAGTCATTAATAGTCCACATTATAGCAGCACGGAGTTGGAATGTCTCTTTCTTGTAGGCATCATATGTTTCAATTCCATCATCCCATAACTCTTGCAACTCTTGTACTAATGGTTGTAGATAAATATCAATTTTATTTTCGAGACCTTTAGGACCTGGAATTAATAGTGACAACATGAAGAATGATTGTTTCATGCACATCCAAGGAGGAAGATTATAAGGAATTATCATGATGGGCCACGTACTATGGATAATATCCATAGTCTTGAAAGGATTGAACCCATCAGAAGCCACTCCTAGTCGAACATTACGAGGATCTAATGAAAATGTTGGATATCGAGAGTCAAATTCTTTCCAAGCAAGTGAGTCAGCTGGATGCCTAAGAGAACCATCATTCAATCTACCCTCATGGTGCCATCTCATTGATTCGGCAATTTTGGATGACATGAACAACCTCTGCAGCCTCGGTTTCAAAGGAAACCATCGAAGGATCTTTGCAGGCAAGTTCTTTCGCTTTTTAGAAGTCTCTGTTCCATTAGCTTGTACATCTTCATCTGTTGTTTTCCACCTTGACGTACCGCACTTTGGACATACTTCATCTTTGATATATCTATCCCGATACAATATGCAGTCATTAGGACAAGCATGGATCTTCTCATACCCCAAACCTAACCTTGAAATCATCTTCTTCGTTTCATAGTATGACTTTGGAAAAACATTTCCTTCTGGTAGAGCATCTCTTAATAAATCCAGTAACATAGAGAATGACTTGTCACTCCACCCATGTAGACACTTTAAATGATACAAATGTACCATAAAAGATAACTTGCTATACTTCTTACAGTTTGGGTAGAGCATTTGCTCATTTTCTTTCACCAAAATGGTAAAACTTAATGTTCTCTCCTACTTCTGGATTCCTTTCACCTTCACCACGAAATGGCTCTTCTATAGGATGCATTGGAAAAACATCACGAATTAACCCATCCATATCATGCCCCATTTCTAAATGTTTTTCAGTTGTGCTACTTGAAGTTGTAGGCCTCTCACCGTGAAATATCCATTGCCTATAACCTCTAAGAAATCCACGTCATGGATCAGTTAAGTGTTCATAAACACTTGTGCGAGAATGTGATTTACAGTTGGCACATTCCCTAAAATAGAGAATTTCCAAGAATTTTAATGGGTTAATTTTACCAACATTAAAGTGCGGATCTAAGTTGGAAATTTTAACAGTTAATAGGTTCGATGGGTTTTCAAGAATTGAATAAGTGTAATAGTCCCAATTAATAATTCAACTTTACGATCAATAATTAAATGCTACGTGTTTTAGCAAGTAACAAGTTCAATACCGATTCGTACTCTACTCTAGCATGTGGATCACTCAATCTCAGTTATTTTGTGGTCGACCGGCAAATTAGATAATATACTAGATAATAGAGCAGTAAAACACAAATATTTAATAAGGGAAAGAGTATACCGAATGTGAAGAAAATTCAGGGCAGATCTTGGAGTGGACAGTACCCAAGAACACAGCAATGCTTCAAAGCTAGACGGGTGGCAGCAACAACAGTAAGGGCTACTAGATCCGGCCGACGGGGAGGTGTGACGGTGCTGGCGTGGCGTCGTCAGCGGGGTGCGACAAGGGAGGTCGTCGTCGGGATGGCAAGGTGCTGGCGCTGGTTGCAAGGGGTCGGGAGTGGACTGCTGGGTGGCGTCGGGTGTAGGGGATGAGGGATTGGGGCTTTTGGATTTAGGGTTCGGGTGTTGGTAGCGAGAGAGGGAGAGGGCGATGGTGTGAGGGTGGAGCGGGATTGGGGAAGAAGAAGAAGACGAAGGGCTGGGTCCGGCTTTGTGGGGATCGGGATAGGGAAGAAGGAGACGAAGGGTCCGGCTTTGTGGGGATCGGGATAGGGAAGAAGGGAGAGGCGGCTGAAGTAGAAGTTTTGTGATTATGGTTTTGTAATAGGGATTCGGATTTGTATTAGGGATTTTAAGTTGGGGATAGATTTTAGAATTAATCACTAACTCTAAAATTAGATCAGGATTTATCACAAACCCTAATTTGGAGGTCTTAGTTGTATCACACAAAAGAGAAAGGGGAAGAGCAAAAACTCAACACAGATTTTTTTAATCAATAATGGCATATCTTTTCATTCATCTCAAGGCCTTTAAATAGGCTCAAAATACATCTTGATACACATCTTCAAAATATTCTCAAAATCTAAAAAATACAAAAAGATTACATATGGCTATAATTGCCAGAAACAAAAATGGTACTGAAATAAAAATCCTAAACTAAACAGGAAAGATGTCCTCATCATTCTCTCCGGGTGGGAGAGAGCTCGACCCAGTCGAGTCAAAACCAGTGATCCTGTCATCGTACTCCAAAAGATCTGGATCGAGTTGCGGGAGCCCCTTACGATCACTGCAAGTATCATCCGACTTCGGCTCGTTTTTCCACCTTACCAAATACTTGTGCATACCACCATCTCTAGTAGAGATTATCTGATCATCTAAAATATTATCCAATTCTTCTGTCGATGGGTAAGTAGTATGTGGTAGTGGAGGTAATGGGGGAATCTCACCATTAGGCTGCAGAGTAGGCTCATCTATAAGAAAATTTCTAGGATTAAATTTTGAGCCTTCATAAAGTACTAGATCCTCAATGTTGAAAGTCTTACTTATGCCAAAACCTTCAGGAAGGTCAACGACATAGGTACTATAATTGATTGCACGTAGAATCTTAAATGGGCCTGCAGCACGTATGTTCAAGTTCTTAACGGGTCCAACAGGAAACCGTTCCAGATGAATCCGAACCATCACTTCGTCACCAATATCAAAAGTTATAAATTTCCTTCTAGTATCTGCTATTAACTTGTAGTTAAAATTATTCTCATTAAGTTCCTTGGAAATTTCTCTATGCAAGTCATGAATATTATATGCTAATGTGGGTGTAGACTCTGTGACTTTGTGATGTTCTAACACAGGGGTAAAATCTATGGGTTGCCAAGTGACTTGGGAAGGAATGGGTGACTCAGGTATACTCAATGGAGGTGACTGGACAGGCTGAATACAATTGAGAAACTGGTCATCATCTTTTTCATCAAAGTCATCACTTATATTAGGTTCATAGGTAAACTCATTGTCGGGCTCATCAGCGATGACTGCGGTACTCTCTACTATATTGATCCTACTTGAGCTAGGACAGTTGCCAGCAACATGGCCGTATCCCTTACATTTATAGCACTTAGTGAGAGAGTCAATCTTACTGTAATCTCTTTCGGTGTTCTTACCCTTATGTTCATCTCTATGTGAATTAAAATTTGAATTAGGTTTGTTGGGGTAAGATTTGCTGGGGGTGCTGAGAGGGAGGCTTAGGTCTAGGCGGGTCAGTAGAGGTCATTCTAGAGGAGTGATCTCTCGAGTCGCTGGACCTAGAATGAGAACTAGCTTTAAGAGAATCCATGTCGAGGACTAGGGCGTAGGCTGCCGCTATTGAGTCCACGTTTCTATAGATTAGCTCGTTCCTAAGGTCAGCTCGTAGTCCAGCTCTGAACCTAGAGAGAGTTTGTTCTTCACTCTCTTTACCTAACGTATTGCACCGAATAAGGAAGTCATCGAATTTATCAACATATTCTTGTGTGGATTTACTTCCTTGATACAGTAGGTTCCACGAATCTAGCAATCGGGTGTGGAACGATAACGGTACATACCTCTCAGTGAGCTTCTCTTTCATGGCCTCCCAAGTGGCTATGGGTGCCAGGCCTCGGCCTCTGCGGGCATATTCAAGATTGGTCCAATATTGTTGAGCTTTACCCGTTAATTTCATAGTGGCAAATTTAACTTTAAGGGTTTTCCTCATGTCGAACCATACAAAGTAGTGGTCCATGGCACGGATCCAATCAAGGTAAGCTTGGGGTTCCATGTGGCCTTCAAACTGGGGAACGTCAGCCTTAACGTTCTTTTTATAATGTTCGTCAGGGTCACGTTCTTGACGTCGATCGTCATGAACATTCCCTTGAGGGATCTGACGATGGGCATGAAGCTCAGGGACAATGCTTTGATTTAACTCCACTTTCTCAAGCCTCTGATTGATATTGGCAAGAGTTGCTTGGATGGCAGGTAGGGTAGCGGAGATATCAGGGTTGTCCATTTCAGGTATGGGGGGGAGTCTAGGGTTCCTAATTGGATGATTGGGAAGGGATAGGAAAGGCTCTTCAGGATCTGTGATGGTGCTGCGAAGACGCATTCACCAAAAGTGGAAACTAGGGGTCGTGTGTGTCCTAATTTTTTTTTTTTAATGAAACCGAAATAACCTAAAATAAAAGAAAGACAAAAAATAAAATAAAAGACTAAACAATGAGTGCAAAAAAATGATGCCTACGATGCAAGAACTAGGGTTGTAAGAACCTTCGCTCTGATACCAAAATGATGTAAAACCAACCCTAAAATAGAGAATTTCTAAGAATTTTAATGGGTTAATTTTACCAACATGAAAGTGCGGATCTAAGTTGAAAATTTTAACAGTTAATAGGTTCGATGAGTTTTCAAGAATTGAATAAGTGTAACAGTCCCAATTAATAATTCAACTTTACGATCAATAATTAAATGCTACGTATTTTAGCAAGTAACAAGTTCAATACTGATTCGTACTCTACTCTAGCATGTGGATCACTCAATCTCAGTTATTTTGTGGTCGACAGGCAAATTAGATAATATACTAGATAATAGAGCAGTAAAACACAAATATTTAATAAGGGAAAGAGTATACCGAATGCGAAGAAAATTCAGGGCAGATCTTGGAGTGGACAGTACCCAAGAACACAGCAACGCTTCAAAGCTAGACGGGCGGCAGCAACAACAGCAAGGGCTGCTAGATCCGGCTGACGGGGAGGTGCGACGGCGCTGGCGTGGCGTCGTCAGCGGGGTGCGACGAGGGAGGTCGTCGTCGGGATGGCATGGTGCTGGCGCTGGTTGCAAGGGGTCGGGAGTGGACTGCTGGGTGGCGTCGGGTGTAGGGGATGAGGGATTTGGGGCTTTTGGATTTGGGGTTCGGGTGTTGGTAGCGAGAGAGGGAGAGGGCGATGGCGTGAGGGTGGAGCGGGATTGGGGAAGAAGAAGACGAAGGGCTGGGTCCGGCTTTGTGGGGATCGGGATAGGGAAGAAGAAATAGGCGGCTGAAGTAGAAGTTTTGTGATTAGGGTTTTGTAATAGGGATTAGGATTTGTATTAGGGATTTTAAGTTGGGGATAGATTTTAGAATTAATCACTAACTCTAAAATTAGATTAGGATTTATCACAAACCCTAATTTGGAGGTCTCAGTTGTATCACACAAAAGAGAAAGGGGAAGAGCAAAAACTCAACACAGATTTTTTTAATCAATAATGGCATATCTTTTCATTCATCTCAAGGCCTTTAAATAGGCTCAAAATACATCTTGATACACATCTTCAAAATATTCTCAAAATCTAAAAAATACAAAAAAGATTACATATGGCTATAATTGCCAGAAACAAAAATGGTACTGAAATAAAAATCCTAAACTAAACAGGAAAGATGTCCTCATCACACATTTTGTACAAGGACAGAATATTTTCCCGTTCTCTTCTGAATGTTGAAAAGCAAATTCAAGAAATTCATTAATCCCTCGAATATATACTTCACTTTGTTTTGATGGATTGTGGATCCACCCTCTATACTCCATTTGAAAAAATTAACTGAAAATGTAAATAAATAATAATTAAAAATAGAGAAGATAATGTAAATAAATAATTATTAAAAATAGAGAAAAAAATATGTGCATGTGTGAGGGATAATTCCAGTCGTTATTTTACATAATATATTGTTTTCAACTACCATTCAATACCAAGTTCAAAAAAATTGGTATATAAATTACGTGGATATAATCTGCAATATCAAATTATTCGTCTATTTGGATGATTTTGAGATACAATGTGGGTACCACGGTTGATTAATTGGGGCTTTGGGGTGCTTACATGTATAAGCTGCCATCTAGTTAACATAACATGGTTCAAATAAACCGAACGAACTCCTTTCACTTTTATCTCAACTATTGTGATTCCACCAAATAAAAGAGTGCTGGGGTGATATTGTTTACTTAAATGTCATACTACGTCTATACTTACTATATGAAACAAAAATAGAGCAACTAATTAATGTAGACTCCTCATGATCCCTCATCTTTGCAATAAACTCCACTAATCATATCAAATAGTTGATATCAGATGAACAAAGGCACAGAAGACGGCAACAAAATTGATATTATTGAAGGATTTTGTTGTTTTAAGTTTAGATATTATTGAAGGTATCTACAGTAACTGTTTGCACATTAGTGAAAATAAGAGCTAAGTGATCTGTTTCACTTTGAGAATATCCAAAATTTTATCAAACATATTGGCATTTCTATAAACTAGTTTATAAAAACAAAATTGTGACAAAACCTGTTTTCACAGACATCAAAATCCATAACCACAATGTATAGAACCATAAACTACCAGAACGCATTCTCAATAAAATCAAACAATACATAGCCCTAGAAAATTAACCATAAATCGACTTCCTTATATTTGCACTCAAGACAAAAAGCATCGAGTTTCCTCCATATGATCAAGCATTGTTGTTATTTGGTAGGTCCGGGGGAAAGTATTATCATAAAATGACACTCTGCGCCACCTAGACAATACGTAACTTAAACATGATCTGATATGCTAATAAACTTAAACTTGATAAAAGAAAGACAGTAATTCATGATTACAATGTAACCTTAACTCCACTTTAAGGGGATCAGTTTGAAAATCAAAGCATTGTAAAGATCAGTATGAAAATCAAAGAATTCGAAATATCTACAACTTTATAAACAGTAAGATTCAACGGTTTTCACCTTCTTCCAGAGTTCTTCCGCTTCCTTTGTTCGACCACGCAGTTTAGCCCGATCAGAGATAGCAATAGCCCAATTGTAAAATGCCTACAAAAAAGGGGGGTTTTAAGATACAAGAATGATGTATCATTTATCCATTAATGATGTAACTGTAAGTGCATTGTTAACTATTAGCAATAACTAAAATGAAAAGGACTAAAATGTAATTGTAAGTTTGTAACTAAAATACTATAAGATGCAGGTTCAACTAGCTTTCAAATTATGGGTAACTAATCAGAGATGACCGAATAACCTGAGAAATGGTGATTGTAATGCAGATACAACTTAATCAGAGATGGTAAACTCAACTAAATTTTCATTACAAAAAAATATTCATTTCAGGATGTACAGGCGAAAGTTCAAATTTCCTTCCTAATTGTTTGACTTAATTACCAAAATGACCTTAAAAGAAACTGTTTAAAATAGTGAATGAGAGTGAAATAATGCAAAATTAAATGTCTATATTCTTAACTAGCTGGAAAAAAGTGAAATTCATTAAAGAAAACTAAACATGCATCTTAACTAATGAGTATAACATTTTGCAAAATTAAACAGTAATAGACTCCGATGATTTTGTTCAAACAATTTTCTAACCAAAATCAACTATCAGTATGGTTAACACTAGTTACTACACAGTCATATACTCATATTCTTCAATCTATCTTCGATCCATTTCACTTTATAACATGCTAAGAGAAATTCCACTATAATGGAATTGTGTTATCCAATGGAATATAGAAAAAGATTAAGATCATCCAATTTGACCCCAAAAAAAGTGTCGTCCATCAAATTTTCTACTACAACAAAACTATGATCAAGCGACTAACAACTTATAAGGATTCAAGATATTAAATGTACTGCAAGACTAACACTATGACGATCATACCAAACTGATCTTACCATCAACTAGAAAACTTATCATTAAACACAAGCATTGTTTATGATAGTATAGACATATACACTTTAAACATAAAGATCTTAAGGTCCTTAACAATTCAGCTATATCTCTTAATGTGTAATAGTGAACATGGCAATCTTGCAAGAATTAGTGAAGCATGGTAAACAACAACATGGCAATCAAAATTCATCAACTAAAGGGGAAACACCCAAATTCATACCTAGGGTTTGCAAAATTAATCAAAAATAAATGGCCGCAGGTGATGGTGGAAGCGGTGGGTGACGGTGGACAACGAAAGACGACGGCGGATGAAGAAGTGGGCGACGGCGGTGGGTGGCGGTGGGTGGTGGTGGAGGAAAACGGCAAGAGGAAGATGGCTGCTGCGGTGGCGAGGGAAGACAACGGTGATGGTGGGAGAGGGACGACGACGGCAACGTGGAAGACTGACGACGGTGACGTGGAAGACCGACGACGGCGATGCGGTCAATGGGGGATTCGGGTGTGAGAGATAGAGAGGAGAGAGAGAGAGAGATGGGTGTGAGCGTGAGAGCTGTATAAATTGGGGGTATTTGGGATTTGGTGGGAAAATGAAAAAGTTGGGGGGAAAAAAATTATAGAATATACCCACGGTGTTTTATCCCGTTGGTAAAACTTATAGTTACGGATTAAAAACTCTAAAGCTATAGGATACCTATACCCACAGTTTATTATACATCTGTAGGTATACAATGTCTGTACCCACGGTTTTAGTGATCCGTCACTATAGGTGTCCGTTGGTATATGGCAAATTTCTTGTAGTGATAGATGACTTGAGAATATTAAGAACCTATAGAAATCATGGGTATGTTGCTTTCATTCATATTATTGCTGATTTAATTATATATGATGAGATTGTATGATGTAAATTGCATAAAATTGAACAAGGTTGGATCTTTACTGTGTGTGCATATGGGTATGATATGTTTTTGATTTTTGATAAAAAGAACTTGACTAGATGAATGTTGTGGATGCATATAATCATGGAAAAATTAATCTAATAGGTTGTATATGTGGATAACAAGTTGTAAAGGGACTTTTGAATTAAAAAAGATTAAGTTTGTATACATTGAAAGCTTGGGGTTTGAGTTCGGATCTAATGTGCAGGCCGAAGGGGAGAAAGTTGGTTTTTGTGAAGTTTTCAAGTAGACTTTTGGTTTATTTTGATATAACTAGCTTGTATATGTGTTTAAATAGTTTGTAAGAGGATTTTGAGATCAAAGAATCAAAATGATTTGAACATGGGTATTTTTCGGATCTGACTTGTTTAGGTTGAAATTGATTTTTCTTGGTGTTTTGTGAAATTCCGATTGAATTTTGATTGGTATTGATGCTGAGATTGAAATAAACTTTATATTACTCTTATACAATGCTCCTTGAAGTTTTAAACTTATACATAAACTTATTTATGCATATATACACTTCTTTATTCCTGTTTTGAAGAAACTTAATGAAAATTCGATGTTTTATGAACTTGATGAGATTTTGATTTGTTTTATAAACTCCAGTATGTTAGGAAAGTTGTAGTTGATCATCTCAGGCTTTTTAAATTTACAATTCATGTTTTAAAAGAGTATAATCATTTATTAGTCGGAAAAGTGCATAATTTTGAAACTAGTCGAGTAGCAGCTGACAGTCGACCGGTCCCATTTTGAACTAAGATGTGCAGTCGACCGTCATTTGAAAAATTGGATTTTCTAGGCTTATGCAGTTGATCTTCGTTCTTTTGAACTGTTTTCAACAGTCGACTGTCACATGTTGTTTTTGATGATTTGTTGAGTTTTCTTGCTAATTTCTTGAATGATTATTTCCTTACACTTATGGATTATTGATCTACTATTTTAAATGAAGTTTTTGCTAAAGATTACTATAAATTACAGAGAGTTATATCTTGATTATAATAGAGTTTAACTTGCATTTCTATGACTTTATAAAGTGAAATATATAAGATTTTCGAAGGAATTGATGTTTCGTGATATTCTATGACTTCAAAATACGAGGCTCGGTTATTTTCTGGATTTGAGACTTTATTTCAGTTCTGGAAATTTGTGAAGTATTTGGATAAATTTGGATTTGTTTGATTAAAGGAGTTTTCTTAAAATAAACATTTTGATGATGGAATTAAGAGTTTTATTGAAAGATTTTGTGTTGATATTCGAATAGTGAGTCTCTAGGGGTTGAGTAGGATTCTTGTAAACTGGCAAATAAGATTTTGTGGATTTTTGACCAGTTGGGTCTTGGGGTTGTTTTGGTTGGAATTAAGTCCGGTAGGATACACTAACTCTAGAGAGGGAGAATTTGTGTTTTAATAATAATCAACTTAAGGACAGGCACTAGTGGAGATGTGATGGAACTTGGAAAACATACGTATACGCTCTAAGGTCTAGTCCAACAGACGTGTTTCAGGACTGTGTGTTATTTCTCCTGAGAGGACAGTTGGTATGTTCGCGTGTCGAGGGTCGGTAGGCCTATTCACGAAACATACGGTGCATTCGCGTGTCGAGGGTCTGCAGGCCTATTCACGAGATATACTGTGTATCTGCACATCGAGGGTCGGCAGGCCTATTCGTGGGGTACACGGCAGGGAGGTGATTCTCCGGTTTTTTAGCTATGCTTACATGATGCTTGTGCGTCGAGGGTTGTTAGGCCTATTCACGGAGTAATCTGGATCTTGTTTCTATCACCGTAGTAGGATTAGTTGCATAACAAGGGATTAAACCCTATAAAGTGGAGAACGATAAGGGCTTGCACCGGACCTATGTAATATGAAATGTATAGAATTCGAAAATTATGCATTTGAAAGTCATCATACTGCATTTGTGTTTTCTTGACTTGGTTTTATGCATGTTTGTTTCCTGTTTTCCTACACTCGATACTTAGTCCAGTTTCACTAAATGTTTTCATGCTTTATTTATTGTTATTTCATATTTCATTAATACTACTGTTGGTATGTGTTGATTATGAATTTATTCTTTATGTTTTATTTATGTTGCATTTCTTTTGATGTCACTCACACCATTATGGCTGGCCCCATAGTTTTGGGGGTTAGGGTTATCTCTAGCCTCATGTTTTATAGGTAGGTACCTATAGCTTGGGATTTGGATGCATATGGTAGAATGATAATGTGCCTCATGCAACTGTAAAAGAATGTGTTGTAAAAGAAAGAAAATGTAATTCAAGGTATTTAATTTTCCGCTGTACTTTGTAAAGAATTGGTGTAATGAAAGTTAAAATTTTTATCAGTGTTTGGCTATGTTTACTATTACATTAAGGTAGATGCTGGGAATTGTGTCACGTATTTCTGAGATATTATATTGGAAATTCAGGACGCTACGCATGACTTCTCCTTATATAGGTGGAGAAAGACTTAGGATACTATTACATCATGCAAACATAATTATTATAAAATACATAACAAACATGAAGCTAATATGTTTCATACTTGAACATATTCTTCATGTCCCTTTCTTCATGAAAATTCCTTCATAAGTTTATTCTCAGGAAACTTCTTCAACAAGCTACTAAAATATGTTCATAATGGCTGTTAAGATTCTCTACTGCAACTTGCAAATGAGTCCTTTGATCAAACATATGATCTAAGGGTTCATGTTTTGACACCTCATTTTGTATGAGAAAATTTCCGCATACAAATATGAAGCTCACTTTCTCAATCATATATATATATATATATATATATATATATATATATATATATATATATATAGAAGTCTTTAGTTGAAAACGGAGGTTGGTGCAAACTGCTTACAAACGAACTGATGCCGCTATCCCCAATAGCGGCAACAGTGCAAATGATGTTGCTATTCCCAATAGAGGCATCAGGCTACTGCTATTGGAGATAGAGACAATAGTTTGTTCGCACGCAGTTCACACCAACTCCTATTTGCAACAGAAAATTTCAATGTATGTATGTATGTATATATATATATATATATATATATATATATATATATATATATATATATATATGGGAAATGCTCCATTGAAAACGTACTGTAGCGTGGAAAACGTGAAAGCAAACCTAGGCCGTTGTTGGGAACAACGGCCTAGGTTGTTTTCACGGGTTTTCACAACATTTGCGTTTTCAATGGAGCATTTCCCTATATATATATATATATATATATATATATATATATGGGAAATGCTCAGTTGCAAACTGAGTTCCTAGCCGTTGGATCGCTTCGATCTAGATCCAGCGGCCATGATCGTTCCCACCCATCAGTCCCCCTCTCTTACTTAAGTAAGGAGGGGTAAATGCGGTATTTTGCCCCCAAATAACTTTTCAACTTAGCCCATCAGCCAATCTCTCGCACTTGCTCTTTGTCGAGGCTGATCAAATCCTAAATTTTTGGCCAAATATTAACCTAGTCCGTTGTTGAGAACAACGGCCTAAGTAGTTCAAAATAGTTTTTGAACCTTAGTCATTGCTTCCCACAATGGCCAAGATATAGCCTAGGCCATTGTGGGGAACAACGGCTTAGGTTATACAACTTTTTTAAAATACTTATACAAATTCTCTTAAATTTCTACCTCTATCTCTCCCTCTCTTTTGCCTTGCTCGAACTTCGATGCTCATTTAGAACCCAAGAACAAGCACTAAATCCTAGCTCCTCCTTATTTAATCTACCCCTACTCCTTCACCTCACTATCTCACTCACTCCCTTTTCTCGAACTCTCTCTCTCCTCCCCGAAGAATCACCCGAACCCAAAAAACTCTAGCTCTAACAAAATCTTCCAAACTCTACTCCTCCTCCTCCTCCGTCTACAGCAGCGCCTCCACCTTCTTTCTCTCCTTCTCCAAAACCCACATTGTGCAAGATATTCAATCTATTCTAGCTTCGTAGATGTAGCTATGCAGATTGATTGAAATAATTTTGTAAATTTTTTAGTCTACAACTTGTGTGTGATGCATAGTTAGTTGTTTTATGTGTACTGTATATAGTTGTTCGATAATTGTAGATGGTTGAATTGTAGAAGTAGTTTTTTTCCCCCAAATTATTGTTGTAGTTGTAGATTTTAATGTTCGTTATTTGTAAAAGTGCACAAACAAGATCTAAAAATTCTAAAATTTTTCGAGTAAGTCGGACACACCATGCACAAGCTAACACAACTTGTAGAAGTGAGTTTTGATTCATGGTTTGGAAGATACGACCATGTATCGCTTTTCACTCATTTTCATGATTGAAAGCGATACATTGTCATATCTTGCAAATCATGAATCGAAAATCGCTTCTATAAGTTGCGTTGGCTTCTATGTGCCGAGTCTGACCTACTCCCAAAGTTTTGGAATTTATTGATGCCATTTGTGCAGATTTGTCACATATCTTAAACAACAAAAATAATTATATTTTGATATTTTTGAGTGACTTTTCACTAGAAAGCCGCACAAATGACATCCAAAAAATACAAAATTTTGTGAGTAGGTCGGACTTACTACACACAAGACAACGTAACTTGTAGAAGCGAGTTCTATTTCATTGTTTGCAAGATACGGCCGTTTTGCTTTGTTTGCTTTTAATTTGAAATAAAACAATACATTACTGTATCTCGCAAACCAAGTTCAAACTCACTTCCAGAAGTTGTGTTGGCACGTGTGTGTTGTGTCTGATCTAATCGCAAAGTTTGTAAATTTTTGTATCACGTTTGTGTGGTTTTCCTACATATCTTGATTTATGCATTAATATATGCAAATAGTGTGATTGTCTCTATATGATTAGTGTATGTTAGATATGAACAATGATGAAGGATATTCTATTGCCGACAATAATTTTATGTCTGCAAAAGAAAGTGGTGATTGCGTGACGCAAGTTGAAGAGCATTTCAAACTGAAGATAGGATGACCTTTCATACCTCAGATCTAGCTAAGAACTTTTATTCGTCATATGCTAAATGTGAGGGTTTTCCAATGCGTAAGGGTGGGAATAAATACAAGAGAATCCAAGTCGTGGATAAGTCATTTTTGTGTAATAAAGAAGGGACTTCACCGAGTCAACCTAGTGAAGGTAGATGGGGTACTACTTCTAGAACATGTTGCAAAGCTATCGTTCGTGTAAAATTGAATGAAGAAAGTAATAAATTGGTGTTGTAATCATTTCATGAACCACACAATCACGTATTTACTTCACCCGGTAGAAGACATCTTTTACCCCGAAATCATTCGGTGTCGAATACCGATAGAAGAATAATGGATCAAATGAATAAAGGTAATATTCCTACGTGCAAACAAAAGCTCTTCTTGGAAAGTGCTAGTGGTGGTCACGATTAAATAGGATTCACCGAAAAAGACGCTAGAAATCTACTTAGAGACTTGCACGAAGCGATGAAAGGACACGATGGGAACATTCTCACTGATTTTTTTTAATGAAAAAAAGTTGACGGATCCTTCATTTTTTTATGATTTCCAAGTAGATCCCGAAGGCCGGTTGTCTCATTGTATTTGGGTGGATGGTACTTTTAGGATAAACTATGACAAATTTGGGGATGTACTTTGTTTTGATGCCACATACAACATGAACCGATATGGAATGTTATTTGTTCCATTTGTTGGTATCTATCATCAATTGCAATCCACGTTCTTAGGAGGTGGGATCATTCCAAATGAAAAGATCGTTTCTTTTGTGTGGTTCTTTGAAAAGTGGATAGGAGTAATGAATCGTGCTCCATCCGGCATCGTGACGGACCAGGATCGTGGGATCACCATCGTAGTGAAGAAAGTTTTTCCCGAGAATCGGCATCGGTATTTGTAACGCCCCAATTTCCACGTAATTGGAATCGTGACATAAGCCAGAATCTTTTCTTCAATTAGCCACAACACACAGAAAAACAGGAAAATTTAAAACTTTTTATCCAACACAAATGTATTACAAATCCGAATGTTACAAAATTGCAATACATTACAACAGTGTTACAATAATACCTTTACAATCCCAAGTGTTACAAGTTTCGCATATTACATCAGAGTATAATGAATAAAGAACAACACTTGGTATTTCGCTTGGATGCTTTCCAGCAAATAAATAGATTACAAAACTGTTACAGTGGAACAATAGTAACAACATAAAAATGCAGCGGAAATGGAAATGACTCTTGCTTCTCTCGCCTTGAGTCCTCCTGAATCTTGTACCTGTACTTCTGCAACCCAGTACCTATTGAAATGGGGGCGTCAGTATTCACTGACGCTTTAAGGCTGATAACTAGCAGCAATTCTCCACTTAAGCAAACAGATTAATTGAAAGAGAAACGTGTATATATAATTGATGTGTCAGTGTATGCTATGCCTTAGACTTTAATACAAGATTGACTAATGCCAAGATGTTCTTATTCTAATGCAAGCAAGTCTCTGGAAAAGTATGCAGCCCAAACTACATACGCCCCATCTCAAGCCGTTTCTTCATATATAGGGATTCGAACCCTCGTTAAGAATTCTACATTGTACACAATCCTGTTCCCGAAGCTATAACTTGACTGATGAGGTTGTCCTGAACGGTCTAATCCCGTCAGGCGCACCCGACCTCACTCAAAAACCAAACGAACACAGGGTCTTACGAGCGCAGGATAGCACGAAGCCTACCCTGTGTCACCCATAACTCATAGACCGTGATCTATGGCCCGTTCGCTCTCCCTGGCATAGAATGCGACGGAATTTCTGGGGTCCATCCCCTAGTTCCGACAGACCATTCTTATCATGGTATTTCAGGAATTAACAGACGAAATACGCAACCCGTGCTCCCAACTCGTGAGAAGACACCGTACGTATCCCTTTGACGGGAAGGTACAACCCATTAACACCGCCTAGTGTCGGCCTGTAGGATAGGTCGGATCATAAGGAATCACCCTTAACACCAACTCTTTTCCTTCGGCAAAAAATAATAATAAGTAAAGTTTAAGTAGTAATAGCCGTAAGATACTACCCTAACGATGTCACTAAGCCCAAACAATCTCACGGGGTTTTCAATAACCTTCTTATGTATCCCGATCCAAGACACCGATAACGGAAATCTCTCTTACTCATCATTACCCCTAACTCGGATCTCATCAACATTCTCAGCCCATGATCAACCCACATCAGTTAAGATCCGTCGGTACTCGATGTGTGATTTATCCACAGTTTCTAAGGTGGCAAGTTGTGATTCTTGACGGTCGATGGCCCCTACGGCGATTATGAGACCCTATCACTACCCCTAACTCAGATCTCGTCAACACTCTCGGCCCGCGATCAATCCACATCAGTTAAGATCCATTGGTGCTCAAGGTGTGATTTATCCACAGTTTCCAAGGTGGTAAGATGTGAGTCTTGAAGTTCGATGATCCCTGTGCTAGCTTTTATCTAGCTAACGATACTAGTGACTTTTCCAACCATTATTTACCATGTATTGAAGATGAAGCATGTGCACATTATATGGTCCAATTTCAATTAGAAACGCATACAACTAGAACTCATGGGTTCTTTTCCCAAATTGAACTAGGACAATATGCGACTAGGTTCATGGGTTCTTTCTCAAAGTTGAGCTAGAATCACCTAGAACCTAATTGCATGGGTTCCTCGCCAATTCGAGCTAGAACTATCATAGAGCTAGTTTCATGGGTTTCTTCTTAAAAATCAAACTAGAACAACTATGGAACATGGGTTCATTTCAATTGGGTTATCATGCAAGCTCAACTCATGGGTTCCTTTTAGAATTTTAACCGAAACCACTACAATCATATAACTCAAATATGCATGGATTCCTTTGAATCTAAAACAACTACACATCTCAACATGGCTTCTTTACTAGAACCACTACAATAACACAAGCATGATATCTTTCTACAACTCAAGTATGAATACAATTTAAGCATGGGTTTCCTTCTACAACAACTCAAGCATGGTATCTTTCTAAAATCAACTCAAGCATGGGTTTCTCGCTATAATCAACCTACAACAACTCAAGCATGGTATCTTTCTAAAATCAACTCAAGCATGGGTTTCTCACTATAATCAACCTACAACAACTCAATCATGGATATCTACTATAATCAACTCAAACATGAGTTTCTCACTATAATCAACTCAAACATGAGTTTCTCACAATAATCAACCTACAACAACTCAAGCATGGTATCTTTCTAAAATCAACTCAAGCATGAGTTTCTCACTATAATCAACCTACAACAACTCAAGCATGGAATATCTACTATAATCAACTCAAACATGAGTTTCTCACTATAATCAAGCTACAACAGCTCAAGCATGGTATCTTTCTAAAATCAACTCATGCATGGGTTTCTCACTATAATCAACCTACAACAACTCAAGAATGGTATCTTTCTAAAATCAACTCAAGCATGGGTTTCTTATTATAATCAACCTACAACAACTCAAGCATGGTATATCTACACTAATCAACTCAAACATGAGTTTCTCACTATAATCAACCTACAACAACTCAAGCGTGATATCTTTCTAAAATCAACTCAAGCATGGGTTTCTCACTATAATCAACCTACAACAACTAAAGCATGGTATATGTACTATAATCAACTCAAACATGAGTTTCTCACTATAATCAAGCTACAACAACTCAAGCATGGTATCTTTCTAAAACCAACTCAAGCATGGGTTTCTCACTATAATCAACCTACAACAACTCAAGCATGGTATCTTTCTAAAATCAACTCAAGCATGGTATATGAATTCTTTTTGAAACTAGAATAAGTACGAATGGGTTCATGGGTTCCATAAGCATGAATAGGTTCTCTTTTTGACATAAAACACAAACATGGTAGGTTCATGGGTTCACATAAGCATGGATGGGTTCACAAGCATGAATAGGTTCTCTTTTTGACATATAACACAAACATGATAGGTTCATGGGTTCACATAGCATGGATGGGTTCACAAGCATGAATCGGTTCTCTTTTTGATCTAGAATTGCTACACAACTCAAGCATGGGTTCTTTGCCAACCTAGAATAGTTTAGAACATGCTACAAAAGACTAAAATGAATTATTACAAAGGCTACTTCTTTAGGAATTTACAAGTCCTATATATTACAAGACTACATTTATTTAGTCTACAAATTACTACATACTACAACCCGCTTTTCTTCAATCCTACAAGTTCCTACATACAATAAGAGTAACCTTTTATGAACAAGGGTTAGTAAGAATGATTTCTTAACAAAGTAGAGAGCAACATACAACAAAAATTTATCCTTTAAAAAGCTAGATGAGTTCTATAACCCTAGAATGGGTAAGTAAACATTTTTACTACACTAATCTTTATATGCACATAGCTATAGTCCAAGTGGTCATTTGTGTTAACAAAATAACCATAATAACAACAATAGTCATAACAAGGTTAAAGAAACAACCTTTATGTGTTTTAATTAAGTTCCATCATCTATCCTTTTCATGGGATCCTTTTGATCTCTACAACAACTTTATGCTTAATAATTAGTCCAAGTCATTTTTAGAACACATTCAACAAAAGTGGACAAGAATCCACACAAATAAAAAGAGAAAACTTCATCTTGATTTCTACCGTTCTTATGCACAAATCTTAGTCCAATTAGTCCAAAGTAATCATCACAACAATACTAACCATACGAGGTCTCAAAAATCAACCTTTATGTGATTTTGTTGAGTCCTTTCAATCCATCTTTTTCTTGGGATCATTTTGATTCCTACAAACATGCTTATGCTTAGGAAATTAGTCCAAGTTATTTAGGAACATAAATACACTACAAAACATCATAAAGATGAGTTCTTTTCTAACCTACAACCACTTATATGCTTAGAAAAATAGTCCAAGTTATTTAGAACATACACCTACAACATCCACAATCAAAAAGATGTGTTTTTTTTATCCTACAATAAACCACCATCAAAGATGGGTTCTTTACTCACATAGAACCAAAACTAACCCTTAAGATGGGTTCTTTTCTACATAAAAAATAAATAAGAACAAACAATCCTAAATTAGAAGTAGAGAATTCCCACCTTAGATCTCTTTGTAGGAAGAACTAGCTAGCTTTCCTTCTCCTTCCTCCTAGCTTTCTACTACAAAAACCTCTAATGAAGAACACAAATATGGAAAACCCCCTAATGAAGAACACTTAGGGTTTTCCTTCTCTTTCTTTTCTTCTCTCTTTTTTTTCTTGTAAATGAGGCAAAGTGTGAAGGGAAGGGGTATTTATAGGTCAAAATGAGGGTGGAAAGTGCAAAATACCGAACACAATTGCACAAAACCCCTTGGGGATCATTTGGGCTGGCCATATAGGGTGAGGTGGAGGGGGTGAGGTGGAGGGATGAGGTGGAGAAGAGGGTTCTAGTAGAAAATACACCTATTAACTCTTATGTAACCCTAATTAATCTTAACCCTAGGTTTAAGCCTCCAAACAAATCCTAGCCATCCAAATTTGATTAATCATGAAAAAAATAAGATATCTTTGTCCAAAACACATGCTACATGATTTGTACAAACGTACGAAATCGGGAAAATACGCATATGTATGTATATATCTATATACCGATAATTTCTGTTTGTAAAACCGCTCAACCCGTACAAAAATAATTTAATTCCGAAAATAATCATAAAATAAATTTTATTATCATCCCGAAAGATTCCAGTACCAATTTGATACAATACAGATGTATACAGACTGGTATGTGTACACAGATAATGCTTATTAACAAAACCGGGTGATATCCACCAAAAATATTTCATTTCGGGAAATAAAAATAAAATAATAATTTTCAGTGTCTGCCCGGGATTTTCCAGACATTTTTCTCAAAAATGCATTTTTTTCAGGATTTTGTACAAGTGCACAAAACTGATACAATACCTGTATATACTTACCAGTATATAGGTCCAGGTAACTTTTTATGAGTGAAACCAAGAAATTCCTATTAAAAATATTTTAATTTAAAAATAATAATTTGTACAATATAATATCCGTCCGGGATATTACAGTATTGCATTTGGCATATACTGGATAAGTACCGCAGAAAGTGTGTATGTCTAATGATGTCAATAAGTTTATGGATGATTTGAAGACTGTCATCTATGATTCCGAATATGTACATGATTTCGAAGTGAAAAGGAAATTAGTGCTTCTGAAGTACGGAGTTGAGAACAACAAATGGTTGAACGATCGATTTGAAATTCATGATAAATGGGCACCCATTTATGAACCTGAAGCACCACCACGAACGCTACCGCACGTGCGGTAAGGCACCACCCTGTTGTGGAAAGAGATTCATTTTGTGTCGGCATGTTGAGTATCCAACAGGTTGAGTCTATGCATTCTTCCTTGAAGCATCAAACAGAAAAGAAGTACTCCTTACATGAATTTTTCGTCATCTTTGACAGATTTTTAGCAAAGCAATGACACGATGAACTTAAAGAAAATCATCGTAATCGGCAAAGGAGACCGAAATTGAAGACCCAATGGGCGTTGGAAGAACATATTATGCGAATATACATTTTTAAAATATTCTACAAATTCCAAGATTGTAGCGCCGCGAATTTCCAATATGATATCTTAGAAATACATGGCACAATTCCCAGCATCAACTTCAATTGCAATAGTAAACATAGCCAAAACACAGATAATTTTTATTTCAACTTTTATTACAACAATCATTTACAACACAGCGGAATACAAAACACCTTGAATTACAAACTTTCTTTTTACAACACTTCTTTTATAATTTACACAAGCTCTATTATCTCAATCTAGCTCAAGCATCCAAACCCCAAAGCTCTAAGCAACAACCTATAAAACATGAGGATAGAGATAATTCCTAACCCCCAAAACTGCAGGAGTCAGCCATAACGGTGTGAGTAACATAAAAACAAAACAACATAAATGAAACATTAAGCATGGAGTCATCAACAACAAGTATTTACCGCAAGAATAAACGAAATGAGAAATAACAACAAGTAAGGCATGGAAACATCAAGGAATATAAGATAGTAAATAGTAATACATGAAAACATCAAGTGAATCTAGACTAAGTGTCAAGTGTAGGAAAAACAAGAAAAACACAAGCATAAAACCAAGTCAAGAAAATACAATTTCTACATACTGACTCTCTAATGCAAACTTGTCAGATTCTATGCATTTCATAGTACATAGGTCCGGTGCAAGCCCTTAACGATCTCCACTTTATAGGGATAACCCCTCGTTATGCAACTAAACCTACTACGGTGATGGAAAACAAGATCCAGAATACTCCGCAAATACGCACCACAGACCTCGACACGCAAGCATCATGTAAGATAGCTCAAAAACAATCTGAGGATCACCTCCCAACCCGTATACCCTAAGAATAGGCTTGCAAGGCCCTCTACGTGCAGATACACCAGGTACATTCCGTGAAAGGCCTGCCGACCCTCGACACGCGAATGCACCCTGCATGCTCCGTAAATAGGCCTGCAGATCCTCGACATGCGAATATAAAAATATCCTCTCGGGACAGAATAACAAACAGTCCCGGAACGCATCCGTGGACTAAACAAACCATGAGCCTATACTTACGTTTCCCAAGTTCCATCACATCCCCATTAGTGCTTGTCCTTAAGTTGGTTATTATTAAAACAAAAAATCTCCATCTCTAGAGTTAGTGTATCCTGCCGCACTTAAATACTCAACTAAACCAAGACCACACAGGTCTAACTCAACAATTCACAACTGCCGGTTCACAGGACTCCCACTCAACTCCTAGAGATATCAACAAGACCAAAACTCACAAATCCTTCGTCAAAGCGATCATATGGAGAAACTTCTCCAATCAACAAAAACCCAAGTCTTTATAAAATTCGAGAATCCAATTCCAACAATAAAATATCTTGAAAACATATGTTCTGTAGAAAGAATAATATTTAGAATAGTAAGTTATAGATCCAAAAATATTTAAAGAATCAATCGTTTAAAGAACATCAGAATAACTCAAGAAGACATCAGTAACAGTCGACTGTAAAAAGGTCATCAGTCGACTGTCTAAAGCGAAAAACCAGCACTTCAAGAAATAAAAATCTAAGTGGTACCTGTCGACTGCAAAAAGTCACCAGTCGATTGTCCAGAGCGAAAATCCAACACCTCTAGAAAATATCAAAACAGAGCAGAGTCGACTGGAGAAATGGTTCAATTGACTGTTCCGCACGAGATTTCAAGAAAACGAGAAAAACACAGCAGCCAGGTAGTGACGGTCGACTGTCGAAACCTACCAGTCGACTGTCACACCTACAGACTGCAGTTTAGGTTGTGCATATTTCAACCGATACGAAGATTTACTTTACAAAAATGAAATCTATAAAAGTATATTTCTGGTATGATCAAATACAACTTATAGGATATACAAAGATCCATAAAAACTAATCAAAACTGCTTGAGTTGATAAAATAACATTTTGATGAATTTCTTCAAAATAAAACATGAATGTGTGCATATATCAAAATTAGAGTTTTTAAGAATCAATCATACATCAAAATAACTTTATTTTATATTCCAAACCATATCAATATCAAAATAAGTCGAGATATAGTCAAATCCTTTGGAAACACATAAAACTCAATTTCTTCGAAAACAACCAAATATGATACTCATGAAAAACGTTTGTGCTTGTTTGTGCACGAAAAGAACTTCACAAATCCATAAATTAAATAACAAAATATTAAGATTAAATCTTAGTGTTTGAGAAATCCAAATTCAAGTAATATCTTTCACAAAATCACAAATCTCCAAATTTAGTCAAAATGTATCAAACCCAAATTTAGTCATCACAACTCAAATCCTCAAGACATGGTCTTTTAATCCATTACTCCTTCTCAAAATTCCTCAAACTCAATCTCAACTATGCTCAATAGTTGATTCATGAACAAAAACAAATTTATCATTAACATGGCCAAGTTGCATTCATCCAACTCACCAATAGTCAAAAATCTCATCTTTAATCGATTAATGCATAACATTCATCATTTCCAATCAAATCAGCAATAACCCAAAAGAAATAGCCTACTCACAATTTATATTAGGTTCTCCAACAATCTAAAATCATCCACATGTAATTCTACTCACAATAACTAGGGTTTTTCACAAAAGATCCAATTTTTAACTCATCAATTCATTCAAACCATCATATGTATTCATACCCAAACCCTCGCGTGCTTTCTAATCTACAGATCATCACCTACAACATACATAAAAAAATAAAAATTTAAAAAAAAAAACATGTCACTCACCTTGTTGAAGAGATCAAACGAAGACAAATAGAAAATAGAAAAAGCCTCTCCTTTGCAAGAAATCCTAGATCTGCTTTTTAAATCTCCAAGAAAATAAAAACAATAAAACATTTGTGTTGTGCAGTGAAAGATGGCTGCACTCCACCTTTTAAATAGGCTGGAATTAGGAGAATTAGGGTTTTGAACACATTTGCAAAATAATTCTTTTAAAATATAACTTTACATAAATAGATCTTATACTTGGAAACTTGATAAAATCAATTAAATTGAGATTTAAAAACAAAATAAACACTTTGTTTCCAGCCGGCACTGTTTGAAAAGTCCAAAAAACAGTTTTACACTTTCATCCCTCAAAATGACAATTTTGCAAAAATATCCTTCTTTTTCGTAATATTTGCAAATAGGTCCAATAAATATCAGAAAAATCTAGAAAAATTACAAATAAATCCCAAATAATAAATAATGATTTTCCACAAAATAATTTTGCCTTTTGAAATTCCCAAGAAAATATTTGCAAGTGTTTTGCACGTGTAAAAAGATAAATTTTCATAAAAATATTTATTAAATCTCCAAAAAATCATTTTAATTTATTTTCAGATCTTAAAAATAGTATTTAAAAATATGGGGTACTACATCACTTCCTCCTTAGAAGAGTTCTATCCTCAGAACTACTGCTAATAGGGTCCAAACATAAATAAGCAAGAAATTGAAATCTCATAAATGAAAACATAGCTCAAGAAATACAATCACGCAAGAGAATACATTCCAACAAGAGAAATACAAATATAAAGAAGGAACACAATCATACAAAATGTTCAGGAAAAATCTTCCGCTGCGCAACTCTGATAACCTGCCATCGGAAACCATGCTGCAACAACCTCTGAACCCCTGCATCCAACTCTGACCTTCCACAATTTGCTTCGATCTTCTGAGGATCAGTGGCCACTCCGTCCATAAAAATGACATGACCAAGGAAAGCCACCTCAAGACCCTGCCTGGAAACACCTTAAGCTCCACACCTAAGACTTGCAAAAATTTGGGCGACACAAATGTATGCAAGAAAGCAGTATCAAATAAAACTTTTGTTTTTATTCCATTAACCAAAACAAATTCTGTTACATGGAGAATGATACTCAAATCTCCAATTTATTCTCAAACAAAGTTTTACTTAATACAAAATGGATGAATTCAAAATTCTTGCACACCCCGTATCACATCCCTGAGTTACCCGCATCCTCCTCAGTCAATGCGAACACTCGCCCCTGCCTCTGAACCTTGCCTCCACTTGCACCATCTTTCTTCAGCTACGGACAGTTTGGTCGGATATGCCTTTCACGACCGCACTGATAACAAACCTGCACCTTCCGAGGCTTGGTGCATGCTGCCTGATAATGACCTGCCTCTCCACAATTGAAACAAGTCATGCCTTGAACTGTAGATGCCTTCTGCACTGGTCCACTGAACTTGCCCTGCTTCACTGGGAACTCCTTCCCACACTGACTATTTGCTGGCCTCATGTTCTTGTTCCAGGTCTCTTGCTTCTTCTGGAACTGATCCATGTCCTCTTCTGTCATAGCTGCTCTCCTGACCAGCTTATTGAACCTCCTTATGCCCAAAGGAATCATTCTCGACCTCAAGTTCGGCCTCAAGCCCTGCTCGAATTTCTTGGCCTTCTTCGCCTTATCAACTATCAGCTCTAGTGCATACCTCGACAGCTGAGCGAACGTAGTCTCATACTCTCGCATGGTCATGCTGCCCTGCTATAGATTCAAGATTCTGTCGCCTTCTTCTCCTGAATATCCAGGGGGAAGAAACGATCCCTGAATTCTTCCAGAAAAGCCTCCCAAGTCATTTGCTGGTCCCCCAAAGTCCTCTTCACCGATTGCCACCAAACACCAGCGTCCTTTTCTAACTGCATAGTGGCCAACTTCACCTTATTAGCTGTCGGAGTTTCTGAGACCTTGAAGATTGTCTCCATCCGTCTAATCCAATCATCAACCTCATTTGGATCAGACTGCCCTTCAAACACTGGCAGCCTCATCCTCTTGAAGGACTCAATCTGCTTGATAGGATCAGCATTAACAAATACTGGTCCAACCCCCTGATTCTAATTCTGGTTCTAATTCTGTGCCAAATTAGCTGCCATTGGTGTATTCAAAGTTTGATACATCCTGGCAAACTCGGACTCGAGATCAACTCCTGTCCCTTGGGAACTTCCAGCTCCATCACCATTGTTACCATTCCTGGTTCCGGGTCCAACAATTCTGAATACTGCAAAATGAGGGTAAAGTTAGAGCATCACAACACAATTCACGTTCACATCAATACCCTATGGCAAAACCTCAACCATACCCCAAACCAAACAACATGTTTTAACTCTATGTGATACTCACACTCTAATGTCCACACCTAGGTACTCACGCTCTAGTGTCCACACCTAGGTTGGTTTTCATACCATGTCTATTATTACTATTGAAGCATGCTCTGATACCAAATCTGTAGCGCCCCGAATTTCCAATATGATATCTTAGAAATACGTGGCACAATTCCCAACATCAACATCAATTGCAATAGTAAACATTGCCAAAAACACAGATAATTTTTATTTCAACTTTTATTACAACAATCATTTACAACACAGCAGAATACAAAACACCTTGAATTTCAAACTTTCTTTTTACAACACTTCTTTTACAATTTACACAAGCTCTATTATCTTAATCTAGCTCAAGCATCCAAACCCCAAGCTCTAAGCAATAACCTGTAAAATATGAGGCTAGAGATAATCCCTAACCCCCAAAACTACAGGGGTCAGCCATAACGGTGTGAGTAACATAAAAACAAACCAATATAAATGAAACATTAAGCATGGAGTCATCAACAACATGTATTAACCGCAAGAATAAACGAAATGAGAAATAACAACAAGTAAAGCATGGAAACATCAAGGAATATAAGATAGTAAATAGTAATATATGAAAACATTAAGTGAATCTAGACTAAGTGTCAAGTGTAGGAAAAACAAGAAAAACACAAACATAAAACTAAGTCAAGAAAACACAATTTCTATATGCTGACTCTCTAATGCATACTTGTCAGATTCTATGCATGCCATAGTACATAGGTCCGGTGCAAGCCCTTAACGATCTCCACTTTATAGGGATAACCCCTCGTTATGCAACTAAACCTACTACGGTGATGGAAAACAAGATCCAGAATACTCCGCAAATACGCACCACAGACCTCGACACGCAAGCATCATGTAAGATAGCTCAAAAACAATCGGAGGATCACCTCCCAACCCGTATACCCTAAGAATAGGCTTGCAAGGCCCTCTACGTACAGATACACCAGGTACATTCCGTGAATAGGCCTGCCGACCCTCGACACGTGAATGCACCCTGCATGCTCCGTGAATAGGCCTGCAGGCCCTCGACACGCGAACATAAAAATATCCTCTCGGGATCGATCAACAAACGGTCCTAGAACGCATCCGTTGGACTAAACAAACCATGAGCCTATACTTACGTTTCCCAAGTTCCATCACATCCCCACTAGTGCCTGTCCTTAAGTTGGTTATTAATAAAACACAAAATCCCCATCTCTGGAGTTAGTGTATCCTGCCGCACTTAAATACTCAACTAAACCAAGACCCCCCAGGTCTAACTCAACAATTCTCAACTGCTGGTTCACAGGACTCCCACTCAACTCCTAGAGATATCAACAAGACCAAAAATCACAAATCCATCGTAAATGCGATCATATGGAGAAACTTCTCCAATCAACAAAAACCCAAGTCTTTATAAAATTCCAGAATCCAATTCCAACAGTAAAATATCTTGAAAACATATGTTCTGTAGAAAGAATAATATTTAGAATAGTAAGTTATAGATCCAAAAATATTTAAAGAATCAATCGTTTAAAAAACATCAGAATAACTCAAGAAGACATCAGTAACAGTCGACTGTAAAAAGGTCATCATCGACTATCCAGAGCGAAAAACCAGCACTTCAAGAAATAAAAATCTAAGTGGTAGCAGTCGACTGTAAATAGTCACCAGTCGACTGTCCAGAGTGAAATCCAACACCTCTAGAAAATATCAAAACAGAGAAAGGACAGTCGACTGGAGAAATGGTTCACTCGACTGTTCCGCACGAGATTTCAAGAAAACGAGAAAACATAGCCGCCAGGTAGCGACGGTCGACTATCGAAACCTACCAGTCAACTGTCACACCTACAGACTGCAGTTTGGGTTGTGCATATTTCAACCGATACGAAGATTTACTTTACATAAACGAAATCTATAAAAGTATATTTCCGGTATGATCAAATATAACTTATAGGATATACAAAGATGCATAAAAACCAATCAAAACCGCTTGAATTGATAAATAACATTTTGATGAATTTCTTCAAAATAAAACATGAATGTGTCCATATATCAAAATTAGAGTTCTTAAGAATCAATCATATATCAAAATAACTTTGTTTTATATTGCAAACCATATCAATACAAAAATAAGTCGAGATATAGTCAAATCCATTGGAAACACATAAAACTCAATTTCTTCGAAAACAACCAAATACGATGCTTATGAAAAACGTTTGTGCATGTTTGTGCACCAAAAGAACTTCACAAATCCATAAATTAAATAACAAAATATTAAGATTAAATCGTAGTGTTTAAGAAATCCAAATTCAAGTAATATCTTCACAAAATTACAAATCTCCAAATTTAGTCAAAATGTATCAAACCCAAATTTAGTCATCACAACTCAAATCCTCAAGACATGGTCTTTTAATCCATTACTCCTTCTCAAAATTCCTCAAACTCAATCTCAACTATTCTCAATAGTTGATTCATGAACAAAAACAAATTTATCATTAACATGGCCAAGTTGCATTCATCCAACTCACCAATAGTCAAAAATCTCATCTTTAATCGATTAATGCATAACATTCATCATTTCCAATCAAATCACCAATAACCCAAAAGAAATAGCCTACTCACAATTTATATTAGGTTCTCCAACAATTTAAAATTATCCACATGCAATTCTACTAACAATAACTAGGGTTTTTCACAAAAGATCCAATTTTTAACTCATCAATTCATTCAAACCATCATATGTATTCATACCCAAACCCTAGCATGCTTTCTAATCTAAAGATCATCACCTACAAAATACATAAAACAAAACAAAACAAAACAAAACCTTTCACTCACCTTGTTGAAGAGATCAAATGAAGACAAATAGAAAATAGGAAAGGCCTCTCCTTTGTAAGAAATTCAAGATCTTCTTTTTAAATCTCCAAGAAAATAAAAACAATAAAACCTTTGTGTTGTGCAGTGAAAGATGGCTGCACTCCACCTTTTAAATAGACCAGAATTAGGAGAATTAGGGTTTTGAACACGTTTGCAAAATAATCCTTTAAAAATATAACTTTACATAAATAGATCCCTATACTTGGAAACTTGATAAAACCAATTAAATTGAGATTTGAAAAAAAAATAAACACTTTGTTTCCAGCCGACACTATTTGAAAAGTCCAGAAAATAGTTTTGCACTTTCATCCCTCAAAATTACAATTTTGCAAAAAAATCCATCTTTTTCGTAATATTTGCAAATAGGTCCAATAAATATCAGAAAAATCTAGAAAAATTACAAATAAATCCCAAATAATAAATAATGATTTTCCACGAAATAATTTTTCCTTTTGAAATTCCCAAGAAAACATTTGCACGTGTTTTGCACGTGTAAAAAGATAAATCTTCAGGAAAATATTTATTAAATCTCCAAAAAAATCATTTTAATTTATTTTCAGCTCTCAAAAATAGTATTTAAAAATACGGGATACTACAAAGATGAAGTTACATAATTATATAATGTGACCTTTGTAGCCAATATTGACATACCAAATAGTTCTACCTTCCATGTGAAGCTTTGTGGAGAATCATAACCGGGTTCAATTATGCAAACTCCGTCAGATTGTTACTTGTGGTTGTCTCATGTTCGAGTTCGTTGGCATTCTCTGCAAACATATTTTGGCGGTTCTTCGATGGAGTCATCACACTTCTCTACCAGATATATATATTCAAAGAATATGGACTCGGGATGTGATAGAAGAAGCTATACATCTGTTCCACATGAAGGT